>CAWUFW010002393.1:1200000-1800000 GCA_963921515.1 Calotriton arnoldi | reverse complement strand
CATGGACTCTGAACTCCAAATGTCTCAATTGTCATGGACTCTGAGTTCCAAACACTGTAGTTGTCATAGACTCTGAGCTCCAAACGCCTCAGCTGTCAGGGACTCTAAGCTCCAAACATTGTAGTTGTCACGGACTCTGAGCTCCAAACACTCTTCGTAAGTCAGGTATGTGAAAAAGATCATACTGCATGAACTGAATCTAAAATATCCTTCATAGGTAGGAGTTGTGGCCTGCTGACTTTGGAATTGGGGAACCAGGTTTGAGTCCTCGCCAGCTCAAAATCCTGTGATTCTGGGCAACTCACCTAATCTCCCTGTGCCAAAATAAATCTGCCCCAGTGTGTTGTAATCTGGTGCTCATGTAATGCACTCTGATGCTTTTGTGCCCAGTTCACACTACATAAAACTGCAAAATAATAAATAAGAGGTAAAGGCTACCTATCTTTGGCCATGATGATATGATTTAAACCTCTATAAATGATACACAGTTGAAGATCTTGATTCATCTTAGGTGCAATAAACAAAGGTGTCCCAACAGGTGATCAGGATGGTACAGTTAGCCCATTTTGCAAATTCTCCTGCAAATAATCTGTTAGTCCCACCTCTTTTTCCCTTAAGAAGAAAATATGCTAAAGAGAAAATAGCACCAGGTCCAAGTGAAATAGCAAAATCTTACATCCTATGAAGGATAAATATGCAAACCTTAGAAAAAAACTGGAGAATAAGCATGGTACTTCAGTAACTCATGCCAGACATGCGACTTGTGCTATGGAAACAAGATTTCTCAGGTCATAAATGATCCCTACAAAAATGTACTTTGACCAGTTCCCACCAATTTATTTACGTCTTTTGAATTGGATGGAAGTGATCAAGTACAAAAGCTATAGTGCTGTTTCTTTCCATTGTAGTAATGCACAAGGCTATTTATATTGAAGTTAGGATCAAGTCTATCACAAGCCAAGTTCCATTGTACATGAAGTAGAAGTGTATGAAGTAACGTATTACCTGTTAGTAGTGTTTGCTTATTGAGAAATGAAATATTATTGATTTGAGTGAGCACAATAGTCCTGATAATGGTCCAAAAGGAATGACTGAAGGGCCTGAAATGTTGACAATTCCATGACACTGGAAAAATTATATGTGGATCTTTCTGAAATATTTTCAATTGTTGTGATGTTTGTAGCTGTCCAATGGTGGGCTTTTTGTTTCTTTGTGTGTTTCTACTTTATGGTCTTTTTTCATGCAATTGTGATGTTTGTTTCCAAATAGGCCGTGTAAGGGGCCACTCTGTTCTCACAGATGAAATCTAAAACAAGTAGGTAGACATAAATAATTGTATCTTAGAGTTTTCGTAAAAATATTCTCAGCGTCATATTTTTGATTATGATTACAATTAGGGGTATAATGTAATCCTTTGAGAAAGCATAAGGGCCTGAACTCAGCAGAAGGGTGACTCCATCACAATGGTGATGGATATCCCAGCCGCAGAAATATAAATCTCATTACATCCTATGGTATTTATATTTTGGTGAATGGGATATCCGTCACCATTGTGACGGTGTAACCCGTCCGCCGAGTTCTAAATCAGGCCCTAAGTGTCTGCAGAACATATTCAAATAGCACCTAGTAACACCAACCACACCCGCAACCATGGCATCATCCTAGACAGCAAGCTAACCATGAAAAGACAGATCAATGCAGTTTCATCCGCCTGCTTCCTCACCGTTCGCATGCTCCACAAGATTTTCAAGTGGCTCCCCATCGACACCAGATGCACTGTCACACAAGCCCTAATCAACAGCTGACTGAACTACAGCAAAGCACTCTACATAGGAATCAACTCGCATCCCCTCAAGAGACTGTAAACAATACAGAACTCAGCGGCCAGACTCATCATAGACCTTCCTAAATGGACCCACGTCACCCCCCCACCTCAAGAAGCTCCACTGCATTTCTATTCAGAAGAGATGCAAGTTCAAGATGCTGATCCACACCTTTAAAGCCCTCCACAACCAAGGGCCAGCGTACATCAATCACCAACTGAACTTCCACCTTTCCTCCAGACACCTGCGCTCCGCCTCCCTCTGCCTCCCCCACACCACCTGCATCCGCCTCAGCAACAGTGGAGGACACTTCTTCTTCTACCTTGCCGTGAAAGTCTGCAACAACCTTCCTCTCCACCTACAGACCTCATCATCTCTTCTGAAATTTAAAAAAGGTCTCAAGACCTGGATGTTAACTGAGCTCTCTGCAGCAGTACTCTCAGCGCCTAGATACCCTCATGGGTGATTAGCTGCTCTCTGAAAATCCTGACTGATTGATTGATAGTTCCTTGCTAGGATGCCGACATACACATCTCCTCTGTACCTCAGCAAAAAGCCTAAATGCTTTTGGGATTTTTCTTTACCCCAGAAAGAATCCAAACATCGCCTGGCAACTGATGGGGTCAAGAAACACATGTCTGCAAGCCAGCGTGGAGCATGGATGCGGTCTGGAACTTCTCTTATCCTCAGAAAACGTACAAACAACATCTGGATCCTTTGAGGGGTGAAGACACACACATCTGTGTCAAAGTGAGGAGCCTGAATGTTCTTTGGATTTTTTCTAAGCCTGAGAAAAAATCCAGACTGTGCTTGCCATCTTGCTGGGGCACAGGAACACACAGTTGGACCTTGGGTCATCCAACACCTATGGAAACATTTCAACCCCAGACATTTTTTAACACTAGACAGCTGGAGGATTCCTCTGTGATCTGGCTTGTGAGGATGCCACTGCTAATTCTTATCCAGAACACAGGTCAAATATTTGTTAAAAAGGATTTATTCACATTTCTGTGACAGAAGTTCTAAAATATGTGGGGAATAGCAAAATTCCCACTGCCCATAGTTCCCAGACTTTTACCAATAAATATAGTGCCTCACATTTGCGAGTGGGCTTATTGTAACTGACAGGAAAGGGCAAAATATTTGACAGTGTGACGTCAATATAGTGTCAATGTTGGCTTCACATGGTCACGGTTTTGTCCTGTTCATGTGTATTACAAAAGTCCCACCCACACGTGAGGTACTGTTTATAAAGGGAGAAATGTGTAAAAATGTTAAAGTAGGACGTTTGCCATACGCCTCAAGTTCTGGAGTTTTGTGAAGAAGTAAATTTTTTTTTTTACCCATAGGTTTACATTTGCACGGTATTCTGGGTAATGTGGGATTTATGTAATCCATATCACAACTGAAACCATTTTGTCTCTAGCTTTTAGACATGTCCAAGGTTGTTAGTTTCGTCTCGGTTCCAGTAGATCTCGTGCCAAAATACTGCAGACAATCAACTGTCATATTATATAATCTCTGATGTGGGAAACAGTATTTTGTTATATAGTTGGCCGAATTTTAAAGAAGGTGTGTCCCTGTGAAATGTCATACTGTTTTAAATGAAAGAAACGAAGAGAACAAATAAAATAAACAATGCTGTTTGGGAGGCAGTTTAATTTTAGAAGACCGTTTAGCGAATTCGATGTGTTTAGCTTTGGGGGTTTAAGTGTGCGTTTTGTAAAGCTGTATTCTGGCTCTGAGCTCAGTCCTTGCACCACCCCACCTGCAAAAGACGGGGACATCTGGAATATTATATGGAGTCCTGAAATCTGGGATTATCTCATCGTTGTATTCAATGAATAATGTGGCCTCAGGACAATGTTCTGGGTTTTGCTGTAATTGCTACATTATCCGCACTGCTAGGACAAGTGTGTTTGTGGAAAGCGCAGGCTTTCTGCGAGTCTTTTATACTCCAGTAAAATAAAAACAATGATTTCAAGGATTCATAAGCAAAGAATGAGGGACAAACATGGATATGAAATTATGTTTTGAAGATTAAGGTGTTACTCCACATCTGTTTGGCTAATGTGAGACCATGCATTTAAATAGCACCATTAAAGTTTCAGGAAAAAGGGGAACCGTAAAAATATGTATAGTGCTGCTTTTAAGCGATATTCGTTTCAAATGCCGTATTCCCACGTATATTGTATGTAGTTCTAGATGAATACATGCATACCTGCCTCCGGCCAGTTAATTTGCTAAGTAATTCAAGACAGAGAGCACTGTTTTGTGCTCTGTAGCCCCAGTGATCTAGAAAAACAAATCACAGAGCACAAGAGCCCAGGTCCATGAGAACTTAACTCTCAAGTCTCCGAGGACTTTCGTGCAAAAATGCATTTACTTTTCTAAAATTCACATTCTGAGCCACAGAATCAGAATAAGTCGAATTTTAGAATCGTAAAGTGCATTTATTGAAGGCAGAATATCCTTCAGCACGGAGCAGTTCTCACAGCCACAAACTCAGGTTCAGTCAGTGGCAAGAAAGTCAGGGGCAGATCTACGAGGAAGTGCCGCAGCGCGGCAACGCAAGCCCTTTGGCTGCACCACGCTGCGGCACTTCCGAAGCACAGGAATGCGACATATTTACAAGAATATGTCACATTCCTGTGCTTCCCCCTGCGCTAGCGCACAAACTGCAGCCATGCGCTGGCGCAGGCACCCTTGCACCATGGTGCAAGGATGCTCATGCGTCGTGGGAGATTGTTTTTGTGCAGGAAGGGTCACTTTCCTGCACAAAAACAATCACTACAGGCATTTTCCTCCTTCAATGTGTGCTGTAGAATGCAGCACGCATTGAAAGAGGAAATAACGAGGAGAAATGAAAACATTTCTCCTCGTTGTGCCGCTACGCCACCTCTAGGGTGGCGTAGCTTTCAGACGCATCTCCAGATTTACGATTTCTCGTAAATCTGGAGATGTCTCCTGTTCCATGGGTGTTGTGTGGGAACACCCACAGCAACACCCATGGATCGCCCCTTCAACGCAAAGTGCTGCGTGTGAAGGGGCCGTATTTACAGGAGAGGAAAAGTCACGCAGGGTGGCTTTTCCTCTCCTTGTAAATATGGAGGAGCCCCCTGCGCCACCAGTACATCACGAAAAGTGACGTACTGGTGGCGCAGGGGGCTTGTAAATCTGCCCCTCAAGGTGTCAGGATGGGGCTGAGCAGAATGCATGGGACGCCTACAGACTGGACATTCTCACCCTGGAAACACCAAAGGTTTGACGTAGATATATTTCCACGTTGTTAGGAAGGATTCCCCTTTTCTCAGTATTGGACAGGGTTTCAACACCATGAACAACCTTATACTTCGAGGGATTGCCCGCTCAATTGAATTCTGCGGCTGTCAAAAAATGTCATATAGGCTGGCTGGGGATTTTGCAAATCCCACAAAATTCAGAAATCCATTAAATCTTTTCGAACACATTGGAAAACTTGAATTGGAAAATTTCCAACATCTTTAGAAGAGCTTTTTTGTGTAGGGGCCATTTCGCTAACCCTCTAACAATCAATAAGGGCTTGATTTAGATCTTGGCGGAGGGGAATACTTAATCACAAACTTGACGGATATCCCGTCCGCCGTATTACAATGTCATTATATCGTATGGAGATCGTAATAGGGCGGACGAGATATCAATCACGTTTGTGACCGAGTAGTCTATCCACTGAGGTCTAAATAAGGCCCTTATTTTCCCTCATGCCCTACGTTGATGTTCCCATTTCAACTCCACCTTCTCAGCTCCCATACGCTCTCAGTATCACTGTTCATGTCAGTGATCTTATATTGCCCTCTGAACTAAGGGGCAAATTTACAAGCCCCTAGCACCACCGGAGCGTCTCTTTTTTTGATGCTTTGGTGGCTCAGTGTGCTGACCCATATTTATAAGGCTACGCAAAGCCACTTTGCGTGGCTTTTGACAGTCTTGTAAATATGACCCTCTTTCACGCTGTACTATGCATCAAAGGGGGGTGTCATGGGTGTTTCTGTGGGTTTCCCAAGCAACACCCATGGCTTTTTGACAACACCCCAGATTTACAAGGATTCATAAATCTGAGGCAGCGCCATAAACTAACGCCTTTCCAGGGGAGGCGTTAAAGTGGCGCAAGGAGAAATACATTTATTTCTTCTTGTTTTTTGCTCTTTCTATGTGTGCTGCAGGAGCAAAACACTATTAATAATTGATTTTGTGCAGGAAGGTGTCCTTTCCTGCACAAACGCAATCATCCCTGCAACGCAGGCACCCTTGCACCATGGTACAAGGGTGCCTGCGTTGGCGCACAGCTGCTGTTTGTGCACCGGCGCTGGGGAGAGCACAGTGGTGCGCAGTATTCTAGTAAATATGGTGCATCCCTGCGTTTTTTTTAAATGACACTGCAAAATTGCTTGTGGTGCCGCACCATTTTATTGTAAATATGCCCCTGATTCTATTTTTTCTTGCAACTTTACAGAAATTGTACCATGTACTAAAATAGAACATACTTACAATGTGTAATATGCTATTAAAGTGCACATTGATACAAATTAGCAGTTTCTGCAATTTGGCTCATTTACTTTTCTACGAAAGCTTCCTTTTCTGCATGGTCACCCGGGATTTTTCACCTTTTGTTAGACCCTGTATTTTTGCTGGCTTTAGAACTCTGTGCACTTTACCCTTGGGGTCCAGTAGTAAAGTGCCTGTGCTCCCCATTTAAACATGGTCGAATTTGCATATTCCTATTTGGTATATTTAACATGACTATAAGCCCCTTGTATATGAACCAAAATGAACTCAGGGCCTGAAAGTTAAATGCCATTAATGAGCAGCAACACCTATTGTGCCATCCACTATAGTGGCAGGGTAAACATGGCTTCAGGCCTACCACTGTAGCCTGACTGTAGGAGTATAAAACTGCAATTCAAATCTATCAGCATATATCCTTTTGACAGGTAAAAACCTCCCTTTTAAATATTAATAAGTTACCCCTATGTAGGCCTTGTTGTCCACAAGGCAGAGTGCATGGTATTTAAAAGTAGGATATGTAGACATTTAGGGGCATATTTATGAGAGCCTTGCATCATGCATTAATTACGCAATGTAGTACATGCCTGACGCAATGCTCTGAGCCAGATTTATGAAGCCACACAAAGCCACATTGTGTGACTTTGAGTGGCCTCATAAATGTTGAGTAAGGCAACACAGCGCAAATTACTGCATTGCCTTACTCTGCGCAAGGGAGACATTTCATGGGTGCTGCGGTCGGTGTCCCCACGCAGTTCCCATGGGTTTTAACCCATTCCCAGATTTACAAGGACTTGTAAACCTGGGAATGCATCAAATTCTTATGCCTCCCCAGGGCAGACATAACGAGGAGACGTAAGCTTATTTCTCCTTGTTTTTTCCTCTTTCTATGTTTGCTGCATTCCTGCCCTTTGCCTGGGACCACCAATCTCATAAATGAGGCCCTTAGTGTTAACATGTCCTTACAGTGACAAGCACCTCAAAGCTGTTTTCACTGTGGTGGGCCTAGCTGTCCTATGTAGAAAACCAGAGTGCAGAATAAAATACTAACACTATCTGAATGCTTTTGTCCTACCAAATGTCTGACTCTGGGTATATTGTGGGTGCAGTGGCTGCCTCAAACTGGATTTTAGTGTTAGATGTGGGAGTGCACTAGGATTACCATATTACATTCCCTACACACACACAGCCCTCAGGGCCTACGTTTAGAGTGGCTGAAGACTTCCACCACCTTGAAAATGTTGGTAGGGTTGACCCTGGGAAATTTTACTCCATTGGTTAGGGCATGCCCAAGAGCCATTTCCATCCACTACCTAATGCTAGGCATAAGTGTGGCATCTCCAGGTGCCCACTCCAAACCACAATGGACTTGAGGAAGATCAGCAGCATAATGAACCTGCAGTCGGAGACCTGAGAAGAGCCCTAAAGGACTGGCCTTGCTCTGTCTTGTGACCAGGATAAAGAAGTGGATTCCAAGGGTCATAAGGCTGACCTCCGCTGCAGGGACACAATAAGCTTCAAGAGGCCTTTCCTGCAACTGCCCAGCTGACCAGTTCCAACCTGATCTGCCCTGTACCCTGCTGCTGTCCTGACCACAAAGTGCTGTTCCTGAGGTCCTGCCACCCTTGACTGTGTCTGTCTGAACTTCTCCCACCACCCCTGAAAACCTGGATCTTAGAAATGTTTTATCTCCAAAGCCCGTCCGGAGGACTGATCCAAGCCTGCTCAACCGATCCAAAGAAGGTGCAATGGTGCTGGGCTGTAGATTCAGGTTTCTCCCGCTTGGAACTTTTGTGCAATGACAAATCCTCTGCAGTGGCATCTCACGGGGACGGAATCCAGCCTCATGGAGCCTCTTCAGCTGCATTCTGCAGCCGCCCCCCGCTGGGGGACTTTGAGCTCCAAAAAAAAGTTACTAAGTCCAAAGGTACAAAGAAGCACTGGGTGAAGGCGTTAAAAGAACCTTGTCTAGGCATGAAATTCAAATTTCTCCTGCTCTGAGGATTCCCACCAATAACCAATGGACCTCATCAATGGCTATCTGGTCTCGTGGAGCCTTCTTTTGGTACAGCCTACTGCCTTGCCCTGCATGAAAGTTTTTTATTTTCATTTTAGAGACTAAGGGCGTAATTCCGAGTTTGGTGGTCCATGGACTGCCAAACCTGGGGAGGGGCAGCGGTGGCACCGGCGCGCCAATCACTGTATTAAGGCTAGGGCAGTTGAACTACCAATGGACTGCCGCAACAGCCACAAACACCACACCTGCCCAGGATCCGTGATCCCGCGGTGGTGGTGGCAGGGTGCTCTGAGGTCACAATATCCTGTTGGTGCTGCTGAGGCACCACCAAGCATATTACAAGTTTCCTCACCTCCACCGTTTTCATGGCGGTGACCCAGCCATGAAAAGTGTGGTGGTGAGGAAACTAAGGAGGCCCTACAGGGCCACCTGTTGCCTCAGGACCTGATGGTGCATGCAGGGGGCACATGATGTGCCCCCCTGTCTCTATGGACCCCCTGTTCCTGCACCGTGCAGGAACGTGCTTTTGCGTTCCAATTACAGTGCCTTTCTACGGCTCACCGCCTGACACCACCAAAGTACTGCCTGCCAGACCAGGAGAAAACTCCTAATCTGGCGGGCAGTGTGGCAGCGGGGCGCTGGTGTGGGGGTCAGCTGCCACACTGCCCGCCAGATTAGGAGTTTTCTCCTGGTCTGGCAGGCAGCCAAAGTCATAATCAGGCCATTAGTCCCTCAGTAAAATCTCCTACAAGGTTGAACATGGTTGCTGTATCCGACACAAGCTACATCGTAGTCACATCTAGGTCCTGGTCTACCATGACCAGTAGACCATGGTAGGGCCTATTTTTATTTTAAACTATAAAAACTCATATGGCCTGTTCCCTTTAATGGACTTCTGTCATTTTGGTGTCATGTATTTATTAAAATGTACTCTATCCTTTGAAATTGATTTAGGAGTTTTCTTGTGTTAGGTTTTGACTTTATTACTGTTCTGGTACTTCATAAGTACTTTACATCACGGAGGGGGAGGAGGGAGGAGGGAGGATCATCACTCAGGGATCCCTAGACGGGCAGGGTTTCCAGGGTCAAGGGGGCCCATGGGGTGGTAGGGTGAGGGGTCACTCGAGGGTGTTGGGAGGGGAGGGTAGTAGGGTCACGGGGAGAGGGGAGGGGGTGTGGGAAATAAAATGTAGCAAATACGCGGAAGCTCAAAGACCCATGAAGGTTCTCTGTTTTTTTTTCTCTCTGTTATCAAGCAATATTTATTGTTTAACGGTTTCAACAATAAAAGGAAGAGACGATCTATGATGGCTTGGATTAGATCTACACAAGCCGATATAATGTTTCTCCAAGAGACACATTACAAGGAAGGTTCCACTTTGGATAAGGCCCCTGTCTATATTCAACACAAATTCTATGCTTCTTCAAATGCAGCTGTTAGGGGGGTTGCTGTATTAGTAACTAAGAAACTCCAGTGTGAGATCCTGATGGTTCATAACGATCATAGTGCCAGGTGGCTCTGAGTGCAGATGAAGATGAAGATTTCGGACCAACTTTTTAACTTTGTGAGCTACTACGGTCCTATTGAGGACTCTTCTACAACTTTGCAGTCCCTGTATGATTTTGCAACCACTCAGTCTGGGCGTCTTGTGTTAGGTGGCGATTTTAATCTACTGATCCACCCAACTATAGATTGCGCTCGGGCCCACAAAACACAGACTAAACTTAAGTCAAGAAAGTTATACCAAGACCTTATAAGTGACTTTGCACTGGTTGACTGTTAGAGGGACCAATATCCAGACAAAAGGCAATATACTTGTCATTCAGGAAGATTTCACTCTTCCTCTCGGATTGACTTCTTCTTGATTTCGAATACTCTCTTATAGACTGAGTCTGAGATTTATGAAAATCCTTTCTCAAACCATGCACTGATTACAGTAAAGTTTGAAATTAAAACTCAAACTAAGCTCCCGCCCAGATGGGTATTTGATCGATCCCTCCTTGTTGACGAACAATGGGTCTCGCATATGCGCTTGACATTGGAGGAATTTCTAAAATTAAATGTTAACACCGCTTCAACGTTTACCGTTTGGAATGCTTTAAAAGCTTTCTCTCGAGAAGAAGTAATTGCATACTTGGCCTTCAGGAGGAAGAATGAGAACATCCAAAGACTCCATCTAGAGAAAGAACTATGTAATGTAACAGCAGAATATCTCGCTATGCAAACTCTCTAGCGCTATGCTTAACTTACAGGATTTCTTTGTATCTAAAGAAATTCTGCACCACGACTCGGTGTTGCAAAAAAGATACGAGGAGAGTGATCACATAGGCAGGTTTCTGGCTTGGTCTACAAAACGGAGATCAAACACTAATCACATTAAAAAAATAGTAGACCCAATTACTCTGTGCTCCACTTCACATCCCTCGGAGATTTCAGAGGTTTTTCTTAGACACTATAAAGAGCTCTGCTCCGAGACGCACAACACCAGTTTGGAGGCCACTCTAGCTTGTCTAGATAGGATGAAAATCCCTACATTATCACTTGAGTCGCAAGAGCTCTTGTGCTCAGCTATTTCTCCTGAAGAAGTTACTCAGGCGGTGAATTTATCCCAAGGCAGCTAAGGCCTGCGGGCCAGATGGAATTCCCATCGAAGTCTACAAGACTTTCTCCCCCCAACTTTCTGTTTTCTTAAGTACTTTATTCAATGGAATTCTTGAAGGGGACCCAGTCCCGGAAATTTTTAACCAAGCTGCAGTAATAAGTTTCGTTAAAAAACGGAAACCAGAAGATGAGGTTAATTCATACAGACGTATTAGTCTATTAAATACTGACTACAAAATCTTCACTAAAATCCTTGCAAATAGACTCATGCAAGTTGTTCCTTCTCTTATTCATCATGATCAAAATGGTTTTCTTAAAGACAGACTTTTGGCTTCTAATACTCATTATCTAGTGCAGGTGATTGATTACTTTCATACCAATAAAACCAAGGCAGCAATAATAATGCTAGATGCTGAAAAATCTTTCAACAGAGTACAATGGAATGTCTTATTTGCAATCTTAAACAAATTTACGATCCCAAGTGAATTCTGTCAGGTGGTGAAAAAACTATACCACAATGCAAAAGCTTTTATAATTATCAATGGGGATATGGCAGGCACAATTTCTATTAGCCGGGGGATGCGTCAAGGCTGTCCCCTCTCCCCTGTGCTATTCTCTCTGTTCATCGAGCCTCTGGCATGTGCTATTCGGCAGGATCATGCAA
Source organism: Calotriton arnoldi (assembly GCA_963921515.1). Lineage (NCBI taxonomy): Eukaryota > Metazoa > Chordata > Amphibia > Caudata > Salamandridae > Calotriton > Calotriton arnoldi. Next base: position 1,788,352 of record CAWUFW010002393.1, on the reverse strand, counting down.
TCGCTGCTTCTTTACTGGGTGCGGCAAAACTTAAATTGTTTGCTGACGACATGGCTCTCTAGTTAGCAGCAGATAGAGATAATCTAACAAGAGCCCTGGATAAAATCATGGAGTTTACAAACATTGGGGGATATAAAATAAACCATTCTAAATCTGAGGTGCTTCTTTTAATAGCACTTCTGATATTCTGCCCCTCGCAATGCAGGAGCACTATTTAGCAACTAAGTCAATAAGGTATTTGGGGATTTTCGTGACCACTCGACTGGAGGACTTATATCCACTAAATTTTATTTCCACTTTAAACAAAACACGTAATTTGTTTAAACAATCGAAAAATCTCCCCATCTCAATTATGGGGCGTGTAGCTCTCATCAAGATGAATATCCTCCCGTTATTTTTATTTTTATTTTCCAATATAATGATTAAAGTTCCAAAATCCTTTTTCGATTCTGTTCATTCAGAATTTAGACATTTTATCTGGTCTTCACAAAAGCCAAGGATAAAATTACAAGTGCCACAACTAGAAGTGGAGGATGGAGGTCTTGCCCTACCGGATATACAGCTATATTATTATGCCTCAATTCTTAACTGGCTAAACTATAATAATTCAGGGGACTTATTTGATGCCAATTCCCTTCTTACAAATATGCTTAAGGAATCTGAGATCATCCTTGTTCCCTTTTTACGTCTGCCTAAACTCCCTAAAAAAACACGCTTTAAGACCCCTAGGGTGATCACTTCGCTCTTTCAAAAAATGTGGGGAATATATGGTATTCCGTGGCTCCAACCCCAGATGAAATTAGAAGAATGTATTCTTCTGGGGCTTCAGTGATCTCGTCAGAACTGCGACCAGTGGGCAAAACTGGGGTTCCATATTCTTCAAGACTTCTACAAAAACAAGAAGTTTCTTTCTTGGCAGGACGTGTTAAATTGCAAGAGTAATGTAAGCAGTCTTCTGATGTTTTGCTATGCACAGATTAAGCAGTTTTGCGTGGGCTTAACTATCAAAGAAGATTGTGTAGGCGCACTCCTTGGAAAGATACATTTCGTATAAAAAATTAAGGGGATAGGCAACTGGTACAGATTACTTAAATTGGTGGAGAATAAACAGGTGATTCTCGTTCATCTGGAGAAGGTTAGCTCGACTACTGGTTGTAGCTTCAATCTGCAACGATGGCAGAATTACAATAAAATGAGCTATAAGACAGTCAGGGCTGCAAACCTAAGAAGGTTGGCATGGTTTAGTAAATGGACGATCTACTACACTTCCGATAGGCTCCACAAAATATTCCCCACTGTTGTCCCTAGATGTTTTAGATGTGGACTTGCAATTGGAGATTGGCTTCACGTGGGGTTTACATGCTGTCACTTAAGAAATTTTTGGCAAGATGATTTTTCTGAAATTAGTAAAAAACTGGAAATTAATCTTCCTCCCAGCCCTCTAACCGCTCTTTTTGGCAGAGTTGAGATAGGCGAAGACCTGACTCTAGGTCAACGCCAATTCACTTTTATTGCAACTTTAACTGCAAGATCACTTATTTTAACAAATTGAAAATCTAAGGGGGTCTTGACGATCTCTCTATGGTTCATAGAAATACAGAGTTCTTAAACGAGAAACCATGTATGCTAAAAGGGTAGGCTCTTCTGCCAAACTTAATATAATATGGCGGTTTAGGAATTGAACCGCCCTTGTAACTAACATATAATTCACGCTATACTTCACTATAAATCATGAATTTTGCATGTATAATTTAGGAACTTCTTACGCATACCAGGTCTTGAACGTTTAGCATATTACGAGCACCTTCTTTGTATGTCATACTTATAGCAACCAAACATAATTTGTTTTGTTTTTGTTTTTTTCTTTTTCTATTAAAACTCATGATGAATTATGTGAGACCACAACGAAAACATGCACCGGCACCAGCACTAGCACTTACCGGGGAAGGAAAGGGACTCCATTCCCCAGCCTGCAACACGGCCCATTCACCACCGCCAACGCCCGTGACGCTGCCACACACCAGGAGGCGCTTATCAGGGTTCCGGGAGACCACAACGAAAACCGCCACCGGCACCAGCACCAGCACTTACCGGGGAAGGAGAGGGACTCCATTCCCAAGCCTGGAACGCGGCCCATTCACCATCACCAACGCCCGTGATGCTGCCACATGCCAGGAGGCGCTTATCAGGGCTCAGGGTCTCCCGCAGTGCGGGAGACCACAACGAAAACCGGCACCAGCACTTACCGGGGAAGGAGAGGGACTCTATTCCCCAGCCTGCAATGCGGCCCATTCATTGCCGCCAACGCCCGTGACACTGCCAGGTGCCAGGAGGCGCTTATCAGGGCTCGGTAGACCACAACGAAAATCAGCACTGGCACCAGCACTTACCAGGGAAGGAGAGGGACTCCATTCCCCAGCCTGCAATGCGGGCCATTTACCGCCGCCAACGCCCGTGATGCTGCCACGCGCCAGTAGGCGCTTATCAGGGCTCAGAGTCTCCCGCAGCACAGGACGCACGCAGGCGTGCCCAGACCAAGGGCAGGCCCGTCTGCACCCGTCCGCGGCAGGACAAGTCTGGCCTGGGCTACCCCTCTTGGATTTATTAAAGAACTCACCGGTAAGACTATTAACTTTTTGTTTCCTTTTGTGGAGTAAATCCTTTAGCAATGGGTAAAAGGAAGCTTGCGGCGAACTCAATTGTCAGTGGAAAGCCTGTAACTAAGAATGTCCCAATAACCATTTACCTGAAAAGTGCTATGGGCCTAATCAACAACGAAATTGTCCATGCGGAGGAGCGCCTAGCCGCAACAAAAAACAGCATTAGATGCAGCGTTAAAAGAAACCAGGGATGACATTGTGCTAATTGAGTCCGACCAAAGTACAGTAGATAGGGATCAGAGTAATAAGCCCGGGACTTGTAAAAGAAGGCCCAAGTGTTTCAATCCTCCCGCTGGAAATATCTGTTTTATCAAATGGAACTAACCTGGTCTCTCCCCCGGCCAAAAAGAGTAAACAACAACCCACAAAACCAGTATCCATATCTCCAACACAGTTGAAAGAAAAAAAGAAAGGGAAAAAGCTTTCTGCTGGGCAAAGTGGAGTTGGGGGGGTACAAATGGCGAGCGATTTCCCAGATCTTGAATCCCTCCTTAAAAAACTCCATGGAAAAATTGACAACATCAAGAGGAGACTAATGTTGGAAATCAAATCAGTTAAAACAGAAGTTACCCAATTAACAAAACTGATTATGGATTCAATGACCTTTAATAAAACCCAGGCTGCAACATCTGGTAGAGTAATGGGCAATAAGATCGACGAAAGGCTTAGCCTCCCTGTGACAGCCGATAAATCTCACACTCCGATCTTGCTCGCAAACAAGGAGGCTCCTTTGACACAATCTGTCATGCAAGCCGGCCAGCTAAATCCACCTTATATGGTTCGAGGGTCCATATCTGATGATAATATCTTTGGGATAATATCTTTGGGACTCAACTTCGTAGGCTGAAACACTGCAAGGACACCCTTCATCTACCACCCCAGGCTACCCCCTATGTAATTGTTCTAAAAAATGTACCAAAGTTGATAGAAAGTTCCATGGAGACCTGGGAGACTCTGAAGAATAGGACTGTCCATTGGTTTGCTTCCAATTCCAACTGTAGTACTAATTTCCTTTTCCAGGACATTATTATAATAAGATGGGTGGGCTGGGTGGGTGGCATGAGGAAGTACATTGAGGGGGACTGCATTGTGGTAACTTTTCGTAGCTCATGGCTTGTAAGGGCTCTGCTTGACCAATTTTTGGGTAAATTTGTAAGATCATATAATCATGCTAATGACACCAATATTGCTGTCCATTTGGGGTATTTTAATAATCCTGAACAAAACCATTCATCCCCTATGAGTAAAAACCCAACTTGTACAGATCTGCCCATGTTAACACTCCAGTCTAACAGGTTCTGGCCCCTAAGAGGTTGTAGCAAACAAGATTGACTGCCAGAGGAAGAAGGGCGTTTGACAAGTATTAAACATGCAACTCCAACCCCTTGCCCCACTAATAATCACTTAAATCCACATCCACTACATGGAAATTTCACCATTATTTCATGGAATGTGGCCGGGGTGAGAAACAAAATAGATAATAGAGAATGGCTCATGATGATAAATAGCTGTTCACTAATACTCCTTCAAGAAACCTGGCATACTGAGCCTTTTTGTATCAATGGTTTTAAAATGATTTCCACTGATGCCATTCCTTCAAAGTCAGGGAGAGCCAAAGGAGGTATGGTAGTTTTGGTCTCAGTTACATCGCAGTAAATTTTAAAGAAATCTTATACTAATTATCAGTTTTTTCAGTTTTTAAACCTTTGTACAAAAGGGAACCAATGCATAATAATTATCAATTTCTATAATAATATTTTTGATAGTACCAAATACAAGGTAGTTTTGTCCTTAGAGGAGGAACTAGACAAATTTCTAAAAGGCATTAAGGGGGATTACCTGCTAATTTGGGCGGGTGATTTTAACAGCGAGAAATGTTTAAGTTTTAAACGGTGAACACTGTGGTCATGGGGATGAACAGGGCAACCCTTGCTCCCACTTCCCCCATAATGCATGTGGAGACACCATCAATAGTTTAATGAATAAATACAATTGAGAACTTTTGGAGTTACCCGGAAAAAGGGCGAAATTATTGTCCAAACTTATGAAGGAGCATGATCCTCATCAAACATTGATCATATCATGATCTCAGGGAATTGTAAGGGTATAGTAGAAAATTTTGAAGTACAAATAAGCTCCTTTAGTGACCATCACCCACTATCATTGGCATTGAAGCTTACCCCGACGCACCTAGAAGAGCCATGTATAGTATCTAATATTAAAACCCAGGGAGAAAATGCCACGTCCATAAAATGGTCAGGTGTCAATCCCCTAGATTTTATGGATAATTTGGCACAAAAAAGCCAAGAAGATATTTCCATCTGCCTGAGGGGATCTTCTTCGGATTTACATGTCATAACGGCTTTTTGTAACATAGCAGGCACTATCTCTGGAGATCTAAAATCAAAGAACAATAGACATGTCTCCTCCCATCCATGATGGTTTGACCAAAAGTGTAGTAGAATAAATCAGGAATTAAAAGAAGCGCTAAAATCTACACCTAGGGACGGGGAAAGGGTGAACACTCGACGTAAAACCTACAAGCTAAGCCTAAATACAAGGAAAGTCAAAATTAGAGAATTAGCTTGGGATAAATTGGTCCAGGGAGCAAACAGACGAGATTCTGTACTATTCTGGAAAACGTTAGACCACCCATTTTTTGAAGATGAGTCAGCCACTAAGATTGAGACCATAGTAGAAGAATGGTTATTTCGTTTTGAATCTATATTTAACCCAAATAAAGAGGCCCCCTTAATTTCTGACAACAGTTATACCATAACCGTTGCTCCCTCTAACCTGGCCCCTATTACGCTAAAAGAAATTAAAGCTGTCCTAGAAAAAAGTGCAAATGGTAAGGCACATGGCCTGTACGGGGTTCTAATTGACATCTTTAAAAGTAATCTAGATTTTTGGTCCCCTATATTACTAAGGGTTTGTAACGACACAGTTGGCGGGGTATTGCCCGCTAGTTGGGTGGAAAGTACTATAATCCCTATCTTTAAGAAGGGAGATAGAGGGGACGCCAAATGCTATCGCCCTATATCCCTAGTCGACTCAACATCTAAGTTGATGGGAAGAATCCTTTTGGAAAGATCAGAATCCTGGGTAAGCGAAAACAACATTCTTACTGAGACCCAATATGGCTTCAGAAGGGGTATAGGGATGGTCGAGCAGTGCGTCAACCTCGAACAGTTGATCGGGAAATAAACAGTTGTTAAGGAGGGCAAACTACATCTTTGCTTCGTAGAACGCACGAGTGCATTCAATCTAGTAAACCACCTTAAACTATGGCAGACCTTATCAGGGATGGGTGCCCCTAAAGACATAATAATTTATCTGTCATAACTTTATGCTTTATTATCCTCCAGAGTTCAATATGGCCTTAATGGCGAATGTACCTCCCGTTTTAGAGTCACTCGAGGTATACGCCAAGGTGCGTCCTTGCACCCCTCTTATGTAGTCGAATTGTGGCACCATCCTGTAGCACTAGTGATCTGTGCTCCGCACTCAGACAGAACTATGGCATTGTGTGGGAAACAAGTGACCGCTGCTCAGGACAGATCACACTCAATGTTGCTGTCTTGGAGGCTGGAAATTAGGAGAAGGCCCCCTGGAGGGATTACCGGCACAAGATCTCCTTCACAAGCGACTGGCGACTTACTTTTGTAACATATGAGTCTTGTTTCCTGATAATCCCACAAAACTATTAGATTCTGTGTGTGAGTGGTTAGTGAATTGTGTGAGCCTTCTGTGCAGTCTCGAAAATAAAAATGTGATGGATACAATAATTGAATTAAATTCAGCCACTGCTAATTATGCTGTGCCACATTCCTGTCCATCATTTTCTGCCCAATGTGCCATTCTGGAGAAGTACCATTCTCATGCATATCAGACTTTCTCCTGCTCTAATAGGAACAGCGCAGCCAGAAGTGCCAGGCCAGATCCACTTTTTATAGGAAACAATCAAACCTCTGAGCCTCTTCAAAGGGTACTTTTTTGTGCCAAGCTATCAGAGGGTTAAGCACAGGATCATTTGTGGTTAACCCTGAGAGGGATTGTGGTTGCTGCTTGAGCAGGGTTAACATCTCCACTCAACCAACAACCCAATTTCTCTCTTTAGTCCAGTCAAAATTTTAGCTGCACTTTACTGATGAAGGCCACTAGGCTGTAATTGGTCTGCCATTGCTAGTTTGCCCATTCACAGGGTACTTGACCACCCTTCTGTGCAGTTCCTATTAGAGCTGGACCACATCATATTTGCATGTGGAACTTTTCGGTCGGTGGATTATGGAGGGTAATGGCGCTCCAGGGAAATACGCAGTGAGTGTATACTAGTGTGCAATTAGGATTGCGGTGCATAAGGGTGGTGAGAGCCACCCTCCTCCCCAATGTGTGGATAACCACTGATAAACTAAAACAACAATTCCTTGCACACACCAACAGTGTAAATTATATATCATTAACAGTAACAAAAAACACTCTTGTTCCTCCGTTGAAACAGTCACTTCAGTTTAATCTTGAAATCCTTAGCCAACACGTGTTTCATCGCACTTTATGGTTGTGCGCAGCGACTTCTTCAGGGCTAAGATACAAACAACAGTATAGAAGTTGGAAGTAAAAGATATCCAGCACTAACATCTGGTGTCAGTTACCTTTTGTGACAGTATGTCTATCGTAAAGAGCGGCTCTAGTCTAATCCTCGAGCCTGTGGGAACCCATGCTGTTTTTTAAAACATATCACCATTGCTGTCAGAAGACAGAGTTGTGCAGTTTAAAATGATTGCTATTCCAAACAAAATCGTCCGCAATGGAAGATAAGCCTATTCCTGGTGACTTATTTTGTGACATCCAATCTCCGAACAGTTACTAGTGACTTTTCTAAGGTGATTTAAAGAAACACGGCACCCCCTCAATGTTGTGCGAGATCAAAAAAACTAGAAAAGGCATATTTCTAATTAAAAAGTACCTATAATCTCTTTGTATGGACCCTACATGGAGAAAAGGTAAAAAGGAAGAAAAATACCGTGGTATTAGAATTTCGAATTAACCAGGACTGGTGAAAAGTGATAATTGTGAACAAATAATGCAGGGAAACCAACCTTAATCCCGGTTCTATTTCAGACCCGGAATGGGTTCTAGAGCTCCAGTGATAATTACACAGTAAAAGGCATCAAGGTATACTGTGTCCAAAATTTAGTGGGGCAGATTTACAAGAACTGGCGCATCTCTGCATATTAGCAGGGATGCACCAGTTAATTTGCGACACGTAAAATAACCCTTGCGCCACCATGGATGCGTCGCATTTACAATGCGGCACACCATGGCGCAAGGATAGACAGATGCGTGACGCATCTTTTGGCGTAAGGGCAGCGCATTGCTGGAGAAGTGTCGCAAGCACGACGCAACTCCAGCCATGGTCAGGTATGCCTATTCCCACTACACTGCGTTACTCCTTACGCCTGTTTCAAGCAGGCGCAAGGTTTTGACTCAGTGGCGTCGTAAAAGTGACTCAGTGAAATCTTGTAGACTTCACTGCGTCACTTTTACGAGGCTTTCGTGCGTCGGAACGCCCACCCTGCATACATTATACCTGACGCAGGTATATTGTAGCGCAGGGCCTTACAACGTGACGCATCTCCCTAGATGTGTTACGTTGTAAATATGTTGCAACGTGGCGCATTGTTTTCGACACCGCTGCATCACAGAAGTGAAGCAACGGCGGCGTAAAGTTGTCGCAAGGGGCTTGTAAATCTGCCCCAGTGTATTCCAGAAGTCTTCACTGGGGATAAACGAAAAAGAAAGACGGAACAGGCCCTGTTACAGTTGTGATTACATCCCACTTAAGCAAGGGCATGTTCTGGCCCCATACGTAGATGTCGTCAGGAAGCCCCACGTACCTTAAGTATGGATCTTGTGTGTATGAATCATTAATCCATCAAGAAGAACGACGGCGTGGTGTAGTAAAACCACTCTTGGGGGCCAAGTAAGTCCCTCGTACCAGCAACCAAGTCTTTGCTGGCCTTAACCGCAAGCCCTAAACACAATCAAGGGAAGATAGGGACTTTGTCACAATCACTATATATATCCTCCCCCTGTAATATCAATAAAGAGCGTATCCCCGATTGAGGGTGCAGTCCATAGATCCCAAAGTGTGTGAAGGATCAAATAAAGATGTACTGGGGTTCCTGCATGGTCACAAATTATAGTGCGAGGGGCTATTTTGTCTAACGTCCCATTTATATGCATTGAAGCAGAAGCAAAGTAGTATACAAAAACTGTCGGTCATCTTGGAGCAGTGGAGCTCCACAATTAATGTTAATTCCAATGCAGTATCGAGTGGAAGAGTAGTTTAAAAAAATGTTTTTGAATTCGGAGCCGGTGCTTTAACTAAGGCAACATTGAAGCAGAGTTGAGGGAATGCATTTCAAATCTAGTGAAAGTGTGTCAAAAACGCTCTAGGGCAAAGAGTGCAAGCAGGAGTAATCATAGGACGGCATTAGACACTCACAGGACCTACAGACAAAGTTCTGGGAATTATCTTGAGAACGTACTTCTTTGAAAAATATAAATCAGTGCCTGTATTCAAGCAAACTGTTATAACACATATGACATATTCATATAGTACTACAATTTGTTGAGAAGGTCTACACGTGTGAATGAAAAAGCAGGTTGCCAATCTTCTGTTAACATTGATAACAGTAGGGAGTTGAAAGTAAAAGAAATGTCAGTCAGCATAGGAGAAACAAATTAGAAGTAGGAATAAGGTTGTAACAAGTATAACATAATTATATAGTATGTCATTTCTTGGAACGGTCTACACGTGTGAGCAAGAGAGCAGGTTGCAAATTTTCTGTTGGCATTTACAGCAGTAAAAAGTTGAAATCCCAGACACCCATGCCTATATACCCTACCTAAGGTACATAAGAATCTCCCGTTCCCGCCAGGCAGACCGTTTGTGTCGGGTATTTGTGGACTGACAGAAAAACTATCCGAGTATGTTGACATATTTCTACAACCACTGGTGGCCAATCTACCGTCTTACATCCGAGACACCAAACACATACTCAGCACACTGAATGACATCACTTGGGACGATACCATGACACTGGTCACTCTGGACGTCACTACTCTGTATACGAGCATCCAAAATGACTTGGGTTTACAGGCATTACGACACACGCTCAAATCTCGCCCGGCGTGCCTCTGGGAACACACGGGCATGTTATTGGAAATGACACAAATAATTTTGAAGAACAATCTGTTCCTATTCAAAGGGTCATGGTACAGACAGATACGTGGAGTGGCCATGGGTTCTAAATTTTCTCCATCATACGCCAATCTATTTATGGGGTGGTTGGAGGAGAACTGGATATGGGGCACTAAGGGCAGTGAATGGAATGACTCCATCCTTTTTTGGGGCAGGTACATTGATGACTGCCTACTTATCTGGACAGGCAACAATGATAAACTGACCAGATTTGTAACATATCTCAATAGCAATGACGCCAATATTAGGTTTACCTACACCCATAGCAAGACCTTCTTCACCTTTTTGGATGTGGAACTCTTTGTTTCTAATAACAAAATTGAAAGCAGACTAAACAGGAAGACCACGGTGTGCAATAGTGTGTTACATGCCACTAGCGCGCATCCCAAACACTAGATCAATGCTATCCCCTACGGGGAATTTATACGTGCTCGACGCAATTGCAGCATTGATGGTGACTTTACGGGTTGCCTCAAAAATATGGGGGACAGATTTGAACGCAGGGGCTACAGCCAGAGAAGGATACATAATGCACTGAACAGGATTTCACGAGTAGAAAGACAACAAACACTTCAAGATAGAGGCAAGCGAGGGGATCCTAAAACTATTCAGCTTGTCACAGATTACAATGAGCTCAATATAACACTCACCAAGAACATGCAAAAACACTGGCACCTACTGTGTGCTGATAAGACATTGGAGCCTTTTATCTCTTGTAGACCAGAGGTAACATTTCGTAAGGGTAAGAGCCTTAGGAATCTATTGAGTCCCAGTTCCCCGAAAGCGGATACTCAGAAACACTGGCTAGCGACACAGGGTTTTGGTTTCTACAAGTGTGGACGCTGGTCTGTGTGTAGATGGGCCTCAGATAAAAAGAAGGAGTTTTCTGGCCCCAATCACCGCACTTACAAGGTAAACGCCAACATCAATTGTCAGACCAACCATGTGATTTACGCAATCGTATGCAAATGTCAACAAAGGTATATTGGCAGCACTATCAGGGCTCTAAAGGACCGCATTGTGGAACACGTCAGGGCGGTCAAGCAGGCCAACATGAGATACCCCGTGGAAGGACGCCCAGGACAGCACACAAATCCTTCTCTTTTTACGGATTTGACACTGTACCCAAACACGTGAGGGGTGGCAATAGAGAACTTATGTTGAGGAGGAGGGAAGCAACTTGGATCATGCGATTGAGAAGTGTAGAGATGGGCCTAAATACAGACCATGAATTACATTACTTTTTGGGGTACTAGCACTCATGGTCCAATTATGTGGATCATATCACCAGGACTCAATATGTCTCAGCTACTGTACACGACACTATTCATGTGGGTGCTTCACTATCCCCGATGTATTCCCATCTCCAACTTGGCACTCCTAAGCTGACCGACCTTTTTTTCACTCACTTTCAACTTTTTACTGCTGTAAATGCCAACAGAAAATTGGCAACCTGCTCTTTTGCTCACACGTGTAGACCGTTCCAAGAAATGACGTACTATATAATTATGTTATACTTGTTACAACCTTATTCCTACTTCTAATTTGGCTCTCCTATGCTGACTGACATTTCTTTTACTTTCAACTCCCTACTGTTATCAATGTTAACAGAAGATTGGCAACCTGCTTTTTCATTCACACGTGTAGACCTTCTCAACAAATTGTCGTACTATATGAATATGTCATATGTGTTACAACAGTTTGCTTGTATTCAGGCACTGACGTATATTTTTCAGAGAAGTACGTTCCCAAGATGATTCACAGAACTGTGTATGTAGGTCCTGTGAGTGTCTAACATGTGGAATTAACAGTTTGCTTATATTCAGGCACTGATTTATATTTTTCAAAGAAGTACGTTCTCAAGACAATTCACAGAACTGTGTCTGTAGGTCCTGTGAGTGTTTAATACCGTCCTATGATTACTCCTGCTTGCACACTTTGCCCTAGAGCCTTTTTGATACACTTTCACTAGATTTGAAATGCATTCCCTCGACTCTGCTTCAATGTTGCCTTAGTTAAAGCACCGGCTCCAAATTCAAAAACATTTTTTTAAACTATTCTTCCACTCGATACTGCATTGGAATTAACATTAATTGTGGAGCTCCACTGCTCCAAGATGGCCGACAGTTTTTGTATACTACTTTCCTTCTGTTTCAATGCATATAAATGGGACGTTAGACAAAATAGCCCATCACTATAATTTGTGACCATGCAGGAACCCCAGTACATCTTTATTTGATCCTTCACACACTTTGGGATCTATGGACTGTACCATCCACTGAGTCTTTTGGAGAAAGTGGTGCCTTAAACATTAACTCTGCTTCATTTCAAGATGGCCGACGTCATTTCTATGATCTGCAAGAGAAAGCGGGTTGTAGTCCTATGACTATGTCTGCTGTCTCGCCGATATTTAGGGGGGCTCCTCAGCAGGCCAAACTCAGTACCTTCTGTGGACATGCCAGAGGCAGCCCTGCTACAAAACAGAGGTAAGCGCCGGTGTTAGGATACCCAGTAGTACTCAGCAGTGGTATACTATACACTCCTCAGACGCGCCCCCTTAAAGGGGGGATAAGCTATTTATTAGTATTACGTGGGGAGGATATATATAGTGATTGTGACAAAGTCCCTATCTTCCCTTGATTGTGTTTAGGGCTTGCAGTTAAGGCCAGCAAAGACTTTGGTTGCTGGTACGAGGGACTTACTTAGCCCCCAAGAGTGGTTTTACTACACCACGCCGTCGTTCTTCTGATGGATTAATGATTCATACACACAAGATCCATACTTAAGGTATGTGGGGCTTCCTGACGACATCTACGAATGGGGCCAGAACATGCCCTTGCGAAAGTGGGGTATAATCACAGCTGTAACAGGGCCTGTTCCGTCTTTCTTTTTCGTTTATCCCCAGTAAAGACTTCTGGAATACACTAAATTTTGGACACAGTATACCCTGATGACTTTTACTGTGTAATTATCACTGGAGCTCTAGAACCGATTCCGGGTCGGAAATACAACCGGAATTAAGGTTGGTTTCCCTGCATTATTTGTTCACAATTATCACTATCCACCAGTCCTGGTTGATTCGAAATTCTAATACCACAGTATTTTTCTTCCTATTTACCTTTTCTCCATGTAGGGTCCGTACAAAGAGATTATAGGTACTTTTTAATTAGAAATATGCCTTTCCTTGATCTCAGGCAACATTGAGGGGGTGCCGTGTTTCTAAAAATCACCTTAGTAAAGTCACTAGTAACTGTTCGGAGATTGGATGTCACAAAATAAGTCACCAGGAATAGGCTTATCTTCCATTGCGGACAATTTTGTTTGGAATAGCAATCATTTTAAATGACACAAGTCTGTCTACTGACAGCAATGGTGATATGTTTTAAAAAAACAGCATGGGTTTCCACAGGCTCGAGGATTAGGCTTGAGCCGCTCTTTACGATTGACATACTGTCACAAAAGGTAACTGACACCAGATGTTAGTGCTGGATATCTTTTACTTCCAACTTCTATACTGTTGTTTGTATCTTAGCCCTGAAGAAGTCGCTGCGCACAACCATAAAGCGTGACGAAACATGTGTTGGCTAAGGATTTCAAGATTAAACTGAAGTGACTGTTTCAACGGAGGAACAAGAGTGTTTTTTGTTACTGTTAATGATATATAATTTACACTGTTGGTGTGTGCAAGGGATTGTTGTTTTAGTTTATCAGTGGTTATCCACACATTGGGGAGGAGAGTGGCTCTCACCACCCTTATGCACCGCAATCCTAATTACACACTAGTATACACCCACTGCGTATTTCCCTGGAGCGCCATTACCCTGCATAATCCACTGACCGAAAAGTTCCACATGCAAATCTGGTGTGGTCCAGCTCTAATAGGAACTGCACAGACGGGTGGTCAAGTACCCTGTGAATGGACAAACTAGCAATGGCAGACCAATTACAGCCTAGTGGCCTTCATCAGTAAAGTGCAGCTAGAATTTTGACTGGACTAAAAAGAGAAATTGGGTTGTTGGATGAGTGGAGATGTTAACCGTGCTCAAGCAACAACCACAATCCCTCTCAGGGTTAACCACAAATGATCCTGTGCTTAACCCTCTGATAGCTTGGCACAAAAAGTCAGGCTTAACTTATAGGCAATGTGTAAAGCTTCTATGCAGCACACAAACAGTAATAAAGTGAAACCACAACACAAGAAAATCCCACACTAATTTAGAAAAACTGAGTACATTTGAATACATTTAGATTAAATTATTTTCAACCAAAATGATAAAAATACAATCAGTAGAACCGGAGAGATGCAATTTAAATATTTGAAGTTAGTTTAGCGCCAAAGGTGCCACTCATGGTTATCTGGTCTTGTGAGACTGGGTGAAAGTCACAAGTTCCGGCCAGACTGGTCCAGCTGAAAGGTTACTTTCAAAAGTCTTGCAAGAACAGTCTGCGAGGGCAAGGAGACCATCGCGGATGGTCGTCGTTGTAGCGCGAAGAGTAGGATGGGCATCGTGGACAAACACCACTGTAGTGTGAAGATCCTGTTGAGTGCTGGAGATGATCGTTGCTGGAGATTCCAGGTTGTCGGTCATCACTGGCTGTCAAGGCTGTTGCCTGAAGTGCAGATCTCCCATTGCCAGCTGTTGCTGTGACATGAAGAATCTCTTTCACCGGTGCTCCCAACTTGGTGGTCAGTGCAGGATGCAAGATCGTGGCACAAATGGTCCCATTCGCTATCGCGAAGAGCCCAAAACGTCTGGATTTCTCCTTTTCTTGGAGGGGGAGATCAACTGATGCCACACAAAGTGTCCAGGACCTGATTGGTCCCTCTTGGAACTCAGGAACTCACTCCAGAAGAGGCAAGCAGGGCTTAGGGAATTCCATTTGCAGGTCCAGGCAACAGGTCAGCTGGGTCGGTGCAGAGAGGCCTCTAGTGATTGATATGTCCCTGTAGCTCAGAACAGGAGGCCAGTCAGTTCACCCTTTGAGCCACTTCAGCATGGGTCGAAGAGTGAAGGTCCAGTATTTTGTTTCAGCAAGCAGGGCAGGCCTAAATAGCAATGCAGCATGGTGTCCTTCTTCTGTAGTATCCACAGGTTCAGGAGTGTAGTGAAGAGTGGGTCTGAGGATCCCATTTTTATACCTGGAGCTGTCTTTGAAGTAGGAGGAGTTTCTTGAGAATTCCCTTTGAAGTGCTTGTAGTTTCCTGCCTTCTCTGCCCTGGCTCCAGCCTGGCTGCATAAACAATTAAGTGGTGTCAAGTCCTTTGTGTGAAGGCAAAGCACAGCCTGACCTGTGTGGGTCTATAAGAACCCAAGGCTGACAGACGAGACAGTTGTTGGCAACACGAGCAACACCTGTGATCTCCCACTTTCAGATAGGCTCGAAGGTAAATGGTTGACTGCCATTAGGCAAAACTCAGGCTTCTGGTAGTGTGCTACAGAGCTTTAACATGAGAACAGTGATTAACTATGTTTCAGATTTGTAGCTGGTGGGCACTTTTAGACTAGGAGCTGTGACAATCTGAATTGTTAAATAGGGAGAGCTCAAGGGATGAACTGCCACAAAGTTAAAGAATGTTACAACCATCATCAGAACCCCTCCGACAGTCCAGAGTCACCCCAAAAATAAAGGACCAACTCATGAAGAGGAAGTTTAGGGAATATACTCAAGAGAAACAGTGAAGAATGGGTAGGAAAGGGAGAAACACTGGATAGTTATGTAATCAGTAGTGGAAGATTCTATTGGCCTACCATACACCTGGTTCATTATACAGCCATACTGTGAAAGAAAAATTCATATTTGCATTAGTGTAATCGTAAACATCGCAGCCATGTTCTCTTGCATATGCTAACCATTCTTAAAAAGAAGTGCCTGTCTATGATGTTTTAGACCCCTCTTTCACAACTTGGCTCTCTAAGTGAGAAAGTGTTAATTAGCTTGCTCAGAAAAAGCTCACATTCTTGTTACATATGAAGGTCATCGCTCCCATTCTCATTATTTCCAACACTTGTGTACTCCATTTGTTTTACGGTGTCACATGATTTCCTTTGAAAGTGGCCATATGAAAAAATATCTGCTTTTCCATTACAAAACACTTCATCAGCTTTCTTATTTTTCAGTTGTAGGGGGACATTCTGTCAGACAGAATCTATGATTCATAGACTGATAGTTTTTCTTTTGGTAATAAACATTTCCAGGTTTCGGTTGTGACACCTAACATTGTTGTGGAAGGTCCTATACAGGGATCAACTCCTAATTGTGTACCTATTTGTGAACGAGTGTGCAGTAAGGAAATGAGGGCAGAAAGATCTAAGGTTGAGAAAGCCTCATCAAAAGGACTCTCACCCAAGCGATATACCACCACTAGTATGGAAAACGCATGTATAGGTACATTGAAGACTGGGTGAAGTGCATTAGCAGTGAGGATAACAAGTATTTTCTAGAAGAAGGTATCTTTTGATATTAAGTGCTTGAATAATCTTAAGAAATGATTGAAGTTTACAGAGTATGAATCTAGTTCAGAACAATGGGCAGCCTTTCTGAATTGGTACAAAGAAGCCATGAAACACAGGTATGGGGAATTGAAACACATGCATGAGAAACTGAGATATCAAATTAGTCATTTGTGGGTCAGAAGACTGTGTCACCTCCTCATATATTTCCCCGAATACCAAATGAGAGTTCGGAAGTAGATGAAGAAAGGGAGGAGAATCTGATAGACTTTTGAATTTCTTCAAATCAGCAAGAGATGCGTAGGACCACCAGAGGACATGCCCCGGAATGGAGCAATCGACCAGATGGTGGGGGACAGGCAAACCTAGCACAAGTGGGTGCAGCAGATGCGGTGACTGTGGCAAGTAACAACAGGAGTGGGTCAAGAACAAGACAAGAACTGACACAACCACCTGCAAACCCCCAAAAGCAGTCTCATTCTTTACCTCACCATTCTGAAGTAGCACATTGAAGGAATAGGGCTGAAATCTAACTTTCTCTGAGAGTCTAAGACAGACCACTGTGCTTGGAATGATGTCCCTCGTCTGGTAACCAAGGAAGACAATGTCGACCCTAATGGTGTTGCTCATGTCTAACCTGATGCCCTTCTGTCCATGCAAGAATATCCTGACCCTTGAGTAGGAGATTTAGTCATCATCCACGTCTCCTTGCTGTTCCAGTTGGTGGGTCCTCATGTTTTCGTTGAGGGCATTTGGACCACTGGAAATGTGTTTGCCCTAACATACCGCAGAACTCTTAAGAACAGCCTAAACAACCTGAATTTACTAAGACCCCACCAAACAGACATCCTACTCTTTAAGACAGCCCAATAGGACGCAACCGCTCTCTGAATGCTTTTATTCCTGTAGATCAGAAAGGGCCATATGTACATTGTGTCAATAATTAAAAGCCTACTTCCTGCCTTACTGATACTGTTGCTAGTAGGTCAGCTTTTAAAACTCCTGAATTCTCCTCTTGTCCTAGTTGGGTGAAGCTATTGATGCTCTTGACATTTTACCATGTGTTCCTCACGAAATCAGCGATCCTTTGCCTGCCTCTTTAGGTCCTATCATTGACTGACATGCCTTTCTCCTGAGCCATACCTCCACTACAAACCTCTTGGGGAGGGTTATTTTGGATAGTTTAAAATGTATTCTGTCTGTTTGAACATACCCACTGAAAATGAAAATGCTGTTTTTGTGGTTTTGTGAGAAAACAATGATTTATATTACACTGATGATAATAAACTTTCACCTTAACCCTTTCGGTGCATCGGACGGCCGGGAGCCGTCCGACGCACCAGTGCTCATGTGCGTCGGACGGCTCCCAGCCGTCCGACGCTCATGGCACAGGAAATCCCTCTCGTGGGGCACCAGAGGGATTCCCTTTTTGTCAAAACCCCCTCAGGAGCTAGGGAAGAGCTTCCCCAGCTCCCGATGGTGTTTTGATTATTTCTCCAAAATGACCGTCAGCGCGTACGTCGCGCTGACGTAATTTCGGAGGAACTGAAACGGAAACACAGTTTCAGTTTCACTGCCTCAGTGCTCAGGGGGCTATCTCAGCCCCCTGAGCACTGAGGCAGACGAGAGAGGTATCATTGGAAAGGGGAGAATCTCCCCCTTCCAATGGTACCCCTCCCTAGTGGATCCCTACTTAGGGATTGCCTCAGGAGGGCGATCTCAAGCAGGGATCCACCCACTAGGCACCAGGGAGGGGTGAGCGGCCCCTTGTTTATTTTTATTTATTTTAAAAGTTTTATATAGCGCTGGCTAGACCCGGAGGTATCAGAGCGCTTTACATGAGAAGATAATATAAAGCAAAAATGGCATATAAATAGATAAAAAGATAATGAAACAACGTGTGAGATATACAAAACAAAAATAGATATACAGGTGCAAGAGCTATACACTTCAAGAAACTAGGTATATGATGTTAGGGAAATGGACCGATATTCCTGGACAAAATGTTACATGGTGATTGGAGATCAGGTGCAGGACACAGGTTAGGACCACCGATAATAATTGGGCTAAACATGGCGTATAAGTAGATAGAATATAGTGATAACAACATGTGAAATATACAAATCAAATAGATAAACAAATCAAACAAAAAGATAAACAAATCAAATAGATAAACAGGGGCAGGAGCTATACATATCAAGTAATTGGGCAAATGATGTTTAGTAAATGGACAAGTATTACTGGACTATTATATCATGGTGAAATTGGAGATCAAGTGCAGGTCACAGGTGAGGATCCCCAATAATAGTTAAGGAGGTGTATTTTGAGGTCTTTTTGAAGCTGAAATAGGAGGGGTTGCAGCGCAGGTTTTTGGGAGGGCATTCCAGATGATAGGGGCATTACCAGAGAAGGAGCGTGATTGTGTGGCTTTCTTTTTATGCAGTGGAGGTATAAGGAGGAGGGAGTTGGTGCTTCTCAGAGGTCGTGTGGTGCCCACAATGAGGAGTTTCTTGGAGAGGTACTGCGGAGTGTTTTGGTGTAGGACTTTGTGAGTGATGCAGGCAGTTTTGTAGGCAGATCTGCCTTCAATAGGGAGCCATTTAAGAGATTTGAGAGCCGGGGATATGTGATCGAAGCGTTTGCAGTCTGTAATGAGCCTGGCTGCAAGGTTGAGCACAGCTTTGATTGGAGCAAGGTGGACCTTGGGGATTCCGTTGAGGATGGCGTTACCATAATCAATACGTGAAAGAACAAGTGACTGAACTACAAGTTTAAAGTCATCGGTAGGTATAAAGGGTTTGATTTTCTTGAGGTGACGGAGAGTGAAGAGGGCTCCTTTAGCAGAGTTTTTGATGTGGACGTTAAGGGTTAGGGTGTTGTCTATAGAAATACCAAGAGATTTGACGGAGTTGGACAGGGTGAGTGAGCAGTTGAGTGCGTTAAGGTCGGAGATCCATGATTGAACGGGGAGAGGGTTGTTTTTAGGGGAGAAGAGAATGATTTCAGTTTTATTAGGGTTAAGTTTGAGATGATTTAAGTGGAACCAGGTTTGGATCTTGGTGAGGGTGTTGTTCAGGTGTAAGATGTCGGCATGAGTTTTAATCTTGTAATAGATTTGGGTGTCATCGGCGTAGAGGTGGTAGTTGATGCCTGCTTGTTTAAGAATGAGGGTGAGGGGTTCCATAAAGAGGTTAAAGAGGGAGGGAGAGAGAATAGACCCTTGGGGGACTCCAAGTGAGACAGGAGTGGGGTTAGAAAGACAATTTTGAATTTTGATTTGCCGAGTTCGGTGTTGTAGGTAGGAGACGAACCATTTGTAGGCAGTATCGTTGAGGCCGAAACGGGTCCTAAGCACATTAAGTAGGGCTGAATGGTTGACTGTATCGAACGCTGCGGAGAGATCAAGGAGGATAAGAAGGCAGGTCTCGCCATTATCAAGTGAGTGGTGGATGTCATCGACGACATTTAGCATTGCCGTTTCGGTGCTGCAGCCTTTCTTGAAGCCTGATTGAAAGGGATCGAGTAGGTTGAAGTTTTCGATGTGTTTGTCTAGTTGTAGTAGGACACATTTTTCAAGGACCTTTGAGAGAAGGGGGAGGTTAGTGATGGGGCGGAGATTGTTTAGGTCATTGGGGTCAGCATTGGGGTTTTTGATTATGGGAGAGATTTGTCCAAGTTGAAGGGAGGTGGGGACACAGCCAGTGGAGAGAGAGGTGTTGATGATTGTGGTCCAGTATGGGGTGATGATATGCTTAAGGGCAGGGACAAGGTTAGAGGGTAAGGGGTCTTTTGTGTGGGAGGACGGTTTAAGATTGCCAATTATTTTAAGGACTTCTAGCTCAGTCACGGGAGGAAGTTGAGCAAGGAGGCATTGTTCTTTAATTGTGAGTTAGGGAGTTGGTTTCCGGAGAAGTGGCAGTGGATAGGTGTGGGGAGTGGTTAAGGGGGTGAGGAAGTAGGTGGGAGAGGAGAGTCACTGGGGAGCGGTAGAATAGTGGGCGGAAGAGAGAAGGGGTCAGCTGGACGAGGGGATGTGGAGTAGGCATTAGAGGTGAGGACGGGCTTGCATTGGGGTTTGGAGGGGAGCTGTGTGGAACGGAAGGATTGATCAATTTTGGCTATTTTTTCTGAGAAGAAGTGGGCAATTTCTTCGCATCTGGCTGAGGAGGCGATCAGATTTGGAGGTGCGGGGGAAGTTTGGTTACGAATGATTTTGAAGAGTTCCCTAGGTCTGTTTTTGGCACGATCAAGTTGTGTGCGGAAGAAGGATGCCTTTTCCTTGAGGATGTGTTTTTGTACGTGGATCTAGCTTGTCTGAGGAGTGCAAGATGGGAGGGAGAGGGATGGTGTCTCCAGGTTCTTTCCGACAGTCTGAGTGATCGTCGTTCGTTATTAAGCTCGGTATTAAACCAAGAGTTGGAGGGGGTGATTCTTTGGATTTTGAGTTTAGGCGGGGATAGTTGATCAAGAATACCAGTGACAGTATTGTTAAAGTGTTCAGTGAGCTCATTAGCATTTTGTGAGGGGGAATGATACGAAGTTGAGCTTGGAGTTTAGACTCAAGAACACCCGGAGGGATATGTTTTAGATTTCTGGTCAGTTTCTTAGCTCTGTTAATTTTGGAGGTGGGGAGATTTGCATTGGTAGCAATGGTGAACAGTATAAGGTGATGGTCAGACCAGTCAATGGGGACGATATTGGTCACGGAGGCCAGATCTTCGTTGGAAAGAATGGCGTCAAGGATGGCTCCTTTGGTGTGTGTTGGGGACAGGCAAAGTTGTTTGAGTTCATTGATCTCAAGTAGATTAGTGAGGAGGGAGATAGTGGGATCATCGGGATAGTTCCAATGGAGGTTAAGATCCCCCAGAAAGAGATTTTTAGAGTTGGATAATGAGGATTGTGTCAGGAGCTCAGATAAGTCTTCGATGAAGGGCTGGGGGGGGCCCGGCGGGCGATAGATGTTGTGAAGACGAATTGGGTGGGAATTTTGAGTAGTCAGTTCAGCTTCCAGGTATTCGCAGGAGGAGTAGCCAGAATTAATGACAAGGGATAGCTGAAGTTCATTTTTAAAGATAATGGCTAGACCACCCCCAACTCTGTCAGGGCTATCTTTTCTAAGAATAGAGTATCCTGGGGGGGAGAGTAGGTCAAGTATGCTCGTTGAGTGGTCTTTGAGCCAGGTTTCTGTGAGGAATGCAATATCAATGGATTCACTCAGGATAGTTTCCGAAATTTCCGTGGCATGTTGGACTGCGGAGCGACAGTTGACAAGCATACATGTAAGTGGTGTGGGGTTGCATATGGTGGGTGGGCAAGTGTGGATCGACGTGAGTTGGGGCGTTGGTCTGGGGGAAGCGGGGGAGGAGGGGATTCTATTAGTCCCTAAGATAACAGGGATGTGGGAGTAGGGGAGTAGAGGATTGGTGGTTGGTAAGCTAGGAAGGTAAGAGTTGCATAGGTCGGAGAGGTCGGACGGGGAGAGATGGTTCGAGGTGCGGCGTGGTCTATGTAAACGGCAGCGGAGAGGAGTCGATCTCCAAAGATTGTGTTTGGTGTTAGGGATTTTCGGGGGAATTTTTGGGAGGGATTTTTGGGGGATTTTTGGGTGGGGCTGGGTGGGGATTTTATGGTGAGGGAGGGTTCTGGAGCTGGGGAAGATAAAGTCTTTCCTGAATTGAGAGAGTTTAGTAATCAGATTAGATAGGTCAAGTTCGATGTTGTGTAGGCTCTGGGCAATTAAGGTGAGGGAGGTATCGAGGGGGTGGTCTGGGTTAGTTACGGAGGGTGGACTGATGTGTGAGGGGGGAGATAGGGAAGTGGGTGTGGAATGAGGGGTGACGGGGCTGTTAGGTGTGAGGGGTTCGGTAATCAAATTGCCTTGGGCAAGGGCTTTTGCTCCCCCCATTACTTTGGGCACAGACAGTCTTTCTGCCCCCACTGGGGGGCAGATGGGGCAATAGCCCCCAATCTGACCCCCCGGGAGGGCAGAAAGCACACTAGGTGCCAGGGACTTTTTTTTTGCACTTGCAGGGGTGGGGACTGCCCAAAATGGGCATGCTAATGCCCCCACCCCCTCCCCAAATTCCAGTCTTTCTGCCCCCCCCTGGGACAGATGGGGGCAATATCTCCCAATCTGCCCCCCGGGGGGGCAGAAAGCACACTAGGCCCCAGGGATTTTTTTTAACGCCTGTAGGGGTGGGGGCTGCCCAAAATGGGCATGCCAATGCCCCCGCCCCCATCCCCATCCCCAAATTCCAGTCTTTCTGCCCCCCTTGGGGGGGGGCAGAAAGCACACTAGGCCCCAGGGATTTTTTTTTTACGCCTATAGGGGTGGGGGCTGCCCAAAATGGGTATGCCAATGCCCCCCCAATTTTCAAAGTCTTTCTGCCCCCACTGGGAGGCATATGGGGCAATCGCCCCCAAGCTGCCCCCCGTGGGGGAACAAAGCACACTAGACACCAGGGATTTTTTTGTTTTTATGCCTGTAGGGGTGGGGGCTGCCCACAATGGGCATGCCAATGCCCCCACCCCCTACCCCAATTCCACAGTCTTTCTGCCCCCACTGGGAGGCAGATGGGGGCAATAGCCCCCAATCTGCCCACCCCGGGGGGGCAGAAAGCACACTAGGCACCCAGGATTTTTTTTGTTTTTATGCCTGTAGGGGTGGGGGCTGCCCAAAATGGGCATGCCAATTCCCCCACCCCTCCCCCCTAATTCCACTGTCTTTCTGCCCCTCCTGGGAGGCAGATAGGGGCAATAGCTCCCAATCTGCCCCCCCTGGGGGGGCAGAAAGCACACTAGGCACCAGGGATTTTTTTTGTTTTTATGCTTGTGGGGGCTGCCCAAAATAGGCATGCCAATGCCCCCACCCCATCCCCAAATTCCAGTCTTTCTGCCCCCCTTGGGAGCCAGATGGGGGTAATAGCCCCCAATCTACCGGGAGGGGGGGGGGGCAGAAAGCACACTAGGCACCAGGGATTTTTTTTCTTTTTACGCCTGTAGGGGTGGGTGCTGCCTAAAATGGGCATGGCATTGCCCCTCCCCACCCCCCCCAGAATTCCACAGTCTTTATGCCCCCCAGGAGGCAGATTGGGGCAATAGCCCCTGATCTGCCCCCCAGGGGGGCAGAAAGCCCACTTGACACCAGGGATTATGTTGTTTTTTTATACGTAGGGGTGGGGGCTGCCCAGAATGGTCATGCTAATGCCCCCACACCCCAAAAAATATTTCTGCCCCCACCGGAAAGGCAGATCGGGGCAATAGCCCCATATCTGCCCCTCCAGGTGGGGAAGAAATCCCACTAGAAACCAGGGATATGTTTCTGGGCATGTCAGGCATAGGCACGGGTCACTCCCCTTTTTTTTAGGCACACATTTTGGTTGTTTCAGTATTATTTTTAGTCTCATCTACCCCCAAGCGGGGGCCTGAAAACCACTAGAAACCAGGGAGAGTTTGTGTGTCTGTGTGAACTGAAGTTTGGCTGACGGTGTGTGTGTACTGACCTTTGGCTGGCATTTTGCTGGCGGTGTGTGTGGGCTTGCACTTGGCTAATGGTGTGTGTGGACTCGCGCTTGATGACGATGTGTGTATATTGGCGCTTGCCTGGTGGTGAGTGTGGAGTGGCACTTGGCTGGCAGTGTACGTGGACCGGCGCTTGGCCGACGGTGTGCATGGATGGCACTTGGCTGGCGGAATGCGTGGATGGCACTTGACTGGCAGAGTGAGTGGATGGTACTTGGCTGGCAGAGTGCGTTGATGTCGCTTGGCTGGTGGTGTGCGTGGATGGCTCTTTGCAAAAAAAAGGGTCCGTTTTCACTGTGAAAATGTGGTATGTCCACGTTGCGTTTTGGGCCGTTGCCTGTGGCGGGCACTAGGCCTACCCACACAAGTGAGGTACCATTTTTCTCGGAAGACTTTGGGGAATGTGGGGTGGGTGGAATTTTGTGGATCCACGCAGATTCCAGAACTTTCCACCACAGAAATGTGAGGAAAATTTGTTTTTTTTGACAAAGTTTGAGGTTTGCAAGGGATTCTGGGTAACAGAACCTGGTGAGAGCCAGACAAGTCACCCCATCCCGTATTCCCCTGGGTGTCTACTTTTTAAAAATTTATAGGTTTGTTAGGTTTCCCTTGGTGCCGGCAGAGCTAGGGTTCAAAACCTACAGCTAGGAACTTTGCAAAAAAAGGGTCCGTTTTCACTGTGAAAATGTGGTGTGTCCACGTTGCGTTTTGGGCCGTTGCCTGTCGCAGGCACTAAGTCTACTCACACAAGTGAGGTACCATTGTTCTCGGAAGACTTTGGGGAATGCGGGGTGGGTGGAATTTTGTGGATCCACGCAGATTCCAGAACTTTCCACCACAGAAATGTGAGGAAAATTTGTTTTTTTTGACAAAGTTTGAGGTTTGCAAGGGATTCTGGGTAACAGAACCTGGTGAGAGCCAGACAAGTCACCCCATCCTAGATTCCCCTGGGTGTCTAGTTTTCAAAAATGTATAGGTTTGCTAGGTTTACTTAGGTGCCGGCAGAGCTAGGGTTCAAAATCTACAGCTAGTTACTTTACAAAAAACGGGTCAGTTTTTACAGTAAAAATAAAGTGTGTCCACGTTGTGTTTTGAGCCTTTTCCTGTCGCTGGCACTAGGCCTACCCACACAAGTGAGGTACCATTTTTATCAGGAGACTTAGGGGACATAGAATTGTAGAGTAACTGTTATTACATTTTGACTTTTGATGCATTTCTGCCTTCCAAATGAAAGACAATGTGTAGAAAAGAAGTCACTTTTATAAATGTCCTATAATTCTCATGCTAGTATGGGTACTCACAATTTCGGAAATGTGCAAATAGCTACTGTTTCTAAACTCTATATTTCGTTCCAATTTCAGAAATACATAGGTGTCTTTCATGACAATTTTTCACTGTATATATTTTCCCAAATGAATTGCTATATACCCGGCACATAATAAAAAACCATTGCAAGACGCTGCTCAGTTATTGGCTCTGGGTTCGTCGGGTTGTTGGTGAACCTACAAGTCCTATATATCCCCACAACCAGAAAGGTCCAGCGGATGTAACGGTATATTGCTTTCAAACATCTGTCATAATTAGAAGGAGTTACAGGTGAAAACGTTGGCACAAATGGCTGTTTCTTTCAACTTATTTTCAATTTTTCCTATTTTCAACTGTTAGTTTCTATAAAGAAACCTTGAAGGATCTACACAAATGACCCCTTGCTGAATTTTTAATTTTGTCTACTTTTCTAAAATGTATAGCTTTCCAGGATCCATGGTTGCTTTCATACCCATTTCTACCATTAACTGGAAGAAGGTTGAAAGCACAAAAAAATAGCAACAATAGGCTATGTCCCAGTAAAATGCCAAAACTGTGTAAAAAATGTTGGTTTTCTGACAAAAGTCTGTCAGTCCCTGAAAGCTGGGAAAATGGTGATTTCAGCCCCATAAACCCTTTGTTAATACCATTTTCAGGGAAAAAACCAGACGCTTCCATTTGCAGCACTTTTTTCCCATTTTTAAAAAAGAATTTAGCTGTATTTTGGCTAATTTCTGGGTCCCCTCCAGGGGAATCCACAAACCCTGGGTACCTTTAGAATCCCCATGATGTTGGAAGAAAAGGACGCAAATTTGGCATGGATACCTTATGGGGTCAAAAAGTTACAGGGGCCTAAGCGCAAACTACCCCAAATAGCCAAAAAAAGGCTTAGCACAGGGGGGGGGAAAAGGCCTAGCAGCAAATGGGTTAATCAATGTCTGATGTGCATGACCAAGCTCCTTTCACTCTGTGGGCTGAACATGTCAATGATGTAGTGTGTGTCCCAGTGGCTGAGCCAGTTAAATTGTGGGTCAAACCTTTGAAATATCTCCTGCAACTTCCCTAACACCCTTTATTTCCTGAAGCGGTGCATAGGATTTGCCCAGTCATTGCTGCTCAGTTTAAACAAGGAATTCTGGCACCCCCCTGTATGTGTTTGTGTCACCCATATTTTACATATTTTTTAAAGAAACATAGAGGTGGCGCAAGGGGCTTATTTACAAGCCTCTTGTGCCACTGGTGCTTCACTTTTAATATGGGAAAAAGTGACACACCAACGGCACAATGGGCTTGTAAATAAAGTACATTTCTGCAAGATTTTCGTGCTATCCATGCTGTAGAGATGGCAATTTTCCCTGTTGCATCCTGTTGTACCCAGTAGTGCTACTATTCTGTGATATATGCCAGTGACTGCTTCATGCTTCACTGTTGTTGTGCATTGCCACCCACATTTTCTACATCCCAATAAACTGTGACAGCCAGTACCTTTTAGCTTTCATCTTTTCTGGAGGCAGAATTACACATCTTCCTCAAGGATACACCAAGCCACCCTCTATCTTTTTCACAGGGATTCAAGAAGGAGCTGGACACCCTCAAAGTCTCAGAAGATACTGGTTGGAAGTGTGGCTGAAGCTCATTGGAACATTGCAAGGCTGATTCTCTTCATCTACTTACTAAGTTAGCAAAGAAGAAGCACCCTGTTTATCCATGTTCATTATTTCAACAGGAGAGTGACACCTGCCTGAGAACTGCTTCATAGCCATCCACAAGATACACAAGTCCGTTACTGTCTCACAGGTATGTACTAGGGCTGCTATAGTAACATCATCAAACCCTTGTAAGGTTTTGGATAAAAAGGCAGTCATGAACCTTGGCTTTGTTCTAACAAGGGAGAACTAGCAGTTGTGTCTCTGGTACAAGCAGCTTTGCCCTCTGTACTGCATTGGAATTGCCTGGTTATTCTAAACATTTCACTTTTTACTTTGTATTGCCATGAGAATGAGGGATTCACTGTAGGGGTTCTGGCTCAAAATAATAGTGATAAAAAGAAACCTGTAGCATATTTTTCCTAAGTCCTGGATGCTTTTGTCACGGGGCTGTCCACAGGCCTGAAAACTGGGGCTACGGCTGCCCACCTTGTTGAAGAGTCTGCCAACATTGTACTGGGCTCTTCTTTCACACTCATGTCATAGCTGCACTTTTGTTGACCACTAAAACTAAGCATCGCCTTATGCAAACATTGTCTAAATATGAAACTCTCATATAATGTCTCATATATTACTTGTACAGTATCTTCTTTGAACCTAGCTTCTCTTTCCCCATTTGCTTTCGACAGAACCTCATGTCTTCCTCCCTGTTACCTACCACTTAACTAAACCCCTTATAATTCTCAGGGATGCACCTTTACCAAACTGTGACCTTGTGTACTATGTTGATGGTTCAAGTCTTAGAAACAATAAATGAGCTGTAGTGTTAGGCTACACTGTGTGCATCTTATACAATGTCGTGGGCAGTCATTCCTTGTCTAATATTCCTTCTGATCAAGCAACTGAATTGATTGCTCTCACACATGCGTGCATTTTGCCTGCAAGAAAATTTGTGACAATACTTACTGACTTGAAATGCACCTTTAGGATCTGTGATGGCTTTGGGCTTCTCTGAATGCAAGAGGATTCCCTTCTTCTGCTAGACTCCCTATCAAAAATGTAAAAGTTCTCCTTGATGCTCTTTAAAACCCATCCAATATTGCTATTGTTAAATGAGTCTACACAAGATGAAGAGTCTAGGGGGAAAGCTGCCTCTAATCAAGCTGCTAAAAGGGGTGATTTGTCTTACAATTCTGAAGTCACTCCATGTGTATCCCAAAGAACTGCATTCTTCATGCCTTCCTTAAAAGATCTTACTGAATTACAAGAATGTAACTTAATAAAAAAAATAGTATTTGGTTAAAAAAGGACTGTAAAAGGGACACTGATGTTACGTAGAGGACAAATAAGTCAGTGATTCCTCCAAAAATACCATGGGGTCGCCCATGTAAGCAGAGAGGTCATGATTTGTGTAGAAGGTGCATATTGGTTCACCCATTTTCCTTTCATTGCCCACCAGTATTGCCATTCCTTTGCCACTTACCAAACCAAAACATTCTTAAAGGTACCAAAACACCTCGCTGCCCAGTCACCTCAATGGGGCCCTCTATGG
Source organism: Calotriton arnoldi (assembly GCA_963921515.1). Taxonomy (NCBI): domain Eukaryota; kingdom Metazoa; phylum Chordata; class Amphibia; order Caudata; family Salamandridae; genus Calotriton; species Calotriton arnoldi. Next base: position 1,759,949 of record CAWUFW010002393.1, on the reverse strand, counting down.
GCCCCCACTGTACACATTCAGATTGACTTTATTCAAAAGCCTTCATGCTGTTCTCATGCTTTTGTTCTGGTCTTAGTGTGTATCTTCTGGATGGAAACCTACACATGTGCTTGAGCTGATGCAACAATGTAAGAAAGAAATTGCTTAGGGATTTTATACCTAAATTGGGAATCCTAATCCTGATGTAGAGTGACACGTGCACTCACTTTGTGTCATCTGTAGTCTAGGGATTATGCAAGAGTTTAGGAATCAAATAGTCGTCCGTTACACCTATCATCCCAAGTCTTCTAGAGAAGAGAATGGTTCAGTTACATTCTGAAAAACAAAATAGCTAAAATATGTGGTGAAACATGGTTAAAGTGGCCCAATGCTCTACCATTGGTACTCTACTCTATTCAATTTAAGTCATTCCAAAAAAAAAGCCAAACTGAGTTTTAACAAAGTATTGATGGGATGACCCATAGTCCTCCCATCGCTCCCTTTGATGTCTCCTGCTTTGCTTGAGCTGCAAGTAAATGATGATTTGACTCTGCAATATTGCAAACAACTGTTTGGCTGTCTCAAAAGCTTTTGTTCCCAGGCACAAGCTGCATTGTCAACTTGCTCTACCAATGCCTGTCACGATCTATAGTCCGGCGATTTAGTTCATATGAAGATTCATAAACAAATGACTGCACTTCAGCTCCTTGAGCATGGCCCCTACCAGATCCTTCTCACCACGAACACTGCTCTGAACTCCCTGAACTGCCTGCCTGGATTCACTCATCACACCGTAAGCTGGCCTCCAAACCAAAGGAAGTCAGACCTGCCAACCCAGCATCTATCCCCTCCAATAAACAAGGCTTTGCACTCACTACCAGCTGACTGATCCTTCAGCTGATTGATGTGCTAAAAAAATTGGAGATGTTTACTTTTACTGTTGCTGAACTGTACATATCTCATTGCAAAACAACCCTTTTTGCCTATGACTGCGACTTGCTACCATGGTACTGGCAGGGCACTCTCCCAGTTTCTGGAGGTAAATAATTTACTGGATGCCGGACAATTCGGCTTCCGCCCAGGACATGGGACTGAGACTGCCTTGCTGACTGTTGGATGATCTTCGTCTGCGTGCGGACATGGGTCAATCTACTATACTGATCCTGTTGGATCTGTCCGCCGCATTCGACACAGTCAATCACAAGGTTCTCCTGGAACGATTGGAAGGAGTGGGGGTAGTGGGCCTGGCCCAGAAATGGCTGCATTCATATCTGTCTGACAGATGTCAGGCTGTGGCCCTCCCCACCTTTCAATCTAAGTTTATTATGATACATCATGGTGTACCGCAAGGCTCTGCTATCAGCCCTATTCTTTTTAACGCCTATATGCGTCCCTTGGTGGATGTCATTAAATCTTACGGTATAGGTCTTGTAAATTATGCGGATGACACCCAGCTTATTCTCTCTTGGGAGGGAGAACAGTCATTTTCTGTGGAAAACTTTCATGCATGTATGCAGAGTGTGGTACATTGGCTGAGAAATAACTCCCTGCAATTTAATGCAGATAAAACAGAGTTTCTTTATATTGCAGGTGGGAGAGTACCTCATCCTCTCCCAGCCAATATGTGGCCGACTGCTGCTGATGCCCCGCTGGTACCCTCTAAATCTGTTCGTAACTTGGGAATCTGCTTCAATGATGAGTTGACTCTGGAAAATCAAGTCAACAAGACTGTTGGGAGCTGCTACTCCCTTATTAGAGTTCTTAAAAAAGTACTCCCCATGCTCCCGGTACATACTCGTGCTCTGGTAGCAAGGAGCGTCATCCTGAGTAGGTTAGATTATTGTAATGCCCTGCTACTGGAGTCCCCTAAATATTTAATGGGGAGACTGCAGAGAATCCAGAATGTAGCGGCTAAGTTGGCCTTGACGAGACCTCGTCAGTCCTCCTCCTCCCAGGCTCTGGTGGACCTTCATTGGCTCCCAATCTTGCAGAGGGTTCATTTTAAATCCCTTTGTGTTGTGTTCAAGGCATTGCACGGTCGTGGGCCATTACCTTTGCAGAGGAAATTTAGTTGGTATGTTCCCACCCGTTGCCTCAGGTCTTCTTCTGCCAACTGGGTGAAAGTGCCTAGGGTCAGAAGAGCTAAACTGGGGGGCAAGCTTTCAGCGTTGCTGCTGCAAGGCTTTGGAATAGCCTACCCACGGAGCTGCGACAGATGACGGATTTTATGCCGTTTAGAAAGAAATTGAAGACTTGGCTCTTTCCCAGAGTATGATGCCTCCTGCTCTTTGTCACAGGCTCTCTTCCGTCTCTCAGCGCCAGGATACCCGGCGGGTTACAGTGCGCTCTATAAATAGCCCTTACATTACATTACATGGTACTGGGAAGCTTCCCAGCTACTTGATCCTCAAAGTCTGGCTGACCCTCTTGTTGGCCTACCATGTGGCCTACCATGTGGCTGTGTTTGGAGGAGCCAGAAGGCAGGCAAGTAGAAGTCAACAGAACTGGTCCTGCAACCCACCTCTGTGACAAAGACTATATAATGCTGATAACTTTCTACAATTTCTGGGGCATATATTCTTCTCTTTATACTAGATATGTGCTCATATGTCTACTAATTTTCAGTAGCGATCGGTGGTGGGAGTTCCGCCGGGCGCTGATGTGGGGCGGGAGAGGGGCAGGGTGGGGGTAGTAAACTACAGATTATGGCTGATTACAGGTAAGTAAACATATAAATAAATAAAACGAAGTTTGCTACGCGCGCTGCATCGCCAAATAAGATGCAGCACGCGTAACGAACTTCGTTTTATTTATTTATATGTTTACTTACCTGTAATCAGCCATAATCCGTAGTTTACTACCCCCACCCTGCCCTTCCCCGCCCCACGTCAGCGCCCGGTGGAACTCCCACCACCAACCGCTACTGCTAATTTTAATGGATGAGTGCCCCTCCTCCAAATCCCCTTTAATGAAGAAGAGTAAAGCCACCAACTACATGCACATGGTCACGCCATCTCCAAATGTGACAATGCCTCAACTCATTCTTTACCCTGCAGCAGGACCAACAGACTGTAGCCACTGTGGTCCATCTTGCTGATACTGTGCAAGGACTGGCCTGTGAAACTGGGAATGGCAATATTTTAATGGAATCCTCCCTTTAGCAGCAAATGATGAAGCTGACATCTTGAACCAAGATTGATGCTGCCAATAGCAATGCTTCCTAAGTTTCCAGGTACCAGGTACCACACTTTCCATGAAACCTCAGACTCTGCGCAAATTATTTTTAATTATTGAGTTAGACTCTGTCTTCTGCCACTTATTACAAAACGTGAATACCTTGCATTACTCTCTAAAGCCTATGATGAGTCCTGACAAGTAACATTGGGGCATATTTACAAGCCCCTATCGCCACCACAACATCACTTTGAGTGACGTTTTGATGGCGATAGGGGCTTCGCCTTATTTACAAGGCAGCGTTAAGGCACTTAAAGTGGCTTAACGCTGCCTTGTAAATAAAGCACCCTTTCACACTGTACTTAGCGTGAAAGGGGAGGGCAATGGGTGTTGCGGTGGGCGTTCCACCACAACACCCATTGATTTTGATGCTGCCCCCTATTTACAAGGTTGGCGTAAATAGGAGGCAGCGGCAAAATAAAGACCAGGAAAACCTGGTCTTAAACAGGCGAAACGAGGAGAGATGCTTTATTTCTCCTTGTTTTTGCTATTTTCATGTGTGCTGTGTTGTGCAGCACACATAGAAACAGCAAATTGCCATTGATTGCTGTTGTGCAGGAAGGTGTCCCTTCCTGCACATAAACAATAAAAAAAACAGAAATGGCATTTTGCAACTTCTATGTGTGCTGCAATAAGCAAACACAAGGAGATGATGGACAGAGCGCTGAAACTTTTCAGACACTCACCCCCACTCACAGATCTGGGTTGAATCCATCATCGTTCTTTAGCTCACTTCGCCACCCCAGTTCAGACACAGCTATATGCAAATCAGTCTTGACCCTGTGCCTCATGGGAACAGTCCAGCCCGAACTGCCAAGCCATGTCTTCCTTGGACCGGAAACAAGCATCCTGGGACCGGTTTCGGGCTAGCCACCCTCATCAGCCAGGCTAGCTTGAATCCAGTGGCAAAGTGAGCAAGGGACCCACGTCTGGGCATACCCTGCCAACTTAGGGTGAACAAAGCAAACACAAGGAGATGATGGACGGAGCGCTGAAACTTTTCAGACACTCACCCCCAGTCACAGATCTGGGTTGAATCCATCATCGTTCTTTAGCTCACTTCGCCACCCCAGTTCAGACACAGCTATATGCAAATCAGTCTTGACACTGTGCCTCATGGGAACAGTCCAGCCCGAACTGCCAAGCCATGTCTTCCCTGGACCGGAAACAAGCATCCTGGGACCGGATTCGGGCTAACAGCCCTCCTCAGCCAGGCTAGCTTGAATCCAGTGGCAAAGTGAGCAAGGGCCCCACATCTGGGCATACCCTGCCAACTTAGGGCGAACAAAGCAAACACAAGGAGATGATGGACGGAGTGCTGAAACATTTCAGACACTCACCCCCAGTCACAGATCTGGGTTGAATCCATCATCGTTCTTTAGCTCACTTCGCCACCCCAGTTCAGACACAGCTATATGCAAATCAGTCTTGACCCTGTGCCTCATGGGAACAGTCGAGCCCGAACTGCCAAGCCATGTATTTCCTGGACCAGAAAGAAGCATCCTGGGACCGGTTTCGGGCTAACAGCCCTCATCAGCCAGGCTAGCTTGAATCCAGTGGCAAAGTGAGCAAGGGACCCACGTCTGGGCGTACCCTGCAAACTTAGGGCAAACAAAGCATACACAAGGAGATGATGGACAGAGCACTGAAACTTTTCAGACACTCACCCCCAGTCACAGATCTGGGTTGAATCCATCATCGTTCTTTAGCTCACTTCGCCACCCCAGTTCAGACACAGCTGTATGCAATTCAGTCTTGACCCTGTGCCTCATGGGAACAGTCGAGCCCGAAATGCCAAGCCATGTCTTCCCTGGACCGGAAACAAGCATCCTGGGGCCGGTTTTGGGCTAACAGCCCTCATCAGCCAGGCTAGCTTGAATCCAGTGGCAAAGTGAGCAAGGGACCCACGTCTGGGCATACCCTGCCAACTTAGGGTGAACAAAGCAAACAGAAGGAGATGATGGACGGAGCGCTGAAACGTTTCAGACACTCATCCCCAGTCACAGATCTGGGTTGAATCCATCATCGTTCTGTAGCTCACTTCACCATCCCAGTTCAGACATAGCTATATGCAAATCAGTCTTGACCCTGTGCCTCATGGGATCAGTCCAGCCCGAACTGCCAAACCATGTCTTCCCTGAACCGGAAACAAGCATCCTGGGACCGGTTTTGGGCTAACAGCCCTCCTCAGCCAGGCTAGCTTGAATCCAGTGGCAAAGTGAGCAAGGGACCCACGTCTGGGCATACCCTGCCAACTTAGGGCGAACAAAGCATACACAAGGAGATGATGGACGGAGCACTGAAACTTTTCAGACACTCACCCCCAGTCACAGATCTGGGTTGAATCCATCATCGTTCTTTAGCTCACTTCGGCATCCCAGTTCAGACATAGCTATATGCAAATCAGTCTTGACCCTGTGCCTCATGGGAACAGTCCAGCCCGAACTGCCAAGCCATGTCTTCCCTGGACCGGAAACAAGCATCCTGGGACCGGTTTTGGGCTAACAGCCCTCATCAGCCAGGCTAGCTTGAATCCAGTGGCAAAGTGAGCAAGGGACCCACGTCTGGGCATACCCTGCCAACTTAGGGCGAACAAAGCAAACACAAGGAGATGATGGACGGAGCGCTAAAACTTTTCAGACACTCACCCCCAGTCACAGATCTGGGTTGAATCCATCATCGTTCTTTAGCTCACTTCGCCATCCCAGCTCAGACATAGCTATATGCAAATCAGTCTTGACCCTGTGCCTCATGGGAACAGTCCAGCCCGAACTGCCAAGCCATGTCTTCCCTGGACCAGAAACAAGCATCCTGGGACTGGTTTTGGGTTAACAGCCCTCATTAGCCAGGCTAGCTTGAATCCAGTGGCAAAGTGAGCAAGGGACCCACGTCTGGGCGTACCCTGCCAACTTAGGGCAAACAAAGCATACACAAGGAGATGATGGACGGAGCAATGAAACTTTTCAGACACTCACCCCCAGTCACAGATCTGGGTTGAATCCATCATCGTTCTTTAGCTCACTTCGCCACCCCAGTTCAGACACAGCTGTATGCAATTCAGTCTTGACCCTGTGCCTCATGGGAACAGTCGAGCCCGAAATGCCAAGCCATGTCTTCCCTGGACCGGAAACAAGCATCCTGGGACCGGTTTCGGGCTAACAGCCCTCCTCAGCCAGGCTAGCTTGAATCCAGTGGCAAAGTGAGCAAGGGACCCACGTCTGGGCATACCCTGCCAACTTAGGGCGAACAAAGCATACACAAGGAGATGATGGACGGAGCACTGAAACTTTTCAGACACTCACCCCCAGTCACAGATCTGGGTTGAATCCATCATCGTTCTTTAGCTCACTTCGGCATCCCAGTTCAGACATAGCTATATGCAAATCAGTCTTGACCCTGTGCCTCATGGGAACAGTCCAGCCCGAACTGCCAAGCCATGTCTTCCCTGGACCGGAAACAAGCATCCTGGGACCGGTTTTGGGCTAACAGCCCTCATCAGCCAGGCTAGCTTGAATCCAGTGGCAAAGTGAGCAAGGGACCCACGTCTGGGCATACCCTGCCAACTTAGGGCGAACAAAGCAAACACAAGGAGATGATGGACGGAGCGCTAAAACTTTTCAGACACTCACCCCCAGTCACAGATCTGGGTTGAATCCATCATCGTTCTTTAGCTCACTTCGCCATCCCAGTTCAGACATAGCTATATGCAAATCAGTCTTGACCCCGTGCCTCATGGGAACAGTCGAGCCCGAAATGCCAAGCCAGGTCTTCCCTGGACCAGAAACAAGCATCCTGGGACCGGTTTCGGGCTGACAGCCCTCATCAGCCAGGCTAGCTTGAATCCAGCTTTAAGCAGCACACATAAAAGTTACCAAATGTCATTCAAAGATTGTTTATGTGCAGGAAGGTCTCCCTGCACATAAACAATCTTCCCCTCAACACAGAAACCTTTGCACTACGGTGCAAGGGTGCCTGTGTTGGCACTAAGCTGCTAAGTTTAGCGCCAGCGCAGGGAGAAACGCAGGGCTGCAACATATTGTTGTAAATAAGTGGCAGAGTGCGGCGTTATGCCAGGAAGGCTAACACTGCACTCCGTCACATCATTGTAAATATGCCCCAGTGTTTCTGTCACTTAAACAGCATGTTTGACCGAGGGATTTTAGATGTACCCCTGAAAGCTATTCCTCAGAGCAATAGGTTTCTCTCAGTGAAGACGCGAGCAAAGTATTTAGGTAGCACTAAAACAATATTAAGATAAAACGGCAAATCAATTAGTGAGCATTGAATCAATAGTATAAATAAAAAGGGCCCGGTTCACAAAGGTAAAATGAGATGAAAGTCTAACTTTACGCCTTTCGGTTTTCACAAAGGACATTTATTACTTGTAAATGCCCTTTGTGAATACTGAAAGTCATAAGTTAAACTTTTAGTATTCACAAAGGGCATTTACAAGTAGTAAATGCCCTTTGTGATACCAAAAGTCATAAAGTTAGTCTTTCGTCTCAGTTTACCTTTGTGAATCAGGCCCAAATTATTCTAGGGTTTTAAAAGGTAGATTGTACATTTCGGAAAGGGGTACCCCTTCCAATATAACAAATGTCCTCTTTTTAGGTCACAACAAAGATATAAAAGAATCTCTTTTCAACCTGTGGCTGCAAAGGCACAAGTATTTCCCAGAGAAACGTGTGTTAAGTTCAAGCAGTAACAAATGTTAAACACAATACAATTTCCAAACCAATTTTTAAAAATTAGGAAATATTTGATGAACAAAATGACATAAGTTGATGAAAATTGAATAAAGAGAACTGGTGGTATAGATTTTTAAAGTTATAAAGCAAAAAGCACCAACGTCATCATACACTGAGTGTAAGCATGATTTCAGACTGACCAAGTGGGTCACACCAGTCAAAGATTTTACTTTGGAACTTAGGGCCTTATTTGGAGTGCGCCAGTCCACAGGGCTGCCGTACTCGCGGTGGCGGTCTGACCACAGCGCACTGCGGGCCTACCTGCAGTATTTCGAGTGTGGCCTGTCACACCACCACAGACCCGCTGTGACCACTGGGTATCCAGGATCCCGCAGCGCAGCGATCAGGGAGCTTCAAAATGCTGGTTGCGCCGCTGCGCCAAGCATATTACGAGTTACGTGTCCACCGCCCCTTTCAAGGCAGTGAGCCCACCATTAAAAGGGCCTTAAGGTAACTGTAACTCGCCACTGGACATGCACTGCTATTTTAGCCCAGATATTACATCACTACTGACATCTTCTATGACATTATTGATAATATCACAGTAACATTCGCAATAAAATTCTAAAACTGTGGATGGCGAGGGCGCGAGTTATAGTTACCTTATGGCACAAGTTATAGGTACTTGAAATAAGTCTAACTATAACAGCTGAATTTCCATGGTTTTGTGCAAGTAAAACCCGAACGTAACTATAACATCCCTGTAACCTTTGGTTTTTAGTAAGGAGCAGTGGAGAAAAGGGGGGGGGGCTTCTGACCAGCACTCAGTAATCCTGCTGTAAGGGACTTAATGGAGGTAAGAGGAGGGCTTCTTAGCCCCAAAGGTCCCTCAGCATCCAAGAGGACTTCATTCCCTAACCAGTAGTATGCCAGGAGGCGTGTTTGCAGAGTGGTGGAGAAAGGGGGCATGGCCTCCAACAACCTTTCAGCAATCCTGCTGTGTGGGACTTACTGTGTTAACAGTAGGGGTAGTTGCCCTCCAAGGACCCTCTGGAGTCATGGGGACTTCATCCCCCAACTAGTAGTGCGCCAGGAGGCATGTTTGCCGAGTAGTGGTGAAAGTGGGCGGGACCTCTGGTGACTTGTGGACAGCTTTTTTGAAAAATAGTTTTTTCCTTTTATTAGGGGAGGGAGGCTGTGTGCCCCCCCTTCCCTAGGCCGATTTGGGCCTCAGGGACCCCATCCCCCGCTGCCAGGCCTTTTTGAAATGGGGAAGGAGGACCACGTGGCATCCGTCTCAGGACAATTTCGGCCCTGGGGACACCATCCCACAGGGACCTCACCTTTTCTTATTGTTTTATTTATTGGGGGGCGCATGGCCCCCCTCCATTGGACCCCATCTCCCAGAGCCCGGTCTTTTTAATTTAATTTTATATTCTTTTAAGGAAGGGGGCAGTGTGGGCCCCCTCTCCAGGCCAATTTCGGTCCCAGAGACCCCATCCCCCAGGACCAAGCCTTTCTGAAATTGAGGAGGGGGGCCATGTGGCCCCCTCCATGGGCCGGTTTCAGCCCTGAGACCCCATCCACAGGGCCCTGCCCCTATTGTGGGTGCCCTGGTCCAACCCAAGACACCCACCCACATTTGTTGGGGACCACGGGGTGAGCCTCAAGGCCCCCACGGTCCCTGCCAGCTTCCCGCCTCCTGCGGGAGCCAGCATTGCTTTCACAGAGAGGAGCTGCTACACATGCAGCTCCCTCTTTGTTAATAGCAATTTTGCTCCGCTTCCCGCAAGCAAGAGCGTATTCAATGCTCTTGCTTGCTGGAAATGGACCATTTGCTATGGCTTGGCGGTTGTCCCCAGGGCTGTCTATGGCTCCAGGAGGCGGACCACACAGCACCCCTCCTTTCTAATTTGTAGAGCCTGCTCCAGGGAGCTGGTGATCCCTGGGACCGAGAACGGCCCGGGATGGGTCATTGATGTCACTGACCATGTCATGAGCGATGTAATATGTGAGTTTATAAGCAGTGCATTGCAAGGGCATAAGTTATAATTAGCTCAACTAACTATAACTGTTAAATTTCATGGTTTTGTACGAGTGAAATGTGAGCCTAACTATAACGTCCCAGATACCCCAGATTTTTTCAACATGTTTCTAAGTTTTTAAAATTCTTTTTCCTAACCATAATGTTCCTGTAACCTTTGTTTTTTTAGTGAATGCCTAAGTTTTTTTAATGTTGTTTCCTACCTATAATGACCCTGTAATCTTTGATTATTTAAGTGAATTTCTAAGGATTTTTTAAATTTTATTTCCTAACTGTAACCACTAACCTTTGACTGTGAATGTGTGACTAAGTGCATGTGTGTCTCAGTAGGTCTGTGAGTGGGTGTGAGAGTGCCTGAGTGGGTGTGTTAGTGTCTGGGTAAGTCTGTGAGTGGGTGCATAAGTCTTTGGGTGAGTCTGTGAGTGGGTGCATGAGTCTGTGTGTGGGTCTGTGTGTGGGTACATGAGTATCTAAGTGGGTCTGTGAGTGGGTGCGTGAATGTCTGAGGGGGTCTGTGAGTGGATGCATGAGTCTCTGAGTAGGTTTGTGAGTTGGTACATGAGTATCTCTTTAGGTCTGTGAAAGGGTTTATGAGTCTGTGAGTGGGTCTGTGAGTGGGTGTGTAAGTGTCTGAGTACTCTCTGTTTTGCCCTCTTCTGCTATGATTTGACTTTTCTGCTTTTTTCTGCCCTCTGTTTTGCTTTTCCTGCTCATTTTTCTGCCCTCTGTTTTAACTGCTAGTTTTTCTTTCCTCTGTTTTGCCTTCACTGCTAGTTTTTCTGCCCTACGTTTTGCCCTCTTCTGCTGTTTTTCCTTTTCTGCTTATTTTTCTGTCCTCTGTTTGCCTTTTCTGCTCGTTTTTCTGCCCTCTGTTTTGCCTTTTCTACTAGTTTTTCTGCCCTTTGTTTTGCCTTTTTCTTCTCGTTTCTTCCCTCTTCCTGCCGTTTCCTCAAGACCTGGCTTTTTGACTGAGATCTCGCACCCCAGTGCCCAGATATCCCAGGGGTGACAGTGCCACGCTCTAGAAAGGCTGATTGATTGAATGATTGATTGCTGCACAGTTTCAGCAGCCCTGTTTAGATCTTGGACAATGCACCATTGGAGGAGGGTGAATGCGTGTTATTGTCACTTCTAGAGTGCCTGGAAGAGCTTGCCTCATCTTCCTATTGCAGAGTCCTTCTGAATAAAGAAGCAAAAATCATGTTTTTCATGGCCCTTTTTCAACATAGGAGCAGTGTGCAATATGTAAAGTCTCGCCTATAACCATGCAAATGAGGATGTAAAGAAAATAAAACAAAAATTGCAAAAAGCTATGGGAGTGCGATCCGTTTGTCCTTTGACCTGAAGGATTGTGTTGTAATATGTAAAGTATATGATACTTTTTAAGTTGGGGTGAACAATGGTCAAGCAAACATCTATTTACTTTGCATCAGAGCACAATGACACATCGATGGACTAGTTAATATGTGGGGAAACAAAAAATTGAGGGCGGAATGCTTAGATTAATCTCAGTCAATAGCATTTACTCTGGCCGCCTGCCCCCCATTTACAACTGGAAGCAGAAGATTGAGAACTATTTGGCCACCTGCTATGTGCCCCCATTGAACATTATTTGTGCTCATCCACCTGTCGTTTAATATGAATATTTTTAAATTATGCAGTTCTGTTTCATGCAGTCCTACAAGAAGACCTTCCTGAAGGAATAACTTGAAAGGCTGATTCATGCTAGAACTATATCATCGAAGAGATCTCAAGCAGCCCTTTCTGTGAATGAAACACATCCAATACCTGTTGTTAATTTACATCTGATTGATGTTGAAAATCATTATTTTTGCAGATCTTGTCCTAAGTATGGCTGATCAATTTCTATAAACTTCAATCTCCTTGTTTGTTGAAGTTATGAATCGCATTTTCAACATCAAGTGTTTTTGAACACATAGCTGCAAATTGTATAAACAGTCATCACTGCTGTGTTTTGACTAAGCTAAGAAAGATGCATGCCTAATTACTGTCAGAGAGTGCAGCATTTCTCTAAGTGGCCTGCTAACAGGTCTTCTGTTCCCAGATTATCATTTCCGGTTATTTTCCTAAGCATGTGCTTTTCATTTAAAATACCAGCCCCTTAATGTTTCCCGCCAAGCAAAAGCAAACAGTTATGTCCCAAGCTGGCCCTGGGTGGTGTCGGTCCCCAGGGCCATTAATGGCTCCTGGAGGGGGATCGCGTGCCCCTCCTCCTTTGTTATGCACGGACCAACCCCCGGAAGATGGTGGTCCCCGGGGTCGCGTATGGCCCTGGAAGGGGGCTGCGCGGCCCCCCTCCCATTTCAAAATCTGTTATTGGTCTCAAAGAAGTGATGGTCCCTGGGGTGCATGGGTCTATGTGGCCCCGCACTATTATTACATTAGCCCCAGGGAGGTGCAGGTCCCCAGGGCATGGGGGGTCCAGGCAGCTCCCATCTATACTATTTAATAATTGTCCCCCCGGAGAGTTGGTGGGCCCAGGGGCCTGGGGGGGGGTCTGTGTGCCCCCACACTATTATTGTATTAGCCCTTGGGAGGTGGTGGTCCCCAGAGCTTGAAACAGCCCAGGAGGGGGTCCAGGCAGCCCCCCTCTATTAATTAATTAAAGCCTGGGGAGGTGGTGGTCCCCGGGGCTCATTAGAGCCTATGGAGAGGGGTTTGTGCTGCTCCCCTCCATTAATTAAAATAAAAAAGCTCTGGGGTAAAGCCCTGGGGAAGTGGCGGTCCCCGGGGCTCAAAGAGCCTCAGGAGGGGGGCCCAGTCTTCTCCTTTTTTAATAAAATCCCCCCGGGACCTGGCCTACCGGGGGGCCCTTTTCAAAACAAGCGTGGGAGCCCACACTTGTTTTTGTTTTGATTTCTGCCACAAATTCGTGAATTTCACTGCAAATGTGTTTGCAAAATAAATGCTTTTGTGACCTAGCGGGGTCCCTCTGAGACCCCAGGGCCAAGCGTAGGGGGTCAGAATATTCCCCCTTTTCTTTTTTTGTGTGCATTTTTTTGTAGGACTCGGCTGAAGCTGAGTCCCAATATGGCTGCCAACACTTCCTTGTTGAAGTGATGGCAGCCAATCAGAGGTCTGCAGATCTCGGCATGGGCTCATCATTATTCGCAAATTATTTGAGGTCGTAGATATACAAATTTGGATTTCCTTTAATATCTTGCAAACTACTAAACAGATTTACACCAAAGAACAAAAAGCACAATCTGCGGAGCAAAGCTAACTTTATGACAAATTTGGTGTAATTTTATCCAGTGTTTTGGATTGCAGGCGTGTCTAAAGAGTCTACAGGAAATAACATGGGAAACACACATTTAATGACTCCCCCTTTTTAGGTCGAGCCTAGAGCCAGCGCTCATGCGATGCTCTGCGAGACTTGTAGTGGTTGAGTAGCGAATACCACCCGCCCGTCCACTCTCCGCCCATATTTGCCATTGGCTTGTGTCATTGTCCGTCCTAAATGCTGGCTTCTGATTCGTAAATAGGCTTGATAGTCCCTCCTTAGTACCGCCTCCTCTTCATTTGTCACCTACCATGGCGACTGGCCCCTTTACTTTGGTTGTTATATGGTAGGTGTTATTTAGACTGTGAGCACTATTTTATTTATTCAGTTTCTCTTACTGCAGGCACGACGTGCTTTGGTTCCTTCTTTACCCCCCTCCCTCCTGTTGTCGTGCCTTGTTTACCCCCACCCTCCCTCCCGTTGTCTGTGCATTCTCCCTCCCCATTCCCCCCGCCCGCCCACCCTCCTGTTGCCCGTGATGCCAAAGTAAAGAAATAGAAAATAAAAATTCTATTTCTGTACTTTTTAATTATAACTGGCAGTACTAGAGCTGTGTCCCAAGTGAAAATCCCACTCAATCATGCGGAAAATATAACATTCAACTAGCGATCATAAATATGCGCTAACCTAAGGTATTCCGTGTGTGGAGGGAGGGAACACTTCTCATACAATTGGCTGGACGAACTTTTATCAGCTGTTTATTGGCTAAAGGAAGCTCACCATGTTGAGGATTGGCTGGGAAGCATGGTCAACTTTTTATTGGCTGTCGGGTCAGAAACGAGACTTGGGATTGGGAGAAATCGCTTCTGTGCCAGAGCACATGTTGCACTGTGTTTAGCTGCTAAACATTCCCGCCTTCTGTAGGTGGGCGTGCTCCAACAGTATGAGTCCAGAGATGATGACCCATTACTCAGTGACTGACTGTTCTGCTAGGCAATATGCGGCCCGGGATTCAGAAAACTGCTCCGTCTGACCGAGCCGTTGACCAGGTCTGAGGCAACACCTGAAACACCAGTGACTTTTGTGTATGAGGTTTCAGGTAATGGGCTCCTCCTAACCAAGGCAAGCTTATCTTATTGAAGCCAAACTCAGCTTTCGCTATGACCTGTGGCCAGAGAGCCGCACGGCCCGGGCTTTCATCATGTAGGTGTCATTCTAAGCTGCACCCCTTACTCCGACTTGTTGGGGCAGGGCTCCTTGACTGCATGTCCTGGGATATCCAGTACCGCTACTGCTCCGAGTGTTGTTATTCTCGTAAGCAGATCTCTATTGCTTCTGGTGTTTTTACTAAAAATTTTACATTTCCAATGCAAACGCGTGTATCCTTGTCATCTATTGTCATTGGGGTTGATCTTTTTACGTGCACAATTGTCTGTCCCCGTCTCCGCAGCACTTTGTCAAAAGGGTATAACTATAACCCGCAAGATGCGCAAGGCCTGCAAGGTATTCCATTTCCAGTCTCTGATTATTTCCCTGGGCACCCTCTCCTACAGCACATGCGCTCTCCCTGCATACAGGCAGCTGCCAAGAGCACAGAAGTAACAGGAGAAATGTCGATAACTAAAGGAGACTGCTGCCAATAGTCCAGTACAACTGGTGTCAGGTTTTACCATTTTAGTTTTCTTGGGATGTGCTGACATAATACATACGGAACATAAAAAGAAAACAAAACTTTAAAAATGCCACTTTCCACAATACGTGCAGCTGACAATCGCGGCAGTCACACTTTAGCTTACGATATGTATTGCTAAAGCGCGAGTGTCACATAGGTCTCGCATTTGCGAGAGTTTACGGTATTGGAATTGTAAATGATAATGCCTTTTATTTGTGTTTAGAAAACCTGCAAGCGGTGCTCTGCTTGCAGGTTTTCTAAACACATAAATAAAAGACATTGTCATTTACAATGTCAATAGCTGAAACTCGTGCAAATGCTAGACCTATTGCATTGCAAATGCTTCTTTTCTCAGCCCCCACTTCACGGGTATCCCTGAAACTTTCCATACACAACAAGAATCACCAGGGCACTTTTTGGGAAAATATTGTGAAGATTCGCCAAACAGTGCCAAAGATATAGGCAAGTCCAAAAACTCTTCCTATATCAACATGGTCCTAACTATAACTACCTACTGGAACCCACCATATGTATACATGTATATATATATATATATATACATATATATATATATATTCACTGAAAAAACCATAGGTTTCAGGGATGTTATAGTTGGAAATTAGCATTTAAAAAACCTTTGAAATTCACTGAAAAAACCATAGGTTTCAGGCACGTTATAGTTAGAAATTAGCATTTAAAAAACCCTAGAAATTCACTGAAAAAACCATAGGTTTCAGGGACATTATAGTTAGTTGGACATTTCACTCGTACAAAACCAGAGAAATCCCGCCGTTATACTTAGTTCAGCTAACTATAACTCGCGCCCCCGCAATGCACTGCCGATGACGTCACATATTACATCATTCATGACGTGGTCAGTGACATCACTGATGACATCACTGATGACATCATCCAGTGACTGTGTGTTTCTATAAAGTTTAAATATGTTTTATATATATGCCAAGGTGTATTTAAGAATGAGTGGGTGTATAAGTGTCTAGATGGAGGATTTAGTTGGTGCGTGACTGACTGTATAAGTGAGTGATTAAATGTGTCTTACTGAATGCATGGGTTAGTGACTAAACTGTGTGAATGTCTGTATCAGTCTGTCTGTTGTTGTGTAAGCTGCTGCATGGGTTGGTGAGTATCTACATGAGTGTCTATATGGGTTATTGATTGGTTGCCTGAGTATGAGTATTTGTATGGGTGCCCGAGTGTGTGTGTGGGTGGGTGGGAGGTGTGTGACTCTGTGCATAGATGTGTGAGTGGTTGATTCACTGGGTGTATGGGTTCAAAAGTGCATGTGGAAACAGCTGTATGGGTGGGTGAGTGTGTGTATGGGTGTGTTGGTGAGTGAATGGATGTGTCAGTGGTACATGTCCAAGTAACTACATATGTAAAAGGCAGTGTATGTGAGAGTTGGAGTATATAAATGACTATACATGAGAGTCAGTGATTGTGAGAGTGGCTGTATGGATGAGTGTGTACTTGTATCAGTGATTGTATAAGAGATTAAGTATGCGTTAGTATCTGTATGAATAAGTGAGGTGGTGAGTGTATAACTGTATAGGTGAGTAAATGGAAGTGTGATTGATTCTTTGCCTGACTGACTAGGTGTGTGAGTAACTCTGGATGAGTGGTAGTGTGTGAGTGTCTGTATAGGTGTATGAGTGCATATGATAGTGTTGTATTGATGAGTGACTGCATGTATGAGTGACTGTATGGGTGAATGAGTGGATGTGTGTGTAGACCTAGGAATCAGTGAGTGCGTATGTAGTAACTGGTATTGGTGTGTCTATGGTTTCTTAAATGGTAGTCTGTATTTTAGAGTGGGTGTATCAAAGGTTATATTAGGGTGTGAGGAGGTGCATCAGATTTTCACGTGGATGATGTCATCAGTGATGTCATCAGTGATGTCATTTGAGATGTCATCAGTGATGCCATCAGTGATGTCACTGACCATGTCATGAATGATGTAATATGTGACGTCATCAGCAGTGCATTGCGGGGGCGCGAGTTATAGTTAGCTGAACTAACTATAACGGCGGAATTTCTCTGGTTTTGTACGAGTGAAATGTCCAACTAACTATAACGTCCCTGAAACCTATGGTTTTTCAGTGAATTTCTAGGGTTTTTTAAATGCTAATTTCTAACTATAACGTGCCTGAAACCTATGGTTTTTTCAGTGAATTTCAAAGGTTTTTTAAAAGCTAATTTCTAACTATAACGTCCCTGAAACCTATGGTTTTTTCAGTGAATTTCAAGGGTTTTTTAAATGCTAACTTCTAACTATAACGTCCCTGAAACCTTTGTTTTTTTCAGTGAATTTCAAAGGTTTTTTAAATCCTAATTTCTAACTATAACGTCCCTATTAAATCCCCTTGAATCCTGAGGGTCCGTGGGGGCCAACTAGCCCACCAGGTACCTCCAGTAAGCGCCACAGAGCTGCATTGCGGAGAGGTGTTCCGAGGTCACGCCCCTTTTTACACCACGCTGCAAACGCAGCTTGTGGCGCACTGCTGCTCGTAGGATGAAGTCCACTTGTATCCTGAGGTCCTCAGGACACAAGAGGACCTCATCGCCCCACCAGCAGTGCACCAGAAGCAGCGTTTGCAGAGTGGTGTAAAAAGGGGCATGGCCTCGGACCACCACTCTGCAACACAGCTCTGTGGCGCTTACTGGAGGTACTTGGTGGGCTAGTTGGCCCCCAGGGACCCTCAGGATTGAAGGGGACTAAATCCCCCAATTTACAACACGCAAGGGGGCGCGTTTGCACACTTGTTGTTTCAGGCCCCGCCCCTCTCTGCACAACTGTGCAAACACGCCCCCTGGCACGTTGTAAGTTGGGGGATTAAGTCCCCTTCAATCCTGAGGGTCCCTGGGGGCCAACTAGCCCACCAGGTACCTCCAGTAACCGCCAGAGAGCTGCGTTGCTGAGAGGTGTAAAAAGGGGCGTGACCTCGGACCACCTCTCTGCAACGCAGCTCTGTGGCACTTACTGGAGGTACCTGGTGGGCTAGTTGGCCCCCAGGGACCCTCAAGACTGAAGGGGACTTAATCCCCCAATTTACAACGCGCCAGGGACCACGTTTGTACAGTGGTGCAGGGAGGGGGGCGGGGCCTCCGGCGAGATGCTGGCTTTTGTTTTATTTTTATTTTTTATGGGAGGGGGGCTGCGTGGCCCCCCTTCCGTAGGCCACTTTTGGCCCCGGGGACCCCATCCCCCGGGGCCTGGCAGCCTTCATTTTTTTATTGAAAGTTTGTGGAGGGGTCACGTGGCCCCCCTCCAGAGGCCAATTATGGCCCCGGGGAACCCATCCCCCGGGGACTGGCCAACCTTCTTTTAATTTTTTTAGGGGGGGGCCGCGTGGCCCCCCTCCTTAGGCCAATTATGGCTCCGGGGACCCCATCCCCTGGGGCCAGCCTTTCCGTTTTTTAAAAGGATAATTTCAGGGGAGGAGGGCCACGTGACCCCCCTCCCGGGCCACTTCTGGCCCCAGGGACCCCATCCCCGGGGCCTGGCCTCATGGTTGGGGACTGTGGGGGGAGCCCCAATGCCCCCACGGTCCCACCGGCTCCCCGCCTCCTGCGGGAGCCGGCATTGCTTTTGAGTAAGGGGAGCTGCTGACATGCAGCTCCCCTTGCTCAAAAGCAATTCTGCTTTGCTTCATTGAAGCGAGAGCAGGTTTCCCTGCTCTCGCTTCAAAGAAACAAAGCAGAGTTTGCTATGGCAGGGCGGGAGCCGTGCTCCCGCCCTGCCATAGCAAACAGCAGTGTCCCAGGGGTGGGCACCCCGGGACACTGCAGGAGCCGGCCCTGGGGGTGGCGCTCCCCAGGGCCAAGGAGGGCTCCAGGAGGGGGGCCGCGCGGCCCCCCTCCCTCCATCTTCAAAGCCCCGGGGAGGTGGTGGTCCCCGGGGCCGGGGGTCCGCAACGGACCCCCGCATTTAAATATTTAATGCCCCGGGGAGGTGGTGGTCCCTAGGGCAGTGTGGGGAGGGGCAGGAGCCCCCCCCCACACACTTAAAAAAAAAAAATTTGCCCCGAGGAAGTGGCGGTCCCCAGGGCGGCCCATGAGGCCCCCGCACATTTGCATGAATGCCCCGGGGAGGTGGCGGTCCCCGGGGTTGCGGGGGGGCCACGTGCCCCCCGCATTCAATTTGATGTGTTCAATGAGGCGGTCATCACTGATTTGAAGAACCTGGCCAAGCATACTGACTCTAAGAACCGTCATTACAACATTTCCAGGAAACAATGGGAGGCAATTAAATCCCTTAAGGAGGATCCAAATATAGAGATCAAACTGTCCGACAAAGGGGGAAACATGGTCATCTTTAATAAACAACAATATTATAAAGAGGCAATGAGGCAGTTGGATGACAGGGAGTGCTATGTCCCAATTCAAAGAAAGGACTACCTGGCATGTATTAATGTTTACCATCGACTACTGCAGGATTGGAAGGATGAAGGCATGCTGCTGAGTCAGGGTGAATACCTGTTCCTTCACTGTGAGACACCCACCCTGCCGACATTTTATCATCTCCCCAAAATACATAAAGACCTGACCAACCCCCCAGGTAGACCTATCGTGGCGTCTATCAACAGCCTCCTAGAAAATACATCAACGTACATTGACTCTTTTCTAGCACCATTAGTTAGGGATCTTGCCTCCTACATTCGGGACACTCAGGACTTTCTGAGACTAATTGAAGGTATTACATGGGAACAAGATATGCTCCTCATTACCCTGGATATAACTAGTTTATATACATGTATTAACCATCAAGACGGAATTACAGCTGTTAAATGGTTCCTGAATAAGAGACAGTTGAAATTTCTGAAACATAACAAGATGCTCCTAGATATGATCACCTTCTGCTTAAATAATAATATCTTTACGTTTGCAGGCCAACTATACCAACAACGACGCAGGACCGCCATGGGCATGTGCTTCGCCCCCAGCTACGTGAATCTTTTCGTGGGCTGGTGCGAGAAGCACGTGGCCTGGGTGGAACCCAATGACCAATGGATTGACAAGATAACTTTATGGGCGAGATATATAGATGATCTCTTTGTTGTTTGGCGGGGCAGCCGCTCCTCAGCTGAGAAGTATGTTGCCTCACTGAATAACAATGATCTGAATCTAAGATTCACGGGCCACATCAGTGACACCTCTGTGACCTATTTAGATCTGGAGGTATATATCGAGAAGGACACCCTATTGACACGATTGTTTAGGAAACCTACAGCGGGTAACGCCGTTCTACATGCAGGAAGCCACCACCCAAGAAGTCTTATAAAAAATATACCATTCGGGGAGCGTTTGCGTCTTAAACGCAACTGCACTACCGTCCAAGGCTTTAGACAGGCCAAAGAACAGGCACTGCAAAGATTCAAAGAAAGAGGCTATACTAATGCCGACTTACATCAGGCAGAGACCAGGGTAGAAAAGATCAATAGAGTAGATCTACTAGTAGCGAAGGGATCCACCAAAACCATACAGAATGGCCCAGCGAGAATGATAACTAGCTACAACGAGATGTCAAGTAGTATCCTACAGATCTTTAAAAAGAATTGGCATATCCTGCAAACTGATAACATCCTTAAGAGTAGCCTTCCCATACGCCCACTAGTTACCTATAAACGCTGTCCATCCTTGGGCGATCATTTGATTCACAGCCATTTTGACTCCACTCCTAGGGTTAAAAACCGAATGAGTGTTGCCGGATTTTTCCCTTGCAAGCGCTGTAAGGCCTGTAAAAACAGGAGTAAAACGACCAATTTTCAAGGCAGACCGGGGGATCCCAGACCTGTCAGAATGATCAAGCAGTTCCTTAATTGCAACTCTGAATTCACCGTATACTGCCTAACATGCCCTTGCTCTAAACGATATATTGGGAGCACCATACACCCAACAAAAAAACGCATCCTTGAGCACATGCATGCTATCACAAACAAGGATGCAACTTATCCGGTTGCTCGCCATTTTGAAAAATTCCATGAGAGCAACCGTGACCTCCTCAAATTCTGCTGTATAGATCAGGTAGAGAAACATGAGAGAGGAGGGGACAGGGTGCGAAAGCTTCGGATTTTGGAGTCGAAATATATTATCAATCTCCAAACCAAGGCTCCGATAGGGCTCAACAATGATGAGGAGATGTGGGTGCACTTGGAATAATTAGAAAAAAGAATATATGAGTGTGTTTTATTAATTAGTAAAATATGGACCATCTTAGTCTCCTGTGCCGCACTCCCTCTCACATGGCGTTCTGTTGCCCATTCAGGGCTAAATAATGAATACAAAGGGGTTGTGTCGATATTCTGTGTATACGAACATAAAAAGTAAACAATTGTGTTTTTAGCAGATTTTTTATATTTAATGAAATGCTATACAATCTTGGACTGTAAATCATTTACAAATATATATACATTAATTTTTTCTCCCCTTGAAAAATCATAACAATGTTTTTAATCATGCACATTACACTGAGCACTTTTGAGATATCACTTATGTAAATAGCACGTTCAAAGATGGCCGCCATGATTTGTATTCTAATGATGCATAAGTCCGTCTTTGATGTTTAATGATAACACGTGATGTATTATTATTTTAAATACTAGCGGGTTAGCACAGAGAAACTGACTTTGAAGAAGCCGCAAGGCGAAACGCGTCTGTCAGGGGGGTCTGCACAATAAAGCATTTTGCTCGAATCACTTTCCGTGTGTGCTTTCTGTTTGGCTACGAAAGGGTTTGCCTCGTTTTTCGAATATATATATATATATATATATATATATATATATAATGTGCTTTTTATAGTAGTAAATATAAAGAATTAAACAAAAAAGTAACAATGTAAAATACACTATTTAATAGTAGTGTCACATAATATATATATACATATATATCACGCAGTCGCCGCTGTAATCCAAGGATTTCTCCACAGTACGGACACGGACCCAAGTTGGTGCTTTTTGTAAGATACTTTATTTAATCGCCATTACGCGTTTCGGCTCCCTTGAGCCTTGTTCACATGACATGGTTTGAAAACTAAGTGCGGTTTTTATAGTGCCAATAACAACCAATTAAAAACATATATCACGTGATACCTTCAACAGTAGACATGGAAGATATACTTTCTCCTTCACATAATTGGATATCTAATTCGACCTGGTTTTTAAGTTCGACATGGTTATTATTTCTCTTGCAAACAATGGTGTTGCAGTAATACATGATATTACCAGATCCTAAAATGCAACTATATTTGACATTTAATCTGTTAATAGATAGCTTTTATTTAATATATGGATAAATCCAGAATGGCAAACTGTGTAATGTAGCTGCCTGTTTGTCCTACTGTTGTGGTATTTAATTGTGATAAATAAAATTATGTGTTAAAAAGTGCAAAAAGTGAAAAAAGTGCAAAGTGCTGAAATATTAGTGCTTTAATATTTCAATTAAAAAGGTTCCATTCTGTTTTATGATCTTATGAATATAAGAAAGATAAATAAGCTAAATTCTGTACCATCGTTACGTTTTCCCTTAATTAAATCAGTGTATGCATCATGCCTTCTTCTACTTCTATATACATATGATTATACCATAGCAGGGCATCCTCCAATACATTTACAATGATTTGTCCCTTATGTATGTAATATTGTCCCTTATTTGGATATATAACTGTATCAGTGTTTAGATGTAACAATATGTGCAAATTGCAATCAGTGCATGTACATAATTAAATAAATATATAAATACATTATTGGACTCATTACATGTATAAAATAAGGTCATAAAAATATTTCATTATATACGTTAAATACTGTATAAAAAGATCGACCTTAAATAAATAAATACATATATAAATACAAATCTACATAAATACATATACCAATCTGTCAATACACTCAAAAAACACTTGATAAAAATATATCTAAGAGACTAAAACATTGAATCACCATATAAAGGATGCCCATGCTATATCAATGGCTTAGAGCTATGGCTACAATATATAGCTAGATCACAGACGATCACCTGATTTCATCTTCTCCAGTGTATCTATGTTAAGCAAGTGTGCAGATCCTCAGTGGCATTTATGTATATATATATATATATATATATATATATATATATAAACATACACACACACATATATATATTTATTATCTACTGGCGGTCGCCAGTAGATAGTTATAGTTAAAACCTATTATCCATAGGAAATCCGCCACATTCTATTTGAAATAACGTTGGCGCCGGTTGACGAATCTTCGCGAAAGTTTCCAACTTGTTGGGGCGCTCCGGTCCGCTCCTATCCTGAAAGTCTCGGGGTGATACGTCAAGCGGGGGCCGAGAAAAAGGGGGTCCCAAAACGCGTTTTCCCCATTCATTTTTCCATAGGAACCTTTAGTCGCAGCTACAGCCCGAACTGCTGAACGGAATTACACCAAATTTGGCAAAGAGGTAGCCCTTGGTTCAGTGTCGTGCCTTTTGCTTAAATGGTGTAAATCCGTTCAGTAGTTCCTGAGAAAATCAAAAGTAAAGTCACATATATATCTGGGCGGAGCCTAACCACACATGTCATCGTGAGATCTGATTGGCTGTCAGCACTTCATCCTGGAATTGCTGGCAGCCATCTTGGGACCAATATAAATGATAGTACCTCATTGAAATGCATTGTAGTGAATAGAAGATTTTGAGGTCACCAAAAGGAGAACTATAAAGGGTGATAACAGGCTTTAGTTACATTAGAATTTATTTGTTGATGGTACCATACTAATTTTAGGAATTGTGGTGTATTCTAAGGTGATTTTACCCTGTGAAAAACCTTCTGCTGGGATATCATGAATCATGTTTGAGAGAACACTATTTTCTCATGCTTGTCCCATGGAGGTTTGGAAGGTGCTCCAGAAGCTAAAATGAGAGCATATTTTCTGTAAATTCACATTATCTTTCTCACTCATGTGAGAATGAAGTCTGACATTCTCAGTAAAACATGTACATCCAACAAGGGCAGAGACTGTCAGTTGATTCCTTTGTGTTCTACTGCAGCTTCCCAGAGTGTTCTAAAGAACAACTAGAGTGCTAACAGCCTTACTTATGACAAACGTATGGCACACCTGAAGCCATCTTGATTGGAATAAACTGGTAACACTTAAACAATTTAATTTAAAAAGGAACAAAATGATGGGGTTCATTTTGTCATAGAAATTATGGTTAGTGCTGTAGAAAGAAAAATTAGGACATATTTCAAGTGTGATCTCAAATATCTTCCTGTTATATTTCAACAGGAGCAGCCTGCCAGTTGATGCCTTTGTGTTCTACTGCAGCTTCCCAGAGTGTTCTAAAGAACAACTAGAGCGCTAACAGCCTTACTTATGACAAAAGTATGGCACACCTGAAGCCATCTTGATTGGAATAAACCGGTAACACTTAAAACATTGAATTTAAAAAGGAACAAAATGAGGGGTTCTTTTTGAAATAGAAATTATGGTTAGTGCTGCAGAAAGAAAAATTAGGGCATGTTTTAAGTGAGATCTCAAATACTCTTCTATTTCATTAGAAAATTCTGACATGCAGACTGAAACAATCACTTTCAATACCAGCAGCAGACTACCAGTTAACTCCCTGGTGAGCAGTAGCTTTACTCCAGTGATCTAATGAGCAACTAGAGTGCTAACATTCTGAATTTATGGCAGATGTGAGACACATCTGAATGCCTTCTTGATGGAATCAAAGTAAAAAACTGAAAGCATTTCCTACTGAGGAGACTGCAGTAAATGAAGAAATTAGGAAACTTCATAACAAAGAAGTCTTCCAAGATGGCCACCAGTGCAAAAAGAGCCCAAATGTAGCACAAATATTACCCAGATGTAGCCCACATATAGCCCAATGACAAAAGTGTGCAAAACACTTTTTATTTTTAGTTTTTGCAGTTTTATGTAGTGCAGACTGGTCAGGTATTGGAGCATTGCATCTTAAAACATGACCCCCTACACTACAAAAACACCACTGCACTACCTTAAACCCTAAAACACTACCCCCAGCACGACCCCCTACACTACACAAGCACCACTGCACTATCCTAAACCCTAAAACACTACCCCCAGCACGACCCCTACACTACCCAAACACCACTGCATTAACCTAAATCCTAAAACACTACCACCAGCACGACCCCTACACTACCCAAACACCACTGCACTACCCTAAAACATGACCCCCTACACTACACAAACACCACTGCACTACCCTAAACCCTAAAACACTACCCCCAGCACGTCCCCTACACTACACAAGCACCACTGCACTACCCTAAAACCTAAAACACTACCCCCAGCACGACCCCCTACACTACACAAACACCACTGCACTACCCTAAACCCTAAAACACTACCCCCAGCCCGACCCCCTACACTACCCAAACACCACTGCACTAACCTAAATCCTAAAACACTACCCCCAGCACGACCACCTACACTACCCAAACACCACTGCACTGCCATAAACCCTGAAACACTACCCCCAGCAAGACCCCCTACACTGCCCGAACACCACTGCACTGCCCTAAATCCTGAAACATCACCCCCAGCAAGACCCCCTACACTGCCCGAACACCACTGACCTAAACCCTGAAACACCACCCCCAGCACGACCCCCTACACTGCCCGAACACCACTGCACTGCCCTAAACCATGAAACACTACCCCCAGCATGACCCCCTACACTGCCCGAACACCACTGCTCTGCCCAAAACCCTGAAACACCAGCCCCAGCACGACCCCCTACACTGCCCGAACACCACTGCACTGCCCTAAACCTTGAAACACCAGCCCCTGCACGACCCCCTACACTGCCCGAACACCACTGCACTACCCTAAACCCTGAAACATCACCCCCAGCACGACCCCCTACACTGCCCGAGCACCACTGCACTGCCCTAAACCCTGAAACACCAGCCCCAGCACGACCCCCTACACTGCCCGAACACCACTGCACTGCCCTAAACCCTGAAACACCAGCCCCAGCACGACCGCCTACACTGCCCGAACACCACTGCACTGCCCTAAACCCTGAAACACCAGCCCCAGCACGACCCCCTACACTGCCCGAACACCACTGCACTGCCCTGAACCCTGAAACACCAGCCCCAGCACAATACCCTACACTGCCCGAACACCACTGCACTGCCCTAAACCCTGAAACACCACCCCGTGCATGACCACCTACACTGCCCGAACACCACTGCACTGCCCTAAACCCTGAAACACCACCCCTAGCGCGACCCCTTACACTGCCCGAACACCACTGCACTGCCCTAAACCCTGAAACACCACCCCCTGCACAACCCCCTACACTGCTCGAACACTACTGCACTGCCCTAAACCCAGAAACACCATCCCCAGCACGACCCCCTATACTGCACGAACACCTCTGCACTGCCCTAAACCCTGAAACACTACCCCCAGGAAGACCCCCTACACTGCCCGAACACCACTGCACTGCCCTAAACCCTGAAACATCACCCGCAGCAAGACCCCCTACACTGCCCGAACACCACTGCCCTAAACCCTGAAACCCCACCCCCAGCAAGACCCCCTACACTGCCCGAACACCACTGCACTGCCCTAAACCCTGAAACACCAGCCCCAGCACGACCCCCTACACTGCCCGAACACCACTGCACTGCCCTAAACTCTGAAACACCACCCCCTACACTGCCCGAACACCACTGTACTGCCCTAAACCCTGAAACCCCACCCCCAGCATGACCCCCTACACTGCCAGAACACCACTGCACTGCCCTAAACCCTGAAACATCACCCCCAGCACGTCCCCCTACACTGCCCGAACACTACTGCACTGCCCTAAACCCTGAAACACCACTCCCAGCACGACCCCCTACACTGCCCGAACACCACTGCACTGCCCTAAACACAGAAACACCACCCCAGCAAGACCCCCTACTCTGCCCGAACACCACTGCACTGCCCTAAACCCTGAAACACCACCCCCAGCACGACCCCCTACACTGCCCGAACACCACTGCTCTGCCCAAAACCCTGAAACACCAGCCCCAGCACGACCCCCTACACTGCCCGAACACCACTGCACTGCCCTAAACCCTGAAACACCAGCCCCAGCACGACCCCCTACACTGCCCGAACACCACTGCACTGCCCTAAACCCTGAAACACCACCCCCAGCACGACCCCCTACACTGCCCGAACACCACTGCACTGCCCTAAACCCTGAAACACCAGCCCCAGCACAACCCCGTACACTGCCCGAACACCACTGCACTGCCCTAAACCCTGAAACACCACCCCAGCACGACCCCTACACTGCCTGAACACCGCTGCACTAAACCCTGAAACACCACCCCCTGCACGACCCCCTACACTGCCGGAACACCACTGCACTGCCCTAAACCCTGAAACACCACCCCCAGCACGACCCCATACACTGCCCTAACACCACTGCACTGCCCTAAACCCTGAAACATCACCCCCAGCACAACCCCCTACACTGCCTGAGCACCATTGCTCTGCCCTAAGCCCTGAAACACTAGCCCCAGCACGACCCCCTACACTGCCCGAACACCACTGCACTGCCCTAAACCCTGAAACACCACCCCTAGCACGACCCCCTACACTGCCCGAACACCACTGCACTGCCCTAAACCCTGAAACACCAGCCCCAGCAAGACCCCTACACTGCCCGAACACCACTGCACTGCCCTAAACCCTGAAACACCAGCCCCAGCATGACCTCCTACACTGCCCGAACACCACTGCACTGCCCTAAACCCTGAAACACCAGCCCCAGCATGGCCCCCTACACTGCCCGAACACTACTGCACTGCCCTAAACCCTGAAACACCAGCCCCAGCACCACACCCTACAATGCCCGAACACCACTGTACTGCCCTAAACCCTGAAACACCACCCCCTGCACCGCCCCCTACACTGCCCGAACACCACTGCCCTAAACCCTGAAACACCACCCCAGCACGACCCCCTACACTGCCCGAACACCACTGCACTGCCCTCAACCCTAAAACACCACCCCCAGCACGACCCCCTACACTGCCCGAACACCACTGCACTACCCTAAACCCTAAAATACTCCCCCAGCACGACCCCCTACACTACCCGAACACAACTGCACTGCCCTAAACCCTAAAACACTCCCCCAGCACGACCCCCTACACTACCCAAACACCACTGCACTGCCCTAAACCCTAAAACACTCCCCCCAGCACGGCCCCCTACACTACCTAAACACCACTGCACTGCCCTAAACCCTAAAACACTACCCCCGCATGACCCCTACACTACCCAAATACCAATGCACTACCCTAATCCCTAAAACACTACCCCCGCACAACCCCTACACTACCCAAAGACCACTGCACTACCCTAAACTCTAAAACAATACCCCCGCACGACTCCCTACACTACCCAAAGACCACTGCACTACCCTAAACCCTAAAACACGACCTCCTACACTACACAAACACCACTGCACTACCCT
Organism: Calotriton arnoldi; assembly: GCA_963921515.1. Taxonomy (NCBI): domain Eukaryota; kingdom Metazoa; phylum Chordata; class Amphibia; order Caudata; family Salamandridae; genus Calotriton; species Calotriton arnoldi. The sequence goes on along the minus strand of CAWUFW010002393.1, from coordinate 1,731,558 downwards.
AAACCCTAAAAAACTACCCCCAGCACGAACCCCTACACTACCCAAACACCACTGCACTACCCTAAACCATAAAACACTACCCCCTACGCTACCCAAACACCACTGCACTACCCTAAACCCTAAAACACTACCCCCAACAGTACCCCCTACACTACCCAAACACCATTGCACTACGCTAAACCCTAAAACACTACCCCCAGCAGTATCCCCTACACTACCCAAACACCACTGCACTACCCTAAACCCTAAAACCCTAAAACACTAACCCCAGCACGACCCCCTACACTACCCAAACACCACTGTACTACCCTAAACCCTAAAACACTCCCCCCAGCATGACTCCCTACACTACCCAAACACCACTGCACTACCCTAAACCCTAAATCTACCCCCAGCACGACCGCCTACACTGCCCGAACACCACTGCACTGCCCTAAACCCTGAAACACCAGCCCCAGCATGACCCCCTACACTGCCCGAACACCACTGCACTGCCCTGAACCCTGAAACACCAGCCCCAGCACAACACCCTACACTGCCCGAACACCACTGCACTGCCCTAAACCCTGAAACACCACCCCGTGCATGACCACCAACACTGCCCGAACACCACTGCACTGCCCTAAACCCTGAAACACCACCCCTAGCGCGACCCCTTACACTGCCCGAACACCACTGCACTGCCCTAAACCCTGAAACACCACCCCCTGCACAACCCCCTACACTGCTCAAACACTACTGCACTGCCCTAAACCCAGAAACACCATCCCCAGCACGACCCCTATAATGCACGAACACCACTGCACTGCCCTAAACCCTGAAACACTACCCCCAGCAAGACCCCCTACACTGCCCGAACACCACTGCACTGCCCTAAACCCTGAAACATCACCCCCAGCAAGACCCCCTACACTGCCCGAACACCACTGCCCTAAACCCTGAAACCCCACCCCCAGCAAGACCCCCTACACTGCCCGAACACCACTGCACTGCCCTAAACCCTGAAACACCAGCCCCAGCATGACCCCCTACACTGCCCGAACACCACTGCACTGCCCTAAACTCTGAAACACCACCCCCTACACTGCCCGAACACCACTGTACTGCCCTAAACCCTGAAACCCCACCCCCAGCATGACCCCCTACACTGCCAGAACACCACTGCACTGCCCTAAACCCTGAAACATCACCCCCTGCACGACCCCCTACACTGCCCGAACACTACTGCACTGCCCTAAACCCTGAAACACCACCCCCAGCACGACCCCCTACACTGCCCGAACACCACTGCACTGCCCTAAACCCTGAAACACCACCCCCAGCAAGACCCCCTACACTGCCCGAACACCACTGCACTGCCCTAAACCCTGAAACACCAGCCCCAGCATGGCCCCCTACACTGCCCGAACACTACCGCACTGCCCTAAACCCTGAAACACCAGCCCCAGCACCACACCCTACAATGCCCGAACACCACTGTACTGCCCTAAACCCTGAAACACCACCCCTGCACCGCCCCCTACACTGCCCGAACACCACTGCACTGCCCTAAACCCTGAAACACCACCCCCTGCACCGACCCCCTACACTGCCCGAACACCACTGCACTGCCCTAAACCCTGAAACACCACCCCCTGCACCACCCCCTACACTGCCCGAACACCACTGCACTGCCCTAAACCCTGAAACACCACCCCCAGCATGACCCCCTACACTGCCCGAACACCACTGCCCTAAACCCTGAAACACCACCCCAGCACGACCCCCTACACTGCCCGAACACCACTGCACTGCCCTAAACCCTAAAACACCACCCCCAGCACGACCCCCTACACTGCCCGAACACCACTGCACTGCCCTAAACCCTAGAACACTACCCCCAGCATGACCCCCTGCACTACCCGAACACCACTGCACTACCCTAAACCCTAAAATACTCCCCCCAGCACAACACCCTACACTACCCGAACACGACTGCACTGCCCTAAACCCTAAAACACTCCCCCAGCATGACCCCCTACACTACCCAAACACCACTGCACTGCCCTAAATCCTAAAACACTCCCCCAGCACGACCCCCTACACTACCTAAACACCACTGCACTGCCCTAAACCCTAAAACACTACCCCCGCATGACCCCCTACACTACCCAAATACCAATGCACTACCCTAATCCCTAAAACACTACCCCCGCACAACCCCCTACACTACCCAAAGACCACTGCACTACCCTAAACTCTAAAACAATACCCCCGCACGACTCCCTACACTACCCAAAGACCACTGCACTACCCTAAACCCTAAAACACGACCTCCTACACTACACAAACACCACTGCACTACCCTAAACCCTAAAAAACTACCCCCAGCACGAACCCCTACACTACCCAAACACCACTGCACTACCCTAAACCATAAAACACTACCCCTACGCTACCCAAACACCACTGCACTACCCTAAACCCTAAAACACTACCCCCAGCAGTACCCCCTACACTACCCAAACACCATTGCACTACGCTAAACCCTAAAACACTACCCCCAGCAGTATCCCCTACACTACCCAAACACCACTGCACTACCCTAAACCCTAAAACCCTAAAACACTAACCCCAGCACGACCCCCTACACTACCCAAACACCACTGTACTACCCTAAACCCTAAAACACTCCCCCAGCACGACTCCCTACACTACCCAAACACCACTGCACTACCCTAAACCCTAAATCTACCCCCAGCATGACCCCCTACACTACACAAACACCACTGCACTACCCTAAACCCTAAAACACTACCCCCAGCACGACCCTCTTCACTACCTAAACACAACTGCACAATTTGTTACAGGCGTTGCAACGCAGGCCTGTGGTGCTTACTGGAAGTACCTGGTGGGCTAGTTGGGCCCCAGGGACTCTCAGGATTCAAGGTGACCTAATCCCCCAACTTAAAACGCGCCACGGGACGCGTTTGCACAGTGGTGAAGGGAGGGGCGGGGCCTCAGGTGACATGTGCGCAAACACGCCCTGTGGTGCGTTTTAAGTTGGGGAGTTAATTCCCTTTGAATCCTGGGGGCCAACTAGCCCACCAGGTACCTTCAGTAAGCACAACAGAGTTGCGTTGCAGAGAGGTGAAAAAAGGTGCGTGGACTCGGAATGCCTCTCTGCAACTCAGCTCTGTGGTCCTAACTGTAGGTACCTGGGGGGCTAGTTGGGCCCCAGGGACCCTCAGGATTCAAGGGGACTTAATCCCGCATGTTAAAACGTGCCACGGGGCGCGTTTGCACACATGTCACCTCAGGCCCCCCCTCCCTTCACCACTGTGCAAACGCGCACTGGCTCTGGTTAGTCAGTTACCACCAGTACCCGTCTGAAAAAGTTGTGGGCACAGGATGATTTTGCAACAAGGCCTCTTTCTGCTCCTCAGTTGGTTCTTTCTGCACATCTTTTGCTTCTTTCTGTGCATTTTTTCTTCTTTCTTCACATGTCCTACCTCTGTTGGCATAGTTAGAAACTAGCATTTAAAAAAACCTTTGAAATTCACTGAAAAAACCATAGGTTTCAGACACGTTATAGTTAGAAACTAGCATTTAAAAAACCTTTGAAATTCACTGAAAAAACCATAGGTTTCAGACACGTTATAGTTAGAAATTAGCATTTAAAAAACCTTTGAAATTCACTGAAAAAACCATAGGTTTCAGACACGTTATAGTTAGAAATTAGCATTTAAAAAACCTTTGAAATTCACTGAAAAACCATAGGTTTCAGGCACGTTATAGTTAGAAATTAGCATTTAAAAAAACCTTTGAAATTCACTGAAAAAACCATAGGTTTCAGACACGTTATAGTTAGAAATTAGCATTTAAAAAACCTTTGAAATTCACTGAAAAAACCATAGGTTTTAGGGACAGTTATAGTTAGTTGGACATTGCACTCGTACAAAACCCATGAAATTCCCCTGTTATAGTTAGTTCAGCTAACTATAACTCGCGCCCGCAATGCACTGCTGATGACGTCACATATTACATCACTCATGACATGGTCAGTGACATCACTGATGACATCACTGATGACATCTCAAATGACATCACTGATGACATCATCCATGTGATAATTTCATGCATCTTCTCACACCCTAATATAACTTTTGATATACCCACTCTAAATTACAGACTGCCATTCTCAAAACCATAGACACTCCAACACCAAAAACTACATACCCACTCACTGATTCTTAGGTCTACACACACATCCACTCACTCACCTGTACAGTCACTCATACTTACAGTCACTCAGTACAGGACTATCATATGCACTCATACACTTATATAAACACTCACACACCGCCACTCATCCATAGAGGTACTCACACACCTAGTCAGTCATGCAAAAATTAATCACACACCCATTTACTCACCTATACAGTTATACACACACCAGCTCACTTACTCATACAAATACTAGCACATTCTTACGCTCTTATACAATAACTGATACAAGCACACACGCATCCATACAGCCACTCTCACAATAACACACTCTCACTTATAGCCATTTAAATACTCTAACACACATATATACTGCCTTTTACATATGTAGTTACTCGCACATGTACCACTGAGATATACATTCACTCACTAACACACCCATACACACACTCACCCACCCAAGCAGTCCATCACAGATGCACTCTTGAAATCATGCACCCAGTGTATCACCCACTCACACATCTATGTATAGAGTCACACACACCCCACCCACACAAACACTCAGGCAGCCATACAGATACTCAGAGAACCAATCAATAACCCATATAGACACTCATGTAGCTATTCGCAAATCCATTCATCCACTTACACACCAACAGACGGATACAGACATTCACACAGTTTAGTCACTAACCCATGCATTCAGTAAGATACGTTTAATCACTCACTTGTAGAGTCAGTCACTCACGTACTAAATCATCCATTCAGACAATCATTCTTCAATACGCCTTTCCCTATATATATTAAACATATTTAAACTTTACAGAAACACACAGTCACTGGATGATGTCATCAGTGATGTCATCAGTGATGTCATTTGAGATGTCATCAGTGATGTCATCAGTGATGTCACTGACCATGTCATGAGTGATGTAATATGTGACATATGGTTTTTTCAGTGAATTTCAAAGATTTTTTAAATGCTAATTTCTAACTATAACGTGTCTGAAACCTATGGTTTTTTCAGTGAATATATATATATATATATATATATATATATATATATATATATATATATATATATATATATATATATATATATATTATCTACTGGCGGTCGCCAGTAGATAGTTATAGTTACAACCTATTATCCATAGGAAATCCGCGACATTCTATTTGAAATAACTCTCTTGCCGGTTGACGTATCTTCGCAAAATTTTCAAACTTTGTGGCCCGCTCCGGTCCGCTCCTACCCTGAAAGTCTCGGGGGATTCGTCAAGCGGGGGCCGAGAAAAAGGGGGGTCCCAAAACGCGTTTCCCCATGCAATTTTCCATAGGAAACTTTAGACACGGCTACAGCCCGAACTGCTGAACGGAATTACACCAAATTTGGCAAAGAGGTAGTTCTTGGTTCAGAAAGAACCCTTTTGTTAAATGGTGTAAATCCGTTCAGTAGTTGCTGAGAAAATGAAAAGTAAAAAAGATAGATATATCTAGGGCCGCGGATCCTCCCGAGCACGAGCTTTATGTTAATTGGCTGTCAACACTCCAAATCAGGAAGTGTTGGCAGCCATTTTGTCCCTCGGTAGAACCGAGGGACAGAAACAAGTGCGCAAAGCGCACAAAGGGGGCAGGGTAGAAACACCCTGACCCCCTAGGTCTGCTCAGGGGCTCCCACAAGGACCCCCTGGGCAAAAAGAATTTTATTTTTTTTATTTTTTAATCGGCAGGATGCGCTCAGGGAGTGCGAACCCTGCCGGGAAAATCGAAGCGCGGTCTCCCGCGCTCGATAGCTACTGGCCCCCGGGTGGGCCAAGTCCCGGGGGCATGCTGGGGGGGTTAATTTTATGTGTGGGGGCCTCTAAGGGCCCCCAAGCCCCGGGGACTACCACCCCCCGGGGCTTTATGTAGAATGGTGCGGGAGGGCTCTGAGCCCTCCCGCAGCCCCGGGGACCACCACCTCCCCGGGGCACTAAGTAAAATTACAATGGGGGTCCGTTTTGGACCCCCAGAGCCCCGGGGACCACCACCTCCCCGGGGCTGTGCACTGAATGGGAGGGGGGCCGCGCGGCCCCCCTCCTGGAGCCCTTGATGGCCCTGGGGACCACCACCCCCCAGGGCCGGCTCCTGCAGTGTCTTATATATATATATATTCACTGAAAAAACCATAAGTTTCAGACACGTTATAGTTAGAAATTAGCATTTAAAAAAACTTTGAAATTCACTGAAAAAACCATAGGTTTCAGACACGTTATAGTTAGTAATTAGCATTTAAAAAACCTTTGAAATTCACTGAAAAAACCATAGGTTTTAGGGACAGTTATAGTTAGTTGGACATTTCACTCGTACAAAACCCGTGAAATTCCCCGTTATAGTTAGTTCAGCTAACTATAACTCGCGCCCGCAATGCACTGCTGATGACGTCACATATTACATCACTCATGACATGGTCAGTGACATCACTGATGACATCACTGATGACATCTCAAATGACATCACTGATGACATCATCCAGTGACTGTGTGTTTCTATAAAGTTTAAATATGTTTAATATATATGCCAAGGTGTATTGAAGAATGAGTGGGTGTATAAGTGTCTGGATGGATGATTTAGTAGGTGCGTGACTGACTATAAGTGAGTGATTAAACGTATCTTACTGAATGCATGGGTTAGTGACTAAACTGTGTGAATGTCTGTATCCGTCTGTCTGTTGGTGTGTAAGCGGCTGCATAGGTCACTAATAGCCCCGGGGACCCCATCCCCCGGGGCCTGGCCACTCGTTGGTGACCGTGGGGGGGTCCCCAATCCCCGCACGGTCCCGCCGGCTCCCCGCGTTCTGCGGTAGCCGGCATTGCTTTTCCACATGGGGAGCTGCTGACATGCAGCTCCCCATGTGGAAAAGCAATTCTGCTTTGCTTCATTGAAGCGAGAGCAGGTTTCCCTGCTCTCGCTTCAATGAAGCAAAGCAAGTTTGCAATCACAGGATGGGAGCCGCGAGGCTCCCGTCCTGTGATTGCAAACAGCAGTGTCCCGGGGGTAGGCACCCTGGGACACTGCAGGAGCCGGCCCTGGGGGGTGGCGGTCCCCAGGGCCATCACGGGCTCCAGGAGGGGGGCCGCGCGGCCCCCCTCCCTTCATTAGTAAAGCCCCGGGGAGGTGGTGGTCCCCGGGGCTTCGGGGGTCCGAAACGGACCCCCACATTTCTTTTCTTAGTGCCCCGGGGAGGTGGCGGTCCCCGGGGCATGTGGGGGGGCAGGAGCCCCCCCACACAGGTCATTGTTAATTAAAAAAAGAAGCCCCGGGGGGTGGTGGTCCCCGGGGCTGCAGGAGGGTGGAGAGCCCTCCCGCACCATTTTTTTTTAAAGCCCCGGGGGGTGCCAAGGGATAGCACACCCTTTCCACAGCTCAAGCTAGTATCAGTAGGCCACAAACTAGTGTAGGTAGTACAACACTGCACAACACTAGAATGTCCTTAAAGGGTGGAGCCAGTGGATCCACTCAGCCTCAGTATAAGGACATGGCTTTCTCTGACTTGAGAGCCATGTGTGTTGAAAGACACCTGAGGCTAGGACAGAGTCCCTCAACCCTACACCTGATAGATCTGCTGACAGCAGATGATCTTAGATTGGCTCTAGGAGCTAATGGGTCTGAATCAGTGGGTGTGTCAATTACAGTATCTGGGTCAGATGATGAAAATCAGAATGACCAGGATTCTGTGATTGAAGGGCCAGGCCTCAAGGGGCCTGAAAAGGACAGAGGAATTCTCCCTAAGAGAACTGACAGAGTGGAGGAGAGGCATAGGTCCCCTTCCAGGGAATCTGAGCACTCTTATCACTCTGGCAGAGAATTTGTCCACCAGAGGAACTCATACTTTCCCATAAGAGAGACCTCCTCTGAAAGAATGTGCAAACTGCTGCAGTATGAGGAAACAAGAGTTGCCCTCAGAACCAAGCAGTTGGCACTGGATAGAGAAGCCCTGGAGATCCAGAGAGCTTCTAGACGAGAGGGGTTAGAACCCCTTGGTGGCAGCAACAGTGTCCCTAGAGGCAGAGAATCTATTCCAGACCATAGGAACCTGAGCAAGGTTGTTCCTCCCTACCAGAGTGGGGATGATATCCACAAGTGGATAACTGCTATGGAGAGGGCCTGTAGAGTACAGCAGGTCCCCCAAAAGCAGTGGGCAGCAATCTTGTGGCTCTCCTTTTCAGACAAAGGTAGAGACAAGCTCCTCACTGTTAGAGAAGAGGATACTGATGATTATGAAGTCCTGAAGAGTGCACTAATAGATGGGTTTGGCTTAACCACTGAGCAGTACAGGTTGAAGTTCAGAGACACCCAGAAGGCACAGACTCAGGACTGGACTGACTTTGTTGATTGTGCAACCAAGGCTCTGGAGGGTTGGCTGGTTGGCAGTAGGGTTACTGATTTCAAGGGATTGTATAATCTGATGATGAGAGAACAGATCCTTAATAATTGCCAGAACCAGTTGTTGCATCAGTACCTGGTGGACTCGGATCTGACCTCTCCCCAAGAATTGGGAAAGAAGGCAGACAAATGGGTCAGAACCAGAGTGAGGCAGAAACCCCAGAACCAAGGGGGTGACACCAAGAAGCAAGATCCTAAGGGCTCTGAGAAAGGTGGGGATAAGTCAAAAGACCAGAAGTCTTCACAAGGGCCCCAAAAATCTGCATCTGGTGGGGAGTCACAATCCAACAAGGGAAAAGGCCAAAAGAAGCCCTGGTGCAAATTCTGTAAACAGAAAGGGCACTGGACTTCTGACTGTAACAAGTCCAAAGACCAAACCACCACCACTCCTGCCCCTAAGGCAACTGTTCCCCCTAGTTCAGCTACTGGTGGAGGTGGTACACAGAATAAGGGTGTAGTAGGGTTGACCCTGGGTTCTGAAGTGGACTCGGACCTAGTCAGAGTGCCCACTCAGGCAATGCTGATTTGTGAGGGAGACCTTAATATGTCCTTCCTAGTGAGCCCCAGTAATCTGGGCAAATACAAACAGCAGCCTGTAATAAATGGCAAACAGGCTTTGGCATTTAGGGACACAGGTGCTAGTGTCACCATGGTGGCAGAGGATCTTGTGGACCCTGGACAGATCATCCTGGGCGAAATGTACCAGGTGACCAATGCAAGCAACGTCAAGACCAACCATAGTCTGGCAGTTGTGAATTTCTCCTGGGGAGGGGTGACTGGCCTCAAGAAGGTTGTAGTCAGTGCAGACCTCCCTGTCGAATGTCTATTGGGCAATGATCTAGAGACTTCAGCCTGGTCTGAAGTAGAGTTATGGACTCATGCTGAGATGTTGGGCATCCCTGCAGAGGTATTTGCAGTGACCAGGTCACAAGCAAGAATGCATGACACTGAACCAGCTCTGGATCCTGGAACAAAGGACCAGATGCTTCCCAAGAGGAGGAGCAGTAGGGTAAAGGCAGTGCCTTCCCCTGTCTCAGATCACAGATTCACCCCCAGAGGGAGGTGAAGCAGATCCTGAAGAAGGAACTGCACCAGAGGAACTTGAGCCTGATCAGGTTGAGTTCTTGGGGGCAGGGGGCCCTTCTCGGGAGGATCTGAGTAAGGAGCAACAGTGCTGCCCCTCTCTTGAACCCCTCAGACAGCAGGCTGCTGCTGAGGCTGCTGGGAGTGCTAGTGGGTCCAATAAAGTTTATTGGGATGAGGGACTCCTATATTCTGAAGGTAGAGACCCAGCCCCTGGAGCCACCAGGAGGTTGGTAATACCTCAGAAGTTTAGGGGTTCCTCTTGACCCTAGCACATGACATCCCTTTAGCAGGACACTTGGGCCAAAACAAGACCTGGGACAGGCTTGTTCCACATTTTCATTGGCCACATATGTCAGAGGACACCAAGGAGTTTTGTCGCTCCTGTGTCACCTGCCAAGCCAGTGGTAAGGCAGGTGGCACAACAAAGGCCCCCCTGATACCACTACCGGTGGTGGGGGTACCCTTTGAGAGGGTAGGGATTGACATTGTTGGTCCCCTTGACCCTCAAACTGCATCTGGGCACAGGTTTATCCTGGTGGTAGTGGATCATGCCACCAGGTACCCAGAAGCAATTCCCCTGAGGACCCCCACAGCCCCTGTGGTGGCAAGAGCCCTCATTGGAGTCTTCTCCAGAGTGGGCTTTCCAAAGGAGGTCATTTCTGACAGAGGTACCAACTTCATGTCAGGATATCTAAAAGCAATGTGGAAGGAGTGTGGTGTAACTTACAAGTTCACCACCCCTATCACCCACAATGCAATGGTTTAGTTGAACGCTTCAACAAAACCTTGAAAGGAATGATTAAAGGACTCCCAGAGAAGCTTAGGCGGAAATGGGACCTTCTTCTTCCTTGCCTGTTGTTTGCATACAGAGAGGTTCCACAGAAGGGGTTTGGTTACAGCCCATTTGAGCTTCTGTTTGGGCATCCTGTGAGAGGTCCACTGTGTTTGGTAAAAGAGGGTTGGGAGTTACCTCTCAAGCCCCCCAAACAAGATGTGATGGACTATGTACTTGGTCTCCGCTCCCGGATGGCAGAGTACATGAAAAAGGCAACCAAAACCTGGAGGCCAGCCAAGAATTACAAAAAGCTTGGCATGACCAAAGGCTGTACTGACTGTATACCAGCCAGGACAGAAAGTGTGGGTGTTGGAGCCTGTGGCCCCAGCAGCCCTCCAGGACAAGTGGAGTGGCCCCCATACAATAGTTGAACAGAAGGGAGAAGTCACCTACCTGGTGAATCTTGGAACTCCCAGGAGCCCCCTGAGGGTGCTCCATGTCAACAGATTAAAGCCATATGTTGACAGGGCTGACATGGGCTTGCTCATGGCAACTGATGAGGACCAGGAGGAGGAGAGTGACCCTCTCCCTGACCTGCTCTCTCAGAACCCTGATGATGGGTCAGTAGATGGTGTTGCTTTGGCAAGCAGCCTCACCGACCATCAGCAAACTGAGTGCAGACAAGTTCTGCCACAGTTTAGACATATGTTTAGCCTGACCCCTAGTCAGACTTCCTGGTGCACCCACGAGGTGGACACTGGAGACAGTCTGCCTGTCAAGAATAAAATCTACAGGCAACCTGACCATGTCAGGGACTGTATCAGGACTGAAGTCCAGAAAATGTTGGAGCTAGGTGTAATTGAGCCTTCAGATAGCCCTTGGGCTAGTCCAGTAGTCCTGGTACCCAAGCCTCATACCCAGGGTGGTAAGAAAGAAATGAGGTTTTGTGTAGACTACAGAGGCCTCAATGCAGTCACTAGGACTGATGCCTATACCATACCGAGGGCAGATGAGCTGATTGATACTTTGGCCTCAGCCAAGTATCTAAGCACGTTTGACCTAACAGCTGGCTACTGGCAGATCAGGTTAGCTGATGATGCAAAAGCCAAAACAGCATTTTCGACCCCTGGTGGGCACTACCACTTTGTGGTGATGCCCTTTGGATTGAAAAATGCACCTGCCACTTTCCAGAGGTTGGTGAATAAAGTTCTGACAGGGATGGAAACTTATTGCTCAGCTTATCTAGATGATATTGCTGTCTTTAGTTCCTCCTGGCAGGATCACCTGGTCCACCTCAGGAATGTTTTGGAGGCCCTGCAGAAAGCAGGCCTCACTATCAAGGCCACTAAGTGCCAGATAGGGCAGAGTCAGGTTGTGTACCTGGGCCACCTTGCAGGTGGAGGCCAGGTTCAGCCTTTACAGAGCAAAATCCAAACCATAATGGAATGGGTTGCTCCAACCACCCAGACACAGGTGAGAGCCTTCTTAGGCCTGTCTGGGTACTATAGGAGGTTTGTCAAGGGATATGGATCTATAGTGACCCCCTTGAATGATCTGACCTCAAAGAAAATGCCAAAAAGGTTCAGTGGACAGCTAGCTGTCAAAAGGCATTTGAAGACCTAAAGCAGGCCATGTGCACTGCCCCCATCTTACAGAGTCCAGACTACACCAAAAAGTTCATTGTCCAAACAGATGCTTCTGAGCTGGGTGTGGGAGCTGTACTGTCTCAACTGAATGATGAAGGTCAAGACCAGCCAGTAGCTTTTATTAGCAGAAGGCTGACCCCTAGAGAGAAACGTTGGTCAGCTATAGAGAGGGAGGCCTTTGCTGTGGTATGGGCCCTGAAGAAGCTGAGGCCATACTGGTTTGGTACTCACTTCATAGTTCAGACCGACCACAAGCCCCTCCTATGGCTTAAACAAATGAAAGGAGAAAACCCAAAACTTTTGAGGTGGTCCATTTCCCTACAGGGGATGGACTATACAGTGGAACATAGACCTGGGACCCAACATGCCAATGCAGATGGACTCTCAAGGTATTTCCACTTTGAACACGAAGACTCAACTGGTCAAGGTTAGTTTAGTGTCCCTGCGTTTGGGGGGTTGTGTAGGAGAGTAGGATCTGCCTCTTATGTTGCCCCCACTATTTTTCTGGTGTTTACACTGGTTTCTGGCTATAGTCAGGCTGGGACCCTGCTAATCAGGGCCCCAGCCTCTCTGTTCTCTCTAAACGATTTGGAGTGCACTCTAGGTGCACTAGTGATTGGATACTGTGGCACCTTATGAGTCCCTAGTATATGGTACCTTAGGTACCAAGGGCATAGGTACTTCACAGGCCTACCAGGGGCTGCAGCATGTATTATGCCACCCCTGGGAAGCAGACTAAATCTGACACCACAGGCCTGCTACTGCAGCCTGAGTGAGGAAGTGCTTGCACCCCTCACTGAGATATAGGTTCCCTATATCTCTCCTACACACATATATAACCCTATCAGTCACCCCTAAGGCAGGCCCTATCAATCCTGAGGGCAGGGTGCTTGGCTTCTATGTGAGGGGGTGCCTCTGCCTGAGCAGGGCCCATCTGCAGCTCTCAGAGTCCATTCTCTGGTGCTGTTTGTGGATGCGGTTAAACCATATACTTTTAAGTGCATTATATCCTCGCGGTAAAATGCTAACTTTGGAATGGCTGCATCGAAACATGTTGTGTTTGGTGTCAAACACCTTGGAATACTACTCCCCCGCCAGTCCTGGCGGCGGGGGTAGCATTCCACCCTTCTAGAGGGATAGACATGTACCTACTGTGGAAACGCGGTAGAATCCTGCAGAGCCCTGGCATCACAAAATGGATGCCACCAGTCACAGACACTGGGCTGCCCTCCTGCTGATGACCAACACTCGCAGTGGAGGAAGCCCAACAATAGATATCCTGTCCCAAGGGGGTGTGACCACCTCCCAGACAGGGTTTAGTGTATTGGGGCTGGGTGGGTGCACTCCTAGAGTGCTTTGAAGTCCTGCACTGGGGGAGCAGAAGGCTCCTCTGTGCATATGCCAGTTCAAACCGGCTCAGGGGCTACCTGTCCCTGCTCTGGCGTGAAACTGGACAAAGGGAAGTGGGTGTAGTATAAGAGGGGGAACCTGTGCATTGCACCCTAGATTTCCCTGGATGACGCTCTGAAGAAGAATCCCGGACCTTCGACGTTCCACTACCTTTGGAAGACTGAAGAATCTCCCTTGGAGTCAAGGAGTGACTCCCCTGCTTGGCAGGCACCAAAAACTACAAACGACAGTCGCAAACTACGCCGCTCCCGCCGGAGTCCGAAGTCCCTGCAGCCCAAGAAGTAGATTTCCTGACTTCTCAAAGGCCATCGTGAGTCCCCAGCGAAGCTGAGGCCAGTGGACCCCAAGAGTAACGAGGAACCACGACCCCTGGGTACCGTGCACTATTGTCGAGTGCAACCCCTTTACAACGTTCCACAAACTTGTGCTTTGGACCACGTGGGGTCCTAGCCTCCAGCAGGAGTCTCTCCTAAGATCAGAGGCCTACCACATCCCGAGTGACTGTGGGCCCCTGTGAGCGAATCCTCCTGAGGCGTCTTCACAATCCCTTGCCAGTCAGCTTGTGGGTCCCCAGAAGACTTTCTAAAGAAACCAAAGGGCTCCCCTGGTTGCTCCAGGCCTTCCCTGACTTACCCTCGCTGGGTGAGACCCACAGACCTTGCTGGTCTGCGCCATTGCCTCTTTACACTTTCCCCAAGACTTGCTGTTACCAAGGCTTGTTGGCTCCAATCGAGTCGCCGACACCGCAGTAAGCTGCAGACATCGTAGAACACGCCGAATTCAGCTCCTGGTCATCGTCGACGCCTCCTGGACCTCGTGGCTGAAGAGTCAAGGCAACAGCAAACGACCTGAATCTTGCGACGACGGTGGGCATCCATCTTCCTTGCCCCGAGTCACTGCCAAGTGACTTTGAACACTGTCCCCTCTGCTTTCAGGTCCTCCATCTTCCAAATCCAGGCTTGGATTCCTCCGGACACTTCTCCAGTCGCCGCAAGCAGCAAGTCTTCACTGGCTCCCATTGAAAACGACGCCCCGACCTGACACCAAAGAACACCTATGCACCCAGCTCCCCTGGGTGAGGTAACTTCAGCACTACGGTGCTCCTGTGGGTGTGGGCCCTAGAACTACTTACCCTGTAAGTGACTTGTTTGTAGCGTCCCTAGAAGTGTCCTAAAACTCTAACTTTCCAAGTGCGACAATTGCGGTGACTCGTACAGGGTTCGCGTCTGTGTTAGACACACCGCGTCCATCTCCTTTGCAACATTATCTAAAACTGTATCCTTCGACTCGTACTGAGTCCGATCGGTGTTCGCCTCGAACACACAAAGGGCCTGTAACTCTGAGATCTCCATTGCACTGACTCGCGCAACGTTCGCGTCTGTGTTAGACACAGCGCGTCCATCTCCCTTGCATCTCTATCTGTGACCGCGTCCTTCGACTCGTACAAGGACCGATCGGTGTGTTCGCCTCGAACACGCAAGGGACCTTTAACATTGATATCCCAACCGCGTCTGAGCGCATAGACTCGCACAGGACTCGCACCGGTGCCAGGTCACCGCGTCCGTCCCCTGTGGGTCTCCTACAACTACCTGGGGTGGTTCTTGGGGGTCCCTCGATTCTAGATGCCCTAGACCTAGGTCTAGCAAACTAAGATTGTGATATTCGATTGTGCTAAACTTATTCTGATAATATTTGACTTGTACATATGTTCCTGACCTCTAATCTCATAAAGAGATTAGTAGAGAGTGTTTATTAATAAATACATATATATTTGATATATATACCTGTGTGGTGTCTTTTCATTTGGTGATTCAGGAGATTGTGTGGTAAAACAAGCTGCTTTACATTCCTTCAAGACTTAGCCTGAAGGCTGCTCTCCACAGCTACCACTAGGATAGCTTTCTATAAATGTTGTCTTAAACCTATCTACCATAAGAGTCGAATTGTTCTGGTGCAAGGTGTCCACTTTAATTAGTGAACAGCATATACCAGGCCAACTTCTCACACTCATCCAGACAGCCGCTCTCACAATCACTCACTCTCACATATAGTTATTTATATACTCCAACACTCACATATACTGACTTTCACATATGTAGTTACTCACACATGTAGCACTGAGACATCCATTCACTCACCAACACACCCATACACACACTCACCCACCCATACAGCCTTTCACAGATGCACTCTTGAACGCATACACCCAGTGAATCACCCACTCACACATCTATACACAGAGTCACACACCCCCCACCCACACAAACACTCAGGCACCCATACAAATACTCAGACAACCAATCAATAACCCATATAGACACACATTAAGCTACTCACCAACCCATGCAACCGCTTACTGACAGACTGATACCGACATTTACACAGTTTAGTCACTAACCCATGCATTCAGTAAGACATGTTTAATCACTCATTTATAGAGACAGTCATGCACCTACTAAATCATCCATTCAGACACTCATACACCCACTCATTCTTCAATACACCTTGGCATTTATATATATAAAACATATTTAAACTTTACAGAAACACACAGTCACTGGATGATGTCATTTGAGATGTCATCAGTGATGTCATTTGAGATGTCATCAGTGATGTCATCAGTGATGTCACTGACCATGTCATGAATGATGTAATATGTGACGTCATCAGCAGTGCATTGTGGGGGCGCGAGTTATAGTTAGCTCAACTAACTATAACGGCCGACTTTCTCTGGTTTTGTACGAGTGAAATGTCCAACTAACTATAACGTCCCTGAAACCTGTGGTTTTTTCAGTGAATTTCTAAGGCTTTTGAAATGCTAATTTCTAACTATAACGTCCCTGAAACCTATGGTTTTTTCAGTGAATATATATATATGTGTGTGTGTGTGAAAGATAGGCCTTGCAGTAGTAAAAGACAAATGTAAGAGTTTTTCACTGCCAGGACTTGTAAAACTTAAAATGACATGTCTTACTTTTTAAATACACAACACCCAGCCCTTGGGCTGTCCAGGGTCTACCTTAGGGGTAACATATGTATTAAAAAGGAAGGTTTGGGCCTGGCAAGTCGGCTAAGTTGCCAAGGCGACATGGCAGTTTAAAACTTCACACACAAACTCTGCAATGGCAGGCCTGAGATCTGTTTAAAGAGCTGCTGAAGTGGGTGGCACAATCAGTGCTACAAGCTCTCTGGTAGCATTTAGTTTACAGGCCCCGGGTACATGTAGTGCGCTTTACTAGGGACTTATGAGTAAATTAAATATGCCACTTATGGATGAGCCAATGTTACCGTGTTTAAAGCAGAGAGCACATGCACTGGTTAGCAGTGGTAATGTGCCCAGAGTCCTAAAGCCTTCAAAATCGAAGTCAGCAACACAGAGGTCAGAAGGCAAAACAGTAAGGGGGAACCACACCCAGGATGCAAGATCTAACAGGACCATAAATCAACTAAAAATGCAATTGGTTTTGAATTTCTGCATAGCTCTGAAGATACTCAAACCAACAAGAGGCCCTAAATATCCTGTGTAAGCCAACCATACCTAGCTTTACAAAAATTGATGTGACCTACCAAAACACCATGAAAGAGTCCAAACAGCCAACTGGTGAAGCATGTGTGTTTTGTCCTTGGTAACTACGTTTTGTTAGCAAGTAACTGTGTATAATAAAATTGCAGTTAGTTTTTCAGCATGCAAATGTTGTGCCCAATTGGATCAACAATATGGGCCTTATTACGAGTTTGGCGGTCCCATGGACCACGGAATCGGAAGTGGCGGTCCGAGTGCGGTGAGCTTGGTGGTCCAATCGCCGCAGTACGAGTTGGGCGGATCAGCTTTGTGAAGACCGTTGCTGGAACGCTGAGACCAAACAGCCGACCGCCAACCGCTGGGTTCGAGATCGGGGAAAGGCAGTCGCCATATGGCGGTACAGGAGAGTTGTCCCATTGTGAGTATTACGAGTTGCCTGTTCCACAAGAGGACCACAGTGGTCCACTCACCTGCTTGTGGCAGTGACAAACAATTTAGGGTGCGTACTGACCCCTTTCTTCTTCTCCCAGGCAGATTCCAACGTGGGTCCCTTTCTTCAGGTCCCACCTACACAATAGGATCTTCACCCCAAGGATTATGACCCTGTGTGCGGCGATCAGGTGAGTCCTTTTCGTACCATATACCCATTACCAGGACTGTCCACATATGGGCCAAATTCAAGTAATGGGTATAAGGTATTGTCCCACATATATCATGCATATGTGTGCATCTGACACATATACAGTTGAAATACGCACACAGGCATTCGTACCACCACTGCAAGATCCCCGCCTCCACACTGCCGGCCCCGTGGTCGACTCACAATACAGCGGTCCTTGAACTGCCAGTGCTGTGGGCTGCTGAAGGGGGCAGACGCGGTCCTACGGCGGTGGGACCACCAAACCCGTAATAAGGCCCTATGTCTATTTTACTTGTAGGTTGATATAAATGTGCAGATGAATTTTATAAAGCAGGAAGAGATTTATTATCACCAATTGGAATACTACAAATGAAAGGGCTACACATGTTTTTAAAATCTCAGAAATTAGTCAACCAAATAAGAGAAATATTGCAGAGATTTAGAGAATACAATACATAAAACGATAGGGTCCGAACTACAGTCAGTAAGCAGAAACCCCCACTCTCACTGTTTAAGTTAAAATGTGTTGAAAACTCTCCCTTCCCCATGTTGATGCAGGATGAGTTTCAGTGGCTAAACAGAATTATTCTCATTGTGTTGCGAGGTAGTATGAAAAAAGCTCAATTTTCATGGATCAATTCTGTTTATTTTATAGCAAGAGCAAAACATTCAAGTATACACCTACAACCCTGGGGCCGGCAGCATCATTAAGGAACAGCTAAAATCAAAACACTACAAACATCCCAAAGAACAATGCCCCACACCGCTAACTCCTTCGGGAGAGATAGCTTCAGTGACTTGCAACTCCGGTATGGTGGCTCATGTTTCTGGCATGAGTGAATGTGTGTTGGCACTTAATGCTTAGGGCGGGGCTGGGCCTTCAGGTGTCTCTGTCGGCGGAGCAAGCGCAACAGTTTAAGATTAGGGGTGGGTGGAATTTGCGTAGTCGCGCTACGCAAAACTCAGCGAAACGGTAAAAATCTCCGCAAGCACGCAAAAGTTCCGCAAACACGCGGAATTACTTGTTCCGCCCGTTCGCGATGCTTTTTTCCTGTTTGCGAACGCTGTTTGCGTGCTTGGGGAAAAATATCTCACGGACACGCATTTTGAAAGCGCGAACAAGCAAAAAATTCCGCGAAGCCGCAGATTGCGGAATTTTTGGCAATTCCGCATTCTCCGCGGAACGCGAAATTACCCAAATTCCGCAAATTCCGCGAGCGGAACAGAATTTACCGCCCAGGCCTATTTAAGATAAGTCAAACAAGTCAGTACATTGAATTTTGGAGGACAGGATAGCGATGAATGATGCCCATAAATCAGAGTAAGAGTCACTTTTTGGGTCCACAGCTATGGATAGTTTTTCCATCCCTAAAATTAAATATAGTTTATGGAGCCATGTTGTGTGGTGAGGGACCCTATCGGAACCCCATGTAGAGAGAATAACCTGGTGGGCTGCCACCTGGCCAAGGCATTCTGTCTCACCATCATTGAACGCAAGGGATAGGTCAGAGGGTTGGAAAGCCCCAGTATAGTGTAGGCCAGGAACCTTGTAATCATTGTATTGAAGGCCCTGTCTATATAATCTAAGATGCGCTCCCTGTAGCGGACTAGCTTCGGACAGTGCCAAAGAAGGTGGACCAAGATGCCTGTCCCCCAACAACCCATCCAGCAATCTTTTGCGAGCCTTAGGCGCCATGATTGGAGCAGTGTGGGGTGAATTAGCATTATGAAACAATTTTATATGCCGTCTCAGTACTAGCCATATTATGAGCAGTGTGGTGGGTCCAATAGTAGATGTCCTCCCAATCGTTGCTGGAAAGGGCCCTGTCCAATTCCGCCTCCCACCTTCTCTGTCCTACCGTCTTGACCAGTGTTGTCACCTCCCTCCAATAATGCATAGATCTTTGCAATAAGACATCTGCCATCCATCTTAAGGAAAACCCATTTCTCAAAAGGCGTGAGGAGGTGATCTGCATAGGGTCTGATGGTTGGCTGCAGTACCCAATGTTGTATTTGTAAGTTTTGGATGCGGTCTGCCTCCTCCAGGTCATAATTTGCCTTCAGTTGCACAAACGGTATTATCCCTTGTGTGTCGAACAGACAACCTATGTGCTTGCAGCCTCGCTCCGACCATCGTTGGAACCCCGCCTGATGCATGCCTGGTATAAAGTCAGGGTTACCATGATTGGCATCATGAGGGAAGGAAAAGAGGTCAGCCTAGCCCAGATCGCCATTGCATCCCAAACCCTGCATGCAGAGCCAGTCACTGGAGAGGAATAGAGACTCCATGATGTATGTCTATGGTGGAGCCATAGCTCTTTCCATATGTGGGAGCCTGCCACTGCTTGGTCCATAAAGCACCAATGCTTCCCTGAGGCTGGTTGACTCCACTCCACCAGGAAGCAAAGTTGAGAGGCTTGGTAGTATTCTGTAATCATGCTTACAGCGAGCCCTCCCTCACATGTTGCGGATAGAGCAACTGTTTGTGGAGACATGTCTTTTTCCCATCCCAGATAAACTTGTTGATACCTAATTGCAGAGACCAAAGCATGTGTTTTGGTGGTGCCAGTGGAAGGGCGTGAAAGATGTAAAGGATCTGAGGGAGGACTGTCATTTT
The DNA here is from genome assembly GCA_963921515.1 of Calotriton arnoldi. Lineage (NCBI taxonomy): Eukaryota > Metazoa > Chordata > Amphibia > Caudata > Salamandridae > Calotriton > Calotriton arnoldi. The sequence goes on along the minus strand of CAWUFW010002393.1, from coordinate 1,711,230 downwards.
GACTGCAGCTATCCTTTCCAGCCAGGGCAATTGCAAGCGATGCCAGTTAGCCAAATACAACAGAACCTGGAAGGTGAGGGCAGCATAATTAAGTGCTACAGACCTAGCCACTGATCCACCAAGCCCAATGCTGAGATAAGATATGTACTCTCCTGCCCATTTGAAAGGGAACATTGAGCGGAGGTGGGCCTCTTGGGGCAGGGCAAGCATAAGGTTCTGGATTTGGGATTCTGCATCTTAATCTTGAACCCGGACACTTCCCCAAAGGAATGGAGCTCCAATAGCAGGGTGGGGAGGGACGAAATTGGTTGGTGAGGGCAAGAATCACGTCATCCGTGTATAGGCTGATGAGGTGATGGTCTGCCCCAAAAGGGATTCCCGTGATGGCTGGATTGGCCCTAATTCTTTTTGCCAGGGGCCCCTTGCATAAGGCAAATTGGAGAGTGGACACCCCTACTGCGTGCCCCTCTGAATAGGAAAGGGTTGGGACAGTATGCCATTAACCCTTACCTCTGCCTGTGGGGCACTGTAGACACTTTTGACCCAGCTTCAAAATATATCAAAGTCTCAAAAAGATAGAGTTAGTGTACCCTGTCAAATGCCTTTTCCACATCGATTGAAAAGAGGGCATTGGTGAATCTTGTCCATTAGATGGAGAATGGTTTGGTATTGTTCCCACACTGACTGTTGGGTATGAAACCGGCCTGATTGGGGTCGATCAGCCGGACATAAGGGGATTAAGGTGGGGGGGCGAGGATGCAGGTGAATAGTTTAGCATCAATATTCAGGTGTGATATTGGTCTGTAAGACCCACATAGGGTAGAATTGTTAACTGATTTCAGGATAACTGAAAGAGAGGCCTTCAGCATTGTATCCATGATGGACCCCATGTTGGCAAAGGAGTCAAAAAGGCGGGGTAAGCAATGGTGCCAGATCCTGACAAAAAGCTTTATAGAACTGTGGAGAATAGCCATCAGGCCCAGTGGACTTCATCTGTTTCAGGTGGGCAATAGCTGAGATTGCCTTTGATCCGGATGGGCCCCTCCAAGCTCCCAGAGTTGTGTGACGAAAGAGGAGTCAGGTACCCAAAAATACCATCCACAGAGCTTTGTATAGTGTACTATAGAAGGCTTGGGAGATTGATGCGATTGGAGCATCTCCGCGGACCTCAATGCCTAGGGTGCTACGAACCATTTTGATAGTGTCCTTATGGGTTTTAGCCCGAAGTTGATGGGCTAGCATACAGCTGCAGCAATTGCTTCCTAGATAAAATGTATGTTTTAGTCATGCCATCGTGTATTCTGCCCTATAAAGGTCCAGGCACTTGAGGTGCAGGCGCCTTTTACAATTCCCTCTAAACATTCGGGCTCCCTGTACATATATGTATGGCTTCCATCTCTAGTACTTTCTGATCCAGGCCCAGCTCACATAAAGGGGCTACTGATGTCTCCCCGGTGTCATTGTTCTGAGGAAGGTCGGCGATCACCTTTCGCAGCATTTCTACTGTTGACTTGAACTGGAGGAGGCAATCCTGAAGCCTTCAGTGAGATGGTCAGCAGTGGTATTGATCAAGCCGTAGCACTAGTGAGAGGGGAGCATGATCAGATAAAGACATGGGGGTAATGTAGACCTCTTGTACAAGGGCCTATATTACAGGGAGGGCTAGGTAGTGATCAATGCGGGCATAGGTTTTGTGAGTGGCGGAGTATTATGTGTAATCCTGTGTATTAGGATGGGACAGATGCCAAACGTCCCCTAAACCACAGTCGTCCAGCCACCAGAGTCCCTGGTTCAAAAATGCACCGGATTGGCCAAAACATTGGCCGGATCAGTCCAGGTCAGTATCCATAACTAGGTTCAGGCCCTTGTCAGAACCCAGAAGGGCCCTGTTGCGCCAGTCTGTCTGCAGGACATTGTCGCTACAGGAAGAGGTGATGCGGCTCGAGTGGTGGCACCACGCCTCAGGCGGCCACCATCTTGTCTACTTCGCGGTCGGCCGCCCGGGCCGCCGGGTCACAATCCAATCATCTCCAGAATCGGGTGCAGCCCAAGGATGTGGGCCCGGCAGTCATCACATCATAGAAGAAAGGCTGTGCAGCGATTGCTTGCTCAGGGAAACCGCTGGCTGCAACTGTATATGGTCCGGGCGGCAGAGAAACGGACGGCACGTCTTACTCCGCCACCATCTTGGCCATGCCCCAGAAGCTCAATTTTTAATAGAAACAGTATCTATTTTTGATTGAACATAGATTCCTTTTTTGTACCTACTCAATCAGAGAGGTGATGCTATAGTTGAATAGAGTAATAAAAGCAAGGAATAGAGAATGACACATGATTATATTGATAAGAAAATACATTGCTGTGATCAAAATTATCACCAATAAAACACAAATGGCACACAAAGGAAGTTAGTGCAAGCTAGTGAAAGGTGATACCTGTCAATCCTAATGAGGGAGATCATGTATAGTCTCCTTGATACTCTTAGAGAGATCTGTGATTATTTATGTCATATTTTTAATTGGCAGCTTATTTCTTTCATTGAGATTTCTCTTTAACACAAAGAATGCACAGCAATTTCCCTATTGTAGGTTTCTCAGTATTTTAAGTATGTTTATATTATATTTATAGGCTCTTGGACTCCAAAGTTCAAAATTATCAAGTCTTGGCAGATCCACAGTCCTCCATGTTCCTTTATTCAGTTCATCATTTTATTCATATATATCCAATAGGTCTTGGCAGGTACAAGTATCCATAAAAGTAGCCAAGTTGTTAAACTTAGCGCCATCGCTGGGGGAAACGCAAGGCTGCACCACATTCTTGTAAATATGGTGCAGCCTTGCGTTTCCGAAGTGGCGGAGCGTGTCGTTAAGCCAAGGAGGCTAACGACATGCTCCGCCACTTCATTGTACATATCCCCTCAATTCTTTGGTTCAACCAGCAAACAGGGCCTCACCTTCTGCAGCAGGTACGCAAATAATCCCTCTGACTAATAGGGGTAAGTCTGTAATTAATATTCACGACTCACAAGAGGTAGTACCTACTACACAAAGCCCAGTTGAAAGTATGCAGTTACCACCAGAGTGCACGCCTTATGTCATAGTATTGGAAGGTGTACCTCTGTCAGAGAGTTACAAAAGAGAGGACACACAGGCCCTAAAGTTTAAAGTAGCTCACTGGTGCAGGAAAAACGCTGGTTGGCACCAGGACCTGGTTACAAAAAATCTTATGGCACGCAGGTTGGAATTGGTAAAGCGTTCGGCTGGTGACTGTAGTGTCATTAATTTTAAAACCAGCGGCTGGTAAAAATGTTATCATAACGGTTAAGTTATTTGGTGAAATGGCCTGCGAGGGTTCGTGCACAGCCTTTGGGTTACTTTCATAGGCCGCCTCATGTGATAAATACACAAGACGAAGTCCCAGCCCTAAATCCTTGGCAAGGAGATCAACATCATATGTGTTATATTGTTCTAACTCAAAACCCCTTTTCCTTGCTCCAAGATACAATTGAGGTGGAGTGACTAAAAGTGGGTGATTGTACTTTGAACTGTGGTTTGAATTCACCATATTGTGTAGACACTAGCACTCATTTACCAAAATCTGATGATGAAGTAGCTCTAACTTCACCAAAAATTCAATTGGTTGGCCCCACCCCAAAAGGAAGTTGTAATATTCTGTCCTGGATATAGCTAGTTTCTGCTCTAATAATGCAAATGAAGAAAGGCATCGGATAATAAAGAACTAGGATCTGGTGTCTTGTCAAGATGAGAGAGGATTTTTCTGTAGATGGTTTCCAGGTTTTCTGTAACCCTGCAATTCCCTCCATCTCAGGCAGACCCAGAGGGGGTTTGGCGCTTTAGCATCATTAAGGATTGCTTCATTTACGGTATTGTGTAATTCAGCCTGGTATCAGATACTGTGCATAACTCAGCTATATCCTTTTGATACAATCCATATACATTTTTATTACAATATTTTTGATCAATAGAGAACTTAGGTTATTAATTGCCTGGACCAAGAGATATCTGACATTCTGGAGGAAAGTAAGACCGAGACAGGTATTGTATGGGCAAGAGATTTTAACATCGCAAATTTCTTTTTTAGTGATCAGCCTGTTTGTGGTTTAGAGGATGGTCTTGGTGATGCTATTATGCATTTAAATCATTTCCCATATGGTGATGCATTGAATAGTTTAATTATGAAGAATAACTTGATATTTGCTAGAGAGTTTTCGTCAAACGATAATTTAAATGTTCGTTCTTTTACAGGAGCTGGCAGGGCAGCGTAATAGATTTTTTATTTTATCCTCTGTTTTGTCTACCTTGATTGTATACTCAAAAAACATTGTAAGTTGTATAAGTGATCATAATCCATTATTACTTATCTTACGTATTGACACAAAAAGGAAGACAGCCAGGTAGAAGACTTTGGCATGAACTATTTTAATGATAGTAGCTTGAGGGTCAAATGGAACAAGGGGAGACTCGGATACATTTCTTGAAAATTTGATTACTAAGAACAGAGAGAAGAATATGACTTGCCTGACACCAGAAATAACCCCGGGTTTAATTTGGAATAATTTCGAGAATGTTTGTAAATCTATATCTGAGATGTTGGTATCCAGGAAACGTTTGATAAGTCTGCCCTTACACATATAGTTTGATACTGTGTGTTCTCAATCACATAGAAAGTTAAAAGTGGTGTTTAAAGCCAAACCACATAATATTGAGGCCATAAGACAGGATAGGCAGGAATGTAAAGCTAACATAATGCAAAGGAAACAAGATATTAGAATATCTGCCTGGAAAGATTTAGAGTATAGAAAAAAGTGATGTATTGAATGCTTGAATTAATCCCAGGCTTTGGTAATTACTCGTGCCACACCCCAATCTATCATTATTTTCCACACGATGTCACCTTAGTTTGGGCCCAACTATATGCAAATCAGTCTTGACCCAGCTCCAGTCAGAACAGTCCATCCCAAACTGCAAGCTAGGTCCTCCCTCAACCCAATCCATTGTTATGGTGCACACCATGTCACTGCAGTTTGGCCCCTGCAATATGCAAATCAGTCTTGACACTGCTCCAATTGAACAGTCTAGCCCGAACTGTTACACCTGGTCCTTCCTGAACCAGAACACAAGCAACCCAGTACCGGATTTGCACTAGTTATGGGCTCATCAGCTGGGTACAGCTTGGTTCCGGTGACACAGTGTGCACTGGAGTCACGTCTTGGCATGCCCATCCCACTTAGGGCGACGAACTAAAGAATACAAAAAAGTGATGGATAGAATTCTTGGATTGATCTCAGCCACTGGTAATTACACTGCGATACAAAAGGGGATGATGGACGGAACGTTTGAGCCAATCAAACACTCACCCCCAGTCAACTGATCTGGGTTTAATCCATCATCATTCTTTAGCTCACTCCACCACCCCAGTTCAGACATGGCCATATGCAAATCAGTCTGACCCTGTGCCTCATGGGAACAGTCCAGCCCGAACTGCCAAGCCATGTCTTCCCTGGACCGGAAACAAGCATCCTAGGACCGGTTTCTGGCATTCCAGCCGTCATCAGCCAGGCTTGCTTGAATCCAGTGGCAAAGTGAGCAAGGGACCCACGTCTGGGCATACCCCCGCCAACTTAGGGCGAACAAAGCGATACAAAAGGGGATGATGGACGGAACGCTTGAGCCAATCAAACACTCACCCCCAGTCAACTGATCTGGGTTTAATCCATCATCATTCTTTAGCTCACTCCACCACCCCAGTTCAGACATGGCCATATGCAAATCAGTCTGACCCTGTGCCTCATGGGAACAGTCCAGCCCGAACTGCCAAGCCATGTCTTCCCTGGACCGGAAACAAGCATCCTAGGACCGGTTTCTGGCATTCCAGCCGTCATCAGCCAGGCTTGCTTGAATCCAGTGGCAAAGTGAGCAAGGGACCCACGTCTGGGCATACCCCCGCCAATTTAGGGCGAACAAAGCGATACAAAAGGGGATGATGGACGGAACGTTTGAGCCAATCAAACACTCACCCCCAGTCAACTGATCTGGGTTTAATCCATCATCATTCTTTAGCTCACTCCACCACCCCAGTTTGAGATTGGCTCAAGCGTTCCGTCCATCATCCCCTTTTGTATCGCTTTGGTCGCCCTAAGTTGGCGGGGGTATGCCTAGACGTGGGTCCCTTGCTCACTTTGCCACTGGATTCAAGCAAGCCTGGCTGATGACGGCTGAAATGCCAGAAACCGGTCCTAGGATGCTTGTTTCCGGTCCAGGGAAGACATGGCTTGGCAGTTCGGGCTGGACTGTTCCCATGAGGTACAGGGTCAGACTGATTTGCATATGGCCATGTCTGAACTGGGGTGGTGGAGTGAGCTAAAGAATGATGATGGATTAAACCCAGATCAGTTGACTGGGGGTGAGTGTTTGATTGGCTCAAGCGTTCCGTCCATCATCCCCTTTTGTATCGCACTGGTAATTACACTGGCTGCATCCCATTCCATCGTTATTGTGCACACAGTGCCATCTCAGTTTGAACACAGCTATATGCAAATCAGTCTTGACCCTGCTCCAAGCTCATCAGCCAGGTGAAGCTTGGTTCAAATGACACAGTGTGCACTGAAACAAGCTGTTCCAGAGACACAGTCTGGACTTTTGCTACCGGAGCAGGATCAAGTAATCCATCCATCACTGTTTTCTATACATATTGGAAAAATTTAGTGGCTGCAGCTAATTTAAGGGACACCAGAAAATTCTGGGAGGTTATACATCGCCCTTTCTTTTCAGAAGGAAGAAATGTGAAGGTAGAATGTCATATCATTGCAGATTCATGAGTGGCCCATTTTGAAAACATTTTTGCTATAGAGAGTGAAACAAGTGCTGCAAGCCAGGATAATTTCGGTCTTCCTGTTCCCCAGGAAAAGGTCTGAAAACTGAGTGATTCAATTGAAATCTTTGAGGTTGAAAATTCCATAAATACAAGCTTGGCCGGCAAGGCCCCAGTACCTGACGGTGTCCCTGTGGATGTTTTCAAACAGGAAGTGGCATTCAGGGCCTTTTACTTACTAATTTATTTCGAGAAGCTATAAGGGTGGAATTGTCTAAATCCTGGAGCGAAGTTAAAATAATTCCAATTTTGAAAAAGGGCAATAGAAATGAGCCGAGGTACTGCCAACCAATCACACTGATTGACTTTACTATGAAGATACTGGGTCGTGTTTTTATTATCTAGACTCAAGGACGGGCAGAACACAATACTTTTTTATCTGATTTGCAATTTGGTTTCTGCTCTGACCTGGAGCAATTTTTAAATTTATTATTATTAATGGAGAAATATGTCAAAGCCATGAGAGGTTCCTTGCATATGGCATATAAGGACCTTTCCTGTGCTTTTGAGACAGTAAATCGCCCCAAATTGTGGTCCATGTTGAAAAAGAGGGGAGTAGAAGTTGCGGTAGTGGGTCTACTTAGGCGCCTATATAATGACACAATGGTAAAAACACGCTATGGACCGGGGGGGGGGGGGAGGGTAGACCCTATCTACATTCTAAACAGGGAGTAAGGCAAGAGTGTATTCTGGCACTATTTCTATCTTTATTTGATATAAATGACATAGAAAAATATCTGCTGAATAGGGGGAGAGATTTCCCAAAGATTGGTAACAGCTCTGTACCTATCCTTTTAAATGCAGATGATGTGGTTCTCCTTTCGAGAACCTCACATAATCTTCAGAATATTTTAGATGTTTTCACTTCCTTTATGAATGATCTTGATTTAAAAGTTAACTTGTCTAAGTTCTTTAAAATGACTAGTGGCCCGAAAAATAGGAAATTGAGGGTACATACCATAGGCGGCCATTAACTTATTAAGGTAAAATCTTTTATTTATCTAGGTATTTGATTCTGATATGAGATGGGGACAGTTATTTACCCAGAGAGCTCAATCCTTTGTAAAGGCAAATGAGGCACTGTTTAGGCTTGCAACCAAATTAGGCCTTAAACCTAAGAAGGAAATCTTACAATTGTACAAACGTAAACTTTTCCCAGTGGGTACTTATGGAGCAAGAGTTTGGGGATGTAAGCAAAAATCCAGATAATTGAAAATATGGTTTCAACCAAACTTCTTTCAGTCTCAAACTGTCCAGCATCCTTTATGGGCCATGAGAAATTAGGGCTGACTTATCTGGAGAATAGAATTAAGATAGCTCCTATATTACACTGGATTATGATTTGGAGTAGGAAACAGTAATTTCTAGGCTTGTTTTAACAGATTGTGTTTCCCTTGACAATATGTCTACGATTTCCTGGTTCTATTATGTGAAATAAACCCTTACTGATATAGGAACGTCAGAACCTTTTAACATGCCAGATCTAATCACTGAAAGTTTAAAAGAGAGATTTAAAAAAAATATATATTTTAGAAGTAGTTTAGGGGCGTCTCGGTCAGAATTCATGAGGACAATAGTACATTATGCTGCCCTGAGTACAAGTACAGGCTTGGACCCTTATCTGACATGGATTAGATCTCCTCCGTTCAGATTTTACCTTACGTGTCTCCGTCTAGGCACAGTGCACTTTGGGGGATATTCTCAAGAACGAGCGATAATCATCGCCAAAAAAGGCTAATGCACGTTTTCATATCGCCGTCTATCGCGGGAAAATAACTCTGTGTCAACGTCGTATTCCCAACACGGCGGTAACATGCGATAGTCTCCCGATAACGCGTCAAATGTCCGCGATACAACTACCGCAACGTGAAAAAAGTTGCGATGGGCCCAACCGCGATAGAAAAATCGGCGACAAGCAGCGCCAGGCTTGCAATTCCCACGTCAGGTGGGAAAAATCACTACAAAAGCAGAAAAAAAAAACACAAACAAAAACAAAACAACAGCGAAGCACAATGGAGGTAGCCGGAGCAGGAACAGAGGACGAGCAGAACCCCACAAGCCCCCCGGAGGACCAGGCCGGGTCCTCGGGGTCAGGGAAGGACAAGGAGAAGAAGAAGAGGAAAACGCAGTTCAGTCCCCAGGAAAACAGGATCCTGATTACGGAGGTGATAGAACACCATCAACAACTGTTCGTCACCTCCACTGTGTCATTGGCAACAAAAAATGGAATATGGCAGTCCATCGTGGACAAGGTGAATGCAGTCGGAGTGCTGAGGAGGACAATGGACGAGGTCAAGAGGCGCTGGAATGATGTGAAGCGCAAAACCAAGCAGAAACTCGCCAACAACCAGAAGGCAGCAATGCAGACTGGAGGTGGGAGTCCAAGCGCCACAGGGGGAGCTGGACAAGATGGAGGAAATGGTCTCCACAGTCATCAGTGTGGAGACGGTGGCAAGAGTTGGGGGACCGCACACTGCTCGACAAGAGCCGACACAACAGGAACAGGGTGAGTAACGACCAGGGACTGGGGGGACGGGGGGAGATGGGCACAATGGCACACATGCACAATTAAGCATAGCACAGTGCACACCCACGATTACTCTGGAGCATGTCCCTGATCCCCTTGGCACACTGCAGCACACCCAGAAACTGCAAGTAGGTCCCCGTCGACTATGTGCCCAGAGGGGGCCCTCCCCACACATCACTAATCTCACAACAAACCCATGCACAAGTAAAAACACACATCCGTGATGTTGTCGAAATGTCCACTGTCCCGCATCAAATAGGCAGCTTCTCCAAAACAGTCACAATGTACATTGTCATGCAGTTTGTATGTAAACCTGTACAATGTGTCAACATACATGTGAAAACAATGTTAAACTGCATCTCCCCTTTACATTGCAGAGGGTGAATCAACACCTCCTGCCGAGCGGACGGTACACCTCTTCACTGATGATGAAGAGGACCTCCCCTCCATCGACACCGACGCCCTCCAATGGCTCATGGACAGCTTCAACATCCCACCTCCAGGAGCAGGGCAGTCCAGCTGCATCGAGGAAACCCCACCCCCTGCACAGACCACACAGCAGGAAGCACCCACCACCACGGCTGGCTCCCAGGACCCCCACGAACAACACATGGCCTTCCAACGCCGTGTGTTAGAGGGCCAGGAGAAGATGGCTGATCAGGTGCGGGTGGGGTTCGACCTCATGGCAGCCAAACTAGATGCCATACGTGGGAGTCTAAGTCCCATCAGGGACCACACACAGTCCCTAACGGACACCCACAGTCTGCTCCATGCTCTCCAACGATTCATGGCTGACATCGTTGGAGTCCTGACTCTGAGACAAGGACAACTGTCTAGTCAGAGTGGCCCCAGCGATGTCAGCCGGGAGTTGGGACACATGCGGAGGATCATGGAGAACAGGGAGTGGATGCAGGCGGAAAGAATGTCTGCCACGGCTGCACACCAGCGTGATGTAGCTGGGATCTACCATGCCCTGCAGATCCTCGTCATGGCATTGCTGCCACAAGGCCTGGCATAGATGAATGCTGCTGCTGCTTCGACATCCACATCTCCGCCCCCTGATGTGTCAGTGCCTCACAGTGCGGCAGACAATCCACCTCCGGCACCTGATGTGTCACTGCCACACAGTGCGGCAGCCAATCCACCTCCGGCCCCTGATGTGTCAGTGCCACACAGTGCTGCAGAGAAAACACCACCAGCCACATGTGAGGCACATGAGACATGAGAGGACGAAGATGCGGATGAATCTGCCTTACTGGTAGTAAGGAAGTGGTAGCATTCACCTCTGCCATATGGCCTGTTTCTGCTTGGTTCTGCCCTCTGCATCATCACCTTCCACTGTCCCCCGATGCACTCTGCGACACTCACCTTGGACCTCGACATGGACTGCCATATTCTGTTTGGTCACCAATGACACAGCTATCAGACTGCGGACTGAACTCTTCCTCTTCCGATGTACTTGTCATTCCCTGAGGGACTCTGGCTGGCCCTCCACGGGCCAACAATGTAAAGTGGGGTTTGCATGACCCTGTACTGCTCCAGCCACAACACTCCACTGAATGTGCATTAAACAATCAAATTCACACGGATGTGTCATGTCTATGATCATTCAAGTATGGAAGTATGGATGAATGTAGGGTCAGTGATTCCCCCTTACGTCCATGTTGCACATGTTGTGGGACTTGAGTCACAGGGTGCAACATTACCGATTGTGGACCGGGTTGTGCCGACACCACATCAGAGACACACGCATTAGTTACCTTCTTGTCCAGCCCAGAACGGAACCACGCCCAGAGCGCCGGGGTCATTGTTCACAACCCTGCGCTGGACTGGCATACGCCAGGCCAGCCCACTCCGCTTACGCTTACAGGGGGGGAAGACAACGCTACATGTCCCAGGTCTTTGCTGTAGTGATCTGCTGATCACAGGTCTAGTTGTCAGCATGCCACAGCCACTCCCTGAGGGCTGGTTCACACCTACACCACACCCATCCAGCACATGCGTCACAGGACGTGTGACCCTGCCAATAAAAGGGGCCGGGCTCACGTGCCCGCGGCCATTTTCACTATCTAGCTGAGTGTGTCTGTGTGGTCATTATTTATGCATGAGGGCCTAGGGCCCTACCACATCACATTCCCCACTGCCGGAGGTGACATGATGGCGTCCGCACGACGGGACCCAATCATAAAGGGCCCATGACTTGAGGTGCACAGAGTTGGTGGCATCCGAGGCACTTAGGCCGGCACGGACCTACCGCCACGGGACGGTGACTTGAGGTGCACTGAGTTAGTGGCACCAGAGCTGAGCGGGTGTGCAGCCTGCGATGATGCGTAGGCCTCGATACGCCGTCCTGGCAATCCAGATTCGATTTGAATTGTGATCCCAGCTGGACCACAGTGTGCGCCGAGAGCAGCAGGCTGCACAGACATGACTCTGCGGTGCGGTGCTGCAGGGTGCGCTGGGGGCCTGTGGCGTGGAATCCAGCGATCGGCTGAGGAGGTTGCACCGGCACGTGGTGGGCCCTCCTGGAGACACGCCGGTGGCGGCAGGTGAGCATTGAGGCCTGGGTGCGCTGGGGCAGGCACTCATCGCTGGGCGGCGGACCGGTCTGGGGACCAGGGCTGGGTGCAGCAGGCGCACAGGATCGCATAGACACCACCGGTCACGGCGGCGCCCTCGTGGCTGGGTGGGGGGAGTGAAGGTGCAGGGGTATCAAGCTGATACAAACCGTGATGCTTACAGGCATGAGTAATCCTGCATCATGAGACCGTCACAGAAGTTAGTGTGAACGTAACCTTCCTTTTCTTTCCTACGAAGGTTACGACCACACATACTTCTGTTACGGTCTTTTTGTGCAGGATTTGTCTTTCCTGTGAGCATTCCGGTTTGTCCAAGTGCTATATACTGTACCAGATTAGGTTTGTGACTATACGGACGCTTGACCACTGTCACCATTTGTCCAACAGGTTTCTGGATACTGACTTCCGGAGTATGGAATGGTATTGAGGAGTTCCCGCAGCATATGCAGTTACTTGAATCCACACGTTGCCCTGATGAAGTTCCCCGTTGGGGGTTGGCTGTGCTTTTCGTATTGTTTATTGTTGTATTTGTAGTAAAGGACTGTTTTTACACTAATGTTGACTACTGGACTTCATGACCGTGCGCACCCCCATTTCAGTTACTACAGCTTTGGATCTGGGGCACAGTGGCGTCTGGCAACGGCTGGCATTGGGGTTGGTTGCGCAGGAACACTATGAATTGGAACTGTCGTGTGGTGCGGTGACAGGGGCCCGCCGTTGCTATTGTGGACATGCATCCATGACATGGGTGAGGTCGTATGATAGGGCTGGCCGTGAGACTCCTCCGACTCTGGCAGTTGTTGTTTGGGAGGTACCAGGGGCCCACAGGTGCAGCACAGTCAGCAGCTTCGTCTGCGGAGGGATGGTGGTTGTCCACAGTGTTGGTACCGTCAGCCTGTGGGCAATGTGGGTCAGGATGCGAGGATGGTTGTCCTTTTGTGCCTGTAGTGGGCAATGACTTCCTCTGGCGTTGAGTCTCTGAGGCTGGTGGGTTTTGGGAATGTCCGCTGTCCTGTTCTGCGCTGCCTCTGTGGTAGTCAGGGGGGGCTGGAGGGGGGGGCTCGGGGATGGTTGCGGTGGGTGTTGTGGCCCTCTTGGGTCTCCAGGCTGCACAATCATTGTCTCCATAGCATCTGTTGGTCTTCAGATGTGGCTCTGGGCTGGGCTCCCTTTCTACTGAAGTTTGTCGTCCTGCTTAACACCAGTGAAAGGCAGGTGTTAGATCCCTGCTGCTAACGCGCCTTATCGCCTGTTTTTGGATCGCATCGCAGATCTGGCTGGTCGTTGTGAATGTCGCGAACTGGTGTTTTCGTGTGTTTTTGCACGGGAACGCCTACTCTGCATATCATTAGCGTTAGTTGTCTCACTCATCCGTGGCAAAGTTTTTTGCGGCAGCTATCGCTGGAAAACTGGCGATGTGGTCAGTTTGCACCAGCTTGGGACTGGGGCGATAATTCTTTCGCCACTTTTGCTGCGCTAAAGTGCCGATAACTCGGCGATAAGTCCTTGAGAATATGCCCCCTTCTCTTTAATTTTCCTCAGCAGAGAATATTGGGGGTCATTACGATGGCGGGCGGTAACGGAATGCGGGACCGTCCGCAAGGGGTGCGGCGGTCCCGCACCTGACATTAGGATGCCACCGTGGTGGTGGGACACCCTATTCCCAGCATTGTGGCGGGCGGTGCGCACAGCACCGCCCGCCACAATGCTGTGAATGCACGTCGTGCATTTGCATGCACAACGTGACAGGCACCGTGCGGTGCCTGCCACCTTGTGCATACAAATGCAGGGGGGTACCATAGGTACCCCCCATGCGCACCCCCCACCCCCTCAACACCCTGGGGGCCCGCAACGGGCCCCCAAGAGCAAACACAGTATGCTTTTCCATGGTGGCAACGCTGCCATGGAAAGGCTGCTCTCCGCATTCATCTTAATATGGATGGCGGTGTCTTGCAAACACCGCCACCATATTATCCTTGTTTTCCGCCGGTCGACGAGTCGACTGGCGGAAAAGCGGCGGACGGTCTGTCCGTATGCCACGGACCCCCCAGCCATCATAATATGGCAGGGGTCTTTGCTGTGTGGATGGCGGGCGGATCGCCCCAGCCGGGCCGGCGGTGACTACCGCCGGCCCGGTGGGGGCGATCCGCCCGCCATCATAATCACCCCCATAGTTTGGTAAATTTCCAAATTGCCTCTGTGTTAACACATCTGGCAGCCGTGGCCCGTGCAGGTAAGAGCGGTGGAGTGTTGGGGCTGGGTGGAGGGGATTTCGACAGACGATGATGAGCGAAAATTAAATAAATATATAATTTTCCCTCGTCATCATCCGTCAAAATCCTCCCCACCCGGCCCCACCGCCCCTATGCTCCTACCTACATGGGCCACGGCTGACTTCTGCACAGAGTACTATGCACTTTCTGTTTCTTTTGCACTCTTTACAAGTCATCACGGTCATGATTTCTGCTTCTGGTCCTTTGCTCTTAAAACATCGGGAATCATAGAGAGGGCCTTATAGTCCTACAAAGAATGGAGACTCAACTTATTTGTTTTGTAGTAATAAGTTTCACACGAGACACCCCAGAATTTAGGAACAAATATTAATGTGTGAAAGTGATGAACTGTTTTTAGCTTTACTGTTTACGAGATAAGACTCTGTTTTAATACGAAACTTTATCATGTATACTGAATATTGATGTATAAGCTTTTGGAATAGTATTTTACTGTTGCATTTAACGTTTTAAATACTTTTATGGTGTTATGACGAACACTGTATTGATTCATTGATTGATCTACTCTGTTTCATTAGCTAATATTCTGATGAAGGCTCTAATTATTGTCATGCTGAAACGTTAACTCCTGATGAAAACATTTTTGACTAAACTCATTACATACCCCTGCGTCAGAATGATGCCTCTGACACTTGTTCTAAATGTTCATTCTTTTCGTGAGACTTTTCCCTCGCTTGCATTAACATTCCTTGTCAAACAACAGTTTTCTATTAGTCATACAGCTTTATCACTGCAATATATCGCTAATATCAGTAAAACCATTTTTCAGTTTCCCAACCTCTGCTTGTATTACTGGATGCTATCCTCGTAGTATATTTTTAGTGATAAGTAATTAACAAAAATAATTTGGTCAAACCACTTAAATATCATTTTTGGTTTATGTTATGTTTGAAAATGTTCTCATCATGAAACCATGTTGTTTCCCATACTACATTCCCGATTATCCAAAGAAAATGTTGCGCTTGCCTTTGCTTTTGTTAAAAAGAAAACATACAAACAAAAAAAGACCACCACATCAGTGGCGGGATAAGTGATCTAAGAACATACAAGGTATTGCTAAATCCCAAGGGAGTATACGGGTGGAACTTAGGGAGGAGTGGGATCTGTGCTGTATGTGGACAAAAATATATTCATGATAAGTGGCACAGGAAAAGCAACAGGCCATCAAGTTACTAAGTAATAAACATAATGTAACAGGCATATTTTGTAGAGTGCAGCTTCACCCTAAAGGGTCTCTCTTAGCCATATTAAAAGATAGTGAGGGGCAAATTTACTCACATGTCAAGTGACGCAATGCAATGCAATGCAGCCCAGCAAGACAACTTGCTGCACTGCATTGCATGACAGGAAGAGGGCAGTAATGCACCATATCTACTTAGAGTGCAGCCTAGCGCTAATGCAGGCATCCTGGCAACATGGTGCAAGGGCGCCTGTGTGACCGCCAGGATTGTTTTTGCACAGTAAGGGATACCTTCCTGCACAAAAACAATACTCTGAGTTTTTTTGCCTTTCTACTTGTGCTGCAGATTGCAGCACACATAGAAAAATGAAATACCAAGGAAAATAATCATATTTTTCCTTCGTATGCCTCACCTGGGAAGGCATATTATTTTGATGCATTCAAAGGTTTACAAGTCTTAGTAAATCTGGGAATGCACCAAAAAACATGAGTGGATGCGTGAGAACACCCACACTCCACCCATTGAACGCATTCGCAGAGCAACACAAGGCAGCAACTTGCACTGCCTTGTGTTACTCCAGATTACTAGCCCATGAAGAGACACGCAAGGTGGATTTGCGTTGCTTCATAAATCTCACTAAAGCCCTTGTGTTGCCTTATGGCACCTTGCGAGACGCAACGTAAGGGCATCATAAATCTGGATCTCAACGTTTATTGTTACTCACTGAATTGTACCTAATTTACCAACCTCAGAAGGAAGACAGGCTGATTGGACATGCATAAACCAGAGGGAGGCTTATTCCAAGAATTAGTCTAATAATTAAAATGCATATTAGACGTTGCAACATATAGGAGATGATGACATTTGTTAATGTATTTCTTTAGTTATGGGAATGTGTGAGAAAGTGGATTATTAGTTGGGGTGGATGGTAGTCAATCAGAAGTAGCAATGTCACTATTCTTATTATGCCTAAAATAGGTTTCTGTAATTTAAACCTGAGCTCAACCTGTGGTAGCTTTGGCACAGAGCAGACAGGCTTAACTTAAGAAAATGCAGAAAGCATTTAGAAGTACCAAAACAGCTAAAAATTCAAAAACATAACACAATAAAATCTCACTTCAATTTATTAACATGAATGCTATGCTATTGAGCAAAATGACACCAAAATGACAAAAATCCAATAAAGTGAACCAGAGACATGATTTTTTTACATTTTTAAACAAAAATAGCTCCAAAAGCAATGAGGGCCTTCCACGGTCATCTGGCTGTGCTTCACCAGCATCTAGGCAAGAGTTAAGGCTGACCACGATGGTGTGTGAGTCAGATACAGAAACCAGGTTTGTCCTGGTCAGAAGTCAGAACTTTCTGACTTTGTCTTTGAAATGGAAGTCAAAAACCCTCAGCAGGGCAAGACTGCAGGTTGGGGCTGAGATGGGTTCCATGAGGCTGGATAGCTGTCGGCAGAGGTCCAAGTGAAGTTATTGACTTTTGGCAGGAAAGCTCTGAGCCAGAGACATTCACATTTTGAGCCAAAAGAAGGCACCTTGCCAGCCACATACTTTTGGCACCTTTTCACTTAGTCACTTTTTTGACGCTCGGATTTCTCAAGCAAGGTTGATAGCTGTGGCTGAACAGGGCTCCATGAGGCTTCATACCTTCTCTGCAACATCCCAGTGAAATGGATGGGCTCCTGTGGAAAAGGTCTGAGTGCAAGCAGCCTAAATCTTTGGCCCATTGGCTCGTTCGATGGATTGACTTGGAAGGTTTGTCTCACGTTTCTGCTGGTTCTCCAGGCAAAAAGTTGTGAAAAAGTCCCAGTTTTGGGTTTAGGCACAAGGAGTACACTCTGACACCAATAAAAGGTTTCAGGACCTCAGGAAACATTTGGGGGTGAGGACTCACTTCAACAGAAGCCACCAGCAGGGTCCAGGGCAGGTCCAGTTGGAACTTGTCAGTTGGGCTCTTCCAGGAAAGTGAAAGTGATCCTCAGGCAGCTTTTATGTCCCCACACCTTAACAGAAGGTCAGCCAACTGGCCCTTTGAGTTAATTTCTTAGTCCTGGGTATAAGTGGAAGCAGGGTCAGCCCTTAGGTTTTCCTTGTAAGTCTCAATAGCAGGTGCAGTCTTTCTTATGTCGTCAATAGGTTCAGTAGTGTTTTGAAAAGGGGGGCCCAAGGGTGCCACATTTATACTTGGCATTATCCAATGAGTGTGAATGACTCCTAGCCCCTCCTTGATCAATAGGTAAGACCGTCCTCAAGTCAACTCATGCAATTGGCTTATAGGGGCTTTAGACATGCAAAATGTGACTTTTTAAAAGTATGTTCAGTAAAATATTTAATACAAATTGGACTTTCCAATGGATTAGATTTGTAATAAATATTTTAAAAAGTTCAAGAACTAACTTTTTACGTGGGTACTAAGTGTAGATAACAGTATTTAGTTTTAATAACAGCCCCTAATACGTCCTTATGGAACAGATTACCCTGCTACAGTGAAAATTGCTTTGTAGGTCTTTTCACTGTAAGGACATATTAACCATTAACCTTTTATATGCCTTACTTTTATTTAACACTAAAATGCATTTTGAAGCAGGCCCTTTACCCACAACAAACTAGGAGACAGAAGTCTGGTAGGACAAAGGCATGGTCCTATAGAACCCAGACAGGAGATAGACATGAATTGTCCTGGCATTTTCTACCTTTCAAGTGCACAAAGTGTTAAATGATGTTCAAACAGACCTGTCAGGCAGGGTTTGACACTGTAGTATCAAAAGGATGGCCTCAGCCCCCACACTGAACATTCTGCAGTGCATAGAGCAGTCATCCCTGCCTATTCATGCCAGCCTATTGTGTAGCTCCTGGGAGTAATTTCACACGTCGTTCACACTTTATTCAGGTCTGAGTACGAGATATGAGTTGACTGAGGCTAATTCCAATTAACCTTTTGAAAGCTCAGACAGGTAAAGGGTAATTTTTTTAAAGTTACTTTCTCCTAATATTTACTAAAAATCCAACTTCACCATTGAATTAAATTCTTAATAACTGTAAAAAAAGAGGGTTAATTACTTTTCAAGTTGGTCCCTTTTCGGAATTAGCAGGATTACTACTTTAATCTGCACTCTCGTTTTCTACATAGGAAGCTAAGCCTACCACAGCAAAAATAGATTTTTGGCTCTTGACACTGTAGGGCCATTGTAATATTAATTTTCTACCAGTCCCACTTTTAAATACCATGCACCCTGCCTTGTGGGCTACATGGCATGCATAGGGGTGACTTACTAATATTTAAAAGGGAGGTCTTTACCTGTCAAAAAGGGTTATTTTAACAGGTTGCACTGCAGGTTTTACACTGCACCAGTTAGGCTACACAGGGTAGGCATGTAGTCATGTTTGCATTGTCACTAAAGTGGATGGTGTGATAGGGGCTTCAGTACAACTTCGGCATTTAACTTCCTGGCCCTGTCTGCACATTCCACATCATATACTAAGGATGTATTTCCAGGTTACATTACATGTGCCAATCACGATTAAGTCAATTTAACCAGGTTTTTAAAGGGTGAGCACAGGCACTTTACTCCTGTTTAGTAGGGGTAAAGTGCACATAAATCTACAGCCAGCAAAAATTGGGCCCAGAAAAAGGCAATAAATCTGGGGTGACCATGCAGAAAAGACAGATTTCCAACAAATACGATATCTAATAAGGTGCAGAGGATTCTATATTTATACTTTTGTAGTGATATGTATGTATTATCCAGATACATAACTCCCATTCTGTTTAACTATCGTTGCTAAAGACGCTTTATGATTACCGGCTCACATCACATCAATGAGTTGTTTATTAGCAGCATAGGACATCTACATTGCTTATCCCTGTCAATCTCGACCATGCCCATACAGTACAGTCTACTGCATGTATTTTTCACTATGTTCTCATATGTCTTTTCTGCATCACTGTGCTCCGAGGTAGTGGGCCCACCAGACCCTTTTTGAAATCATAATGTTGGGCCTGAGATTGTGAAACCAATGGTGTGCAAATTGGACCTGAGCTACTAAATAATATACTTCAAATTTAGTTGCTCTAAACGTCCCACCATATAAGGCATTTGCATGTCTTCTAACATATTCTGAGTTGCTTACCTGCCCATGCTGGTTTATTCACAAGGGAGCTCAACTGGTCCAAGAATTTTCAGTTTAGCTTGCTTGCGATGATTGAAAAGAGATGTAAAAGTTGAGGCAAGACAACCATCTTCATGGTAGTTATTCGACCAGCAATAGATAATAACAATTCATTCCACTTCCTAAAATTGGTGGTAACTATCTCTAGACGTTTACCACAGCTTTCATTTATCAGGACCTCTAGATCTCAGTGGTATTGTGTACCCAAGTATCTTACTTAGAGAGTACTCTCACCATTGTATAGGGTATTCTAAAATAATGGCAATAGTGTTCGTCGTTAGGGGCATCATTATCAATTTTGACCAGTTAATTGTAAGTCCACACCAACTACCAAAAGAAATACTTTGATGCATTGTGTTGTTGTTATTGGTCTGGTATTACAGCATCAAGAAGCTTTCTGTGCTGTGCTGCATAAGAAAATATGTAAGATATCATTCAGTATAACTATGACAGCAGTCTATGGTTGAATATTCTGTATGGCAACCACAGAATGTAGCTGAGGAAGAAACCCCTATATTAAATTATGGTTCTTATATTTTAGGCATTCGGATCTGGCAGAAACTCCAGATTGCTAAACTCAAATATCTGGTTCAGGTTTTCATATTTATCTGGGCAGATGAAATCGAGATAAACAATTCGAGTGGATAATTTAGTTGATAAAGTAGAATATAGACATGATTTGTAGAGAAAGTAATTATTCTTAAAAAATAGGAATGTAAAAGGTGAGGCAAAAAGCCAAATGAATGCCCTTTTGGGACTAGAGTTTCACAAAATCTGAACAGATTGAGAATGTGAATTTTGAGTATCAGATTCAGTCAATTAATGTAGTTTGAATAGTGTTCTGCAATGAAAAATATAAACATGAAGAAGCTGTGAAAAATTGCAATATGATGAAAAATAAATGCTCCATGCAATGACATTGTCAAATACAATTACATGCTAAAATAGAGAATCGTCTAGTTGAAAATCATGCCACCGTGACAGTGCAGTGGTAAGTTAAAAAAGGTCCACTCGGGTCATTTTTCTTCCTCTGACGCATATGCAGCATTGTTCTACATTCCTAGAGGAAGGGAAAGGAGCAATGTAGCGACCATCAACATTAGCATTAGGATTTGTTCTGCCATAAATCTCTAATGACTAAGAATTTTCTATGCTACAAAATGAGCTGTACAAGGCTTGCTTCTCTCACTGGGGGGAGCAGTGGATCACACCAAGGGCCTGATTACAAGTGTGATGCTTTTTTGATATAGGGATACCAGAGGCATTTCTGTATCAAGAGCAGGTTAATTACGGAATTTCTCCCAGAGTTATCATTTCAGAGAAATATCCCAAATTGAAATCAGGGCCTAACAGGATGCATTTGAAGGAGAAGCACAGAACAATATCAGTGTTGATAGGAACAACAGCAACTTCCACATTAGAAAGTGAAATTAAAAAAAATGATTTTGACGTGGATCCTGCCAAAACATACACACTGCAGAACTCGCTTCCAAGTCAGCGCTAAAAGTTTATTTACTATAAGTACATGCACTATTAGCACGTGTGATTTTAGCACTTACGCTAATAACACATGTGAAGGTTTCATATCTGCAAAATGAAGCCTAGCTATTAACAAGGGGTCTGGTTGTTGAAAAAACTTGAGCAGTTTTGATTGGCAAACCTCTGATCAATGCAAGTTATAATGTAACGAAACAAAATGACATTACATTTAAATTAAACGTAATAGCACATCTGAAATAAAATGTAACATCAAAATAAAAATATTTCTGAGTGCTATTTAAAGGGTACTATCTTGGATGTAAACATAGATTTATTTAGTTTGAATTATGAAGCGGATGCCATGTTCCATAGCTTTTTTGTAGTTCTAACAACCTGATTACCTGATATACAACATTAAGCGCGATTGAACATCCAGTGGGATCCATAATAATGTGATATGTCATTCTCTAGCAACCGTTAGCTGTGCTCTGCCCAGCCTCTTCCATACCCAGAGCACCCTATACCAACCTCTACCTACTGTTATATGGTTCCTTCCTACTATGATAATAGTACTGCGTATTAGGACAATGGAACATCAGAATATGGAGAATTGAGTTGTTCCACACCATCCGGCGGCGCCGGCCCAATTCCTGGCTAGTTCACAGTGCCTAACCTAAACCCCCACCCCAACCAGGATGAAAGGTGATTGTGGCAACCTGAACATACTACTCTTACTCCACAGGGAAGTCGTGGAAACAGATCTCACCCTTTCATTGTATTATTCATGCATGCCCAGGCAAAACACAAGAGAGGTACGAAATATGTTTTACATTACGTTTATTGAAACAATCGTAATATTGCATAGAGAGAATGACCTACAATAATTAGGCAAATGAAACAAAGCAAAGCTACCAGCATTATAAACATGGTAAAGATAATGAACAGTCCAATCATAATAACTAGGTTCTAGAGGTTCTAGAGATTCCCACCTATCCCAAAAACTCTGCTGAGAGCATACCTGGTGTACACTTCTACCTGCCAGATCTTTAGGATTAGGCTTAGCCCCATACCTGGAACAGAGTCAGGAATCAGCCTGTAGTGTGTATGGCAATAATCTCAGAAAGCTTGTAGATTAGCGCCAGCGGAGCTGCATGGTGAATACAGCGTTCGTCCCAGGATGGTCGCAACTGGAATGCCCCCTCGCTTCTTCCGGGTCAGTGCATCAGTTATATGATAAAAACCACACTGTATCAGAAGCACAGCTCCGACATAATGCTATGTCTGGATGTTAGAAGCTGTCTCCTGAAAGGGCAACATAGGCACCAGGATATCGTGTAATGTTCCTAGCCTCAAACAGAATGTACAGACTACAAGTCCAGGAAAAGCTAACTAAAACAAGCAACTCATACAATATATTCCTGAAATAATATCATGCAAGTGAAGCTGAAATAAAATATGGAGAAGGTCATTACTGAAAGCGATGTGGCTAAAATGTGTAAAATATAAAATGCACAATGAAGCTAAGAAACATAGGAACAAGGTCTAAGAGATCCTCATGACACTACCGTATGCCCACTCTGTTCATCCTAAACCAGGAATGGCCCTCTCTGACCAACCCACGCTTGGAGTAACCTCATTCAAACTCGGCAAACGCTCATCAAATGTGTAAATATGATCATAACAATTGTATCTATGAGTGCTTCACCATTGAAATATTGGGGAAAATATAAAATAAAAATAAATAAATAAAAATACCACAAAAAAATAAAACAAATTAATAAAAATAAATAAATTAACTTTATATACAGCAACACTTGAAAGTCTCAGTTTCTAAATATCGATCCATACATGCACATATAGGACTTTATATAACACAACTTTATATCTCTTAATTATTTTCCATATACATATACCTTTTTATGTAGTTATGTATCTATATATCTATCACTTTACTCTCACTGTAGACAAAAAAACCTTCAACTCTCTCTAACACACTACTCTGAGGGCATGACTATGAGTTTGGCGGTGTGGGAGCGGGTGGCACAACACTGCCCCGCTCCCACACCACCAAAATCCACCACTGACCACCCGCCGGATTACAAGTTGTAATCCGAGCGGATGGTCCTGTGGCGATTGGCCTCCGACGCTGCCTTTCAAA
Organism: Calotriton arnoldi; assembly: GCA_963921515.1. Classification (NCBI taxonomy): domain Eukaryota; kingdom Metazoa; phylum Chordata; class Amphibia; order Caudata; family Salamandridae; genus Calotriton; species Calotriton arnoldi. The sequence continues at coordinate 1,687,946 of CAWUFW010002393.1, read as the reverse complement.
GGCTCAGAGGAGAGCCTTAGAAAGGCAGCGCAGTGGGATAACAACAATGTGTTCCAGCACGGCATAGACTGTAAAGGCCATGCCATGCATGAACAAGGGGTGCATGTAGAGAGGTGGGCACACCATGTCCCCTCCTGCATGTATCCCCTGGACCTGAGGCAACAGGGGGCCCTGTAGGGCCCCTTTTGTTTCCTCACCACCACAGTTTTCATGGCGGCCTTATCGCCATGAAAACTGTGGCAGTGAGGAAACTCCAAATATGCTTGCTGGTACCCTTTCTAGACTCTTCCCTCTTCTATACCTTCTTTACCCTATTCAAGCCAACTAACAGACTCACATGTCCACCGCTCCAATTACCAGCTTATATTTCTCATACTAACCCCACCACTAATCCACTTTCGATTCCGGAGTAGCGCACTACTTGCCGAAAAGTGCTTCAATGCCTTGTCAGGGGTAGTAAGCGCTATATAAATACAATTATAATTACAATCATATCAAAAATCTATTACAGAATCATAAACCCTGCAATGAGGAGTATCTGAACATAACCTCCCTAATAAATGTTTCTAAATAACCAGATAGGTTTATCAATGCAGTATTCACAGACACTTTCAGATGGTGCAAGAGGTCGACCTGCACAGCACAGAGGGCAATATCAACTGAGAGATGGAAGAGCGTGGACATTGAAGTATCAGAGTCTCATCTCCTGACAACACTTTACTTGGACATGTATAGCATCCTGTCTCCAATTGAATATGGCCAGGCATGTGCAGAGTCCTCACCCCTACTATCTTTATGAATTTAATCAAACGGGGTCCTCCTCCCCCCTCCCCAAAATCCACAATAATGGGAGGCCAACACACAGTGGCTTGGATTAGGGGTTGTAAATAACCCCGGCCGTATTTATTATAACCATAACATATAACATAAACATTTAATTAAATATTTACACATTGTACAATACGCAGAAAAGTCCATTCTTTGATATTGCATTGATAGTACAGTGTTGATTGTGTACAGCATTCCGGTTGGCTATCTTTAACAATGCATCTAATACATAGCCATTCCTAACTTATCTAACATGTTCAACAATCAACAAATCCTTTTCTGCGTATCCCTGTTTGAGCCTACGGCAAGGTCAAATGACTGGTCCGATGTTGGTGCTAGGGGCTACCCTCCTACCGGAGTGTCTTGCGCAGGGGGCCCAGTTCCCAGAGGTTACCTCCCCAGGTGCCCCCTACGCCCTTAAATATGATCTCCCAGGGGCTGCTGCTTTGCTTGTGCCGGGATCGGCCCAACAAATGCCTACTGGAAGCGGAACTTCCCCTCCCCTGCACCCTTCCAGCCTACCGGCTGTAACTGCCCACTGGAGTTCCACGAGCCCCCTCCCCCCAGGCGTCCTCATTTACCAATGGTGATGCCTAATAGGGACCGAAAATTATGGCCACCAATCATGACCTTACCGCCTGACCAAGGATACCTTACAAAATACGACATAGTAACATTGCCCTGCAAGAAAACAGGTAAACATACTTTTGATTACAAAACCATAAACACATGCATACTTAGTACATTTTAATATTCCCTACGCTACAACTAGGTACAAAACCAAACTTAAACCACTACCAAAACTCTGCTTTAGGGGATGGTGGGTGGGTAAAGAAAAAGGACTCCGAGGTCCACCGATGTCGTCAGCCAGGTGTGGAGCAGCGATGTGAAAGAATGATCGCCGCTCCACACCCCCTTTTATGCTTAAGCTGACGGTAAGCCGGCTAGATCCGGCTTCCATCAGGCGTTCTTCCTGCATGTGACCCGGAAGTATTTAACTGCTCCCGGGTCACCTAACCCTCTGACCGATCAGGCACCAGGGAGAGGCCGGGCACCCACTGCTACTTCATCCGTGTGCGACGCCCGGCCCCACCCCCACACCAAAACTGTGGACTGGCACAAACCGCCATAACCTGTGGCATGCCCGAGTCCGGTTGGCGCCTTCGCATGTGCCTTGGAGCAAAACGTTGTGTCACAAACTGCTCTTTCATTAAATTACTGGCAGTTATGCATAAAGTGGGCTTGGTGTACATGTTGGCACTTCTCCCTCTTTCTAGTATACTCACTGAGGTCATTAACACCCTCTTTAGAATAGTTAAAGTTTAGATTTAAAACAATTAATTTCGGTTACAACAGCCCTATAAATTACATCGTATTTCTTTGTATACCTGGTTTAGAATTTTTAATAGCAGTCCCTAAATTTACATGCAGTTCAGATAATATGTAATGCTTTGGAGCACCCACCGCTAATAATTTACTACAAAACCATCTTAATGCTCTAGGAATGCAATAGAAGGTCTTCAAGAAATCTATATTTGCAGAATGCAGGATGGCAGCAAAACCTTAATATGGCTGGTCAAAAAGCCCAGTGTCAATGCACTGAGCACCCTGGAGAAACCCTTTTTGAGACCATTATGGAGGAGGGTTATAATTTCCATAATCCCCACCCCATCCATCAACTCATGGAATTAAATACAGACAAAGATCTTCCTAAAGGGTTAAAAATCAACAAGCACTGGTACTTTGCAAAATCAGATTTTAAGTCGTTTCAAATATGAGGACTGACCTTTCTTCTCTTAAAGCGGGTGCCAGCTGTGAGTCTCTGTTGCATTTCACCCAGGTAAGATTGTGAATTACTCACTTTTTATTAGCATTTTAGTATTGAGATTTGTCTTGCTTGGTTGCACTAGGGCCCAAAAATGTTTGTCACTGTTTGAGTCATTAGTCCTTTATATCAGCTCCCGACTTTTATAGTTCAATTTTTTCCCCCTAAATTTCAACATTCTGGTGATTATTTAATGGACCTTATGCCAGTGGACAAATTCTTTGATTTAACAAAGACAAATTTCATCACCCTAAGATTTTTTTTATGTTGGCACAACCAAGGTGTTGTTTGGTATGGAAACTCTGACAAAGGTAGTCACACAGCATTGTGGGCCTGATTCATGAACTGCATTTTGGAGTGCTTAAAGTAGTATTCTAGTCAATCAATCAATCAGGGGTTTGTTAAAGCGCGACTACTCACCCGTAAGGGTCTCAAGGCGCTAGGGGGGGGGGTGCAGGTTCCATCCATCAAGGAGGGGGTCTGTCGAAGAGCCAGGTTTTGAGGTTTCTTGCGAAGATGGGGAGCGATGTTGTCTGTCTGAGGTGGAGCGGAAGGGCGTTCCATGCTTTGGCCGCAAGGAAGGAGAAGGAGCGGCCTCCCGATCTGGTCTTTCTGGTGCGGGGGACCACGGCGTAGGAGAGCTGGGCTGATCGTAGGGTCCTTTGGGGTGCGTAGAATTTGAGTTGGCTGTTCAGGTATGCTGGTCCGGTGCCGTGGAGGGCCTTGTGTGCGTGGGTGAGCATCTTGAAGGTGATTCTCGCCTCGACAGGGAGCCAGTGGAGTGTGCGCAGGTGCTGGGAGATGTGGCAGTGTTTTGGCAGGTTGAGGACCAGTCTTGCGGCGGCGTTCTGGATGTTCTGTAGCTTGCGGGTGAGGTTTTTGTTTATTCCGGCGTAGAGTGCGTTGCCGTAGTCGAGTCTGCTGGTGACCAGGGCGTGAGTGACGGTCTTTCGGTGTTCGAGGGGATCCATTTGAAGGTCTTACGAAGGAGGCGGAGGGTGTGGAAGCAGGAAGACGAGACAGAGTTGATCTGGCGGTCCATTTTGAGCTCGGAGTCCAGGATGATTCCCAGGTTGCGTGCGTGGTCCGTGGGGGTTGGCGGGTTTCCGAGGGCGGGGGCCACCAGGTGTCGCTCCAGGCATCGGGGTTTGGGCCCATGATGAGTACTTCTGTTTTGTTGGTGTTTAGTTGTAGGCAGCTGTTTTTCATCCATTTGGCGACGGCTTCCATGCCTTCTCGAAAGTTGCGTCTGGCGGTGTTGGGCTCGTTGGATAGGGAGAGGATGAGCTGGGTGTCATCTGCGTATGACACGATGTTGAGTCCGTAGGTTCTGACGATGGGGGCGAGTGGAGCCATGTAGACGTTGAAGAGCGTCGGGCTGAGGGAGGAGCCCTGGGGGACTCCGCAGGTGGTAGGTGTGGGGTCCGAGAGGAAAGGGGGTAGTCTGACCCGCTGCGTCCTGCCGGAGAGGAAGGAGCGGATCCAGTCGAGGGCCTTGTCCTGGATTCCTGCGTCGTAGAGTCTGCGTATTAGGGTGCGGTGGGAGACTGTGTCGAACGCCGCTGATAGGTCGAGGAGGATGAGGGCTACTGTTTCTCCTTTGTCCAGTAGGGTGCGGATGTCGTCTGTTGCGGCGAGGAGGGCGGTTTCCGTACTGTGGTTTTTTCTGAAGCCGGATTGGGAGGAGTCGAGGATGTTGTGTTCTTCAATGAATGTGGCGAGTTGGCTGTTGATGGCTTTCTCGATGACTTTCGCTGGGAACGGGAGCAGGGAGATGGGTCTGTAGTTTTTGAGGTCAGTGGGGTCCGCTGAGGGTTTCTTTAGGAGGGGTTGACCTCGGCGTGTTTCCAGTCGTCGGGGAACGAGGCGGTCGCCAGGGAGCGGTTGATGGTTTGGCGGAGCATGGGTGCGATGGTGTCGGCGGCTCTGTTGAAGATGTGGTGGGGGCAGGGGTCCGTGGGGGCCCCTGAGTGGATTGACTTCATTGTCTTCAGTGTGTCTTCGGTGGTGAGGGCTGTCCAGTCGTCAATCGCTGGTTTCCGGGTGTCAGGGGTGGTTGGTGAGGGTTCAGTGTGTTGGTTGTCTTCGTCGAAGTTGTCGTAGATGCTCTTGATTTTGTGGTGGAAAAGGTGCTGAGTTTGTCGCAGAGGTCTTGTGAGGGAGGGATGTCGGTAGACTCGCTAGTGGGTTGGGCGAACTCCTTGATGATGCTGAAGAGTTCCTTGCTGTTGTGCGCGTGGGTGGAGATTCTGTCTTCAATCGCTTTTTTCCTCGTTTCTCTGATGAGTTGATGGTGGGCGTTGGTGGCGGCTCTGAAGTTGTCGTGGGCTTCTGTGGATTTGGTGTTCCTCAAGGCCTTTTCGAGGCTGCGGCATGTGCTTCTGGACTCTCGAAGTTCGGTGGTAAACCATCTGGCTTTCTTGGCGCGGGTATTGTTGTTTTTCTTGAGGGGGCTATGGTGTTGGTGTTGTCCGAGATCCATCTATGCAGGGTTCGGGCTGCGGTGTTGGGGTCGTCGTTTTCCGCGATGGTTGGGGTGGAGTTGTTGAGTGAGGAGGTGAGCTGGTCGTCGGTGATTTTGGTCCAGTTTCTTCGTGGAAGCAGGTGCTGGTGTCTGTGGATGGTGGGTGTTCTGAAGGTGAAGTGGACGCAACGATGGTCGGTCCATGGGAGTTCGGTGGTGTGGCTGAAGGTGATGGAGTTTCCTGTAGTGAAGAGGGGGTCGAGGGTGTGTCCTGCTGAGTGCGTGGGCTCGGTCACGATCTGGCGCAGTCCAATGTTGTGGAGGTTGTCCAGGAGGGATGTGGTGTTGGGGTCCAGTTGGTTGTCGAGGTGGAAGTTGAGGTCTCCCAGCAGGGTGTAGTTGGTGGATGCGATGGCCTGCGGGGAGATAATGTCCTTGATGGAGTTGGCGAAGGGTCCGCCGGGTCCAGGGGGTCGGTAGATGAGGGTTCCTCGGAGGGTGGCGGTGGGGCTGGCCAGTATTTTGAAGTGAAGGTGTTCCATCAGTTCTGTGTAGTTCTAGTAGCACTATTTACTTACTACACAATGTAATTCGCAAACCTGTGGGTGGAGATCTCTACCTCTGCCTCTCTTCTCTGTACAGAGATCTCAGTTAAGGTGGTAGAGATGTCCACACATGTAAGTATATGTTTTTGTAATAAATGTGGGAGAACTCAGGAGGAGAGGTGGGAAAATAGGGAATAATGCAGCCAACCCTTTGCTTTACTTTGCCTAAGGCTGTGTGCAGCGAAGGTGCTTGCTGTGGGATGCCCAGAGGAGTTTGAGAGTATGCTTACGTTTGAATCTGAATAAAAAAAAGAAAGACACCCACAGAAAAAAAGGTAAATGTGATGTTATAATTCGGTATGGTAATAAGACATTATCTTACATTTAAAAAGAATAAGAAAGATTAAAGGGACTTTTGTTGTTCAAATAAGATGAAAACTAACATTTAAAAACCCAAACAAAACCACTGAAATTCACCAGCTATAGTGCACTGGGCTAACTATAACTTGATCCACCGTCATGCGCTGCTTATGACCTCACATACTAAATCACTTGTAACATGTCAAATGACATCATTGAGGATATCATTAATGGCATCTTAAATGACATCATTGATGTGCCACACCATTGTAAAAGACAACATAGAGTTACTGAGTGCACACGTGTGGGTGCATAACATAAAAAGAGCATATGCACTGGAGGCAGGTTTGGTTGTGCATGTTGAAAGTTATATGGTGCACTGTTTACTAATCACTAAAGTTTGGGGTGCAAGTAGTGCTTGTGCTCCATGTTTGACAAGGCAAAGGATGAGCGCACCTAATGTGTGGTTGTAGATGGATGTTTTAGAGTAGGTTGTGACCAAAGAACTGATCTAAAGCAACACTGTCTGCACATTGATACACATATTACACATAGAAATCCATTGTCAGGAAACATGCAATCTGAAGGCAGGAGACATCACAGATATCAAGGCAACCCAGTACACTTCAGATAATCATCATAGAAGCCTTCAGCAGAAGCAGAACATTCCTCAAAACATTCAGATACTGCATGAATCGTAATTTTAACCAACCTATCAAACATTTGACAGATATATGTAATGCCATTAACAACTAATAACAGCTGATAAATATAGAAGATAGACAGCCATCTTTCCATTAGTACTCCTACAGACCCATGGATTCACACAAATCCGATCTACAGACGACCTTTCAAGCCTCTTCAATGCACTTTCACACACACCATATCAATACACCACATTGTCCCAGCATCATCCCAAAATCACTCATGCAGTCAACCAAGGTATTTTCCCTGACTCACGTTAGACTGTACAATATCTACACTCCCGAAAAAACACACCACTAACCCAGAAGACCTTGTTAAGAATTGTAAATTAATATACAAGTAAATAAGTAAGTAAATCTTTATTTGCAGATGAACAAAAATCATTGCAATGTCGGAGCACTACAAATATTTAAAATGCATAGAGAATACAAGATAAAAACGTTGCTTTGTTCGATACATTGTGTCATGTTTGGTGGCAATGGGTTAAAAACCCCTGGGCCATGATAACACATGATGACCATGGGCACCAGGTATGTGCAAATGTTTCTGAGCAAGCTGTAGATTAACAGACACATACATTTGCTTGCCAGGCGGTATTTTATTTGTGGGTGGCCCCTGGTGCACTGATAGTTGCCTGTTAACTTGTGATAAGGTACCCTACGGAACTAAACTGACAACGTCACCCTCCTCTTCATTTAAAGGTGAAATTGATATATGTATTTTCAAGACAGGTAACATCCTTATACAAGCGACTGACCCTCACCTCTCCTTATTCAATCATCACTTTCTGTCATTTTTGAAACTGCAATCACCGCAGGGAGATTGGATTCATTTGCCTTCATCCCCACGACCTCTGACTAGCTCCCCTGAACCTCCCTGACTTCTTCCACCCACCAATTCACCTTCCGGCCTGAAGCTACCCAGGGATCTGCCCACCCTCACCAGTATTCTCCCGGTCTCAAATCGCAATGTGGAGCACCTCAATCCTAGAAGCTCGGACCTCATTACGAGACCTGCTACACTTATACCCATAGCCGACGCACCCCTCCCTACCATTGAATTCCCTACTCAACCCATGCGGGCTAACCACAAGCCTAGTCCCAATGATAAGGAACTCACACATATTAAAGCACGGTCTGCTCCGAGTCTCCAAGGTCTTGACTCTCATCCTCCCTCGTGCATTGCTGATAGTGTCAAAATCACTTTCACTCAGATCTTGTCCCGCTTGGCACAGAAACTTGACTCCCTGGCTAATGACATATCTCACCTAAGACATGACATCTCTCAACAGACCAAGCTACCCATATATCACACCCCAGAGAGTTCTAAAGTACCCCCCACTCACTGGCGCGCCCACCTCAGCCGTGCATGATATCACCTGGGCCCTCACTCCTCTAAGTCATTTGGCCCACAGACCCCATCGTGCCCAACGCACCCTTTCTGATCTTGAAGCCACTGCTCTCAGTGAATCCTACATTACGAAGCACCTGACTAAATCTCCCCAACCCCCCTCCACTATCCCAGTAATTGTCAGCACAAATAGACTACCCTCAACAATAAATGAGCCCAGACCACCAACTCAACTCACCACCATTCTAACTCTTCCTTCCTCTAAGAATAAGCCTTGCCCTCTCTCTTGCCTGCTCCTCAACTGTAGATCAGCAGCAAAGCACGCTACTGATATCGCTGAATCTATCAACAGAGAAGAAATAGACAATGCATTCCTCACGGAATCCTGGCTTAATGACCACGCCACCCCTATACTTGATCTGCTAACCCCACTCGGTTACATCATCATTAGGCAGGACAGACCTAAAAGACTGGGTGGGGTCTAGCCATTATTCACAAAATTGGAATTCAACTTTCCACTTTAAGTACGGCAGAATACTCAACCTTTGAATACCTCGGGGTGGAACTTATAAACAAAGGCTCCCATCCTATCAAATTCCACACCATCTACCATCCTCCTGGTGAACGAGCCCTCTTTGTAGAATAGTTCTCAGACCTAATTACTCGGTACGCCCTCACAGACACGAACAATGTGTTCTTGGGAGATTTAAACATCCATTGGAACAACACAGAAGACACCTCCATCCGACTACTCACGAACCTACTGGAAATTAACGACCTAAATCAACTCTGTAAGGAACCAACTCACATCAAAGGCTCCACCCTTGACGCGATTATAACGAAAAATGACCTTATCTCCATCAGCTCCATCCCACCTATTGACTGGTCTGACCACCATCTAATTCTTTTCAACATCAATTGCCTACCAGATCCAGCCCTGATGTTATGAAGCAACCTAAGCTGTTAACCCGAAATATCAAACATGTCCCAATACTTGAATCCAAAACTCGTGATCAACTACAGTGTCTCCCCTTCTTGTCTATCGCAGAAGAGCTCACTTCACACTACAACTCATTTATCGGATGTTCTCGACCAAGTGGCCCCACCTAAACTAAAACAATGAAGATCTTCAAAATCAAAAGCTTGGTTTAATTCCGATCTCAACAGCGAAAGAAGAAAACTCAGACAAGCAAAAAGGACTTGGAGACAAAACCCCTCAACTTATCACCTAGCACTACTTAGAACAACAAGGCTGTCATACAAAAAACACATCTTTAGAGAAAAAGCCTCCTTCTTCCGCAACCAACTGGACCATGCAAAAAACAGACCTAGAGATCTCTTTAACATTGTTAAACAACAAACTACATCAGCACCCCCTCTTGCTATAATCACCACAAACGAATGATGTGAAGAAATTGCTAGCTTTTTCGCTGACAAAGTTGCAAAAATTGAGCAAACCTTCTTGCAAGTCTCTTCTCCTCCCTCTGTCCTTTCCATCTTCACCATCCCACCTCCCCTCGCAGCTGATCCACCTCCAGATCCTGTTGCGGACCAAACGACCTCGAAAAGAACCAACAACTTCCTGAATCTCGCCAAACTGAAAAACAACGCCAACTGGTCGGACTTCAAACCCTTGACTGAAAAGTAAGTCTTCAATATGATCATGAATCTAAAGCCAATGACCCACACCAAGGATCCCCTCCCATCCACGATGGTGAAAAATGTCAACCACATCATCGCCCCGTTCTGGACTCTCATCATCAATACATCTCCCACCACGGGTTGTGTGCCGATCTCTCTCCAACTAGGACAAATCACACCCATTCCCAAAAATACCAGGGCTGACACCAACGATCTCAACAACCTCAGGCCTATCTCCAACCTCCCGTTCCTTGCCAAGACTTTGGAAAAATGTGTCTTACAGCAACTTAATCATCATAAACGAAAATTCTCCTTCCTTGACACGTTCCAATCCGGGTTTAGGAAAGGCTGTAGTACTGAAACGGCCATGCTGAACATATCTGATCTCATCCACAGAGCCTTAGACAAGGGTGACGCCTGCCTACTTATCCTACTTGACCTATCGGCGGCGTTCGATACGGTTAATCACCCAGCCCTACTTGAATCTTTGAAGTTGCGTTTCGGTTTGAATGGCGCCGTACTAAAATGGTTCTCTTCCTACCTACAACACTGCTCGCAACAAATCAAAATCAACTCTTGCCTGTCTAAACCCACTCGGATCAATCTTGGCGTGCCTTAGGGCTCAATTCTATCCCCCTCCCTTTTCAATCTCTTTATGGAACCCTTAACGGTCATCTTGAAATAGGCAGAGATCAAATACCACCGATATGCTGATGACACCCAACTTTACTACAAATTAAAATCACCCAGTGTCATTCAACATCTCAACGACACACTGAACAAGTTACAATCCTGGTTTTACGCAAATCACTTAAAGCTAAACCTCATCAAGACAGAAGTTATTCTTTTCTCCCCCCAAAAGTAACCACCTTCCAATACACAAATGGCTCATCGACCTGAATGCTTTAAAGTGCTCTCTTACTTTATCCAACTCCGCAAAATCCCTTGGCTTCGTCCTGGACAACAACATGTGAATGAAAGAGCACATCAAGAATACAGCAAAAGGAGCACTGTACACACTCAAAAACCTCAAGAAACTTAAGCCATTTATTCCCGCAGATGATTTCTAGAATGTGGTGCAATCTTTGGTCCTCTCTAAACTAGACAATGGTAATCCCACTCTCACTGGGACACCTAAAACTCACCTTGCCCCCCTGAGATCAGTTCTTAACATGACAGCCCGGCTCATCTCAGACGTTAAACGGTTTGAACACATCACTCCTGCACTCAAAAGCCTCAACTGGCTTCCTATTGAAGGAAGATAAACCTACAAGACTGCATGTATCATCCACAAAGCCCTTTACTCTCATACACCCAACTACTTAGAAAACAAGCTGACAAAAGCAGGAACCACTAGATCATTGAGAAGCTCCAATGCTCTTCTGCTCCTACCTCCCATTCTAAAAAAGACAGCAACAAAGTCACACACTTTTTCTGGAAATGCTCCAAGCATATGGAACTCCCTACCATGTGACCTTCGATGCAACCCTTCCTTCCCTTGCTTCAAGAGAAACCTGAAACTCCTCCTCCTCAACAAATACTTTAACTCCTAGTTTACGGATCTTAGTAAAGTATCGCTTGATCAGACCTAGACCCTCTGTCTAAAGCGGCGGTTCTCTTTTTTTTGCTTCTCTGACTTTTAGATCCTCTCGAATTGTGTCTCTAGTGTTGGTCACTCTACTAGCACCTTTGATGGGTACCATTTGTCAATTAAACTCTTGCCTCATATGTTCATTGCATGACTGCGTTACTGTATTCTATCACGATCATGTAAAGCGCTCTGACACCTACTGGTCTAGCTAGCGCTATATAAAACTTATATAATAATAATAATAATAATAATGAGTTGACTCCTTACAGAATGGTTAGGTTATGTTAATAATACCGCGGTGTCATGCCACTATTCAGCGAGGTGCTGTCTGCAAGGGCTTTTGCGTATGGTAGTGTGCAGAGGGATGGTGTGTGACTCAAGGAGCCCCTGTTGTGCTGATAGTAATTTATTAACTTGTACCAAGAACTTGGCAGCCCTGCAGGAAAGCTGGATAAAATTGATGTTCAATAATATCATCACTGTGGCACAGCAAGTTCTTATTTGGAGGGCCCGGAAAGAGGGGGATAATTTTAATCTGAGTTGATTGACTGCAGGGCAAATGCACAAAAAATTTACTAAGCTGTCCTCAAATACCCGCATAATCGGCAAAGAGGGTCTGAACAACTTTGTTTCCAGGCTGGGACCTGAACTTTTGAAGGGAAGGCTCCCATACGAATTAGAAGAAAGAAGTGTTGGATGGTTGGAGGGATGTGTCTTGTGGGGTATTTTTGGGGGCTCCAGTTTGTGTAGGATTGGAGGACTGTCCAAACGTGCTTTTTTCTAGCTGTCTCTGCTTTGTCTAGTATCCAGGAGTGTAGCTTAGCCACTTTGTTGGTGATCTGAACGCTGTAAGGCTGATGTTTGACTCCCAGATTTTTTACAGGTTGACAGTGGTTAATGCTTGGCCAGTCATTTATGTGAGTGTGCAGGATTGACATTTTGGACCAGCACAAGGCAGCCAATGACTCGGGTGGTGCGACTCTCATCTTCCAACACAATCTGGTTAGCGTGGACATCCTTACCGGGAGTTGATTGAATAACCCAGATTCCAGGCGCACTTATGCTTGGGACATGTATTGTGGTAATCGAAAGATACGGACTGTAGTTGGTTTAGGATGGTTGCGTCTTTTCCCTTTAAGAGTTCCGAGCCATAGGTGAGCGAAGGGAGAAACTTTGCCCGATGACTTTTAACAGATATGACTGAGATGACCTCCCCATCTTTTTTTGGAGTAAGTTGGAAGCAAAGTGTAATTTGTTGACTAAGGCCCTTCTTTGCAGTAGGTGCTTTTTGAAGTTTAGTTTTGAGTCCATTTCTACTCCTAGATATTTTTAGGAACTCACCAGGTCTAAGTTATTCCCAGCTGCCTTTCATTTGAACTTAATACTTTGTGAACTGGTTTTTGATGAAAAACAGATGGCTTTTGTTTTGCTATAGTTTAACTTTAAGCATAGCGATTCCGTGTATTTAAGTAGGTTGGTTATTAGATGCTGAAGGCCGATTGGGGTATGGCTGCATAAGACAATATCACCTGCATAGTGTACGCTACGCAATGGTCTCTTTGCTAGTTTCTGTCGATCGCTCAATGCTTCTGATAGTCGTGCATCCAGATCCACTGTGTATATGTTAAATAGGCAAGGAGCGAGGACACAGCCTTGCTTTAGGTCAATATGGGTGAGGATCTTCCTAGTTGTTCTATCGCCCTTTGCCTATTTTAACCCGTACACAGGTGTCTAAGTACAAATTGATTATGGCCTTAAGTAATTTCGAAGGTGCGCCCCATCTGGTCATCTTTGCCCAAAGGAGGTCCCTTGGGACTGTGTTGAATACTGCTTTTAAGTCGACGAAGCAGGTGTATAGATTGGAGGCTTTGTGGTTTGCTTTTTCAACAAGCTGACTGAGAGCAAGCAGGTTGGTCATTGTGCTTGTGCCGGCCCTTAATCCCAGCTGTGTGATCAGGATGATGTTTTCTGATGAGGCCCATGCTTCAAGGTCTGTTAGAAGATTAACGGCATAGAGTTTACCTTCGGCGGCGATCAGGGCTATCAGTCTATAGTTTGCTGGATTGGTTCGTGAGCCAGACTTAAAGATGGGATGGAGGACGCTGCCTCTCCAGGATACGGGGTTTGAGTTGGTGGTGAAAGCCAGGTTAAATAATGGAGTGAGGTATGAGACCCAGAAAGCTTGATCGTATTTAAAAAGAGCATTTGGGACACCATTTGGGCCTGGGGCCCCATCTGTCTGATCACAGTTTCTCCAAAGATTTACGAACTTGCGTTACTTTCAGCCATTGACCCTCTAGCCATTTGTCTGTAGGCATAATTGACCGGGTGTTTGTGGACATCAGATTTACATTGTTTGCTTTTTGTCCAGAGAGGGTTGGTTTAATGTGAGTTATCCAATCTGATTCTGAAATGCCAGCTTGCAGTTTGCAAACAAGTTAATTTCAGCCCAGAACTGTTTGTTATTTTTTGTTTTAATTGTGTGCAGCAGTTTTAACCATATGTTTGATTGATATGTTTTTTTGGCTGTCCAGATTGCCTTTTTGTAGGTTTGCCTTATTACTGCAATTTGATCCAATGTGAAGAGGCTGTGCTTTGGGTCCCTTTTCCGCAGGTTCCTGACCTCCTTGTTTAGTTTTCTTTTTTCCCACAGGAGGGATAGTGAAAACCAGGATGCCCCTTTGGGGGAGTTTTGGAGGTTTGTGAGCGATTCGATGACCACTTAGTGGCAAGTGCCGCTTTCAAGACCTCCCATTGCTGCCACTGCGGCCGCCCTTGAGAGGCAGTTGTTTGCAATGTGAACATGATGATGTAATCCATTATTGTGGCTGCCACAATTCCATCCCAGGCTAGGTGTTTTAGGTTGTAGGTGCTAGATTAGACCATCAAGTCATTGCTTAGGGGGGCTCTTGATGATTATAGGCAATAGCTAGCAGCGCGCTGGCAGGCACCGTGAATTGTTGCTTTTTTAATAGTTCTGGCAGCTTTTAACCTGTTTGACATGTTTTAATAACTTAATCTGTGTTCATTTAATTGACTGACGAAAATCTCAGTTTTTTTAAAACTTACCCTGCACTTGCACTTTGCCGATCCCCCGGTCCACCGCGGCTCTTTGTGCCGATCGTGTGGAGGTGACGCGGTTCCTCCCCCTAACTCTCACTTCCTGCTTTGGGGCATTATTTTAACAGCATGGCTCTGCGGCAGCGCAGCGGACGTGCGCAGTGGGCGCACCGCTGGTGCGCCGAAGGCGCGCCAAAGGCAATCCGTCTGCGCCCGTCCGCGGCAGGATTGCGGCTAGGGCTAGTCATGCCTCCCAAACGTCTAAAAAGGAGGTAATTAAATGGTCCAAAAATGACCTTCTGTCTTTTAAAGTCAGACCTTGTACTAGTAAACATGGTATTAACCTGTCCAGCGAAGCACTACCGCGCTTTTGCCTTGACTGCAATCAGGCCCTCAGTGACATAGTTGGGTACCCAGGCAAGGATCACCAGAAGGGCTGTAAGTGGGGGTTGAGTAAGAATACTGGTGTGATTAGGGCGTGTCTAATCAATTGTAGATCGTTGGCCAGGCTCACGGAGGATATATGGCTCCTGCTTGAGGAGAAGGAGTGGGATGTCGTATTCCTGACAGAAACGTGGCTGAAAGACGATGACTCAGCCGCAGTTGCGTTAGCCATTCCACCTGGATTTAAAATATATTGTGCGAATAGGGAGGGATCAAAGAGGGGCGGAGGGGTAGCTATTATTTTTAAAGACATTTGGGATATAGTATCCTCACCGCTACTTAATATGGACATGATTGAAGGGCTTAACTTTTGCATGAAGATCAGCCCTACAACCTCGCTTGCAGGGCTGCTGATTTACAGACCCCCTGACAGTGCGACGAGTACGCTCCCGGACTTGTGCAATTATATTGCACAGAAATCTCTATTTTATTCCAATTTTATGGCTCTTGGAGATTTTAATTTACATGTGAATGACTCCAGCTGTGTTCAGGCTACACAGGTAGTTTTGTCCCTTTTAGGTGCGAACCTAACTCAGCATGTGAAACTTCCCACTCATAAGGCAGGAAATATCCTTGACCTTGTGTTTGCTAATATTCCCTCTCTGAAAATGGACCCTCCTAGACCAACGACCTGGTCAGACCACTGTTTAATTCCTTTTTCATTTAATGTGAAAGAACCTAGTCAACAAGGGAGCACTCGCGTCTGCTTAAAGAGAAACTGGAAGAAGTTGACAGCAGAGTTTTTAGGCCCAGCTCTGCAGAACAGGCAACCCCCACTAACTAATGACCTAAACAAGGACATATGTGCCTTAAATAAATGGATTTCTGAGGCGATGGAATCTACGGCCCCGGTCAAAGTTATTAAATCGATGAGGAAATCTCCCTCGGCTCCATGGTTCTCAGAGTCGCTGAAGACTCACAAACGTAGATGTAAACGCCTGGAACGCCAGTGGAGGGTAGATTACAGGACCGTGGCTAAAGTGGCCTATAAGGCCGAACTGAAGGAGCTCCACAAACTTATGAGAGCAGCCAAGAGAGACTACATAGCTCAGTGCATCAGTAATGCGGAGAATGTAGGAAAAGAAATATTTAAGGTTGTTACCTTCTTCCTTAAACCTCGGGTAATGGAGACTGAGGTACAGCCTTCTCTCTCGCTGTGTGCAAGAATTTCTGACTTTTTTGACGATAAAATCCACAAAGTCTATGACTCTTTCTTGCCGGAGGAAATGACGGTTAAATCAGATGTGACTGGTGACAAAGAATCCTTGCCCTCTCTCTTGGAATTTTCTCCCATTTCTCCTCAGGAAGCTATGGGTGAGGTAATGAGATGAAAGTCAGGATCACCGGAGGAACCGTGCCCCCCAAAGATATGGAAGGAGGTGGCGCATAATGTTATCCATATGCTGTCCCACATATGGAACACATCCCTCACCTCAGGTATCTTCCCGGATACTTGGAAGCACGCTATCCTCCTGCCACTGAGGAAGAAAACTAGTGTTGATCCAGGGGAATTAAACAATTATAGGCCAATTTCTCTGCTACCTGCACCAGCCAAAATGTTGGAAAAATTGGTGCAGCGCCAATTGACCAATTTTATTGAAAGCCAAGGCATTCTGCATGGCACCCAATCTGGGTTCCGAGCTGGTTTCAGCACGGAGACGGCGCTTCTGGAAGTGGCGGAGGCGGTAAGGATGGCGACAGACTCAGGGGCATCAGCTATGCTGGTGCTCCTGGATCTGTCGGCTGCCTTTGATACGGTTGATCATTCACGGCTGGTTCAGCGCCTCCAGGACAGTGGTATTGGAGGTGTAGCCCTTGCCTGGCTAAAGTCTTTTCTTGAAAACCGTACTCAAAGAGTCTCGCTGAGACCCTACTTATCTGAACCCAAAAGTTTATGGTGTGGGGTGCCCCAGGGCTCGGCGTTGAGTCCGCTTCTTTTTAATATTTATCTGGCACCATTGTTCACGCTTATAGCAAACTGGGGCGTGAGGGCGATATCTTACGCCGATGATACACAGTTGGTGTTGTCTTTTAAAGACCAGATGGCAGATTCTTTTAAAAATTTTAAAGGCTGCCTGAAGGACATAGCTCTTTGGATGAATAATAACCAACTTAAATTCAATGCTGAGAAAACGGAGGTATTATTTTTCGGCAAGATCCGGCCTCCTGTAGCGGATCTGTGGTGGCCAATGGAGATGGGCACGCCGCCCATTCCAGCAGGCATAGTAAAAAATGTGGGGGTAAAATGGGAGGCTGATCTCTCCTTCTCGGCGCAGATACAGCAAGTAACAGCTGCTTGTTTCAGCAAGCTGAGACACTTGCGAAAATTCCTACATTTGTTGCCGGAAGACTCTCGCCGGGTCATAGTTCATGCCACGGTGACATCTAGGCTGGACTATGCCAACGGTCTATACTTGGGCTTGCCAGCGTATCTAATCAAAAAATTATAGATGATACAGAACGCAGCTGCAAGATTGATTAGACGCGTTCCATTTCATCACCATATCTCTCCGCACATCAAAGAGCTGCACTGGTTACCGGTGAAAAAGAATCGAATTCAAAGCCTTAACGTTAGCTTTCCGGTCAGTTCACGGGAGGTGTCCCAGCTATCTGCGACAACGTTTATGTATCTACAGACAGAATCGCACTTTAAGGTCCAACTCCCAAAATTTGCTTTGTATTCCGCGAGTTAAGAAAGCCCGACTCGGCGGCAGATCATTTACAGTGGGGGCATACAAGCTTTGGAATTCTTTGCCCAACTGTATACGGCTGATTAAGTCTGAATTACTATTCAGGAAAGCTGTAAAAACATGGCTTTTCAGCTCAGTCTAATAGCTCTCTGAACCCGGACATGACACTGCCTGGTTGCTCGCTGCTGACTGTCTCTATAGCGCCGGGACACCTCTGCTGGAGGTAACTGTTCGCGCTCAACAAATGGCTTTATTATTTATTATTATTATATGAGAAGCTCAACGTGCTGGGGGAAGTGGTCACTCTCGACTGTGGGTATTGTCTGATAACTGGAAATCATGTGGAACAGCTCTGTGTCAAAAAATGTGTAGTCCAAAATGGAATTGGTTTTGTTTGAAGACTTAATAAAAGCAGCTGGTTGATCTTGGGGAAGCGGGTGTTGAGGGAACACAAGCCTATTTTCTCGAGAGCAGCTGTGCATATTTTCCCATGACAGTCTGATCTGTGGTAGTTTGCTATTACTGGGGGTATTTATTTCATGACTCTAGAATGATGTTGTTGGGGAGACTGGTGGATGTTTGTTTGCAAAAAGTACATGTTGAAGTCTCCTCCTCTCCTGTCAGAATGATTCTGTATTGAGGGAAAATGTTTTGCAACAATTTCAAAATTGTTTGCTAGCAAGGCTATTTTTTCAGCTTTGGTCTTCTGACTGGTATGTAGATGTTACACATTAGGAGGCTACTGTCACAAACATTACGTTGTGGTGTTGAGTCTGGCTGGGGTGAGAGTTTGATGCATTTGCCCATGTTAGGCCCAGATCTACTTGTTCTTGTTGCCACCGGAGGTTTGTTGCAATGTATATTGAAAAAACGCCTGGAGCTCTGCCTTCTCTGAGTTTTTTTATCACTTCTTGATGGTACTCCTTGAAGACTATGATTGGCGATGGATTCTCGGCCCAGGTTTTCTGAAAAAGAAGGATGTAGAAGTTTTGAAGGAAGGTGGTAAAGTTGTTCCACCCCCCCCGTACTGCTGAGACCATTCACATTCCAGGAGCACTGTTTTAGGAGATGGTGGGCGTTTATTGATGCTGCATTTGGTTGTAATCATGTGTCTTTCTTAAATGGGGCGGGCCCTGCAAACTTTGCAGGGAAACCTGCCTAATGTAGCTCGGGGCAGCTAGGGTGGCACTGTGGGTTATGTACACGTTTTGTAGATTATTGGAGAGTTTCTCTGCAGGTCCTATTGCGCCCCTAAGAGTCCCATTTGATAGTATGCTGTTTTTTGGTATATAATTCGGTTGTGGGCGTAAGGGGCTGGGGTACCTCTCTGGCTCATTTCTGCCCCTGCATTGCCATAGCTCCATGGCTATCTTCAAGTTGGACCAGGTTACCACTGTTGCTTCAGCCCCGCTATTTACAGGTTGGGTTTAAACTCAATGCCTTTAATGTCATACGTTCTAAGGTGACTTAAGGTTTCGATTGTCCTGACGAGTTTCAATATGGCGCTTCTGTTTAGTATATCGTGTCGTGCTCTGGACTTGTATCGTGGAACCATTTCTATATTTTGAGGGGCATCTCCAGTGATGGCTTCAATGTATTGAGTGGTCCCTGGGCTGCTCCAAGTCCCTGCCCAGTTTTGTGCCTCTAAATGTTGCTGAAATTGAATTTTGTCCATGATGGTGGCTTTGCGGTGTTTGTTAGGCTAGGTCTCTGCCCATTTTTGAGCCTCTGGCTGTTGATGGAGATATGTGTGTGGTCGACTGAACTTTTTATGTTATTGGTTTTATGAGTTTGTTGCTTTGCAGGTACTGTTGGATTTGGGTGAGTGAAGAGAGCCATGCTGATTGATCTTGTCGGGTCCAGGCGCTTTGAGAAATGGGAAGGTGAGTGATCCTGCTTGTCCCGGTTCGTCTCGTCTTGATTTTGCGGGATCGGTTGGCCAGCAAGATTTTGAACGTCAAGTGGTTGGCCTAGTGGCTGCTAGAACACAGTGTGATGTGAGACTGGGATAGGATTATTGGTTGGGTTGGATTGTGGTCGATTGCAGAGAGGATTGCTGGGCTTGTACCAACCTGGGTGTTGAATTCAGAATAAATTGTGTCGGAGTAGGTGAGTGTGCACAGATGCTCTGCCAGAATTCTCACTTGGTGCGGATGGGGTGTTATTTGGATTGAGGTTTCAGGACTACTTTTGCATTCACTCACTTTCTGATTTGGCTCATACATCAACACTGTATTTTTTTTAAATAGAGGGTAGATATCTAACCCCTGCTGAGGGGCTCTGTCCATTGTGTTTTAAGAAGCATCTTTGGCCATTTTGGAATTTGTTTGGACTGTTTTTATTTTTAGTTTATTGTTCCTTGCTTTCCTGAGACATTTACGCTCCCATTTGGTTAGGGAGAGTCATTGCTGGTGGACCGAAAGGTCAAAGTCGGCGGAGGGGGGAGGAGGAGGTCACTCTCTTGTTTGCTCGTTTGGTGTTTCTGCCAACTGAGGATTTTCGTTGGGCTGTTTGGAATGGGCCTTACTGCCATGCATGCCTATACATCCATTCTTAGATTTAGAAATCTTCTTTGGAGAGTGTAACCAACCTACCCAGACTTACTGTAGGGGGTGTTTCGTTTGGAGCCGGTAAGTTCGAGGATTTTACTTCTGTTAGAATTTCCGACAGGATGTTTGGGATTAATTTTAGGTGATTCAGAATAGAGGAGCATTCACCTGATTGATATACTGTATTTGGATGTTTGTGCACTTGCTTAATTAAGCTGTTTAGTTTTGCAGATTTCATTCGATGCCTGAAATGTGGGTAGACAGGGCATTCAGTATATCGACTTGGATTTCCAGCTTTTCTGAGTGAAATATTAGTGCTGACAAAATCACCTCCATTGTATTTATAAATGGGGCCCACAAGGGAGCTGAGAGCAGTGGTGTGTGTGGGACTGGCTCACTTTGTTTTGGAGGTGAGGTGGCTTTGTTTGTTGCCTTGCGCTTGGTGTTGACCTTTACCTCAGGTTTGTAATTTTAGGTGATGAAGCCGTTATCATGCAGAAGCTTAATTGGAGAGAGCAGGGCATTCTAGTCATGCTTGCGTGCAGAGTTAGCTGTTGTGATTAAATGATCCTTGTCATCATCATCATTCACCTCAAAGGGCCTGAGGAGTAGTACTTGCCACTCAATTGAAGACTCGAATTATCTTTCTATAGATGTAATATCATGGTGTTTGTGCCAGGGATTAGGGGGAAGAATGTCGAGGTTGGGCAAGCTTCCCCCGAGAGAGGAGTCTGAAGAAAGACCCATAGATAATTCCCTGCTTTGTTGTTCGGATTCATAGGCATGAACTTGCGCATTTATTATTAGCAGGTGATTGGTAGTTTTAGAAGGCTTGTCAATCGGGGGGGGGTGTTGGAAGGTTTGGTGAGCAAAATATGGTTGTTGCCAGTCCTTGATTCTCTGACATTTTAAGAAATCTGTGATTTTTGACACCCTGCTTCAGTGTGTTTTTATTGGTTGAATGAGTAGGGCTGATGGGGATGTGTGAGAGGTTAAGGGGCCATTTGCTGCTGGATCTGGCAACTTGGGTTTGGTCTTTGGGGCATGTTTCTTTGTTGTTTTGACAGCCTCTCCGATTTTGCCGAAACTTATAATGGCGGTTGACAGCAGTTGATTGCACTACACCTTCGGCACCTGTTACGCTCTTATGCTCTGGTTTGATAAAAGGCCGTGAGAAAAATATGGGCTTGTACCCTGAGACCTGTATCCTGTTCTCTTTGCCCAGTGCAGCCATGCCCTCCTCTCAGGGGCTGTAATTGGGATCTAGCAGAGGGGGATAGGAGAAGCTAGAGGATTTCAAATGTTTTATGGGCCGGGGCTGTTCTGGACCAGGGCTGTGAGTTTGCATGGCCCCTTGTTGGTGGGGAGAGCAGCGCTCGTCCTCAGGGATCGGTGTCCTTGTTGACAGCCACTAGGGGGACTTAGACTCCTGAGGGGAGTGTCGGCGGGGGCTGCTGGTGACAGTCACTCCAGCACTCCGGCGCTGCTTGCCTGGTACCTCTGCCCTGGAAGCACCAAGTTGTCACCTGTGCGCCCACTTCACTGTGTTGCAGAAGGGTAAGTATGTAAAGAGCGCCCGTCTGCTGCCAAATGCTGAGGGTGGAGGTTGGGGGTTGGGATGCAGCGTAGTAGCTAAAGTCACTGGAGTCACGGGGAGGGGGCCCGAGCAGGAACACGCTGGACCACCCGTAAGCTGCACCCAGACCTGACTGGGCCGCTTCTGCGGGGGCCCGGGTGCGCACTCAACGAGCGGTAGCTGCTACCGTCGTGCTCGGGAACCTTACCTCACCTCCAACACTGCTGGGTCATCCTATCCACCCCCGTTGGTCTGCCCATCTACCTTTGCTATGTGTGCGGGCTTCCAGTTCTGATTCCGTGGTCCGAGATTTGAGGTCCAAGCATATCCGAGCAGCGGGAGGTGGGGGGTAGAGCTAAGGGCGCAGTTGGGGTCGCTCGGGGGGGTCGGAGTGGCCACAGCGCCCTCTGCTAAGCTCAACTCGGCTGTTGCCATTGGGGGGCCTCACCCCGAGCTTAGGGTCACAACCTGCTCATGCCTTAATGCCTGCAGGTAGGTCCCAGTGCTACGCTCCTCTCCTCTGCGCTGTCTGCCTCGGCTCAGCTGCTTCCACACAGCACAGCACAGTATTTGAGAAAAGGGTAATATACCTTACATACCTAATCTTACCTGCATATCCTTGCCCTCACAATATTATGGTAGTTGATCTTCGAGCTATGATATTTTTGTAGGATGATATTTCAGACACAATTTCCTTGTAGAATAGCCTCTCCACCATGGCAGAGCAAGTGCCTTCACTCCTGCTCTCCAAAAAGAAACAGAAAGCCTCCTCTCCAAGCAAGACCTAATCCATGTTTATCACACCAGATGATGGACCCCAGATAGCACTCCCCTTTGTTTTGCTTATGTCCACTCCTTCTCCCACTGTCTCTGTATTCCTTCCATTCACCCGATCTTTGTGCTGCGCTCCAGCACTTGCAGCCAGGTTCATACTAGACAAAGCCCTTTGCACACAAACATGAAGCGTCATAATAGATGCCATTTTGCAGCTGGTAAGTTATGAAGTCAGATTTTTCTACACTTTCAGGGTATTTAGTCGGAACCACCTACTAGACAGCAAACAAAAAGCCAGACTGTGCTGCTGCCTGCTGCCTGCAGCCCGTGGCCCCTGCATATGAGCAATATATAGTTCTCACAATTAAGGCCCCGTTTCTGATGCGGGTTGGAAAAGCTTCCCGACCGAGGGCCTGATTCTGATGCGGTTAGGAAGGCCTCCTAACGGCATTTGCTCCTTCCAAATCGGATCGGGAACGTGTCTTCCCGACCGAGGGCCCAATTCTGATGCGGTTAGGAACAAATGTTCCCATTGAAGTCAATGGGAGTTCAACCAAATCGTATCTGGAAGCATCCGGATGCATCCTACTCTGCCGGTCGGACTTTCCCGATCCGAGTGGGTCGGACACCATTTCCCAACCGATTCGGTCGGGAAGCTTTTCCAACCCGCATCAGAATCGGCCCCTTAATATAATGTCAGGATAGGGTAACAAAACAATTAAGGACATAGGTCTCTGCCTAAGACTGATTAGGAATTAAAGGCAGAAGCAAAGACTGCAAGTTCTATGGGTTGATGCTTTCTCAGGTGCCCTGTCTCCTGTCAATCACTCACAGACACTCTTATTTTGTATGGAAGTGCTTAGAGAGACAGTCAGACAGTAGTTGTGTAAGAAAAGCCTGTCCTGATGCACATTTGGCTTTGAAGAGAGTGTTGCCAGTCATCCATGTGATAAAGGAATATACTGTATGTGTGGCACAATAAAGGCATAGCAATGTTTTTCCACATTTGGTAAGTCGACAATGACTGAATCAGCAACAAGTGCGGCATTAGTATTAAGAGTGACTGACCCTAGTATCAGTGGGAATGCCACACTATTCATGAACTGTTGTGAGGTTATATACCACTTCGATAAAAATATGTCCTTACTTCCCTCATGTGAGCGGCACATAGAACAGTGCTTGTGCTATCTCTCTAAATTAGCCTTTACCTAACAAAGTATTAATATGTCGATTGCTGTGAACAATGAGGCTTATGCACAAAGTCATTTTAGGGTACAAAAAGTAGTAGTCATGTAGTACTCTTTTACATACTCTTACAGACCTTTGTGACTGAGCTCCAAAACATCTAAAATGGGAATATTCAGGAAATATTCAAATACTTAGTGGCTGATTTACAAAAGAATGTATGAGTACAAGAAAAGGTGCCATGGGAGTACTCTTTTACGTGTTTTATGAATTGGGTCCGAAATATGCAAGTCTTTATTAGTAAAAGTACAACCAGGGCGCAGTCTTTTTTTAGTCCTCTGAAGGAAGATTTTGCCAAGAAACAATGTCACATTTCATACACAAAGGTTTTAATATATTTAAGCTGTCAGCTCTTTTACAGTCCCATTTATGAGGATATATACTGGCTAGCTGCAATATTTCTGCCCATGCCAAAATGTTCTCTGGAAGTTCCTCCCAAAGTCCAAACTTTTGCTATCTGTGCAAGACGATACATGTTCTCCTGAGAAATGTATTTGCTTAACCAAATAGTTGGCTCTAGTAATATGGGCAGGGGTCCAAACTTGTGCGCAGAAGCCCCTAGCTGACACTACTGGATGTTGTGTGCTGAAATGCATAGTCTTGATTCCACCTCATGCCTTTTTAATTGACCACCAGCGACTCCCTTCCTCTCTAGCTCTCTCGTGAAGATTGTTTTTCATCCCTGCTTTCCCCCTTTGTCATGACTTTTCCATCTTTCTCTTCCTACTTCTTTCCCACATGTGAGTTTTTTCTCTCTTGCTCAGTTTTAAAGGAAAAATAAGTGCCGGCCTCCAAAGATGAGTGCCAGTGGGCCACCCCCCTGCAACCACCGGCTCATATGAAGCACTGGTTGGCTCATTAGATACATTTGTCACAGGTAAGTCTCTAAATAGCACATTTCTAACCAGCACATGGGTTAACATTGCTAAGATGCTTTAATGTAAATAATTGAATTGGTTATATGACATTAGATCGCAAGGTGGGGTGTTGCAGAGGTGGTCACAGAAGTGGTGTCGGCTTGTGCTGGCGTTTCTCACTTCAATTTCCAGGATCAGATGATTTGCTGCTGCAGTGGAGAGCATACAAGTCTTGCCAGTCATAGGAAATTGCTCCTTTATCAGTCCAGTGGTATCTATAATCCAACCCACCGACACCTTGGGGAAAGAAGTCAGTAGTACAGAGGGAAATGAAGGCAGAAAGAGTATGCAGTTGGAGCGAACCATAACGCACTGGAGAGCCTTTTCAGCTAAGGAGGTGGGGAAAGCAAGGCGTGTAACCAATCTGCACTAGGTACATCAGATGATGGCTGAGATCACCCTCCTCTCGCTGTTGCCAATGAGACATTAACCATTCGTAGGGATTAAAGTCCAGTACCCGCACATTCCATGCGCCATCCCTAATCACCAAGTAGCCATCAAACTGCAGATCTGGTGCTTTCCAGGTACACTCATGGTGAACCTTGAAAATGGTGCCTACTGATAATTTCCCCATGTTAAATTCAGACCAAAAGATTTGGCATAAGAGAGCAAAATGTATGTTTATTTCGTTTTTTACTAAATATAAGCTATATATATATATATTCACTGAAAAAACCATAGGTTTCAGGCACGTTATAGTTAGAAATTAGCATTTAAAAAATCTTACAAATTCACTGAAAAAACCATAGGTTTTAGGGACAGTTATAGTTAGTTGGACATTGCAGTCGTACAAAACCCGTGAAATTCCCCGTTATAGTTAGTTCAGCTAACTATAACTCGCGCCCCGCAATGCACTGCTGATGACGTCACATATTACATCACTCATGACATGGTCAGTGACATCACTGATGACATCACTGATGACATCTCAAATGACATCACTGATGACATCATCCAGTGACTGTGTGTTTCTGTAAAGTTTAAATATTTTTAGTATATATAGGGAAAGGCGTATTGAAGAATGAGTGGGTGTATAAGTGTCTTTA
Organism: Calotriton arnoldi; assembly: GCA_963921515.1. Lineage (NCBI taxonomy): Eukaryota > Metazoa > Chordata > Amphibia > Caudata > Salamandridae > Calotriton > Calotriton arnoldi. Next base: position 1,662,336 of record CAWUFW010002393.1, on the reverse strand, counting down.
TGGATGATTTAGTAGGTGCGTGACTAACTCTAAAAGTGAGTGATTAAACGTATCATACTGAATGCATGGGTTAGTGACTAAACTGGGTGAATGTCTGTATCCGTCTGTCTGTTGCTGTGTAAGTGGCTGCATGGGTTTGTGAATAGCTACATGAGTGTCTATATGAGTTATTGATTGGTTGTCTGAGTATCTGTGTGGGTGCCTGAGTGTTTGTGTGGGTGGGGTGTGTGCGACTCTGTGCATAGATGTGTGAGTGGGTGATTCACTGGGTGGATGGTTTCAAGAGTGCATCTTAGATAGACTGTATGGGTGGGTAAGTGTGTGTAAGAGTGTGTTAGTGAGTGTATGTATGTCCCAGTCGTACATGTGTGAGTAACTACATATGTGAAAGGCAGTATATATGTGTGTTGGAGTATATAAATAGCTATAAGCGAGAGTGTGTGATTGTGAGAGTGACTGTATGGATGAGTGTGTGCTTGTATCAGTGATTGTATAAGAGCGTATGAATGTGCTAGTATTTGTATGAGTAAGTGAGCTGGTGTGTGTATAACTGTATAGGTGAGTAAATGGCAGTGTGTTTAATTATTTGCATGACTGACTAGGTGTGTGAGTACCTCTATGGATGAGTGGCGGTGTTTGAGTGTCTATATAGGAGCATGAGTGCATATGATAGTCCTGTACTGAGTGACCGTAAGTATGAGTGACTGTACGGGTGAGTGAGTGGATGTGTGTGTAGACCTAAGAATCAGTGAGTGGGTATGTAGTTATTGGTGTTGAGTGTCTATGGTTTTGCGAATGGCAGTCTGTAATTTAGAGTGGGTGTATCAAAGGTTATATTAGGGTGTGAGGAGGTGCATCAGATTATCACGTGGATGATGTCATCCGTGATGTCATCAGTGATGTCATTTGAGATGTCATCAGTGATGTCATCAGTGATGTCACTGACCATGTCATGAGTGATGTTATATGTGACGTCATCAGCAGTGCATTGCGGGGGCGTGAGTTATAGTTAGCTGAACTAACTATAACGGGGGAATTTCACGGGTTTTGTACGACTGCAATGTCCAACTAACTATAACTGTCCCAAAAACCTAAGGTTTTTTCAGTGAATTTGTAAGGTTTTTTAAATGCTAATTTCTAACTATAACGTGCCTGGAACCTATGGTTTTTTCAGTGAATTTCAAAGGTTTTTTAAATGCTAATTCCTAACTATAACATGTCTGAAACCTATGGTTTTTTCAGTGAATTTCAAAGGTTTTGTAAATTACAATTTTTAAATGTATTAATTGTTATATTTATTTTTTTGATACTGATTTACTACATTTTTTTAAACTATTTATCTTTAGATATTTTATTTTTTAAATTACATTGTAATTACATTATACATTGCATTACAAAATATATTTTCTCAGAATGAATTACTTTAGTTTAAATACTTTGCAAATAGGCAATAGACTTTTAAGTACAGTAGTTACAGTTGTTGCAATGGGCAACACAATTTCAAACACAATGCAATATTGAGCTCAATGTGAATTTCTAGTTAAATGCAATTAGTTACTTTATGGATTACTTTTTCTAACCACAGGACTGGATCCTAGATTCAGTCCTGGGACATCTCCTGTAAACAGTTGAGTAAAAGCGTTTTGGTTACAGTAGTGATTTTTAAGGAATATTATTGTATTTTAAAAGTTGACAGAAACTTTTTCACATAGAATCACCAATGTTTTCCTATGGGAGGAAATTCACTTAGCAGGTAAGTAGTGTTATCGTTACTTTTTCTTACTCAGTGGTGGATCCTGGATCCAGCACTGGTGCATCTCCTGTAAACAGTTGAAAGAATGCGTTTAAGTCATACAGGCGATTTTTAAGGAATATTTGTAGTTTGTGAAAATCGACACTTTGAAACTTTTCTGCTGAAAACCAGACAATGGATTCCTATGGAAGGAAATACAAGTTACTGGTAAGTACGGTTAGAATTACTTTTCAGGGTCAGTGCTGGGCTAAAAGATGCAGCACTGGGTTCTCTCCTGATAACAGGTGAGTAAATCGGAATTACGTAGTTCGGCTGATTTTAGAGGAATATTATAAAGTTCCAAAACTCCACACTTAGAAGAATTTCCAAGTGAAACCAGTCAATGTTAGCCTAAGGAAGGAAATTCAAGTTACTGGTAAGTACGGTTAGAATTACTTTTCAGGATCTGTACTGGGCTCAAAGATGCAGCACTGAGGTCTCTCCTGGTAACAGGTGAGTAAATCGGAATTCGTTATTCGGCTGATTTTAGAGGAATATTTGCACAATGGTGAAGGAAGGGGGTGGGGCCTGAGGTGACATGTCTGCAAACACGCCCTGTGGCGCGTTTTAAGTTGGAGAATTAATTCCTCCTCAATCCCGAGGGTCCCTAGGGGCCAACTAGCCCACCAGATACCTCCAGTATGCGCCAGAGAGCTGCATTGTAGAGTGGTGTTCAGAGGCCACGCCCCTTTTTACAACACTCTGCAACGCAGCTCCGTGGCGCTTACTGGAGGTACCTGGTGGTATAGTTGGCCCCCAGGGACCCTCAGGATTGAAGGGGATTTAATTCCCCATCTTAAAACGCGCCACGGGCCTGTTTGCACACATGTCACCTGAAGCCCCGCCCCCTCCCTTCACCACTGTGCAAACGCGCCCCGTGGCGCGTTTTAAGTTGGGGGATTAAGTCCCTTTGAATCCTGAGGGTCCCTGGGGTCCAACTAGCCCACCAGGTCCCTCCAGTAAGCGCCACAGAGCTGCGTTGCAGAGAGGTGTAAAAAGGGGCGTGGCCTGGACCACCTCTCTGCAACACAGCCCCCTGGCGCATACTGGAGGTTCCTGGTAGGCTAGTTGGCCCCCAGGGACCCCCAGTATTGAAGGGGAATTTATTTCCCAACTTAAAACGCGCCACAGGGCCCGTTTGCAGAGTGTCGCTGGGAGGGGGCGGAGCCTCAGCACGATCACGTGTTTTTTTGTTTTTTGGAAGGGGGGCTGTGTGGCCCCTCTTCTTTTTACTTTTTTTGGGCCCTGGGGACCCCATTAATTAAAAAAAAAAAAAAAATTAACGGGAAGGGGGCCGCGTGGGCCCCCCTCCCGTGGCCAATTCCGGCCCCGGGGACCCCATCCCCCGGGGCATGGCCAAATATATATTTTTGTTTATGGAGGGGGCTGTGTGGCCCCCCTCCTGAAGCCTCTACTGGCCCCGGGGACCCCATCCCCTGGGGCGGACTTTATTTTTATTTTTTTAAATGTTTAAATTTTGGGGAGGGGAGGCGCATGGCCCCCCTCCCGGGCCACTACTAGCCCCAAAGACCCCATCCTATGGGGCTGGCCTTCTCCGTTGGGGACCGTGGGGGGGTCCCCAATGCCCCCACGGTCCCGCCGGCTCCCCGCGTCCTGCGGGAGCCGGCATTGCTTTTCCACATGGGGAGCTGCTAAGATGCAGCTCCCCGTGTGGAAAAGCAATCTGCTTTGGTTTTTGGAAGAGAGAGCAGGTTTCCTGCTCTCTGTTCCAAAAACCAAAGCAGTTTGCTATGACAGGACGGGAGCCGCGAGGCTCCCGGTCCTGTCATAGCAAACTACAGTGTCCTGGGGTAGGCACCCCGGGACACTGTAGGAGCCGGCCCTGGGGAGTGGTGGTCCCCAGGGCCATCAAGGGCTCCAGGAGGGGGCCGTGCGGCCCCCTCCCTCCATTGGCAAGCCCCGGGGAGGTGGTGGTGGTCCCGGGGCTCGGGGTCCGTAACGGACCCCATATTGAAATATTTAGTGCCCCGGGGAGGTGGCGGTCTCGGGCGTGTGGGGGCTCGATCCCCCCACACAGGTATATTTTTTTTTAAAAGAAGCCCCGGGGGTGGCGGTCCCGGGCTTGGGGGCCTTAGAGGCCCCCCATATTATTAAATAAACCCCCATGCCCCCGGGACTTGGCCCACCCGAGGGCCAATTAACCACGAAGCGGGATCTGCGCACCCTAAGCGCATCCCGCCGATTTTTAAAAAAAAAACAACATTTTTTTGGGGCCCTGAGCAGGCCTAGGGGGTCAGGGTGTTTCTACCCTGCCCCCTTTTTGCGTTTTGCGCAGTTGTTTTACTGCTTTCTTGTTCCTCGGTTCTTCCGAACCAAGCGCTACCTTTTTGCCAAATTTGGTGTAATTCCGTTCAGCAGTTCGGGCTGTAGCCGTGGCTAAAATTTCCTATGGGAATTAACATGGAGAAAACACGTTTTGGGACCCCCCTTTTTTCTCGGCCCCCGCTTGATGAATCACCCCGAAACTTTCAAGACAGGAGCGGACCGGAGCGCCCCACTAGTTTTGAAAATTTCGCGATGATTCGTCAAACGGCGCCAAAGTTATTCTGAATAGAATGTTACGGATTTCCTATGGATAATAGGTCCTAACTATAACTATCTACTGGCGACCGCCAGTAGATAATATATATATATATATATATATATATATATATATATATATATATATCGCCACGATATCCCTTCGAACAGGGATTGCCTCACCGCACTCACAGCTCTTTTAAAGTTGGAAATAAGTATGAATCATCACATCATACCATCGCTGGTTCCAGGGTGTTTTTATTTTCAAAAAACGCTGCCAACACACAACCCCAACGCGTTTCGGTCTCAGCCGAGACCTTGCTCACGGGGAACAATCGATCAACACAGGGCGCCATACTCTTTCAGTTCTATTTAAAGAAATATATTTCATGACCCAACTTCCTGTTAAGTCCAACTGTTGCATTATGGTATTTGTAGTTGCGCCTTTCCATGTTGTCGTTAAATCATGGAGCCATATTTACATTAAAATTACATTATGGCAACAGAATGACCAAATGGCATAACTTTTACATATATTCTCGTTACAGCACTACTTAGTCTATAAATCCAATCATTCTATCCATTTCAAAGTGTTCTATTTACACAACTAAAAGGGAAAACAAATTAATATTCTTAAATAACGTTTCATGCGATAATTTAGGGTAACTACATTAATTCTAGCAGTTAAGTGAAATTTTCATTAGTCACTGTCAATGGCTGGGCTCGAACCCTCGTTCTCTATTTCCATTCCACATATCTTAGCATACTGAGCTATTCCCTCTTGCTTATTTTATAGCTGTTCTTGGCATTCATAACCTATTCCAGTATTATCCATTTCAACCCTGGCACCCGGCCACTGTCATGGGGAATATGCATTTTTGTATTTTTATGTTATGAAACTATAATAAATTTTATACCCTTACTTACTAAAGCAATCCAGCCCTCCAGTGGGCATATGCATTTTTGTATAAAAACTTGTAGTACACCCATTTCTAATTCTATATCTGAGTCCACCAACTCCACATTTTTAAGATCTTTGTTACTAATATAAACTTCTTTACTCCTTCATACTAAATTAGTGCCTTTTCATTACCATTTTTTGTGTATCTTGTATCTCTTCATTCGTTGCAGCCATAGATACAATGGGAATTTTATATCAAAAACATATATACACATACAGTTAAAATCAAATCAGGGAGGTTAATATTCATGTCATTTTTGATGTCCGAAAATGCCCATAGCATCATTTGTCAAACAGTCTCAATAAATCATCATATATGTGCATCATAAGTGTGAATGAAGCTCCTCATCTTGATTTAACCCTCTCGGGGTCAAAGTTCGAAAATTCAGTATATGCCTGGATTCCTTTTGCCGCAGGATTTTTCTCTATCTCCACCACGGAGTTGTTGTTCCACCTGTTCCACGGCATAGAAAGTTAACAATTTCCAGTTTCCACCATGTTCTTTTTCCATATGCTTAGCTATAGCATTACTTCTGTCGGTGTTCACTGTTGCCCTCACATGCTCTAAAATCCTTTTCTTAAGGTCACATATAGTACTGCCAACATATTTAAGTGGGCAGGGGCACTCCACTATGTAGATCACAAATTGACTCTTACAGGTTATTCTTTGTCTGATTTTCCACATTTTTTTGTTAGCCATTTCGATTTCTTTTGTATTTTTAGCAATGGTACATACTTTGCAACTGTTGCATTTGCGGAATCCCACACTTTGTAACCACGTTGTCAGTTTTGTTTTATTTCTGAAGTGACTATGTACCAACACATCCTTTAGATTTTTTGCTCTACGAAATGTTATATTTGGATTATCTCCCACTATTTTGGCAACTGTGGGGTCCAAGGTTAGAATATTCCAGTTTTTCTTAATATATTTCTGATCTGTTTGTTCTCTGTGGAATACGTAGTGATCAACCTTACTGTTTGCTTCGTCACATCCATGTTAGGATAATTTTGTTTTTTAGTGATCAATTCTGACCGTACCAGTTTTGCTGTTTTTTCTTGGCATGCTCTAACCAATTTTTTATTATAGTTTCGTTTTTAAAACTATCAGCAATTAATCTGCTATTTTTTTGCCATTCTGATTCCTCTGAGCATATCCTTCTCACTCTTAGGAATTCACCATATGGGATGTTATTGATTACACTTTTTTGGTGATAGCTTTCAGCATGGAGGACGGCGTTGGTGGCAGTTGCCTTTCGATGTAGTGTTGTATGAATTTCTTTTTGGCTAATATACACCTCTGTATCCAAAAAGGCAACTCTTTCGTCACTGATTGTGTACGTAAATTTGAGCCCAGCCTCAGTGTTGTCCAAAATCTGGAAGTACTCAGCAAATTCTTGTTTGGTCCCATCCCAGATGATGATTAAATCATCTATATATCGTAGCCATTTTACTACTTTGTTTAAATATAGATCATTTTCTGACTTCCATGCAATACTGCGCTCCCACCACCCCATTGTCAAACAGGCGTAGCTTGGGCTGAATGAAAAGCCCATAGCCGTCCCCTTTACCTGGCGATAGATTTCCTCACCAAACATGAAAATATTTTCCGTAAGGCATATCCGTATCATCTCTAGGAGCATTTTATTGTGATTAGAAAATTGGATATTCCGCTCCTGTAGGAAATAATCAATGGCAAATAATCCTATCTCATTACCAATATTGGTGTATAATGATATTATGTCCATACTAATCAGATGGTAAGTGGATACCCATGGAGTTTCCTGTAGTTGTCTGAGTAAATCCCCTGTGTCCTGGAGATAAGAGGTTAGTTTTAGGACGTATGGTAAAAGAAATGTATCCAGGTAATTTGCCATTGGTTCTAATAAAGCCCCCTTTGCCGAGATGATCGGTCTGCCTGGTGGTCTAGTCGGGTGCTTATGAATCTTGGGGAGAAAATAAATCGTTGCTATTTTGGGATGGTTTACCGTCAGGTATTTCAATTCATCATCATCTATCAGGTTGTCATCTTTCCATATCTTCAACTTCTGATCTACTTCCAGTTTCAATTTTTTGGTCGGATTTTCTTTTAGTCGTTCATAGTAATCTCTATTTCTCAATTGTGAATGGGCTTCAACCATATAGGATTCCTTATCCATGACGATAATATTTCCACCCTTATCCGCCATTTTTATCTCAATTTCCTCACATTTTTTCAAATTTTCCAAAGCCATTCGTTCTTGTCTTGGCAAATTGTCCGATTTTTTAAGATACTTCAGCTGATATAATTCTTTGATGACCGCTTCATGAAACATATCGATTTTATTCCCTTGCGGCAATTGTGGGTAATATCTTGACTTGGGCTTCATCCCACTCATTCCTGCACCAAGCTGTGTACAATGCGCTCCTATGCCTGGGCTTTGAAAATCCGGGTTCTCATTAAGTTCCATCAGGACTGTATAACTTGTCGAGTCACTCGCTAATAAGTCCATGGAGGGGACTGGAAGTTTTTCGAAAATTTGCCATTTGTTCATTTTCTGCGAATATTTTGGCCAATTTTATTTTACGAATGAATTGATATAAGTCAATCCTGACTTGTGATAAATCAGCAGTATTTGTCGGGCAAAAGTTGAGTCCACGTTTAAGCAGATTGATATCTGTTTCCGTTAACACTTTTTTCGAGAGGTTAATTACTTGAAGATCTTGTAATTCCGTTGTTTCAACTATGTCCATTTCTGCCTCATGCTCCTTGTTGTCGTACCTATTCTTGTTGAATCGGTGGAGCCGCTTGCCTCTCCTTGTTGGTTTGGACGCGTTCGTCCACGGCCTCTTCCTCTTCCTCGATTTCCTATTTGTTGTGCCCCGGCTGTTTTCTCCCAATTCTTCTGCTGGAGAGCCAGCCGCATGTCGCCTAAAAAACTATTCTTCGGTCTTACTTCACTTGAAATTTGATCGCCATCATTTGTCTCATTTGAAGTAAGTGAGGATGTACTCCCTGTTGATGACGTCGCGGAGTCAAACTTATCCTGAGTTTGAAATCTATCAAATTTTCGGGCATAGGTGAAGATTCTACCCTCTAGATAATCCTCCTTATCCCGCTGGAATTTGGTGTGTTTCCTTAATTGCACTACCTCCTCGTGTTTTTCAATATACCCCTCCAATTCATCCTTGAATTTTGCTTGTTCTGGGGTTAGATTAATAGTTGCCAGATCTTTCTCCAGCTCTTTCAATTGTGTAGTTGTTTTAACCAGGGCAATTTCAATGTGTCTTATCAGGATCTCCATTAGTCCCATCGATGATTTCAGTATATATTCTCCCCACTCATTGAGTAGTTCATTACTAGTTTCTTGATGGCTGGGCATAAGATGTATCCTTAGTCCACGCGGGACTCGTTTTACTTCCAAGTATTTTTTCAAAGATGTAATCTCCCACCATTTATTGATTTCTTTTTTAGAGAGTTTCTCCCAACTGCGCAATTTATTCTTTGTATCCATCATTTTGATGTTACTGGTTGTTTCCTTTCCCGCTATCATTGCGACATTTTCATCAAACAAAGTGTCCAACAATGCAGATCTTTTAGCCTCCCTTTTCTCCATTGTATTGGCTTCTTGCTGTTTATATTTTACACCTTCACACCCCTCTTTTTTCGTTACTTATCAAAGTTTATGCTTTCAATTCAAACCAAAGAGCTGCCTTTCTATGTACACTCATTTGAAACTTGGGGTAATTATTATAAGAACAAGTTCCCAGGGTCGATATAACCACTGTTTAAAATTTCCCCTTTTCCAAGTGTTGCTTATGAAAGCCCAACCGGTACTCTAACAGTGAATTCACAATGTGTCCAATTTCGTCGCTCACTCACCTACTCCGAGGTTACTAGGTGAACAGTCCAGCCCTCCGGTTGTACTCCGCACTGTTTGCCTCTTTTCGGTGCTCTGTGAGATTTTTTAAAACCAGCTCACACTGATTCTTCCGGCGTTCGCCCCAGTCAGATTGTTTCCAATCCTTTCCGCAAAGTCCACCTTTACTGACTGCTGGGCGCTCTGTGGTGGTGCGTGTCGAGTACGGCAGGACCAAGCCGTTACAAATATCGCCACGATATCCCTTCGAACAGGGATTGCCTCACCGCACTCACAGCTCTTTTAAAGTTGGAAATAAGTATGAATCATCACATCATACCATCGCTGGTTCCAGGGTGTTTTTATTTTCAAAACGCTGCCAACACACAACCCCAACGCGTTTCGGTCTCAGCCGAGACCTTGCTCACGAGGAACAATCGATCAACACAGGGCGCCATACTCTTTCAGTTCTATTTAAAGAAATATATTTCATGACCCAACTTCCTGTTAAGTCCAACTGTTGCATTATGGTATTTGTAGTTGCGCCTTTCCATGTTGTCGTTAAATCATGGAGCCATATTTACATTAAAATTACATTATGGCAACAGAATGACCAAATGGCATAACTTTTACATATATTCTCGTTACAGCACTACTTAGTCTATAAATCCAATCATTCTATCCATTTCAAAGTGTTCTATTTACACAACTAAAAGGAAAACAAATTAATATTCTTAAATAACGTTTCATGCGATAATTTAGGGTAACTACATTAATTCTAGCAGTTAAGTGAAATTTTCATTAGTTACTGTCAATGGCTGGGCTCGAACCCTCGTTCTCTATTTCCATTCCACATATCTTAGCATACTGAGCTATTCCCTCTTGCTTATTTTATAGCTGTTCTTGGCATTCATAACCATTCCAGTATTATCCATTTCAACCCTGGCACCCGGCCACTGTCATGGGAATATGCATTTTTGTATTTTTTATGTTATGAAACTATAATAAATTTTATACCCTTACTTGCTTTAGTAAGTAAGGGTATAAAATTTATTATAGTTTCATAACATAAAAATACAAAATGCATATTCCCTATGACAGTGGCCGGGTGCCAGGGTTGAAATGGATAATACTGGAATAGGTTATGAATGCCAAGAACAGCTATAAAATAAGCAAGAGGGAATAGCTCAGTATGCTAAGATATGTGGAATGGAAATAGAGAACGAGGGTTTGAGCCCAGCCATTGACAGTAACTAATGAAAATTTCACTTAACTGCTAGAATTAATGTAGTTACCCTAAATTATCGCATGAAACGTTATTTAAGAATATTAATTTGTTTTCCCTTTTAGTTGTGTAAATAGAACACTTTGAAATGGATAGAATGATTGGATTTATAGACTAAGTAGTGCTGTAACGAGAATATATGTAAAAGTTATGCCATTTGGTCATTCTGTTGCCATAATGTAATTTTAATGTAAATATGGCTCCATGATTTAACGACAACATGGAAAGGCGCAACTACAAATACCATAATGCAACAGTTGAACTTAACAGGAAGTTGGGTCATGAAATATATTTCTTTAAATAGAACTGAAAGAGTATGGCGCCTGTGTTGATCGATTGTTCCTCGTGAGCAAGGTCTCGGCTGAGACCGAAACGCGTTGGGGTTGTGTGTTGGCAGCGTTTTGAAAATAAAAACACCCTGGAACCAGCGATGGTATGATGTGATGATTCATACTTATTTCCAACTTTAAAAGAGCTGTGAGTGCGGTGAGGCAATCCCTGTTCGAAGGGATATCGTGGCGATATTTGTAACGGCTTGGTCCTGCCGTACTCGACACGCACCACCACAGAGCGCCCAGCAGTCAGTAAAGGTGGACTTTGCGGAAAGGATATATATATATATATATATATATATAGATATATATATATATATTCTTGGCAACTCCGTTCGCCCTCTGGCGTACCTCTCGTCCCAAAGAAACGGAGCACGGACCCAAAATAATAGCAAAAGTTGTTTGTTTATTGCTCCTCCAACACCTCTACAGCCATGACGCGTTTCAGCCCCACCTTGGGCCTTGATCACATGACACGCTCTGTCAGGTAGGTGGCTTTTTTTATATTCAGTTTATCAGCTGTGCAATATTTAAAGTGATCAGTGCGTCAGAAAAACTTCACATTAATAAAAAGTACAAACAAGTTACTGACTGAATGCTGTTAGTGTCATCATTGCAATCTCAGTTGTAATGGTTAATCCCAAAATAAAATATGCACTTAATAACTTTAAATTTGATCATACCATTGTAAATAAGACAATTAATACAATTAATACAATTAATAGTTCATAAAAAACAGGGTAAGTAGTTAATAAAAAAATGGCGAAAACAATTTCGGCTTGAATGCTTTTTGGCCATACCCTCATATCAAACTACTATTGATGTATTACAACGTCTTATAAACTGAGTTTTTTTGTGAAGTACTGACTTGTCTGATTTAAAGTGCTTGTGCTGTGCAAAAGTGATATAAAACCAGTGATAAAAAAGATTATGTGTTAAAAAACTACCTAACCCTGTGTATAAAATTGAAAATTACAAAAAATAAAATGTTAAGCGGCGGCAATTTTAACAAGGAAGATCTATTATCCTGTATTAAAATAACGATAACGACTATCGGTGGACAAATTACTTGATCATAATTCAGGTTTTAGCTCCCCTACTCTCCTTGATGTACTTTACTGCAGGCAGGTGTGCAACTCTTCAGTGGCGTTGAGGCCTCTAGGTTGTTTGGTGTCGAGATTGACTATGTATTGGGCCTCTAGTAGCCTGAGCTGTTTTTCCCGATCCCCTCCTCTTTTCTTGGGGGGAACAGCGTCAATTAAATAATATTTGAGGCCACTCGGATCTGCACTGTGAGCCTCACTAAAATGTCTGGCGACCGGATAACTGTGGTCCTGATTTTTAATTGCCCTTATGTGCTGGAGCACCCTTTTGTGTCCCTGCAGAATTGTACTGCCAATGTATTGTAACTTGCACGGGCACTCCAGCACATAGACCACATAGTTAGATTTGCAGTTCTACATTTGTAAAATCCTTTTCGTTGAGAAAGCCAAGAGCTGGTACTCAGTCCACCGGGATCATTATGCACTAGAATATCTTTCATGGATCTTGCCCTACTATAAGTAATAGTTGGTTTTGTAGGAACCAAATTACCTATCAGAGGGTCACTTAATACCAACGGCCAATTTCTCATTATGAGTTTCCTCACCTGATTTTCTTGTTTATTAAATTTCAGAATAAATCTGAAGGTTTTGTCCTGTTCCTGCTTTTTAGTGTTATCTAATATTTTTGTCTCTTGTGTCTGTGATTTACATAATAAGCTTTCTCTAGGTTTGGACCTACTCTTTTCAATTGCTTTATCAATACAGATGTTTGAGTATCCCCTTTCCTAAATCTCATTTTGCTATTTTGTTGTGCTGTGAATAAATCCATCTATATATTTTTTTCACTGAAAAAACCACAGGTTTCAGGGACGTTATAGTTAGGCTGACATTTCACTCATACAAAACCAGAGAAATTCGGCCGTTATAGTTAGTTGAGCTAACTATAACTCACGCCCCCGCAATGCGCTGTTGATGACATCACATATTCCATCACTCATGACATGGTCAGTGACATCACTGATGCCATCTCAAATGACATCACTGATGACATCATTCAGTTACTGTGTGTTTCTGTAAACTTTAAATATGTTTTTTATATATATATGCTAAGGTATATTGAACAATGAGTGGGTGTATGAGTGTCTGAATGGATGATTTAGTGGGTGCGTGACTGACTGTATAGGTGAATGATTAAACGTTTCTTACTGAATGCATGGGTTAGTGACTAAACTGTGTGAATGTCTGAATCAGTCTGTCAGTGGGTGTGTAAGTGGCTCCATGGGTCAGTGAGTAACTTTATGAGTGTCTATATGGATTATTGATTTGTTGTCTGAGTATCTGTATGGGTGTGTGAGTGTCTGTGTGGGTGGGTGGGAGTGTTTGACTCCATGCATAGATGTGTGAGTGACTGATTCACTGAGTGTATGGTTTCAAGAGTACTCCTCTGAAGGGCAGTATTGGTGTGTGAATGTGTGTATAGGCCTGTTGGTGAGTTTTTAGATGTCTCAGTTGTACATGTGTGAGTAACTACATATCTGAAAGGCAGTTTATGTGAGTTTTTGACTATATAAATGAATATATGTGAGAGTAAGTCATTGTGACAGTGGCTGTATGTATGAGTGTGTTCTTGTGTCAGTGATTATATAAGAGAGTAAGTCTGTGTCAGTATCTGTATGAATAAGTGATGTAGTGTGTGTATAACTGTATAGGTGAGTAAATGGCAGTGTGATTAATTCTTGGGGTGACTGAGTAGGTGTTTGAGTACCTCTATGGCTGAGTGATACTGTGTGAGTGTCTGTTTAGCTGTATCAGAGTATATGATAGTGCTTTATTGATGAGTGACTGCATGTATGAGTGACTGTATGGGTAAATGAGTGGATGTGTCTGTAGATCTAGGAATCAGTGAGAGAGTATGTAGTAATTGGTATTGATGTGTCTATGGTTTAAAAAATGAATGTCTCTATTTTAGAGAGGGTGTATCAAAGGTTATATTAGGGTGTAAGGAGGTGCATCAAATGTTCACGTGGATGATGTCATCAGTGATGTCATCAGTGATATCATTTGAGATGTCATCAGTGATGTCATCAGTGAGTCACTGAACATGTCATGAGTGATGTAATATGTGATGTCATCAGCAGTGCATTGTGGTGGCGCGAGTTATAGTTAGCTCAACTAACTATAACGGCCAAATTTCTCTGGTTTTGTATGAGTGAAATGTCAGTCTAACTATAACGTCCCTGAAACCTGTGGTTTTTTTCAGTGAATTTCAAAGGTTTTTCAAATGCTAATTCCTAACTATAACGTCCTTGAAACCTATGGCTTTTTCAGTGAATTTCAGAGGTTTTTTAAATGCTAAATCCTAACTATAACGTCCCTGAAACCTATGGTTTTTTCAATGAATTTCTAAGGTTTTTTAAATTGTAATTCTTAAGTTTAAAATAATTTCTAACCTTACCTTTTTTACAACATTTGTAAGTGTTGTATTGAATTGCTTTTATTTAAAAATGATTGGAACTATATTTTTGATTTTTAAAAAAAAAAAGTTATACTTAGTTTTTCTAAAATCTTCTTTAACAATTAAAATTACTCTTTTAAAAAATATATATCATACACTACTAAAAATATACTTTTGTATATGTACAAACTACATTTATATTTTGTTGAAATAATGCTTTTAATACTGTGAAAGTTGTTTTATTGTATTATAATGCTTGCTTTTTTTCAAAAATGTTTTACAAAGGAGTTGCGCACCCTACGCGAACCTATTCAATGGGTGGGTGGTTTCAGGGTGCTCGAACTCTGCTGGCGTGCATTTCTGGAGTCGCGCTGGAGTCGCAACTTCGGCGTAATTTCAAAAGTATGAAATATCATTGTAGAAATTATAAATATCAGTTTTGGTTAAAGACTTTCACTAATCTAATTTAGAAAACAATTTATAAACAGTATTTTTTACTTTACTATGAACTGTATGAAATTTCACAAGTGCGCGACGTATGCACGTAGGGTGCGTGACCCTTCCCGGCACGTATTTCTGGGGTCACGCATGGGTCGCGACTCCGGCGTAGTTTTCAAAGTGTGAAATATCACTATACAAAGTTAAAATATCAGATTAGTATAAACACTTTTACTAATATACTTTTTAAAGTATTTTATAAACACCTATTTATACTTTATAATTATGTATACAAACTTTTACGGGTGCGCGACTTGTGTGCGATGGGTGCCCGCACCCTACGCGTCTCCATGTGACCTGAAAAGAAAGCTTCTGATTGGTTTATAACATTTTCATTCTGTAAGAGGGAGGATCTAACACCTGTTTTATTCCTCTTATTATTTCTCTGTCTTCCTGGCAAGACCTACTTCTTGTATCTTCCTTGATTTTTCTATTTTAGTGTGTTTCTTGACTTTTTATTTAAACAATGGCATCCAGTCATCCTGATCAAGACCTTCTGGAAGAAAAAGTTGATATAGTGGAGCCAGTTAAATAAAGAAAGGAAAGTGTGGTTTGGGTCTTCTTCATTGTGATGGAGGGAGAGAAGAAGGTCAATGCAAGAAAAGTTACATGCAAGATCTGCAAAAGAGTACTCTCGAGAGGTTCAGACAAGACGTACTCATGTGGAACGTCATCCATGAAAAAACATTTGGAGACAATCCAACCCTTGCATCTGGCAAAAGAAGTTTCTCAGAGGGAGAGGAATGAAGCAGCACAACAAGACCCAAATGCTCCTTCAACATCCTCACAAGGACTTTCACCTACACCGAGGACACACATCGTTCCAGAACTACTGGATGCCACAATTAGTTGCAAGAAATATGATGCAAAACTCTGCATTGGGGAGAAATGCATTGACGTCATTACCAATGCAATTAAAACACATAAGTGTTAATTTTTTTTTTAATCTGCTCCCAAATTTTCTTTTCCTTTTTTTTCCAAACAGTTTTATTGGAGTATTGGAGTCTTCAAGTTTGTTTTGATTTAAAAAAAATACCAAAAACAACAAAAAAAAGAAAAAATTGTTTAAAAAAAACGGTTGTTACGGAACCACATACACTGGTTAAAAATAGAAAAATTACCTGAGTAATTGCATGAGTGCAAGGATACTGCCTGAGTGAATGCAGGACTAATTGTATAGTGTCTGAATGATTGCATGAGTGCATGGGTAATGCCTGGATGATTTTGTAAGTGCATGGGTACTGCCTGGGTGATTGTTGGAGTGCATGGATAGTGCTTGGATAATTTGAAGAGTGCAAGGGTAGTGCCTGGGTTATTGTACGAGTGCACGGGTAATGACTGGGTGATTGCATGAGTGCATGAGTAGTGCCTGGGTGATTGGAGGACTGCAAGGGTAGTGCCTGGGATTTTGCATGAGTGCATAGGTAGTGCCTGGGTGATTGGAGGAGGGCATAAGTCCTATGTGGGTGATTGCATGAATGCTGGAGTAATGTCTGGGTGATTGGAGGAGTGCATGGGTACTGCCTGAGTGAATGAAGGAGTGCATGACTAATGTCTGAGTGATTGCATGAGTGCATGGGTAGTGCCTGGGTAATTGGAGGAGTGCATAGATAGTGCCTGGATGATTGGAGGACTGCAAGGGTAGTGCCTGGGTTATTGCAAGAGTGCAGAGGTAGTGCCTGGGTGATTGGAGGAGTACATAGGTAGTACCTGAATGATTGCATGAGTGCACGGGTAGTGCCTGGATGATAGGAAGACTGCATGGGTAGTGCTTCTATGTTTATATGAGTGCAGCAGAAGTGCCTTAGTGCACGTATGAGTGCATGGGTACTGTCTGAATAATTGCATGAGTACATAGGTAGTGCCTGGGTGATTGGAGGAGTGCATGAGTAGTACCTGGGTGACTGCATGAATGCACGGGTAGTGCCTGGATGATAGGAAGACTGCATGGGTAGTACTTCTATGATTGCATGAGTGTAGCAGATGTGCCTCAATGCATGTATGAGTGCATGGGTGGTGCCTGAGTAAATGCATGAGTGCATGGGTAGTGCCTCGGTGATTGGAGGAGTGCATACCTAGGGCCTGGGTGATTTTATAAGTGCATGGAGAGTGGCTGGGTGATTGAAGGAGTGCATGGGTAATGCCTGGGTGATTGTATGAGTGCAGGGATAATGTCTGGGTGATTGGAGGACTGCATACGTACTACCTGAGTGATTGAAGGAGTGCATGGATAATGCCTGGGTGATTGCATGAGTGCTGGGGTAATGTCTGTCTGATTGGAAGAGTGCATGGGTACTGCCTGAGTAATTGAAGGAGTGCATGGGTAATGCCTGGATGATTTTATAAGTGCATGGGTAGTGGCTGGGTGATTGAACGAGTGCATGGGTAATGCCTGGGTGATTGACTGTATCAGTGCAGGGATAATGTCTAGGTGATTGGAGGAGTGCATACGTACTACCTGAGTGATTGGAGGAGTGCTTGAGTACAACCTGGGTGATTGCATGAGTGCTGGGGTTATGTCTGGTGATTGGAGGAGTGCATGGGTACTGCCTGTGTGATTGAAGGAGTGCATGAGTAATGTCTGGGCGATTGCATGGGTAGTGCCTGGGTGATTGGAGGAGTGCATGGGTACTGCCTGACTGATTGAAGGAGTGCATAGATAATGCCTGGGTGATTGCATGAGTGCAGATGTAATGTCTGGGTGATTGGAGGAGTGTATAGGTATTACCTGAGTGATTGAAGGAGTGCATACGTAATGCCTGGGTGATTTCATGAGTGCATGAGTAGTGCCTGGGTGATTGGAGGAGTGCATGGATAGTGCATGGATGACTGCAGGACTGCAAGGGTAGTGCCAGGATTATTGCATAAGTGCATAGGTAGTACCTGTGTGATTGAAGGAGCACATGAGTAGTACCTGCGTGATTGCATGAGTGTATGGGTCCTGCATGGATGAAAGGAAGACTGCATGGGTAGTGATTCCATGATTGCATGAGTGCAGCAGAAGTGCCTCAGTGCATGTATGAGTGCATGTGTAGTACCTGAGTAATTGTGTGAGTGCAGTGGCAGTGCCTGGGTGATTGCATAAGTGCATAGGTAGTGCCTGGGTGATTTTATAAGTGCATGGGTACTGACTGAGTGATTGGAGGAGTGCATAGATACTGCCTGAGTTATTGAACAACTGCATGGGTAGTGCCTGGGCGATTGCATGAGTGCATGGGTAGCACCTGGGTGATTGTAGGAGTGCATGGATAGTGCCTGGATAATAGGAAGAGTGCAAGGGTAGTGCCTTGGTTATTGCACAAGTGCATGGGTAATGACTGGGTGATTGCATGAGTGCATGAGTAGTGCCTGGATGATTGGAGGAGTGCAAGGGTAGTGCCTGGGCTATTGCATGAGTGCAAAGGTAGTACCTGGGTGATTGCATAAGTACTGGGGTAATATCTGGGTGATTGGAGTAGTGCATGGGTACTGCCTGAGTGATTGAAGGAGTGCATGAGTAATGTCTGGGTGATTGCATGTGTGCAGGGGTAATGTCTGGGTGATTGGAGGAGTGCATGGATAGTGCCTGGGTGATTGGAGCAGTGCAAGGGTAGTGCCTGGGTGATTGGAGGAGTGCATGGGTACTGCCTCAGTGATTGAAGGAGTGCATGGGTAATACCTAGGTGATTGCATGAGTGCAGGGGTAATGTCTGGGGGATTGGAGGAGTGCTTACGTAATGTTTGGGTGATTGCATGAGTGCAGGGGTAATATCTGGGTGCTTGCATGACTGTATAGGTAGTGCCTAGGTGATTGGAGGAGTGCATAGGTAGTGCCTGGGTGATTTTATAAGTGCATGGGTAGTGCCTGAGTGATTGAAGTAGTGCATGGGTAATGCCTAGGTGATTGCATGAGAGCAAGGGTAATGTTTGGGTGATTGGGGGAGTGCTTGAGTAATGTCTGGGTGATTGCATGAGTGCAGGGGTAATGTCTGGGTGGTTGCATGAGTGTAGTGGTAGTGCCTAGGTGATTGGAGGAGTGAATAAGTAGTGTCTGGGTGATTTTATAAGTGCATGGGTACTGGCTGGGTGATTGGGGGAGCACCTGGGTGATTGGAGGAGTGCAGAGGTAGTGCCTGGGTGATTTTATAAGTGCATGAGTACTAGCTCGGTAATTGCATGAGTACAAGGGTAGTGCCTGCGTGATTGGAGGAGTGCAAGGGTAGTGCCTGGGTGAATATATAAGTGTATGGGTAGTGGCTGGGTGATTGAAGGAGTGCATGGGTAATGCCTGGGTAATTGCATGAGTGGAGAGATAATGTGTGGGTGATTGGAGGAGTGCATGGGTACTGCCTGAGTGTTTGAAGCAGTGCACGAGTAATCCTTGGCGGATTGCATCTGTGTAGGGGTAATGTCTGGGTGATTGAAGGAGTGCATGGATACTGCCTGGGTGATTGGAGGAGTGCAAGGGTAGTGCCTGGATGATTGGAAGAGTGCATAGCTAATGCATGGGTCATTGCATTAAGGCAGGGGTAATGTCTGGGTGATATTATAAGTGTATGGATACTTGCTAGGTGATTGGAGAAGTGCATGGATAGTGCCTGGGTGATTGAAGGAGTGTGGGAATAGTGACTAACTGTAAAGATGAGTGCCTGGGTAGTGTTTGAAGGAATGGATGAGTGCAGTAAAAGCGGCTGTAAATATTATTTCACATTATCATGCTTATTACATTATTTCATCTTACTTTTTTACTAATGCAGATTCAAAACTCAGTGGAACTATTTTCCAGTAGTTTTGTTGTAAACTGAATTTAAAATCTTTTCAAACTTCACCATTACCTTCTGTAAAAAAGAAGAAGAAAAACTGTTATTGAATATAATATTATAGTTTTAAGAACACAACATAATTTTAGAATTACACGACATTTTCAGTTTCCTTTTTTGCTGTTCTCAGATTCTACTGAATTTCACCATACACAGTGATTTCAATGTAAATCATCATACAACAGGGGGGAAAAAACAATAAAAAACAAAAACAAATCAGCGTTGAGCATTATTTAGAACAAGTGTAACTATCTGTTTACCTATCTACAGTTTCTAAATTACATTCTTCAACTACATTAAGTCTTTTATTTCTCTCAAGTACATTTTGGAAAATATACACTCTCATTTACATTGCGTATAATATAAAGATCAAATATATAAACTACTTCTTTCAAACACAATTTTCCAAACGCAATATGAATTAACACAAACAATAATCCAAACACTAATTGTTCACATCTTCCCAATAGGCAGAATAATGTTTCCAAATCCATTTGCATTGAAAATATCCAAAATAAACTCGTTATTTCATGTTCACATCTTCCCAATAGGCCGAATGATGTTTTCAAAACTTTGGCATCAAAAATATGAGATACGACTTTGGTAATTCGTAAGGCAACCTACATTTGAATTCCAAATGGGCATCATTGCAGTGTGTCCATCCTTTATTGCACTTTAAATACACAGTATAGTGTCCAGATGTTGTAGTAGGTCCATCATGGAAAATAATAGTCACTGCTTTAAAAGTTCTTCCTGAAATTGATACTTGACTTGCTACAAAATGTTCAATTTTGGTTTCCAATTTTGTTCCATTTGCTCTACAATGTAGAATTAACATAATATATTTTCCATATCTTTCTATATATAATGTTGACAACATTTCTGATTTACAATAAGAACATTTCATATCTTGATTAGCTGTTTTTGCTAATTTGTTAAAAGACACTGATTTGCAATCTGGTATCGTCATGTATATGAATTGTTCAGTGTCTATTTCAGTAGTAGAAGAAAATGAACACTCTTCACATTTATGATCCCATCTGTAACTTAGTCCAAATAAATGTTCAATTTCTATTCCTTCATCATCCAATACTCCAAGCATAAACATAAGAAATTCTTGTGCATCTTGGTGTATATTCAATGTAAATTTCAATGAACCAGTACATATATCCAAAAGATGCCGAATGCCAGAAGCAGTATGGATTTTAGTTCTATCAGTTACCAACTTTTGTAAAATATAGGGGCCTATTAGCAATAACCGGCGATAATTATCGCTAAGCGCAGTTAGCGCTAGGATAATTATCGCCGGCTATCGCAGGTTTCTATCGCGGAGATAGCGTGCTATCAGCAACGCTTATCTCCAAAGCGATAGAAACCCTGGAAAACAGTGTGAATATCGCTTGAAAACAAGCGATATTCGAACTGTGACCAGTGTTAGCTTGGCGATAGGGCGAGGGGGATTTAGCCATGTAATCCACCTCCCATTGGATTACATGGCTAAGTCAGGGTTGGACCAGGCGTTAACAAACCAGCGCTAAACGTGCTAAAGCGGCGATAGAGCCCTTGATAATATGCCCCTCTATGCAGTAAAGAACAGAATCTTTTTTCTCAATTTTCCATAATTTCATGATGAAGATCCTCTAGATAAAAGACAACATTTACAGTTACATTAGCGTAGCCGTTGATACCTGAACTATTTTCTAACTGGTATCCTACAATATCATCAACAGTGTCCATTTTCATTTTCTTTGCAGTCTCATCGTTCTCTTGATTTGTTTTCTTTTTTTGAATCTCAGTAGAATATTTGTCATATTTTTGTTTTAGACACACTACACGTTTCTCATACACGGGATATTCACCTAAGTTAGGAGCATAAAGTCTTCTTCACCGATTGTACTCTTTTACACAATTTACATCAGCACTAATCTTTTTCTCATCAAAATCAATCAAATACTAACCAGATAATTCTCTTACTCGAGACAATGCAACGTATGCCATACCCTCTTTAAACACTGTACTTCCAATATTTACCAAAGCACTGTCTACACTTAAACCTTGAGATTTATGAATGGTTACTGCATATGCTAAAGAAAGAGGAAACTGTTTTCTACAAACATACAAGTCTTTTACAAGCAAAAAATGAACAGCACAACGTCCAATCTGTTTTACCTCTTCAATCTGATCAAATTTAATCTTCAAAAATTCAATTCCATCTCTGTTCTGAAAATTTACAAAATCAACAACTTTTCCCATGACCCCATTTACAAAACTTTCTTCTACATTTAAATGATGCCATAAAATTACTCAACAGTTTACACATACATATAAAGTATTTTCTAAACCTGCAGTCTTAGACACCGACTTTTCCAAAGAATACCATTTTTACTGTTTTGAGAAAAGAATAGTAACTCCTTCTTGTTCCATTTCACCAATAGCTTCCATTTTCACTATTGGTTATTTTTCCAATTTCAAAATTTCTTGATTGAATGTTGAACATTCTTCCAGTGTAGGCATTAGGCAAACTATAGACTTCTTTTCTCCAATTTTCTTGTATATTATTTCAGGTGCTATATTTTCATTTGCAAACAAGTTCGTTAAAAGCCGACTTTGTAAAGCTTCTTTGCCATGTTTTGTCAAAACACCAATTCTTATATCTTGAAGAATTTTTCCATAATGTTCATCACTTGCTTGTTGCATATTCTTAATTAGTTCTTTGTAATCAAAATGAGACCAAATGTTGACATTTCCAATACTTCCCAAAGATTTCCTAGTGTCTTCATGGACAAGTGTTTTAAAAACAAGTTGCCCTTTTACACACAGGAGTAAGTAGGTGTAAATATGTCGCCAAATACAATTACATGTTTTCCTCCAAATAGAACATCATAATCTGTTTTTAAAATCTGTTGCATTCTTAAATGTACAAAGGCAAGCATTAAGTTTGAGACCATGCTCACCTCATCAATGATTCGAAGTTTCATTTTCATCAGTACTCGTGACACTTCAAAACAAGCTTTTCCAGATAGCTTGTGATATTCCAATTTATTTTCATGTTCAACTGGTAGCATGAGTAATCGACGTAAAGTAATCCCTTTAATGTTGTGTGCTGCTAATCCAGTTGGAGATGTTACAACACAAGATAAATGGCATCCAGTAATTTTGTGTAGATAACTGGTGAAAACTTTAATTAAGAAACTTTTTCCTATTCCAGCTTGACCACTGATGTACATTCGAATAGGCTTAAATGATGTGCATTGGCATTCTTTTTTTTCATTTTGCAAACCATGCTGTATCTGTAGTGTCACTTGCTTATTTTTCTTTTTTTTCAATATTTAGTTGCTCTTCCAAGTTTCTCAAATCAATAATATCCTGTTGTGTTTGTTGCATTTTCATTTCTACTTCATTCATGGCCATTGCTGCTTCATTTTCAATAATTGGTTGTCCTAGTGGATCTTGACTTAGTGGAGCAGAACTCTGACTATCTTGAGAACTGTCTCTTGCTATTTCAGCTGCAATAGTAGTTTCTTGGTCAATCTCTTCATTTAACATTTGTAGATAAGTAGGGAAAATTGTGCATTGAATGTTATTTTTACATGCATTAAAAGAATCTTCATAGCAGTCGAAATCTCCAAGTCATTCCGCTTCACTACGCCAAGGCTTGAAGAGTTGCAGTAGTGAGTTTCACAATTCAGTTTTCTGTGGTTAATAAGATTTCTTTTGGCATGTTTTACCAAACATCCATCACATCCAATTTCTGCATATTTTTCTTCATTTATATTTTCAGTAACATTCTCTTAAAGCTGTAATGTTGCAGTACTTCATAGAGACATACGTTTTCCAGATGTGGACTCCTTTTGGGATGGTATGTATCCAACATATTAGTTTTAACAATATCTGTACTTTCTGGTTCATTCAATGCTAAGTATTCAATTTCTTGTAGAGATTTCAAAACTCTATTTCGGGTAGCCGCAAGACCTAGACTTACCCAAATGATTCCTCTTGACTTTGAATATAAACTCGCTGAGCTCAACCGATCCGAACATTCATAGGATCCAATCTCTCGATGGGAAAGCATTTTTCAAACTAAAGCTGTACAATTTGTTACTAAGGCTCTTCTCTTGTGAAATTTCCTTCAACTCTGTCTTGTCAGATTTCGTTATATATGACGTAACGTAGCGAGCAACAGCAATTGAATTATCTGCAACATACTGGATATCCATGTTTGCATTCCACATTGTCAAAATCACTGGATTGTAGTCATTAATATACTTTGAATCTTCAGTTCTTTTTATGTTGTATGTATTCTGCGGTGATTTTCAAGTTATAGTATGTCTGACTGCTGGCATAAAATTATTGACTCTTCCTTTTGAAATTACTGGACGTGGAAATCCAAAACGTCATTTTGTATAAAATTTTCCCTTTGACTTGTATTTTCGTCGACAATATTTTCCACATCGATGACTTTGAAAACGTAAAAATTGTTCTCTTAAGCTCTCTACTCCTCCTTTTTTGGGAATGGCACAGGTAACATACTCTTTGATAAAAGACAAAATAGTTTCATTAGAATCGGTTCCTAATTTAGGTGCATCCTTGATCCATAATAGCATGTATATATGAGGAGCACCTCTGGCTTGATACGCCTTTCTCCAAAAGAAATCAGTAACTTCTCTAAGGGCCTGATTCACAGAACTAACTTACGTCAAAAACGTAAAGTTAGTACTTTTTGGTATTCACAGAATACACTTACTCATTTTGGTATTCACAGAATGAACTTACTCATTTCGGTATTCACAGAAGTTAGTAGTCCTAACTTTAGGACTCCTAAATGCCTTCTGTGAATACCGAAAGTCTTAAAGTTAGGTTTTTCTCAGTTTAGGAGTAGTAAAGTTAGGAGTCCTAAATTTACTACTCCTAAACTGAGAAAAATCCTAACTTTAAGACTTTTGGTATTCACAGAAGGCATTTAGGAGTCCTAAAGTTAGGACTACTAACTTCTGTGAATACCGAAATGAGTAAGTTCATTCTGTGAATACCAAAATGAGTAAGTGTATTCTGTGAATACCAAAAAGTACTAACTTTACGTTTTTGACGTAAGTTAGTTCTGTGAATCAGGCCCTAAGAGTTGTATTATTTTTATTGCCGATAAAAGACATCATAGCTTGAAATCTATGATTATTAATTAAAATATCTGCACACATTCACAAAGAACACAATTCTCCTGCTGTCTTCAATTCAATATTTTGGACATTTGAATTTGCTTGTCGAAGAAATTCAAGTAAATTGTCCCAAGCATATTCAGCACAGCTAAGTGTTAGAAACCACGTAGGAGTACCTAAGTTTCTTAATATACATTTAAGTTCGCCGTGACGACGATACCAATACTCATCAGTACCACGTTGACACGCCATCAAATTAATTAACTGAGATTCCAAATGATCGTCTCTTTGGTGAACTTTGTCCATAAATTCCTTGGCGAAACATGTGTAAGATGAACTCCTATTCACAGCATATGAAAGTCCAGACAAGTCACTTTCAAATAGAAGATGAAATATATTTTGAATGCACTGTCGAAAACTTGAATCTTCTGAGTACAGTCTTGTCGTCCGGTATTCTGAAGCTGAAATCTGTACTGCTCGTTCATCATAACGTCCACCTTCTCCAGTGGGGAACAGCTGTGGAAAACAACGAGCTTCTAAACTTTTTTCCCATACACTCATGGGAGTTCCTTTTGCTTTCTTCATTTGAAATAATTCAATAGTGTTTCCAATCACTTCTTTTGAATGTAGAGGATGTATACTGTGATGTTCGTAAATCTCTTCACTCCTTGACTTGTCCACTTTTTCTATTTGGCCAGTTGAAATTTCTGTATCTTCTTCTAAACATATTTCCTGTTCTTCCACATTCACAATTTTATAATAAATATTGTTCTGTACAAGATATAATGTAGCCTTTTGAAGTTTGGTGACATCTACTAACTCTTGCCATATTTTCCGACTCTTTGTTGGTACACCATTAACTAGAATAACTACAGGCTCACTTTCCTCTCTCTCTATACCAACAGTTTCAATATTTTTCTTAAAATCTAAAGGTAAGTACACAACTCTTCCTATCAGAGCTCTTTGTAAATCTGTTGGAGGCAGCTTACCTGTTTTAGGCTCCATACGAACTATAGCCTGAAACGGGTGCACAGATTGAATAAGAATGGACTCATATGTATTTAAATCTGCCAGTTCCGGAGAAATAGCTACCAACTCTAAGTTGTTATGTACTGCTCTAGCTGGCATTTTGTTATCTTCTAATTTGTTGTGACAATATTTACAAATACGTTGATCAGTACCCAACTCAAAACGACCTTCCACCAATAAATAAGCACCAAATTGTTCCCACTTATCATTATTTTCCTTTTCACTTTTTCAATACACATCAACATTCCTAGTTTGACTTATATAGTGAGTGCGTTGACAACAAATACAAACATAGTTTGGTTTTTCACATGAAAGTGTCTTAAACTTTGTAATTTCTTCTGCAAACTTCTCAGTACTAATATCTTCCACCTGTTCTTAAACACCTACTCTTATCAAGCTATCACTTTCTTTACTCTCCTCTTGTGAACCAAAGAAATGAAACTGTATATCATCACAAACTTTTTTTACATCCGATACTGAACCATTCAAAAGAGCTGTGTTTATTTCACTTAAAGATAATGCAGGACTTTTTACGTAGTACAATATCCTTACTAACTACCGCATTTCTGAGTGATGTACTGCTAACATTCTTAAATGATGAAAAGTACTTTGGCACACTTTTCTAGAACGACAAGCCAGAGTATGACCCTGCAACTTAGTATATTTTCTCACTTTAAAAGGATCTTGTCCTTGCAATATCTTAATCTTCTATTTAACACTTTTTTTTGGCATATTCTCGTAAGAAAATTCATAATATATCGATGGATTCCTGTCGAATACTACAAATACTTCTACAATCCCACTTATACACTGGGGCTTGTGTACATCTCCCTTGAACTTCTTCAGCTATTACTTCTTCTACATTTCTAGGAACCATCTTTTCTTTTTCAATTGGACAACCATCTTTTATCTCATAACAACGACCACTGGTATCAACTGCATGAACTAATGAATTTTGTTGAAAATAGTTTTCTTCATTAAAGAAAGGCTCAGTACTAGAAGTGTGCCTCCATTAACCAGTAAAAGTTGTGCAAAAGTTACTTCTATTAACCAGTCTTTTTCTTTTGCTTTTCTCCTTCATAAAGTTAATTGTTTTATTCAATGTTTTCATTCTCTTCAATACCAATATAAATAATTTCCGTTTCAAATCAAAAGCAGTATCTACTACACTTCAATATGTTGCTTCTTTTTAAATGTTGAGATCTTTTTTTATACTTTTTACAATCTTTTAATACATTTTGAATTACTCTATTATGAAACATACATACACGTATGCCCTTAAATTGTTTCTATCTTTTTGTCACTTGTGCTTCTTTTCCATTGTGTTTCTTTATTTGCCGCTCCTTTGTTAGAAAAATGTCTTTCCTCCTTTGGTTAGTATTTTGATCATTCAATCTCTCCACAACTTTTTTAATAAATTGTTTAGTTCTCTTACCAGAAGCCACTTTATCCTCAGCATACTTTTGGTGTTTTTCTACTCCACTCGTTTTAGTTTTCATTAAGTACTCCAGTTTCCTTTGGTCTCTTCTCTTTTCATGTTTTCTTGCCATCTTTTATTTCTAATCCAAATAAAATCTTCCTAAAAAATAAATAATAGTTTAATTATTTTAGTACATTAATTAAAATTTCAAAATTAATAACATTTCAATTTTGAAAATAACAACCAAGCGCAAAATTACAATTAAATTTCTATTGCATTTATAACTCATAAGAAGAGAAAAGTATAAAAATGAGCAAAACATCTGCAAAAACACAAGAATAGGTGGTCACACAGTCAAAAGAAGAAAGGGAAAAAAACAAAAGTGTTACAAACAGCAAAATGACATACTCAAACAACACCGCTATTTAAAAATGTAAGAAATGCAGAAAGAAGCAACAGATGTACAGAACGAGGCAAGACAGGTGCAGAAAGAGGCAAAAGAAGTACAGAAAGAGGGAAACGTAAAAAAATGCAAGTAAGGTACAGAAACAAATAAAAGGGGTACAAAAAGGCAAAATGAGTTAAAAAAGAAATAAGACACGTGCTGAAAGAAGGAAGAGAAGTGCAGAAAGAAGCAACAGAGGTGCAGAAAAAGGCAAAAGAAGTGCACAAAGAAGCTAAGAGATATAGAAAAAGACAACAGAGGTGCAGAAAGAGACAAGAGAGGTGCACAAA
Source organism: Calotriton arnoldi (assembly GCA_963921515.1). Lineage (NCBI taxonomy): Eukaryota > Metazoa > Chordata > Amphibia > Caudata > Salamandridae > Calotriton > Calotriton arnoldi. The sequence continues at coordinate 1,634,457 of CAWUFW010002393.1, read as the reverse complement.
CAGGGAAAACAAGTGCAGAAAGAGGCAACAGGGGTACAGAAAAAAGCAAGAGAGGAGCAGAAAGAAGCAAGAGAAGTGCATAAAGAAGCAACAGAGATACAGAAAGAGGCAACATGCTTGCAGAAAGAGGCAAGAAAAGTCCAGAAACAAGCAAGAGACATGAAGAAACAGGCAAGAGAAGTGCAGAAAAAGGCAAGAGAAGTGCACAAAGAAACAAGAGAAGTATGGAAAGAAGCAAGACAGGTGCAGAAAGAGGCAAGAGAAGTGCAGAAAGAGGGAACAGGGATGCAGAAAGAGGGAAGAGATGTGCAGAAACAGGGAAGAGGGGTGCAGAAACAAGCAAGATGGCTGCAAAAGAGACAAGAGGGGTGCAGAAAGAAGCAAGTGAGGTGGAAAAAGAAGCAAGAGAAGTGCAGAAAGAAGCAACAAACATGCACAATGAGACAACAGTGGTGCAGAAAGAGGCAACAGGGGTGCAGAAAGAAGCAAGAGAGGTACAGAAAGAAGCAAGAGAGTACAGAAGAAAGCAACAAAGGTGCAGAAAGAGGCAAGAAAAGTACAGAAATATGCAAGAGAGTTGCAGAAACAGGCAAAAGAGTTGCAGAAAGAGGGAACAGGGGTGCAGAAAGAAGCAAGAGAGATGCAGAAAAAGTGAACAAGGGTACAGAAAGAGGCAAGAGAAGTGCAGAAAGAAACAACATAAATGGAAAAAGAGACAAGAGAACTGCAGAAAGAGGCAAGAGAATTGCAGAAACAGGCAACTGAGGTATAGAAATACAGAAAAGGGGTGCAGAAAGAGAAGTACATAAAGAGGGAAGAGGGTTGCAGAAAGAGCCAATAGCAGTGCAGAAAGAAACAAGTGAGGTGCAGAAAGAGGCAACAGAGGTTCAGAAAGAACAAGAGAGGTGCAGAAACAAGCAAGAGAAGTGCACAAAGAGGCTAGAGAGATGCTGAAAGAGGGAAGAGGAGTAGTATGTGTATAGGCAGTATCTCCTTAACTGTATGACTGCATGGTAGTGCCTAAGTAAAAGGATGAATGTAAGAGTAATGGTAGGATCATTGGATGAGTTCATATGTAGTGCCTAACAAAATGTATCACTAAATGGCTACTGCCTAAGTCAATAGTTCAGTGCTAGAGTAGTGCCCGATAATTGAATGAGTGCCCGGTTGATTGCATCAATGCATGAAAAATACCTGAGAGAAACTATGAGTACAAGCCTAAAGCATGGTTTATTGCATGAGTGTATGGGTAGAAGTTGAGATAATGCATGAGTGCACACATACTGTCAGTGTGATTCTTTCACCGCAGAGGTACTACCTGGATAAATGTATGAATGTATGGAAAATACCTCTGAGATAGTATTAGTATTAAGGTAATGCTTGGACCATTGCATAAGTGTATCAGTAGTGTCTGAGTGAATACATGAGTGCATAGGTACTGGCTGAATAAATGGTTGAATGGAATAGTAGTGTCTAGGTGATTATATGAATATATGGTTAATGTCTAAGTGATTAAAGCGGTGTATAAGTAGTGCCTCCTTGATTGCATAACTGAATAAGAATGCCTAAGTGAATTTATGAGTCAAAGAGAGATATGTACCTCTTTTCATCAGTGCACACCTAGTGCTTGAGTATATAGATGTAATTCTCACTATATTCCTAAAAACTAGCATGCATATCTATGTACCTTTTCCTAGTGGCATCATATGTAAAAGAAACATACAAATACATATTTCATTTCATTTCATTATGTCTTTATTTCGATTAAAATAATCATAAAACACAGTACATACAATATCAGGTTAAAAATACTTGAAATAAAACACAGTACTGTATGTAACAATCAGAACAATAAGACTAATAACAATAATTAGTGCAAGACATTGATCTTATAAAATGGCTCAATAGCCAAAGACCACATTAAAAACCATAAAAATACAATCATACTATATAAAACCAAATTATCATCACTACTATAGGTTAAATAACAGTGTCTCACTAAAATGACACCGCAGCTATGGAGCTATGACTAGGCACTGGTTACTCTTAATTTTTTTACAGCGGATAATCCAGGCCCAACTCAAAAATGTGGCCATAGCTACAACTATAGGAGCCTCAGTGGATGACCGCAAGATCCTTAACGCCTCCATAGCAGATCTAGTGCCCAGGTTCGTGCAGATGGGTTTCAGCCATTTACTCCTGGGAAGCTTGTAAGTCGGGCACGCCAACAAAAAGTGGGATATCGATTCCATCGGAGCTAAGCATGCAGGGCAATGCTCTGACCCGTGCAAGCGCCATTTGCATGTAAAGGCGTTAATTGGGAGAGAGCCAACCCTAAACTGGTGATATAATTTCCTATCAACCGGTCTAAGGATGGTATCCCAATATTTTTCGAGCACGAAGTCCTGTTTTTGCGTGAGAAAGTCCCTGGTTAAAGTAGACCTAGTAGTGGAAGAAAAGTAGTTACTCTTGACCATCTCCCAGTATGCGGCCTTAAACTCCCTTTTAGACGGAAATGGATTATCATTGGGATGCTCCCATAAACCACTCATCCCCATCCCACACAAGGTGTTTTTTACATTCTGTAGCCATTTGATCTTCCCCATACAGCCGACCCCCCTGAAATCCATAAGGGATTTGGCGTATTGGGAGAGCTCGGGCGTGACCCTGAGTCGTCTCCAAAATGCTATCGGTCTAAATCGGGCTAAATCCTCTATGCGAGGACAACCCAGATCCATAAAAAGTGGCAATAGGGGCGTAGATTGTGGAAGGCTCGTGATGGCTCTAACAAATTTATTCTGAGCTTGTGCCAAGGAGGAGATATTCTCAAAGCCCCATAACTCTGCACCATATAAGATTGAGGAAATAACCTTGGTGTTGTAAATCTTAAGAACCGGGGCCATGGGCTTAGTGGACGAGAGCTTATGTTCTTTTACCAGAGCTCCTGCCAACTGTGCATGTTTCATGGCTAAGAGGTCAATCTGGGGCTTCCAGTTAAGTCTCTTACCCAAGGTAATCCCCAGGTATGCAAACGCATTTGTCTGTTCCAATAGGACATTGTTCATAAACACACTACTTTTAATGGTCTTATAGTTGTGGAAGACCATAAACTTTGTCTTATCCACATTTACCACCAGCCCATGGTCGTGACAAAACACCTCGAACCTAGACAGTGCAGCCTGCAAGCCCTTCTGCGTCTTGGATAGGATCAAGGTGTCGTCAGCGAACATGAGCAATGGTATCCTCAGCCCCGCCAAACTAGGGGCATCTGTTTGGCATGTGGATTAGTAGTGAACCACCCTGTCTATAAACAAGGAAAACAACGTGGGCGTCAGGACGCATCCTTGGCGCACCCCCTTTAGGACTGGAAATCTGGCTGTAACCTCACCATTTGTGCCCCACCGCACCTGCGCATAATTCGAAGTGTGCAGTTTAATTATCAAGGCTAGTAGCTCCTGGGGCATCCCTGCATCCAAAAGGACGCTCCACATTTTGGTGCGTGGAACCAGATCAAATGCTGACTTAAGGTCGATAAAAGCTGCATATAGCGAACCTCCTCCCATGATAACTACTTTCCAGTAGATCATAACAAACCTAAAAACCTGGCCGATGGTGCTGGTAAAAGGACGAAAGCCAGCCTGCAAAGGTGACAAAATCTCATTCTCCTCAATCCACACTTGGATTCTACTAAGGACCAATCTGGCAATTATTTTCTGCATTGAATCAATAAGGCTAATCAGCCTATAATTGCCAGGTGACGAGCGATCGCCCTTTTTGTATATTGGTAGTATAATAGCTCCAGACCATGTATCCGGGATGGGTGCACCACTAGCTATAGCATTGGCTATAAAAGTAATGTATTTGACCCAGTTCTCTTTATCATACTGATACAAGTCGGCCGGTATGCAATCTGGACCAGGGGCCCTCCCTTTCGGCATCAATGAGAGGACCATTTCAACCTCCGAGCTATCGAACGATACAATAGTGGGTGTAAGACCAGGTAGGGGGTGGGAGTCAATATTGTTTGAGATTGAGAATTGAGCTTCGAAATACGCGACCCACGAATCTGGCGCTACATGATTGGCCGGTATGTGTGGTGTACCAGTACTACCCCACTTAACTATCTGCCAGAATTTAACCATGTCTCTCTCGTTGCTAGCTTCAAGTAGGTCGAGCCAACGTTTGTCGTCCCAGTTCTTCTTGGCTGATTTTTTAACTGCTTTGTACCTAGACCTGGCCAGTCTAACCGCACCCACATTTTTGGATCTAATGGCTTTTGTAAGTTCCCGATATGCATCTCTACATAACTTATTATACCAGGAAGCCGTTTTAGCACCTGAAGTTTTCTTCTTAGAGTGACGTATAGTAAAAAAAGATTTTAAACTAGAAAATAACTCACTATGAACACTTAAAACGATACGATTAATATCCTCCTGTGAATGACATTTATTAAGAATGGCAACCGAATGGGCGACCATAGACTTCATCTGTTCCAGGTCCCCCTCTCTTTCGACCAGCCTAACCCATCTGACTCTTCTATCATCATTCGAGACAGCTGCTTCCACTAGAGGGTGTGCTTCGTCCTTATTGGCATTGCCTAATGTGCTCAGTGCCATGAGTGATAATACTAGGGGATCATGATCACTTTCGGTCCGCTCAACAACCGACATGTCATGTAAGTGAGCCCAGAATTCCACATTGAGAAGGATATAATCTAACCGACTTGATCTTAGGCCGTTATTGAAGGTATGCACACCCTTCCGATCCGACTGTGACCTCCCATTAACTGCCCTTACACCCTTCTCCAGACACAACCCTTTGAGCTGCAAAGCAGCTTCCGTCCATTTTTTAATTGGACTAAGGTCTAGGGGGGGGATGTTCCATTGAGAGTCCTCATCAGCGGTTAAATTACCGCTCTCATAGCCAAGGGGTTCAAAAGAACAGTTGAAATCCCCCGCTATAATCAAATTATACCCTCCTCTCCAACTATCCAGAAAACTATCAAGGATGGCAACTGTCTCGGAGCGCCTCCCACCCGGCTTGCATAGATGTTAATTAGCAAGATGTCCCGATCTTGGCCCATACGTACACAAAGAGCTATGATATCCGGGCTATCCATTGAAACTTCCTTAACAGTATAGCTCGGTTGCTGTCTCACCCAGCATGTTAGCCCGCCCGATGGTCTACCCTTACGTCCCCCTTGTGCTGGTTTGGAAAAATTAAGAAACCCGGGGTGATGGACTTGATCCATAGACCATGTCTCCTGAAATACCCAGATGTCGTGCTGTTCAATGAAGGTGGACCAGTCACTGGAATCAGTTTTGGATAAAAGACCCGCAATGTTCCAGGAGCCCACTGTAATACTGGCAGCCCCCGCTAATGGAGAATTCCTAAGAATAGGCCTATCAACTGGATCACTGATAGGGGAACCTTGGTCTAGTCCCCCTTACTCCTTAATTGGGCTTGTTAGAGATGTTACAGGCACACCGCCACAGCTAAGTCATTCGTTACTTTCTAGTGTGGAGAGGGCATCAAAACGATTACTTACGGGGACAGAGTGTACGAAAGTCCCCGATTGGTGGAGAGACCCTCCCAGGTTAGAACCGCTAAGATCAATTTTAGGTCGATAAAAGAAACCCAGGGGTAATACAGGAATGTTGACCCTTGCGTCGCGGGTCCCTGCCCTTGACAGGATATACTGAACCATGCTGGGTGACCTAAAGCTCAAAACCACACAATCCCCCCTTAGGGTTTTCTGTGACTTCCCCACCCACGGAACCCTTCGCACCATTTTGAATTCAGTGAACAGTTCGGTTGATAGCCCTGTTCTGGAGCTTAGGAGGTGAAGGGCCTTATTACGCAGGATAGACCAGTGTTCCCGCACCTGAGGTTCCAGCTCAGGGACATTCCCCAGGACAATGGTGTAAGGAGTGGCCTCCGGTGGTAAGTGAAGGGATGTTGGGGGGTGCAATTTCTCCGCTAGGGTTTGTTGGAATAATTGCGGGCTACCTGCTCTCGGGTTCGGGAGGGCATTGTGTAGGCCAGGCCCACCTCCAGTTAGGGGATATGATTGACTGATACCCGAAACTACACTAGGAGGGATGGGAGTAGGGTTTGAGTGTCCCTTACTTAGCTGGACCCCCCCTGGCCTGTTGAGATGCATCCCCCCTCCACCCAGTTGAACAGTGAGGTCAGTCGATGAGATCCTAGGGAGGCCCTGCTCTATTTTAGTGAGCCTAGCTTCAATTGAGGCAAGTTTCTGCATCAAGGGGTCAATTAAGGAGGAGATTTTCTACAATAGCTGAGTATTGTAATCTTCCTGACTTCTGTTTACTGGATCAGGATTAGCGTCCTCAAGAGAACAATCGCTTGAAGATTGTGGGCGTCCCCCGCCTCCCTTGGCAGGGGCCTTCCGACTTGTACCCCTTGTTAAGTGAGGATGTGTTTTCGCTAGGGCGCGGGCTTTCCTTTTCTTTGTTGGGGGTTCGCCCTCTACTCCCCCCGCACCCTGCTTGGTCTGCTTAGCTTTCTTGCCCCTGGTAGTAACCGGATAGGCTCTGTGCGAACTTTCTGGGCTTGCTGGGGTGGAAACATGTGGGGCAGGTAGAACGGATATAACCTGACTTGATGGCCCTAAAGGAGCAACTACAAATACATATATATCAGTGTTTTAGACCTCTACCATCTCTATAGAAATAACACATGTGAGAAAATATGTGCAAGCTGACACATACTTGAGTCATAAGACTACAAAGTCCCTTAACCTTGACAGACTCCACTTTACATTTTAAAGAGACACCTAAAATGATGCAGCATATTTGAAATATGCATTTCCATAGACCAATACGAACTAACCTAATCACTAATCCTTCTATCAACAAGTTTTAAACCTCACTTTTGGGCTGCAGCTTCACTATTCAAGAACTACTCAGAGTGTTGGGCCTACCAAATACAAAGCAGCAAGTTTTCCAATGTCTCTGTTAAAAGACTCACAATATTCAAGAGAGGATGCATGCATGTGTCTGTACCTTTTAAAAGTGCCATCATATATCAAAGAAACATGCAAATAGATGGCTAGTGGTCAGTGCTTGAGAAAATAGATTACTAGATGGGTAGATGGGTAGCGCCTGAGTGAATAGTTCAGTGCAAGAATACTGCCTGGGTGATTGCATGAGAGCAGCAGTACTAAATGGGTGATTAGATCAGTGCAGGGGAAATGCCTTAGAGGTCTCCAACGAGTAGCTCGGGAGCTACTGGTAGCTCGCCAGCGCCCTCAAAGTAGCTCTGGTAGGTGAAGACAAGTCAAGCCAATCTTATGGAGTCAATGCATAATAAAAAAGGCAGAACCGCTCATCTCGAAACCCTCAGAGTGAAGGCTAACCAAATCAATGGTAGCACCTTATAATTACATTCAAACACAAACTGTAGTGGCTTATGGTGTCTGCTCCATGACCATCTGTATCCACTCTAAATCTAAGTCACAAGGAAATTGGCCATCTTATACCCCCTGCTCTATCAGCCGCACCACACATGTAAACAATGCACTATAAAAGAAAAATGGTAGCAGTAATCAGTGCTGACTCACCAAAATGTGGGACTGCAGCAGCCAGAGTGAAAATGTGCTAGGTGGGAGCAGGATCAGCCCAAGAGCTGAGCATAGCAGGGTATGGATCCAGAGGAAAGAAAAATTAAGAGCCTCATCAGCATTTATTTATGTGTGTGTCTGCCTGACATAGTGTCCCTCCCTAAGAAATGGTGTTGTTTCCTGGAAGCTGCTTCTAGTGTCAAAGACTGTTAAATGTGTATGCTGGCCCATATCATAAGGGTTTTATCTCTGGCGCAATAGTGTCCATTCATGGAATAATAGTGCCTTGACTATAATGGTCATTTTTTAGTCTAGTTGTGTCATACAGGCTGCCATCATTGACATATTAAGAACATGACTGGCCTACTTTTTGCCACCCCTGACAGAAGGATGACTGCTCCTCGCATAATAATGGGCATGACTGTTATACGGTGAGCATCCTGGATATTATGGCATTCAGCCTTGGCACAATGGTGGTCCGGTTATAATGGTGCCCATTATTAGTTCAGGCATCCTTGGTGTTATGGTGAGCATCCATGACCTATGTTTGTAATACCTCTTATTAAAAGCAGAATCTATTTATGTGAGGTATTTTTACATGGTAATATTTGATGAAAATGGCAAACTGATATTTGATGACTGTTTTTCCGAAAAATGAAACCTGATATTTTGATGGTAAACATTGTGTTTTTTCATACCAGGTTTTGCTTTTGGAAAATTGAGTTTATTTGCCCAAAATGGAAAGTGGTTTTTGATAGAAAAATTTGTATTTTCAAAAACTAATATGCTGACGAAGACCAAATATTGCAGTTCTAAAACACATTTAAAGTTGATAGCTGAATGATAACTCAAGCTGAGTTGGGGTAAAACTGCTGTGGTTATTCCTTTTTGTGTCGCAGAGCATGTAAAGATTTGAGTGTTACTTCATGAGTCAGATGGAAGCATTTAATACTGAGAAACGTTTCCTCGCATTTCTTTTGGGAACCTGGTCTGGAATGCTTGCGTGGTCACTACTAATTATTCTGCTTAGGGTAGTTATAGTGTAATGTTAACATATGTTGTCTCTATTTTAAAGTGATAACATTTGCTAGTAGCTCAGCAGGACTTTCCTTGAGCAGAAGTAGCTCCCAATACAGCAAAGGTTGGAGACCCCTTAGACAAACCATGAGTGCAAGGCTAACACATGGTTGAAGATATGAGTGTATGAGTATTGCTTGAAAGAATAACAAGCATTTGCAATGCAATAGGTCTCGCATTTACGCGAGTTTGAGCTATTGACATTGCAAATAACAATGCCTTTTATTTTTGTTTTCGTTTCTAAGACAAAGAAAAGGCATTTACATTTACAATGCCAATAGCGTAAACTCGCGTAAATGCAAGACCTATTGCATTGCAAATGCTGATGCAACCCTAACTGTAGTTTTCCAGTGCTGGTCTTTCCAGAAAAGCGACTTCTTTGAAACAAGGCAGAACAATGTGCACGACAATGTTCTGGGGTTGGAGGCTTTGCGTTTAAGCTGGCAGAGATGAGAGCACGCTTGCCCTGGGGACTTTTGGAAGTGCAGCTCACACGCCTGGCCTGTGGGGGATGGGAAAGCAGGTGTGTGTCCTCCTGGTGCAGTAGTGTGGAGATAGCTGCACACCATTCACTGGGACTTTTTGTGGGAAGTGTGCATAACTTAAACATTTCACTTGTAGCTCCTCTGATGATTTGAGAGGCTCATTCATTCTAAGAGTTGGTGATCAGGCTGCATAAAATATATAAATGCATGAAGCCAGCAGTTTCTAACTTTTTGCCTTCTGTTGACTCCCACCCCGAATCACTGTTGGAAGAAGAGGACCCCTCCTAAGCAGTGGGTACTTTTTTAACTTTACATCAAATAAATACTCGCGTTAAGACATTTTACTTAGTTTACAAAAAATTACACACAAAAAAATAATAATTGAATAGGAAGGTTGGAATTTTCCAATATTTCGTTTTAATTTTTCAAGATGCAGCGATATGCTAGACACAATAGCACATCACTTTGACCTTTTTGCTCCTAATGCATTCTCTCTTTTTTGTTGGTGTATAGAAGTGCTTCGTTAGCGGGCACCAATCACCCACACTAGATTAAGTTGTATGTACTTGTGCTGCTTCCACAAATCAAGCTAATGACCTCAACTTCATGTTTACCTCCAGTTTCAAATTGTCAGATTTACAGAGCGTTACGTTTTGCTTTTTATGTATTTATACTTTATTAATCTGCTAAATTTACTTAATTTTCTAAACAGTGGCATACCCCCTGAGTAGGTATTAAGGATCCCCAGGGGGTCCACGGGCCCCAGGTTAAGAACTGCAGCATTAAGCTGCAAATGCGAAAGAGGTTTTCTTAAAGAGTGTTAATAGGGTAACTTTGTATTTCATAAGCATGCACAAAGTGTTTGCGACAAGGACTGGAAACACCAGTGGCTGCCTAGAATCATTACACACCATGGGAGGGTCCCGTTGACAGATTACTTCATGTCCTTCCTTGTTACGGGCTTTCATTCAATAAATCAGTGCTTTCTGGGAGTTGCAGTCTTGGTTTGCTTTGATTAAATGAGCTGAAGTAACACATGAAATGAGGATTTGTTATGTTCGGGCACATGGCACCCACGCCACGCCGCTGTACCATATGTTTTCGTATTTTTATGATATAAAGACAGAAAGCAAATTTGTAACTGCAGAGCCATGAGTTTTGCACTGCAAGTACACTAATCTGCCTGCACGAGACGGGAGCAGCTGGAACACACAGCGCTCGCGCCGTCCATCTGTCGGCAGCTTCTTCTGATGCCACCACACAAGGTGCTACTTGAGCTGGCCGGTATTCAAGCTGCAAGACGGCGGTTGGGGGGCACATCAACATGAGCCAATGTTGAACTAGACACTTAACCGATCTCTAGTAATCCCAAACCAGCAAACAGCCATGTACAACCGAAGGATGGGAATCAAAGAACTGTGAAAAACAAGGGCAACCGGATTAAAAAAAGCACGACCGTCCCATACCAACGCTAGAAGGGGCTGCACAAATGCTGATAACGTAACGTTAATTCACAGGTGGCCCATAACAGACGAGCGTTATGTTGTGTAAGTAAATAGGCATTGTGCCATGGAAACCATCCCACAGTAGGTTGTGGAAAAGCCCCTTATGTAGCATTTTGAATTTCAACTAACTCAGCGAGCTGTAAGTCGGATTTCATATTCAGACCTCTGTGGCATTTTCTAAGGCGTACATCGTGTAGTTCTGTTGTCTTATTTCTACACAGTAGAAATATCTGCATACAAAAAAGTCGCCTGCAAATGGAGAAAGCGTTTGGCTCTCCACTTCATATCGCACAACGCTGACTGGAGAAGAAATTCAACCGGCTTCCAAGCAATGCAAAGAAATTAAGGCTCGCTGAAAAAGTCAGCCTGCGGCGCCGCACGATGTGGTGGTTTTAAGAAGGCAAAACATATCCATTAAGAAATGCCCCGCAACAACAAAACTAGTCTCGAGACAAAGGCAGTCACCATTCTAAAGTTCAGTGCCGACAGAGCCACAACGTTCAACAGGGCAAAAACTCTGCAAGTGAACCCTGAAGTAAAAAAAAAACAAGCGGTCTTCAAAAAGGAGACGGAGAGGGCGGAGCGAGTGGGCGTGCGGCGGCAAAAGTGAAAGCAGCTGCAGGGTCCACACGCTTTCTGTGTGCCCGCGAGCGATGCACTGAGCACATGACGAGAGAGGTAAGCCAGATGGCGCCTCTGCTCGTAACTGTTCGGGTAACCGCACGCTCGAGGCCACACAGAAAGCGTGTGGTCGGATTTTTGAATGCCCACTCACTAAAAGTCTCGCCAGAGCAACGCATGCGCTGGCTCAGGCGAGACCTAAAAAACTGCATGGGTACTGCCTGAGTGATTCTATGACAGCAGTGGTAGCTACTAGATGAGTGTATGACTGTATAGGAAGCACTTGAGAGAAAATAAGACTGTAAGGGTAATGCTTGAGACATTCTATCAGTGCGTCAGTAGTACCACATTGAGTTGATGAGAGCATCAGTTCTACCTGACTGAATCTTTGAGTGGGATAGTAGTGTCTGCATGATTGTGCAAATCTATGGTCAATATCTGAGGGATTACATGGCATGTATGTATCTGTGCCTTTTCCTAGTGCCATCCTATGTAAAAGAAACATACAGATACATGTGTACCAGAGTTTTACACCTCTACCATCTCTTCAACATAACACATGAGAGAATACATGAGCAAGCAGACACATACCTCAGTCCCTTAAACTTGACAGACTAAACTTCTCATTTTAAAGAGACAATTAAAATTCTGCAGCATACTTGAAGTGTACATCTCCATAGACCAATACAAGGTAACCTAATTACTAATCCCTCTGCCAACATATTTTAAACCTCACTTTTGGGCTGCACCTTCACTATTCACCAACTACTCAGAGTCTTGGGCCTAGCCAAATACAAAGCACCAAGTTTTTCAATGTGTCTGTTAAAAGTCTCACCATATTCCAGAGAGTATGCATGCATGTGTCTGTAACTTTTAAAGGTGACATTATATATCAAAGAAACATACAAATCGATGGGTACTGGGTAGTGTCTGAGAGAATGGATGACTAGATGGGTAGCACCTGAGTGAATAGTTCAGTGCAACAGTACTGCCTGGGTTATTGCAAGAGAGCAGCAGTACTGAATGAGTGATTAGACATGTGCAGGGGAAATACCTTAGACATACCATGAGTGCAAGGCTAACGCATGGTTGAAAACAAGAGTGTATGAGTAGTGCAATGCAATCGGTCTCGCCTTTGGAACCTTATAAGTATTTAGCGATGCAGCACATTAACGCACAAAACGTAAGCAGCATGGTTTAAAAAGACCACATCCCTGCACACAGAGCCGTGGTACACATATTACAAATTAAAATCAGGAAAACAGCTGATAAAGATCACATCAAACGTTTTCTATTCTGTGCACCAACCAGGTATTGAGGTACCTCCAGGAATGGTGCACTTTCCCACCTGTGGAAATAAATGTTGTTCAAAGAAGTACGAGAAAATGAAAGTAGCGCTTCACTGGCAAAGTCGGTAAAGTGGCGCTCTGGAAAAGTCGGTAAAGTGGTGCTAATGTGTGTGATTGTGAATAAATTTGGCCACTTTCCGACCACTCTGCCCTGATTTATTTAGTTTTTTGTTTTGTTTTCATATTTTGATCCTTTTTTCACCCTTGTCCCGAGGCTGCACTTTGGAATGTATAAATGACACTATTGAGCACAATCCTTCATTAAACATTGCATTCATTACTTCATTTTGACACGGACAACACTGCATGGCAAGTGCTTTGGGAGATTTCCTATTGGCTGTGGAATTACGCCTGTAATGCAATGTTTTCACACAAACCCAACAAGGGAACAATACTTGCTTTCCTTCCACTGCACCTAACCCTACAAAGAGATGAGCAAAGTACAGAGCAGTGCAGAGATTTCCAATGTTAGATTTTATCGCAAAGACATGGCTGGGTTTCCTCTTGAGGGACAGGAGAGGTTCCAGAACAAAATGCATATATAATTTACACCTGCAGTAAAGACTTGTTGATGTCCAGATGACATGGTGCATCTGAGGTGCTTGGACGGACAGGGACAGGATATGCTATAAATAAAGCGTACCTGCGCCTATGTATTGCATAAAACCAAAGTAAGCTGCTCTTACTGTACATTAATACCTGCATGCCATTATGATTTACCATGGTTTCAGTCGCTGACTTGTGTTAATGACACTTTCTGGGGGGTGTGGGGGGATGGGGAGGGCGTATGGAGAGCAGCACACTAACCTCAATACAATTTCAAAACACTTATAGATTTTAGCGGTACAATCCTAATCTAACTCACTTCTGTGAAACGGACATCCTTTAAAATGAATAGGTTTCCCAGAAACAGGGCCGTTGCCCTTTTTTCCAGTACAGAGGGCACGGAAATTCTCAGCTGTCTTGGGTACAATATCAGCAAATATCTCAAAGACAATCCGAACAACTGAAAGAGAGGAAGAAACTTCATTAATGTCAGTGAAATGAATGGTTATGTCTCACTATACTGTGGGACTACTACACCGCTTGGGATCATGGGCTATATCATATTGCAACGAATGGTAAGGATGTACAATACTGATGTGGGATCTATGGGGTAACTCATTCATCATCACTATAAATGCAAAGAAAAGTGAAAGTCTATTCCAAGCACACTACGGTTTACTGTAAATGAGCAACAGAGCGCCGCACCAGTTCTGCATATGGCCATTTGAGCTTAGGTATGTGTTTTAAATTACTTTCCTTTATATCGCTTCACCTATCGCCATAGTTACACAACGGTCGGGTGTAGCTCGAATCGCCACAGGGCCGTGATAGATGGAGCAGGCCCTCGTACGGAGAAAATGTGCCGTACATAGCACGATAGCCGCTACTAGAAACAAATATTTGCCATGTTGCTTTATTATCCCAGCTTTCCAACATAAAATGTGTAAACGCGTGTTACCTACTATAAGCAAGTAAGGGGATGAAGAACACACAATACTTGGGGGTGAGAGGTGTACACTAAGTGTTGAGCTGAGCTGAGCTTTAAGCCATAGGGGTTAACATGCAGCCAGCCACGCGGGTGAACGGATGGGGCAGCGAACCCCTAATATTATGTTTTTTTTCAATGGATGTTTTAATTATATGTTGTTGTTTCCGGAAGGGAACCATATCAATAAAATTTGACTGATTAACCTAAATAGATGATTGAAGGTTGTTGCCAAGATTTCTACTCTGCCTGAGTTAGCCCCCCCCCTTTACTTATTGGACAATATTAAGTTTGTCCCGGACTTTGGATCCTCAACAACAATAGTTTTAAAATTAAATGATGCAATTCTACTATTTGCATATTTTCGCTGAATATCTTTGGATGGATGTGTGCTGCCTTGAATAGATCCTAGAATACTAGCCCACGCCGAGAGGATCTAGCCCAGCCATCGAAAGTGTTGTAGCAGACCTCGGGGCGACCGGACGGCCCCAAGTGCTTCACCACAATTGCTGAATTGTAGCGCTAATGTAGTGTATTCGCAGCCACGAGGACACACTAGTACGGCATTAACAACACAGCCCTCTCCTAGAGAGAGAGCAGGGTTTCACATAGCTGTATTCATCTGTCGCAGCGTAGGCAATTAGCAAAATACCTTACTTTTCAACATTGACTTTTTTCTCTCCAAAAATAGGACGACTAACCACGTGTTAACCGCACACAGTTTTTAAATAGACAAAGCCCTGCTTATGCCTTCCCCGCCAGTAATATTCAGATTAGGCACACTATTAGATTGCAAAAATACTTTTCTTCTCGCTCTACATTTTCATTGTATAATCCGGCCTGATAATTCATCACAGATTGTCCTTTTTTTCTGTTTACAGAGCGCCTACCTCAGAAGCGGGATGACTTTTCTTGCCTGCTAACAAGGATGTGGCCGAAGGATCAGGAAACATGGTTACGCTGAGGTGATTTACAAGCAAGGAACAGTTTAAAATAACAAGTCCCCACCAGGAGCGGGTACACGTACGTGCACTAGGAGCACCCACACCCCGCTGTAGTGTCAGCAGCCGGCGCTCACCTTTTGTACACAGTCTTCAGGTCCCGCCACTCCAAGAAGCTGCACATCTTGGGTTTGCGTGCCTGCACAACCTGCATGCGCTCCCGCACCAGCTTCTTCTTCTCCCAGTCCGAGATGGCGGCTGAACAGCAGCATAAAGTGCATCTAGAGGGGACGAGGGGAACACAGACTGAAACCGGGGTCACTGCAGAGGGCAAACAGGCGCAATAGGGACAGGAGAACAGGGCCAATGTGCGGGGCTCTCCTTGGTGCACGGGAGCCCCTCCCACACTCAGGCGCGAGACGCCTGACTTCCGGTCTTCGCGCACAATGTGCACTACTTTAAAACAAGCATTTGCAATGCAATACAACTCGCATTTACATGAGACGTATTGCATTTCAAATGGGAGTGCAGGCGTTTAAGAAGGCACAAACGGGAGTGGAGGGGGTGATGGGGGCGAGAAGTGACGAACTGCGAGAGGGGGGGGGGGGACACAGGGTATAAAAAATAGTGTTGGTGTGAAGGGGCCAATAGCCAGGGAATGATACAAATGACAAGATGGCCGTCAGGAGGAGGGACTAAAAAGCCTAAAACCAATCAGAAGGCAGCATTTAGGATGTAAGCCAATCAAAAAGATGGGCTGAGGGTGGGCAGAGCTTCCAGAAAGCTTCCACGCTATAGTATATACTGCATGTCTCAACGAGACAGCGCAAGCACTGCCTAGGCGAGACCTAAAATCGTGCATAGGTACTGCCTAAGTGATTCTATGACTGCAGTGGTAGTAACTGGATGATTGTATGACTGTATAGGAGGCACCTGAGAGAAAATAAGAGTGTAAGGGTAATGCTTGGGCCATTCCATGAGTGCATCAATAGAACCTGAGTGAGTAGGTAAGAGCATGGGTAGTGCCTGACTGAATGTTTGAGTGGGATAGTAGTGCATGGGTGAATGCACAAATCTATGGTTAATGTCTGAGGGATTACATGGCATGCATGTGTCTGTGCCTTTTCCTAGTGGCATCATATATAAAAGAAACATACATATACATGTATACCAGAGTTTTATACCTCTATCATATATTTAGTCATAACACGTGAGAGACTACATGTGCACACAGACACACACTTCAGTCATAAGACTAAAAAGTTCAATAAACTTAAAAGAGTGCACTTCCCATTTTAAAAAGACACCTAAAATTATGCGACATATTTGAAGTATACATCTCCACAGACCAATACAAGCTAAGCTAATCACTAATCCCTCTGCCAAGATGTCTTAAACCTCAGTTTTGGACTGCAGCTTCACTATTCAGTAACTACTCAGAGTGTTGGACATAAGCATATACAAAGCAGCAACCTTTTCAATCTATCTGTTAAAAGTCTCACAATATTCCAGAAAGCAAGCACGCATGCATGTGTCTGTACCTTTTAAAAGTGGCATCATATATCAAAGAAACATACAAATAGATGGGTAGTGCCTGATAGAATGCATGAGTAATGCCTCAAATTGAAAACACATTTCTATTGGTTAGACATATTAACCCTTTCTAACTGTCTTCAAATGATGCCGAAACTGCTTCTGTAATTTTCTGAGGTCGCGACTCCACCGCGATGGAGCCGCGAATCCACAAGGGAGTTCAAAAACATATTTTTAATAATACTAGAATAGAGTTTCAGCAACACACTACTTCTCCACATACTACTGTCTTAGAAAACCTTAATTTACTAACTTTTCACTTATATTTAAGTATCCATTTCACATTTTAAGTCCATAGTTACGTTTCAACCCTTCCCCCATTCTACTTAAGGCCAGTCTCCATAGTAACAGTTCATGGAACATTCAACTGTACTGGCAGGTCACAAGTTCACCGTAGTTTCAAGTTCAGCACACAAGCTTACTAATGCAAACAGCAGGTGTGGTTGACTTTTGCAAAATATTACCTTATGGTATCTACTGTACCTTTCAAACATGTTCTAATAACGAATCACAAACATGATACCTCAGCAAAGTAACATGCATCCTATTTTTGAGTGCACAATCTTGATGAACAGCCAATCACTTATCAACTTTTTAAAAAACAATATGGTCTCCACCATTTTATATACCTCTCATTCTACCAACTGACTACCTCAGCTAGAGACATCCAGGCATCCCTTCAAGATGCTCACAGTGTGGATTGTAGGGCACAGCTATGTTCTCTGGTGCAAAAGGTATGCTTATTTATTTATTTGAAAAGTTTTATATAGCGCTGGCTATACCCGGAGGTATCAGAGCGCTTTACATGAGGTAGGACACTGTTTCAGAAGATTGTTACATAGTTACATCAGTTGCTGGAGCGTCACATAACATAGAAAGGGAAACAGTATAACATAGTTACATGAGTTACTAAAGCATAGCATAACATAGAAAAAACTGGCAAGGGGGAAAGTACTTCAGGGGACACAGAAAAGTCAGGCTGGAAAAGGAGAGGCAGTCAAAGAATCACAGAGGGAGGAGGCGGGGGAGAGAACGCAGAGGTATTGCCAAAGACCTAGGTTTGGAAAATGTGGACATTAAATGGATTGCACAGAGAGGGTCAAAGTGGCACCAATTGTTGCCTTTGGTTAAAACCTTTTTGCATCTCCAACCCCCTGACCTCATGATTGTGCACTGTGGTGGCAATGACCTAGGCACATTGACTGGGGTAGGCCTGGAAATGCTAACGAAGGACATCTTTGCACAATTGATGTTGCTTTTGCCTCAAACTGTCTTTGTGTACCCTAATATATGCCAAAGACAGAAATAGAACTGGTCAAATCAATTCTGTTCACAGTTTGAGAAAACTAGGAAGAATGTCAATAAAGCTGTTTCTGCATACCTCAGAGATCATAGAATGGGGTCCATCTACAACAACAATGTACGTTTTGATACGGACGACATCTACAGAAGTGATGGAGTGCACTTCACAGATCAAGGAAACAGAGTCTTCCTCAACAACCTAAAGCTGTACATCCGCACTTACATGTAGCTACAACAAACTCATAATGAAAACAAGGGCTCTTTTTAGAGCCACCCTATAACCCAACAGTTAATCTTACTTTTTAAAAAACATACATACTCTTTTTTTAATTTTGCCTGGAGTCGCGAACCCGTCGCAGTTACATGGGGGGCCGCGCTGAGAGCCGCAATGGAGTCGCGACTCCAGGCACGCGAGAAAAAAAAAAATTCCCCCCATTCTTATAACTCAAACTCTGTCTCGGGGACCCCACCCCCCGAGGCCCAGCCATTTTATATATAAAAAAAAACAACTACCCCCTCCCCCTAAGGCCTTTTTTTATGCCCCGAGGACCCCATCCCCTGGGGCATGCCCTCACTTTGGGGACTGCGGGGAGCCCCAATGCCCCTGCGGTCCCAGCCAGCTCCCCACCTCCTGGGGAGCCGGCATTGCTTCTGAACAAGGGGAGCTGCTGACATGCAGCTCCCCTTGTCCAAAAGCAATATGCTTCGCTTCATGGAAGTGAGAGCAGGTTTTCTGCTCTCGCTTCCATGACTCGCTCCCGCCCTGTCATTGCAAACTGCAATGTCCCAGGGGTGGGCACCGTGGGACATTGATGGAGCTGGCCCTGGGGTTTGGCGGTCCCCAGGGCCAAGGAGGGCTCCAGGAGGGGGGCCGTACGACCCCCTCCCAACTTGTAAATAGCCCCGGCGAGGTGGTGGTCCCCAGGGCAGAGGGTCCACAATGGACCCCCGCATAACAATAATTAGAGCCCCAGGGAGGTGGTAGTGGCAGTGTGGGGGGCTCGAGCCCGCAAGGCCCCCCGAATAATTAAGTAAAGCCCCGGGGAGGAAGCGGTCCCCGGGGCTTTGGGGGCCCACGAGGCCCCCCACCCGTAACTATGAAATGCCCCAGGAAGGTGGCGGTCCCTGGGGCTGCGGGGGCCCGTGTGCCCCAGCATATATTTTACATATTGCTCCCGGGACCTGGCCCACCCGAGGGCTCATTAAAATGAGACGCGGCATACTGCGCTTCATTTTTTTTTCTTTTTTTGGCGGGATTCGCGCACCCACTTTTTTGGGCCCTTGGGACCCCCTGACCAGGTTTCTTTTTTTATTCATTTAATACCCTTTTTTCTTGTGACTTGGTTTTATGACTCGGTTTTACCGAGTCACAAAATGGCTGCCAAACCTTCTTGGTTTGTTGACAGCCAATCAAAATAAAGCTCGTGCTCGGGAGGGTTCGCGAATCCACTGCGGTCACCAAATATCAATATTTTTTATTTTTACATTTCTCAGGAACTACTGAACGGATTTACACCATTTAAAGCAAAGGGTGCACTCTGGAACAACAGCTACCTCTGGTGTAATTCCGTTCAGCAGTTCGGGCTGTAGCTTCGACATGAGTTCCTATGGAAATTTACATTGAGAAAACGTGTTTTGGGATCCCCCTTTTTTCTCGACCCCCACTTGATGAATCACCCCAAAACTTTCAAGACAGGAGCTGACTGGAGAGCCCCATTAGTTTTGTAAATTTCGCGAAGATTCGTCAAACGGCGTCAAAGATATTGGCAAATCAAAAAACGCTTTTCCTATGGAAACTAGGACCTAACTATAACTACCTACTGGCGACCGCCAGTAAGTAATATATATATGCATTTAAAGTGGGAACTTTGAAGTATTCAGCTATGAGCGGCATTTGAAAAAGGCATTACGCCGAAACGCGTCATGCCGCATTGAATAAAGAGCAAATTTCCTAGTGGACTCCTGTGGGCTCGATTTCTTTTGCAGTGGGAAGGAGTGTGGACAGTGATATTGGTGTGTGGCCACAAGCACACGAGAGGCCACACCCCCAAACAGTTCGGCGGTATTAGTGGCAATTCTGGACATCCAAAAACGTTTTGGGAGACGCCGAACCACCGTACCCAGCTATCTTACCCTGCCAACACTGCTGTTGGAGTGTGACTACATGCAGACAACGCTACTTACTGAAGTGGTGCTTCCAGGGACATTGTGGGAGTCTAGCGGTGGGGTGCGAGTCCCGGGAAAAATCGTGATTTCCACCATCAAGATCCAGGTAGGCGGGGGGAAGAAGCAGACACTGCCCACTGGGGCAAGTACTGACGTTGAGTGACTGCTTCAAGCGGACTCGGAGTGCCGAACTCGCTCCAACTCCACCCCTGCCTGTCAGCGCACCTCAACCAATCGCAATGAGGCATTCTGCATTTAAAGTGGGAACTTTTAAGTATTCAGCTATGAGCGGCATTTGAAAAAGGCATTACGCCGAAACGCGTCATGCCACATTGAATAAAGAGCAAATTTCCTAGTGGACTCCTGTGGGCTCGATTTCTTTCGCAGTGGGAAGGAGTGTTGTCAGTGATATTGGTGTGCGGCCACAAGCACACGAGTGCCACCACCACCAAGCAGTTCGGCGGTATCAGTGGCAATTCTGGACATCCAAAAACGTTTTGGGAGACGCCGAACCACCGTACCCAGCTATCTTACCCTGCCAACACTGCTGTTGGAGTGTGACTACACGCAGACAACGCTACTTACTGAAGTGATGCTTCCAGGGACGTTGTGGGAGTCTAGCGGTGGGGTGTGAGTCCCGGGAACAATCGTAATTTCCACCATCAAGATCCAGGTAGGCGGGGGGAAGAAGCGGACACCGCCCACTGGGGCAAGTACTGACGTTGAGTGACTGCTTCAAGCGGACTCGTAGTGCCGAACTCGCTCCAACTCCGCCCCTGCCTGTCAGCGCGCCTCAACCAATCGCAATGAGGCATTCTGCATTTAAAGTGGGAACTTTTAAGTATTCAGCTATGAGCAGCATTGAATAAAGAGCGAATTTCCTAGTGGACTCCTGTGGGCTCGATTTCTTTCGCAGTAGGAAGGAGTATGGACAGTGATATATATATATATATATATATATATATATATATATATATATATATATATATATATATATATATATATATATATATACCTACTGGCGGTCGCCAGTAGGTAGTTATAGTTAGGACCTATTTTCCATAGGAAATTCACAACATTCTATTTCCAATAACTTTGGCGCCGGTTGATGAATCTTTGCGAAATTTTCAAAACTCGTGGGGCGCTCCGGTCCGCTCCTATCCTGAAAGTCTCGGGGTGATTCGTCAAGTGGGGGCTGAGAAAAAAGGGGGGTCCCAAAACGTGTTTTCCCCATGAAATTTTCCATAGGAACCTTTAGTCGCAGCTACAGCCCGAACTGCTGAACGGAATTACACCAAATTTGGCAAAAGGTAGCCCTTGGTTCAGAGTCATGCCTTTTGGTTAAATGGTGTAAATCCGTTCAGTAGTTCCTGAGAAATTTGAAAAAGAAAACACATCTATGTCATCGTGAGATCTGATTGGCTGTCAGCACTTCATCCTGGAATTGCTGCCAGCCATCTTGGGACCAATATAAATGATAGTACCCCATTGAAATGCATTGTAGTGAATCGAAGATTTTGAGGGTTACCAAAAGGAGAACTATAAAGGGTGATAACAGACTTTAGTTACATTAGAATTCATTTGTTGATGGTACCATACTCATTTCAGGAATTGTGGTGTGTTCTAAAGTGATTTTACCCTGTGAAAAACCTTCTGCTGGGATATCATGAATCATGTTTGAGAGAAAACTATTTTCACATGCTTGTCCCATACAGTTTTGGAAGGTGCTCCAGAAGCTAAAATGAGAGCATATTTTCTGTAAATTCACATTATTTTTCTCAGTCTTGTGAGAATGAAGTCTGACATTCTCAGTAAAACATGTACATCCAACAAGGGCAGAGACTGTCAGTTGATTCCTTTGTGTTCTACTGCAGCTTCCCAGAGTGTTCTAAAGAACAACTAGAGTGCTAACAGCCTTACTTATGACAAAAGTATGGCACACCTGAAGCCATCTTTATTGGAATAAACTGGTAACTCTTAAAACATTTAATTTAAAAAGGAACAAAATGAGGGGGTTCATTTTGTCATAGAAATTATGGTTAGTGCTGTAGAAAGAAAAATTAGGATATGTTTTAAGTGAGATCTCAAATATCTTCCTGTTATATTTCAACAGGAGCAGCCTGTCAGTTGATGCCTTTGTGTTCTACTGCAGCTTCCCAGAGTGTTCTAAAGAACAACTAGAGCGCTAACAGTCTTACTTATGACAAAAGTAAGGAACAAAATGAGGGGGTTCATTTTGCCATAGAAATTATGGTTAGTGCTGCAGAAAGAAAATTTAGGGCATGTTTTAAGTGAGATCTCAAATCCTCTTCTATTTCATTAGAAAATTCTGACATGCAGACTGAAACAATCTCAATACCAGCAGTAGACTTCCAGCTAACTCCCTGGTGAGCAGTAGCTTTACTACAGTGATCTAATGAACAACTAGAGTGCTAACATTCTGAATTTATGGCAAATGTGTGACACATCTGAATGCCTTCTTGATGGAATCAAAGTAAAAAACTGAAAGGATTTCCTACTGAGGAGACTGCAGTAAATGACGAAATTAGGAAACTTCATAACAAATAAGTCTCCCAAGATGGCCACCAGAGAAAAAGAGCCCAAATGTAGCACACATATCACCCAGATGTAGCCCACATATAGCCCAATGACAGAAGTGTGCAAAACACTTTTTATTTTTAGTTTTTATGCAGTTTTATATAGTGCAAATTGGTCAGGTATTGGAGCGTTACATCTTACTTGGACCCCTTATTGCGTATTTTGCACGAAGTACATGAGATTGATCTTGCGAAACATTGAACTTTACGATTCTGTTAACCTGAAGTTGCTCTGAACCGGGCTTTGTAACACCCGCTTTTACCTACTGGTTTTAATGAATTCTCACTGTATTGTATTAGGAAAGAGGATTTACTGTTTTTATGTACACTTTTATGATCTATGTTTCTAAATCAGATCAAATAAAGTTTAATGAATTCTATGGCAGGACGGAGGCGAGGATTATGCATATCTTTCCTCACTTTATTTGCATAGCAGTTCAAAGAAAACGTAACACAACAATCATTAAACAAAAGACTACACAACCCATGAACCATTAGGGGGGTAGTCTCCAAGGCAACTATAGTCCAATCAGATCACAGTCCATCGTATATAATATCGTGACGTCCCTTCCGCATTCCTTACATTCTTGGCTTAATCTGACGTTGTTGCTGTTTGTATAGCGGTTTCTTGTGCACGTTATTAGCATTATTGCCTTGGTATTGTTTCATATTCCCTGCGCAGCAGGCTCTTGCCCGAGCGCATTCTCCCCTCGCAGTTTCTCCCGCTGTGTGCTCTGCGCGCGGTGAGATCCTGTCAGGCGCGTCTGGTCCGAGCGAGGCAGCTCCGTCGAGCGCTCCCGCTGGTCTTTACGCGCGTTTGGGAATCCGGTCACTCCTTTAGTGTCCGCTTGATTCGCGAACAACCCTCGCCTAATTTTGACACCGCTACGCGGTGATTTCCCCACACGGCCACGTTAGTGACCAGCACCACCTGGTGGTGGTAATTGGTATTGCGCCTCAGTCTATTCTTATAACAGCTTCGGGGAAAGCCCAGCTGTTGGAGTACCGGCGAGGGGGCTGTCTTAAGGATTTTAAGGGCATTTGTTCTGTGCTCACACCCTCTGCTATCATGTCTTCTCCAGAAGACCATTTTTACTCCTCCTACCAGGAAGTGGAGGAGGAATGGCCCCCAACTTCTCCCTCCAGCAGTGGGCCAAGCCCTCTCTCTGGCTATTTCTAGGGCGCTGGCTCCTCTTAGGGATCAGGTTGATAAGCGGCTGAAAAGCATCCCTGGGGTGTTCAGTGACCCAGATCTGGTGGTGGCGGGTCCAAGTAGCTTGCAGATGGGGAATAAAAGGGCCGTTAAGCATAACGCGGGGCACTTGGAAGGATTTGATAAACTTACGGAGACCTTCCTCAAGAGTGCGCGAACACTAAAACATGCACCCTGCCGGGAGGAGGAGGGGCCCGGAGAAAATTGCGACACTGTCACCACTATTGTAGACCCCGACGGTGGGTTTCCCTTAGAGGGAGAGGGTGTATCGGAGGACGATTTCTCCTCCGATGAGGATAAGGACTCGGGCGTCCCTGGCGAACAGAGTCCCACTCCTCTCAGTCCCCGGTTGGGGACGGGGTCCACTCGGACATGTTCGAGCCTACCCAAATTTACCATCCTAGGTCGGCAGAGTGGACACCTGACGTCAAAGTGGCAGAGTATGTGGTGGGGAAAATCCATCAACCCCTTGAAAGGGAGGTCAGGAATAGGATGAGGGGAGAATGCCCCAGGCCCTCACTGAAGGGGAAGGTGGCACACACGCCTGAAATTGATGAGAAACTATGTACCTTTTTCTCCAAGTATATGAGGGATCACAAGAAAGGAATTGATAGGTCTTGGACGTGGTAGGGCCCTTGAGCCAAATTATTCAATTGACGGAGCGTTCCAAAGAGTCAGGATCCCCTTTGTCCACGGATATTGTGGCTGGTTGGGCGCACTACCCTAAACCCTAAAACACTACCCTCCACTACCCAAACACCACTGCACTACCCTAAACCCTAAAACACTACCCCCAGCACGACACGCTACACTACCCAAACATAACTGCACTACCCTAAACCCTAAAACACTACCACCAGCACGACTCCCTACACTACCCAAACACCACTGCACTACCCTAAACCCTAAAACACTACCCCAGCACGACTCCCTACACTACCCAAAGACCACTGCACTACACTAAACCCTAAATATACCACCAGCATGACCTCCCACACTACACAAACACCACTGCACTACCCTAAACCCTAAAACACTACCCCCAGCACAACCCCCTACACTACCCAAACACCACTGCACTACCCTAAACCCTAAAACACTAACCCCAGCATGACCCCCTACACTACCCAAACACCACTGCACTACCCTATACCCTAAAACACGACCCCCTACACTACACAAACACAACTGCACTACCCTAAACCCTAAAACACTACCCATAGCATGACCCCCTTCACTACACAAACACCACTGCACTTCCCTAAACCCTAAAACACTACCCCAGCACTACCCCCTACACTACCCAAACACCACTGCACTAACATAAACCCTAAAACACTACCCCCAGCACAACCCCCTACACTGCACAAACACCACTGCACTACCCTAAACCCTAAAACACTACCCCCAGCACGACTCCCTACACTACCCAAACACCACTGCACTACCCTAAACCCTAAATCTACCCTCAGCACGACCCCCTACACTACCCAAACACCACTGCACTACCCTAAACCATAAAACACTACCCCCAGCATGACCCCCTACACTACACAAACACCACTGCACTACCCTAAACCCTAAAACACTAACCCCAGCATGACCCCCTGTACTACCCAAACACCACTGTACTACCCTATACCCTAAAACACGACCCCCTACACTACACAAAACACGACTGCACTACCCTAAACCCTAAAATGCTACCCACAGCATGACCCCTTTCACTACACAAACACCACTGCACTGCCCTAAACCCTAAAACACTACCCCAGCACTACCCCCTACACTACCCAAACACCACTGCACTAACATAAACCCTAAAACACTACCCCCAGCACGACCCCCTACACTACCCAAACACCACTGCACTACCTAAACCATAAAACACTACCCCCAGCATGACCCCCTATACTACACAAACACCACTGCACTACCCTAAACCCTAAAACAATACCACCAGCATGACCCCCTACACTACCCAAACACCACTGCACTACCCTAAACCCTAAAACACTACCACCAGCACAACCCCCTACACTACTCAAACACCACTGCACTACCCTAAACCCTAAAACACTACCCCAGCACGACCCCCTACACTACCCATACACCACTGCACTACCCTAAAACCTAAAACACTAACCCCAGCATGACCCCCTGCACTACCCAAACACCACTGCACTACCCTATACCCTGAAACACGACCCCCTACACTACACAAACACGACTGCACTACCCTAAACCCTAAAACGCTACCCACAGCATGACCCCCTTCACTACACAAACACCACTGCACTGCCCTAAACCCTAAAACACTACCCCAGCACTACCCCCTACACTACCCAAACACCACTGCACTAACATAAACCCTAAAACACTACCCCCAGCACAACCCCCTACACTACACAAACACCACTGCACTACCCTAAACCCTAAAACACTACCCCCAGCACGACTCCCTACACTACCCAAACACCACTGCACTACCCTAAACCCTAAATCTACCCCCAGCACGACCCCCTACACTACCCAAACACCACTGCACTACCCTAAACCATAAAACACTACCCCCAGCATGACCCCTACACTACACAAACACTACTGCACTACCCTAAACCCTAAACAATACCACCAGCATGACCCCCTACACTACTCAAACACCACTGCACTACCCTAAACCCTAAAACACTACCCCCAGCACAACCCGCTACACTACTGCACTACCCTAAACCCTAAAACACTACCCCCCACACGACCCCCTACACTACCCAAACACCACTGCACTACCCTAAACCCTAAAACACTACCCCCAGAACGACCCCTACACCACCCAAACACCACTGCACTACCCTAAACCCTAGAAAAGAAACCCCCACCCCATGCCCAATCCCCCTTACCTCTCACTCCTCATGGTTCCTCTCGCCTCGTGGTTCCTGCTTCACGTCATCTCTGAGGGGCGGTGCACATCGTTGTGAGGAAACGGAACAGCCTCTGTTTCCTTACAATGACATGGATCGTCTACATGTTTTTTAGAACGCATGGTCATTTACCATACATACCTTTACAACAAAATTCGTTGTAGAGGCATGCGTGGTAAATGACCATGCGTTCTAAAAAAATGCGTAGTAATGACTTCATGATGTACAACGCATGCGTGGTAATGCATGCGTTGTAATGGTATCGCAAAGTAAAAAAGTCGTTGTAACGGCTGTTTACCGATCGAAGCTGGCCCCTGTTCTTCAGTGAGACGTTTATTTGATTAATTAGGTGGAAGGAATGTGGGGTTTTTACCGAAAAGTGCATTCCCGGCTGTTGTATTGTGAAAGTGTCCGCGTGGCCTGGTTTCACTTCCGGTGAGAGAGTGGAAGAGTCTGTTTGGATCTAAAGGAGTTCTGTTGTTGGACGGGGCCGGCGCGACATGTCATCAGAAAACATAGCTAATGGAAAGCGTCCTCCCTGAAGTGTGGAGCAGTGCCATGAGAGGTCAACGAGTGTGCGTCCCACCGCAGTATGACCGTACCGCATGACCCATGTGCCGCCTCCAGGGTACGGGAGGCAGAAGCGGCATCGCAGGTCCTCTTGAAGACCGTTGTAGCACTAATTCTACATTTTGGTACTAGAGCATTTTAACTTTGTTGTTCCTGCCAGATACAAAGAGAAGATCCTGTGTTATTCAGTGCCCTCGTTACCTTTTTTGTGGGTTGTGGTGCTTGTCACTTCGATGCCCCGCCGGTGCACACGACTGGGCACCCCACCTCGTGTGCCATCTGCAGGGCCTCTGCCCTCGGATCACTGGTTTCGGTTTCTGGAGTGGCAACATAAACAGTTGCTCCCAAAGGACTAGCCTGAACACTTAGGTGAATATCCCCTGCACCAGCATTCCACGGAAATTCTTTCCTAGCTCTCCCACGTCAACGAGCACGGCTCCACTCGCGACACCATATGATGTCATCGGAGCCATAAGAGGACCTCGTCGGCATGCTGACATCAGTTCCACCCATTTTTTCCGTGCCACCGAGGCAAACAGGGGACCGAGACATTTTCACATGTATACATACTATAATAAATATATATATATTCACTGAAAAAACCATAGGTTTCAGGCACGTTATAGTTAGACATTAGCATTTAAAAACCTTAGAAATTCACTGAAAAAACCATAGGTTTCAGGCACGTTATAGTTAGAAATTAGCATTTAAAAACCTTAGAAATTCACTGAAAAAACCATAGGTTTCAGGGGCGTTATAGTTAGTTGGACATTTCACTCGTACAAAACCATAGAAATTCCCCGTTATAGTTAGTTCAGCTAACTATAACTCGCGCGCCCGCAATGCACTGCTGATGACGTCACATATTACATCACTCATGACATGGTCAGTGACATCACTCATGACATCACTGATGACATCTCAAATGACATCACTGATGAGATCACTGATGACATCATCCAGTGAATGTGTGTTTTTCTGAAAATTAAATATGTTTTATATATGTATATCTCAAGGTCGATGGAAGAATAAATGGGTATATAAGTGTCTAAATAGATGATTTTTTTTGTAAAATTGATTGTATAACTGACTAAGTGTATCTTAGTGAATACATGGGTTAGTGAGTAATGTTTAAATATGAAAATATCTGTATCAGTCTCTCACTTTGTGTATAAGTGGCTGCATGGGTTGGTGAGTAGCTACATGAGTGTCTATATGGGTTATTAGTTGGTTTTTTGAGTATCAGTATGAGTGTCTGAGTGTCTGTATGGTTCGGTGGGGGTATTACTTAGTGCATAGATGCATGAATGAGTGACTCACTGTTTGTATGTGTTGAAGACAGCATGTGTGCAGGACTGTATAGGTGGATGAGTATGTGTATGGGTGTGTTAGTGAGTGAATGACTGTCTCAATAGTGTCTTTATGAGTAACTACATATGTTTTAAACTAGTATATGTGAGAATTGGTGTATATAAGTGAGTATATGTGAGAGTGAGAGATTGGAAGAGTTCCTGTATAAATAAATAGGTGTTTCTATAAGTGATTGTTTAAGAGAGTAAGTATGTGTAAGTTTCTGTAGAAGTAAGTGTGGTAGTGTGTGTGTATAACTGTATATGCAAGTAAATGGATGTTTGATACTTTGTTTGCATGTGTGACTATGTGTGTGAGTAACTCTATGGATGAGTGGCGGTGTGTAACAGGATGTATAGGTGTATGAGTACATATGATGAGTGAGTACATGTATGAGTGACTGTATAGGGACTGTTGGTGAATGAGTGGATGTGTGTGTAGATCTTGGAATGACTGAATAGGTGTGTTGTAACTGGTATTGGTATGTCCATTGTTTTGAAAATGTTAGTTTGTATTTTTGAGTGTGTGTATCAAAGGTTATATTAGGGTGAGAGGAGGTCTGCCACTCTATCACAAGGATGATGTCATCAGTGATGTCATCAGTGATGTCATTTGAGATGTCATCAGTGATGTCATGAGTGATGTCACTGACCATGTCATGAGTGATGTAATATGTGACGTCATCAGCAGTGCATTGCGGGCGCGCGAGTTATAGTTAGCTGAACTAACTATAACGGGGAATTTCTATGGTTTTGTACGAGTGAAATGTCCAACTAACTATAACGCTCCTGAAACCTATGGTTTTTCAGTGAATTTCTAAGGTTTTAAATGCTAATTTCTAACTATAACGTGCCTGAAACCTATGCATTTTTCAGTGAATATATATATATATATATTTTATATATTTAAATATATATATATTTATATATCTATATATATATATATCTATATATATATTCACTGAAAAAACCATAGGTTTCAGGCACGTTATAGTTAGAAATTAGCATTTAAAAACCTTTGAAATTCACTGAAAAAACCATAGGTTTCAGGCACGTTATAGTTAGAAATGAGCATTTAAAAACCTTAGAAATTCACTGAAAAACCATAGGTTTTAGGGAAAGTTATAGTTAGTTGGACATTGCACTCGTACAAAACCCGTGAAATTCCCCCGTTATAGTTAGTTCAGCTAACTATAACTCACGCACCCGCAATTCACTGCTGATGACGTCACATATTACATCACTCATGACATGGTCAGTAACATCACAAAAACCTAGAAATTTGCTGAAAAAAACTAAGATTCCAGGGATGTTATAGTTAGACTCAGATTTCACTCGTACAAAACTAGTGAAATTCAGCAGTTATAGTTACCTGGGCTAACTATAACTTATGCCCCCGCAATGCACTGCTTATGACCTCAGACATTCCGTGATTCATGACATGGTCAGTGACATCACTCGTGACATCACTGATGACATCTCAAATGAGCTGTGAATGGAATGGAACCATAATCGCTAGAACTTTATTTAGGGATAGTGTGTGTATATTAACACCCCTTTTTTTTCTTTTCTTTCGTGTAAGAATCAATATAATTTGCAAAGTGCCCAGATCAATATGGCCGATAGCCTTTCACTTTAAAGTAATGTGTGGTCCATTTTTTATGTTGATGTTTGCAATCATAAGTATGTTTATTATGAACAAGTCATGGTGACGAACATACAGGTACGGCCGTCACGGGGCAAGATATGCTGAAATGACATTGCGTGCATTAACACCTGTTTTCTTTTCATTATTGTATGAATTCCTGAATTTTCGCATCGTGACCAGGCCAATATAGCCACCAGCTTTTTGAATTAATGTAATATGTAGTCCATTGTTAATGTTGGCAACTAGAGGCATTTGTACAATTAAATAAGGAATCTACAATGACGTCTTGTATCGTTATCAAGGTTTGGACGAGCCGAAACACGTGGATCGCGTCTTTTCCAGATTAAATACTTCCAAACTACAACCTGAGTGCTGATTCCTTCCTTGTAAGAGTGAGAGGAGATTGAATGCATACATATAAAATTCACTGAAAAAACCACAGGTTTCAGAGACGTTGTAGTTAGAAATCAACATTTAAAAAACCTTAGATATTCACTGAAAAAACCACAGGTTTTAGGGACGTAATAGGTAGTCTGACATTTCACTCATACAAAACCAGAGAAATTCAGCTGTTATAGTTAGCTGAGCTAACTATAACTCACGCCCCCGCAATGCACTGCTGATGACATCACATATTACAT
Organism: Calotriton arnoldi; assembly: GCA_963921515.1. Lineage (NCBI taxonomy): Eukaryota > Metazoa > Chordata > Amphibia > Caudata > Salamandridae > Calotriton > Calotriton arnoldi. Next base: position 1,603,363 of record CAWUFW010002393.1, on the reverse strand, counting down.
GACTCATGACATGGTCAGTGACATCACTGATGACATCATCCAGTGATTGTGAGTGTTTCTAAAAAGTTTAAGAATGTGATATATATATATATGATGATTCAGTCAGTGTGTGACTGACTGTATAAGTGAGTGATTATACGTGTCTGGGTGAATGTATGGGTGAGTGACTAATCTGTGTAAATGTCTGTATCAGTCTGTCAGTTGGTGTGTAAGTGGTTGCATGGGTTGGTGAATAGGTACATGAGTGTCTATATAGGTTATTGATTGGTTGTCTGAGTACCTGAATTTGTGCCTGAGTATCTGTGTGTTGTGTGATTACCTGCATGGATGTGTGAGTGGGTGATTCACTGGGTATATGGGTTCATGAGTGTGTCTGCGAGGTGCTGTATGGCTGAGTGAGTGTTTATATGTCTGTGTGGTGAGTGAATGGATGTCTCCGTGGTATATGTGTGAGTAACTGCATATGTGAATGGCAGTATATGTGAGTGTTGGAGTAAATAAGTGACTGTATGTGAGAGTGAGTGATTGTGAGAGTGGATGAGTGTGGGCTTGTGTCAGTGATTGCATAAGTGAGTAAGTATGTGTTAGTATCTGTATGAATAAGTGAGGTGGTGTTTGTATAACTGTATAGGTGAATAAATGGCATTGTGATTGACTCTTTGGGTGACTGACTAGGTGCGTGAGTAACTATGGGTGGGTGGCGGTGTGTGAGTGTCTGTATGGGTGTATCAGTGCATATAATAGTGGCTGTATTGATGAGTGACTGCATGTATGAGTGACCGTATGGGTGTGTGAGTGGATGTGTGTGCAGACCTAGGAATCAGTGAGTGGGTATGTACTAACTGGTATTAGTGTGTCTATGGTTTCGAGAATGGTAATCTGTATTTTAGAGTGGGTGTATGAAAGGTTATATTAGGGTGTGAGTAGGTGCATCAGAGATTAAGTGGATGATGTCATCAGTGATTTCATTTGAGATGTCATCAGTGATGTCATCAGTGATGTCACTGACCATGTTATGAGTGATGTAATATGTGACGTCATCAGCAGTGCATTGCGGGGGTGTGAGTTATACTTAGCTCAGCTAACTATAACGGCTGAATTTCTCTGGTTTTGTACGAGTGAAATGTCAGACTAACTATAACGTCCCTGAAACCTGTGGTTTTTTCATTGAATATATATATAGATTTATCTGTGTAGCTTATATTTAGTAAAAAACGAAATAAACAGACATTTTGAGTGAAAGATTTGACATGAGCAAAATTTATTTTCATTTCATTTTTTTTACTAAATATAAGCTATACATATATATATATATATTTATATAGATATTTATCTGTATAGCTTATCTGTATAGCTTATATTTAGTCAAAAACAAAATAAACATACAATTTGCTCTCTTATGCCAAATCTTTCACTCGAACAACAATCCAGAAAAAGGACGTTATCGGCACTCAGGTAGGATTTTGAAAAATGATTTATTCAGGAAACATGAAACTGCATCCACGCGTTCCGGCTAACTCCGTAGCCTTGTTCATGATGACAAAAACAATACGAGCCCGATTCACAGAACTAACTTACTACAAAATTCTAAACTTACTACCATTTTGGTATTCACAGAAGGCACTCACTCATTTTGGTATTCACAGAAGGTACTTACTCATTTTGGTATTCACAGAAGGCACTTACTCATTTTGGTATTCACAGAATGCACTTACTCATTTTGGTATTCACAGAATGCACTTACTCATACTAACTTTATGTCCGCACTCGGGCCGGAGATTCCGGCCCGGTGGTGGAGATTCCGGCCCGGAGGTAGAGATTCCGGCCCGAAGGTGGAGATTCCGGCCTTGAGGTGGAGATTCCGGCCTGATGGTAGAGATTCCGGCCGTTGGTGGAGATTCCGCCACCGGCTGAAAACTCCACCATCGGGCCAGAATCTCCACCATCGGGCCGGAATCTCCACCTCTGGGCCGGAATCTCCACCTCCGGTCCGGAATCTCCACCACCGGGCCGGAATCTCCGGCCCGAGTGCGGACATAAAGTTAGTATGAGTAAGTGCATTCTGTGAATACCAAAATGAGTAAGTGCATTCTGTGAATACCAAAATGAGTAAGTACCTTCTGTGAATACCAAAATGAGTAAGTGCCTTCTGTGAATACCAAAATGGTAGTAAGTTTAGGATTTTGTAGTAAGTTAGTTCTGTGAATCGGGCCCCACATGATTAATTGTTTAAATGACTTGTGCAATCATCAAAATAGTAAACGGACTGCACATAAAGTGACTGTGCATAGTAATTACCGTCAGCACCATCTTTGAGCATGTTATTTAAAATGGCATTTTATTTCATTCCCTAAAGTAAATTTCTCATTCAACATAAAATTTATATTAAAAAGTGAATTGTTAAAACATTCTACTCCATATATATTTTATGTGAAAGTTCTTCCTATTACTTGTACTGGATTAGAGTCCATATCAATTTCCATTGACCATAATAAAGTGCTGATGTGTCTCTCTTTCATGGCTAGTGCCTAAGTTATATAGATGATTAGCACAATGCAAAAAAGGAAAACAATAAACTATACTAAAGTGACCGTGCTTAATAAATTCATTCAGCATTATCTCTAATCATATATCTAGGATGACATTAATCATTGATATATTGATTTTGTATAGAAGAATATATTTAAAAAGAAAAGCTTTCTACTTCTTATACTATTTTATATGCTTAAATGATAGTATATACATTCTATATAGCATTATTCAATTTGTACATGATGTTTACAAAATCATAATTTAATACATGAAATCCATAATTGTGTGCTGATATATTATTACCATCCGGTCAGTGCCTATAATATAAAGTGCTCAAGTTCTAATTACAAGGGTCAACAGGTGTCCTCATCCTGGAAAATAGGTATTTCCCTAAGGTACTTCGGATGCATATGATCCTTTCTAATTTTCGTTTATAACATAGCTGCCTATATAAACCTAATGGAACAAAATGTTCTGTTTGTCATATTTACATATACCTATGACAACCAAAAATATAGGCGCCTCCAATCTGATATGTTATTCTTAGACTTCCTCTTTTTTATTATGTATATACAGTACTGAAAACATAAGAACTCTATCAACCTATAATTACCATAATAGGTTTGAGCGTTCTGCATTGTGAATTTAACAATCATATTTTTTAGGGAATGTAGGACATCAGCCGGACTACCCATATATGCTAAGTGATAAAGCGTCTCTGTTCATCCCTTAAACAAAAAAAGATCAAAGTCTATTAATAAAAACATGGTTATCTTTGTATGAAGAGGATACTAGAGAGCAGAGCTAATAAAGGCAAGTATATAATTCTTCATCCACATTGAAGCCGTTAGGCTCCTTGCTGTCTAATTACAATATATAATATGTTTCCAGTTTTCTAAGTTCCTTTTCCCTATCCCATCCTCTTTTATTTTGGGGGATTTGGGCAATACCACTGTATCTCAGGTACTCTGGATTACTGTTGTGACTTTTTTCAAAATGTCGTGCAATTGGGTAACTGCATATGATCCTTTTTTATTATGTATATACAGTACTGAAAACATAAGAACTCTATCAACCTATAATTACCATAATAGGTTTGAGCGTTCTGCATTGTGAATTTAACAATCATATTTTTTAGGGAATATAGGACATCAGCCGGACTACCCACATATACTGAGTGATAAAGTGTCTATGTGCATCCCTTAAACAAAAAAAGATCAAAGTCTATTAATAAAAACATGGTTATCTTTGTATGAGGAGAATACTAGAGAGCAGAGCTAATAAAGGCAATTATATAATTCTTCATCCACATTGAAGCCGTTAGGCTCCCTGCTGTCTAATTACAATATATAATATGTTTCCAGTTTTCTAAGTTCCTCTTCCCTATCCCATCCTCTCTTATTTTGGGGGATTTGGGCAATACCACTGTATCTCAGGTACTCTGGATTACTGTTGTGACTTTTTTCAAAATGTCGTACAATTGGGTAACTGCGATCGTTGTTTATAATAGCTATCCAATCTGATATATGTTATTCTTATACTTCCTCTTTTTTATTATGTATATACAGTACTGAAAACATAAGAACTCTATCAACCTATAAATACCATAATAGGTTTGAGCATTCTGCTTTGTGAATTTAACAATCATATTTTTTTAGAGAATGTAGGACATCAGCCGAACTACCCATATATACTAAGTGATTCAGTGTCTATGTTATAGAAACTGAGAGGGACCCCTTATGCCAAAGGAATAGGGTACCATATAAATATGTAATCACAAAGGTTTTCTTTGGACAGCAATACACACCCAACAATGTCTATTACAACACCGAACTCTCCAACTTCATCACTCAATCACATCCATTGAACTCAGAATAGGAGAATATGTCTGTATACCCAAGACTACTATTATATACAAGACAAAAAAAAGGGATTTAAAATTATTTTATTCGTCACGAGACACACAATCAAATAAAACAAGTCTGAACAATTAATAACACTGCATGATGAAATATAAAAAACAGAACAAATTCCATAAATTCATTCAGAAAACACACTCGAAAACATTAAGCAGCATAAATTTAAAATGGATTCGAGAGTACAAGTAGTAGACCAGAAAACTTTGTCTTAAACTGATCACATCCGTAGTAATTGTTCCTCAATAACTGAGACTGGGTGCCATACACTCTATAGGCACTCAAAAGTCTCAGTGATAATGCAGATTGTGTTCCTAACAATTCGGGCGTCGGCGCGTTTCGATGGGAATATTGTAATGCCATCTTTATCAAGACCAACGTTTAATGACTCTCTCAAGCTGATAAAAACAGGAACAGTTAAAATCACCTGTGTAGTAAAGAACATACAAATCAATATATGTCTCGCGAATTACTATATACATCATAAAAACAGTACAAAAATGTAAACATCACATTTTGCTCACTCTTAAATACTGTACGTCAAAGTGTAGAAATTCTGGCCCCCCCATAGCATAGAGATGCTAGACCATAGGGACAAACCTAGATGAATATTGATCAACAATTGACCATGACAACCCCATCTATCAATATATTGTTCATACGGGGCTCACATGTTAGAAATTCCACCCAAAACAGCAGCTAGCCTTTGCGGAGATAACAGTGATCCATCACAGAAACGTAATAGCCTAGCTAGTAGCTTGTACGTATAACAGAAATAAAGTTCTCCAATCCCAATTCACTCATCAACCAAACTTGACCACACCACATTCATTCTTCCCATTTTTTCTCCCACTTGTGTCTCCAGATGGAAAATGACAACTCACCTCGCTTACAATAGAGGTTTAGATTGATATATTTGTATATCTCTTGAACACCAGTATATTACTATCTCTGGACTTCAGGGGCAAACACCTCCTGTTCTCAAAGTTGCAGGTCCGTAAATTAACCAAAGGATGTATCTGTGGAGTTTAAAATGACATCCATATCATACTTAATATCGTCATTAAATATCAAGCGTCCTCACAAACCTAAAAGTCTTGTCTAGATTGTTGCGCACGCTCTCTCACCTTTCTCAGATCTTCCAAGACACCAGAGCATAAAAATGAAATCTGGGGCTAAATAGTGTAGAAATCCTGTCGATAGCGGACGCTATACTTCTCACGTTCGTGGTACAAAGATTCTAAAAGATAAAACAAATATACAATCTCTACTTGTCCTACAGATACAATATACTATTTTCTATGTCAGACTCTAACTTCGGTTCATTTTCAGTCTGAACATACCTGCGGAGAATATCCTCAACTTTCACCCTTCTATCAGTAGATTATTCTTCCTACAATTCTATTTTCCCTTTATAGTGGAGATGCAAGGATCACGGAACTTCTTGCAGCAGTCCTATAATAATTAGTATCTATGGTAGAAGGAAGAGAAAAGGCTGCTTAGTAGGCCATAGTGCTTTGATACTATCTACTAGACCTCCTAACTTGACCTCATATTAAACGGAGCAAAAGTTTACAAGGCGGCATGATTTTTTACTTTGCAGTCAACTAGAGCTCCTAACATAGGCTGATAAAAACGCATTGGTATAGTACAAGACGGCATGATTTTTTGCTTTGCAGTCAACTAGAGCTCCTAACATAGGCTGATAAAAAGCGCATTGGTATAGTTGCGTAGTCGGTGCTTATTAATAGCAGATCTCTCCATATTGTTTACTTTCACTTATTAGAGAGAACCGAGCTACCTACACGATGTAATAACATACAGAGTATATTGTGTATATGACGCATACCTACGATGGAAATAACATACTAGAGGTGCACATTCAGTGCAGGAATAAATTACTCCGTCAAAGCTCAAAAAGCACTAACGGTCGTTTAGCTTGCATATCTAAAGTGCTTGCCTGAGATAAGAATGACATATTTTTTTAAAACACGCATCCTGTATAGGCATAGATTACTCCGTAGAGTCTCCGGTAACTCTAACGATGCCTTTACTTAACTTACTTGCTAACGGGCAGCAGTCTCACACACTCCTTACGGTAGCTTCTGTATCTCGCGAAGATCGCTTATGGGTAACCTGGCTAATTTATATAATGCCGAGCATTTAGCACCTGAAGCTAATTGACCCCTGCCTCGCGGTGTGCCGTTACGTAGGTAGCACGTTTGCCAAGCCCATGCGGGAACGAGCTAGATATAGAAGACGGATCCCTCGTTGTAACACTAAGGGTTTCCACAGATCTCGCCATCTTAGGATGGTTCTCGAGTGTATGTTCAAATGCCTTTGTTATTTTGAAATAGCGGCCTAAGTTGAAAAACATCTGTGCCGGGGAGCGCCTAGACTGGTTATATTCGAAAGATCCTCAGTGTAAGCCCTAAAAAAGAGATTATCTACATTTGGCAGTCTAATAATGACGTGACATATATATCTGACTGGACCCGGGTTAAAGGGTCCAGGATCGTGTTATAGAAAGAATAAAAGTAAAACCTCTGAACATGCTAGTATTTAACAAGGATGCGATGCCATCTAGTGGCCAAATTACGTACATGTATACTACCCTGAATGATGATCATCAAACAAATAATGCTATAGATATAATCGCCCCTAGAGACCCTTAACTTGAATGAAAATTATAGCGGTCCCTAAATTCCTGATACTTTGCATACTATTTGCTCTATGTGTTAAAAGACATCCAGTCTTCTCGTGAGTTCAGGCCCCTATTAATGGTGTCTAATCTCATCATGTACCATTGTTCCCTTAGCTTCCTCACTTTCTCTGTATTTCCTCCACGTCTATTGTTCTTCATTCTTTGCAGGATAAACCACCTAAACTGGTCACATTTATGGTTTTGTTGGATATAGTGGGAAGTAAGGGGCACATTCTCTTTGTTTGTACACAGCGCAGACTTGTGTTCGGTCAGCCTAAGACGTAGTTCCCGTCCTGTTTCACCCACGTAGCCGAGGCCGCATGGGCAGATCAGGAGGTAAACCACGTTTTTGCTTCTGCAGCTGTTAAGCAGGCCAGGGGTAATTGTAAACCCATTAAATTCCAGATGTTTGGCTATGATACATTGATCACAGATCGAACAGGATCCACAGCTGTAATTACCTACTGCTTTCATGAAGTGTAAGTCCATCTGTGTATTGTCCTCACTATCTAGATAGGTATGAACTAGAGCGTTACGCAAGCTAGGGTTGCGTCTAAAAGCAAACAGTGGTTTGTCAATTGGTTGTACTCTCTCATCGTTGATTATTTTCGAGTTTCTGTATATGATGTTTTTAATTTGATTACTGATCTGTGAAAATTTGCTGACAAAAACTAACTTGTCTATGTTTTTGTTCTTTCTTCTATCTCTATTCATATCCAGCATGTAATCCCGATCATAAAATCTAGCACGTCTAAAAACATGTGAGCCCCATATGAACAATATATTGATAAATGGGGTTGTCATGGTCAATTGTTGATCAATATTCATCTAGGTTTGTCCCTATGGTCTAGCATCTCTATGGCGGGGCCAGAATTTCTACACTTTGACGTACAGTATTTAAGAGTGAGCAAAATGTGATGTTTACATTTTTGTACTGTTTTTATGATGTATATAGTAATTCGCGAGACATATATTGATTTGTATGTTCTTTACTAGACAGGTGATTTTAACTGTTCCTGTTTTTATCAGCTTGAGAGAGTCATTAAACGTTGGTCTTGACAAAGATGGCATTATAATATTCCCATCGAAACGCGTCGACGCCTGAATTGTTAGGAACACAATCCGCATTATCACTGAGACTTTTGAGTGCCTATAGAGTGTATGGCACCCAGTCTCAGTTATTGAGGAACAATTACTACGGATGTGATCAGTTTAAGACAAAGTTTTCTGGTCTACTACTTGTACTCTCGAATCCATTTTAAATTGATGCTGCTTAATGTTTTCGAGTGTGTTTTCTGAATGAATTTATGGAATTTGTTCTGTTTTTTATATTTCATCATGCAGTGTTATTAATTGTTCAGACTTATTTTATTTGATTGTGTGTCTCGTGACGAATAAAATAATTTTAAATCCCTTTTTTTTAGTCTTGTATATAATAGTAGTCTTGGGTATACAGACATATTCTCCTATTCTGAGTGCAATGGATGTGATTGAGTGATGAAGTTGGAGACTTCGGTGTTGTAATAGACATTGTTGGGTGTGTATTGCTGCCCAAAGGAAACCTTTGTGATTACATATTAAGTGTCTATGTGCATCCCTTAAACAAAAAAACATCAAAGTCTATTTATAAAAACATGGTTATCTTCGTATGAAGAGGATACTAGAGAGCAGAGCTAATAAAGGCAAGTATATAATTCTTCATCCACATTGAAGCCGTTAGGCTCCCTGCTGTCTAATTACAATATATAATATGTTTCCAGTTTTCTAAGATCCTTTTCCCTATCCCATCCTCTCTTATTTTGGGGGATTTGGGCAATACCACTGTATCTCAGGTACTCTGGATTACTGTTGTGACTTTTTCAAAATGTCGTGCAATTGGGTAACTGCGATCATTGTTTATAATAGCACGTATGTGCCGTAGCACTCTTTTGTGTACCGGTAGTGTTGTACTTCTGACATACAATTTGTCACAAGAGCATTTAAGAATGTACACAACATAGTTGGATTAACATGTTATATGTCCTCTTACTCTTATGGTATTGTTGAAAGTTGTAGATACTGTCATCAGAGTTTCCCCATTTCTGCACTCCTTACACTTATTGCATTTACTGTCCCCATCTCTAGGTGTCAACCATGTTCTCTCTGTGTCTGTGTAGTTAAATTACGTTTCACCAGATAATCTTTTAATGATTTTGACTTACTGTAAGTAATATGTTTTTTTTTTAGAAACTAGGGAGCCTATGATGGGATCCTATTTCACAAAATGCAAGTGTCTACATAAAATTTCCCGAACTTTGGCATGTTCTGAATTATATATGGTGATAAATCTATGGGGATTTTTCTCTCTGGATCTTTTCTTCTTGTAAGTGTTAGATGGTTCAAATAAAGCTAGTTCTCTGTTTATAGTTTTAGCTTTTTTAGATGCTGCATTCAATAAAGTAGTGGGATATCCTCTCTGGATAAAACGATCTTTCATTTCTTTTTCGATTATACTATGTTCCTCAACTGTACTACAAGCTTTTCTAGCTCAATAGAATTCTCCAAAGGGAATACTCTTTATCAAAGGAGTAGGATGGGAGCTACACGCATGGAGGATAGTGTTTCCAGCTGCAGGCTTTCTAAATCTAGTTGTCTCCAATTTGCCTCCCTTAGCCCTCAGTTCTATGTCCGGGAATTCCACCGAAGTAGTACTTATGTTCCCAGTAAATTTTAAATTTAGTTCATTTAGATTCAAGTCATATATAAACTGCTCTGCTTGTGTCTCTGTGCCCTGCCACAGCACAAAGACATAATCTATGAATCTAAGCCACAATGTGACATTTTCTGTCCAATGTTCTAAGGTAGGCCCCCTGAGCACCTGCTCCTCCCACCAGCCCATATGCAGATTTGCATAGCTGGGGGTGAAGCAGGTACCCATAGCCATCCCCTGTACTTGTAAAAACAGCTCATCATTAAATACAAAAATATTCTTGGTAAGGCGCCATTGCATCAATTCCAATAGCATTAGATTATGTAATGCAAATCCTATCGGTCTTATTCTCAAAAAATGCTGTGCCGCCATTAGTCCATCAGGATGTTGAATACTTGTATATAAGGTGGATACATCAAGTGCCATATATATATATCTTACCTGCTGGTGGTATCAAGTAGGTAGTTATAGTTAGGACCAACTTTTTCCATTAAAGAAACATTTTTATTTTTTGACAATTACTTTACCACTGTTTCAAGAATCTTCACAAAAGTTTCAAAAACAGTGTATTAGTTATTTTAGCTGCTGTTTGAAAAGTTGTGTTAAGTGTTAAGATTCGTTAAGTGGGGGCCAAGAAAAGGGGGTCCCACAACTCTTTTCCCCATGCAATGTCTAAGGGTATTTTGCATTTTTTGAACTGCTGATCAGAATTAAACCAAATTCTGCAGAAACGTAAATCTTGGCCTAGAAAGAGCCCTTTTCAAAAGATTTTTGCAAATCTGTTCAGTAGTTTGGGAGTTATTAAAGAAAAAAATATATATACATCTAGGGACAAGGATCCTGCGCAAATCCACTCACAGGGATCTGTGGAGCCAGGGGCAAACCATGGCCCAGATTGGCTGGCTGCAACCAAAAGGAGAGTTGTAGAGAAAAATAACATAAGGGGTCAGGATAGAGGTATCCTGACACCATAAAAACACATGGAGGAGTCTATAAGGGACCTCCCATCGGCAAAAAAATTGGTCAATGTTTTTTTTTTTCGGGGGGGGGGTACCGTGGATCTGCATATCTACTGTGGCACTTAGCATAGCCCCCAGTGTATATCTGTGCTGGATCCATGATCTGAAATCCAAGGGGAAAATAAAAACCACCCACTCACATACCAACACCCCACCAATCACAACCAAAGGCCATACAATGTGTGGGGTTGGGTGCATGCGGGGGGTGGCCGAAGGGCCTGGCCGCAGGTATGCATGTGCTGCTTCATGGAACGCATGTATCTTTACTGTACTAATATGTGTAGCTTGCATCTGGCACAAAGACTAGTCACTGAATTTTAATGTAAAATCCTGAGATTCAGGAACGTAAAGCTATCATCCTCAAGGATAGAAAAAATCATTTGATAAGAGTTTGTAGTATCTAAGGAGCTCTCCCTCAGTGTGGATTCCTTCTGAGTAGTGGCATATAAACTTACTTAAGGGTTATCATACTTGATAATTTGAGAATATGTGCACTATAGAAACTATGGGGGCCAATTCAGAAAGGCATTTATGATGATGGGAAGTAGTAGTACAATACCTCTTTACCTCTTTTACAAAAAGTTCAACGCCTTATTAGTAAAAGTACAAAGAAGGCATAGTCTTTACGAAGTGTATTTTAATATTGTCTGCATATTTCTTGAATGTTCCCATTTCAATATTTTGAGGCCAATTCAAAAATCATGTAAAAGTACATAAAACAGTTGTACAGAAGTACAACTCTACATATTCCAAAATCACATTACAAAGAAGCCCCAGCGTGTATTATTTTTGGTTTTGTGAGTCTTACATTCAAGACTCGCGAAGTCTCAGTGTGCAAGACTTGGACTATAATCAACACAAAAAGGTGAAATTGATGGAAAAACTGCAACATAGCAGTTTTAGAAGTCATCACATTATCCTTTCCTCGTCTGTTAGCATATGGAGAATCAATTTCATTGTTTGTGAAACTCAATTTTAATTGAAAATAAAACAGAAATGGCTGGGGCTCATATCAATTTTATTAAGTTGAAGATAATACATTCTTAAGAAAAACTACATTAGGACAACTTTAATCATCTCTATAAGGAAATAAGGGTCAAATTAACTCAAAAGACACTCAATGCAGTGCAGCAATTAAAGTTGCTGTGATGTTTTCCCTTAAATGGTAGAGATCATGCAGCACCTTATCTATTAATATATCAGCTGTTGGAGATTTCTCTCTCTCTCTCTCAGTGCCATTTCTACAAATGTTAACAGATAGGGCTATGTATCTAAATCCATAGGTCGTTGTATAGGCATCTTCAGACGAGTAAGATGCAGATTGCAAAATAACAAAAACATTAGCAAATGCTCTGAAGGATGCATGAATATTCCTGGAAAAGGATTGCTGATTTTGTAATATAGCAAGTGTTGCACTCACGGTAGAAATGAAGGAATGCATCTTGCTCTCTGATGATTTGGCATTAGGCACAGGTCCTCCTATGTCTGCTCCTCAACTGCAACATGAGGAGCATACAAAATAATTTGTGGATGAAGATGTAGTAGTAACTAGAAGGCATCACAAGGCTACTAGATAAACATCAGTGAGCTGTTCTTGAATAGTTCGTTTTTTGGTCCTGTTAGTGTCATCATGCCATCTTTTTGAATTTTCTCAGCAGTCTGCTCTTGTTTCTAAGGTGTTTATTTTTTATGTATATTGATGCCAGAAAGCATCCTTCTTAGATAATGGTAATTTTTAACATAATGGTTCTTTTATATTGTTACAGCATTTTGGTGTGTATAATAAACATATTTATTTTTATAATAGTTTTCTTCTTCTGTAAAGTTGAGTTTCCTTTTTGTGTCAAGAATTACACTCAAAGCAAACACAAGGAGATGATGGACGGAGCGCTGAAACTTTTCAGACACTCACCCCCAGTCACAGATCTGGGTTGAATCCATCATCGTTCTTTAGCTCACTTCGCCACCCCAGTTCAGACACAGCTATATGCAAATCAGTCTTGGTCCTGTGCCTCATGGGAACAGTCCAGCCCGAACTGCCAAGCCATGTCTTCCCTGGACCGGAAACAAGCATCCTGGGACCGGTTTCGGGCTAACAGCCCTCATCAGCCAGGCTAGCTTGAATCCAGTGACAAAGTGAGCAAGGGACCCACGTCTGGGCATACCCTGCCAATTTAGGGTGAACAAAGCAAACACAAGGAGATGATGGACGGAGCGCTGAAACTTTTCAGACACTCACCCCCAGTCACAGATCTGGGTTGAATCCATCATCGTTCTTTAGCTCACTTCGCCACCCCAGTTCAGACACAGCTATATGCAAATCAGTCTTGGTCCTGTGCCTCATGGGAACAGTCCAGCCCGAACTGCCAAGCCATGTCTTCCCTGGACCGGAAACAAGCATCCTGGGACCGGTTTCGGGCTAACAGCCCTCATCAGCCAGGCTAGCTTGAATCCAGTGACAAAGTGAGCAAGGGACCCACGTCTGGGCATACCCTGCCAACGTAGGGTGAACAAAGCAAACACAAGGAGATGATGGACGGAGCGCTGAAACTTTTCAGACACTCACCACCAGTCACAGATCTGGGTTGAATCCATCATCGTTCTTTAGCTCACTTCGCCACCCCAGTTCAGACACAGCTATATGCAAATCAGTCTTGGTCCTGTGCCTCATGGGAACAGTCCAGCCCGAACAGCCAAGCCATGTCTTCCCTGGACCGGAAACAAGCATCCTGGGACCGGTTTCGTGCTAACAGCCCTCATCAGCCAGGCTAGCTTGAATGAATTACACTCATCCATGAAATTTCATTTAACTATTTGTTTTGGTTACTCACACATATTTTTTCTGTGTCTTTATTTCTAATCACTATTTTCCCATGTTTAACACATTTTAAGAAGTGTTTGTTTTTTGGGTAGTCCTTAACAGATGTATAATTTACCAAATTATAAGCCTACTCATTGTTTAGTAATAGCATTCACAATTATAAAGCAAATCATTAATGCTAAAAGGCATGTAGGGCAAGGTATCAGTAATTCTGCCAAAAGTGCAATACATTTATGTGGTTATGCCATGCAATCTTTAATAAAACATTAACATAACAACAATACTATTTTTTGATTACATATATGCATTTGTTAAACCTAATATAACAAAATTAAAATAACAAAGAATCAAAGCCACAAAACATGACTCCTATTAAACCTCTCATTATGAGTCTCCATATCTTGAAGGTCAAACACAAAAATTTACTTTTTGTGCCAATCTTTAGTAAAGTGCTTGTGCTGCACCTTTAATAATTTGAGCATTAATAAACATATGATTGCCATTTGTGAATGAGCTAAACGTCAAACTTATGTTGGTCAATTGTTTGGCCGGGCCTGTAAGTTAACTATCTACATTGCTCAGCATTAGCCTTTGTGAGAGCAACATCAGGTTCACCTAAAACATGTAGCCTTCCCTACCATAGTATGTGCAATTGCCAACTGTGCTCCCACTTTTGGACCAGTCTGGTTCTACCCTTGTGACAGTTAGGTACATCACTTTGTAAAAATATTTAGTCTGTCCTAAATACATTTTTTGATTCTTCAAGCAGTGTTTGGTGGATTCCCAGTTCTTACATATACATTTTTGTTAATAAACATGTCCATGCTTCTGAAAGGATGCATTTAATATAATAGTATTAGAATGGCTGCCTGCTCCATAGAGTGACATTAATCATCAATATGTAATATAATATTCAATTGTTATTTTCTGTTTTCTAAAATCTGTATCTGACTCTTTCACATCTAGGCCTAATTTTTTCATATTAAGCTTTCTATATTTATGAAAGACATTCTTTAAATTTAAACCAAAATAATTTGCTCATAAAGGCTCTTACTGTCTATTCGTACATATTTAACTAACATCTGACAACTGGGTACCTCAAATGTGCTGATCTGCTCACAGGACTGTTCAAACTGTTATTCTTGTAGTTAGGTGTTGTTGTTCCATTGTCGGATGGTCTGAGGGATGAGTACATGAACAATAGATTCCTACACTGTAATAGTCAGCATTTGAGCACGCCTGGGAATGGAACACTGTCTGTGTCCTGTACTCAGGCTGGGCCAATTCACAGTGTGAGTGGGAATTGACCCTGACCTCCTTTAGTACTTCAATGGAGGACAGTTGGCACATCTATTTGTACAGCAATTTCTGTGTGTAGAGTACATCTAAAAAGTTAAATAAATATGCAGACATTGTTGGATTTTTTGTAGTGGAGGACTCTGATTGTTTTCACACGCCACACAGAAACTTCTGGATTAGTGCATTTGTAGTCCCATTTGAAATCTTTTCACATTTGTTAAGGTGTGTCCAGAGTTTTAACACACACACAGGCAACTGGTGTACATAAATGTATTACTCACACAACACAAAAAAACAACAGTCAAGGATCGTTGTAACTCCTAATCTTCACGAAGAAGTGATACTGGGTACATTAAATCCCAGCTTCCTGTTACTTCTCAAGGCACATTGAAGGAGGAAAAATACTGGCTAAATGAGGGCCCCTTTTCCCAAGAACCATTGGATACTATTCCAGCCCAAAAGGTTTGGATGTCAAAGAAGGATAGATAACAGCAAAAACAGAAAGGTTTGAATCAAAATGCTTTGATGGCCACAGAACACTGGGAACTTGATAAAAAAACTTTAGGACTGCACAAATAAATGAACCCACTTCTCCAACTTTCCTGAGAATATTTAGAAAAATGTTCCCAGGTATACCACTGATTTAAGATTCAAAATTGTTTACTGTGTAGGATAGGAAAGAGGAATGATCAACCACAAATTATTAGTTATTATTAGAACAGATTCTGTTTTTAGAGGACATTTGATGCAGGACATTTTGGGGTAGTAAAGACATCACAAGCTATTTTAACCCAGTTCAAATGGCCTAGCATGTTGACACAAATAAAGAAATATTGTCAGGAATGTGAAATATGTCAAAAAAAGAATCCATATTGTTCCCCTGGAGTCCCCCTACAAAAAATGTCCTTTGTTGGAAATCCATTTGAACGGTTGGGACTAGACCTCATAGGTCCTTTGACCCCCCACCCTTCTAGTAAGGGACATTAATATGTACTCGTCTTAGTTGATTATGCAACATGATATCCTGAAGAGGTTCCCACCAGGGAAACCACCACCAAGAGTATTGCTAATGTCATAATAGAATTTCTTTCCAAAGCATGGTCATAAGACCCTTTTCAAGTCAAAATTGTTGGAACAGGTGTGTTGACAACTGGATATAAAGTACTTAAACATCTCCCTATACCACCCACAAGACAGATGGTGTTGTGGAAAGATACAATATTACCTTGAAATTAATATTAATGAAATTGCTCACAGGAGAAGGGAACATTTGGGGCCAATTACTTGATCTAGCCCTTTTTTAATGTGGAATCAGGTTCAAAGCAGTCTTGGATTACCTAAAATGATGCAAGAGATTTGGTAGAAAGATTCTCAAGAACAGAGAACCCTTGTAGAATATACATGTTAGTTACAAACCCGATTAGGAAAGCTAAGAGATTTGCCCCGAACCAATTTAGACAAAGCACAAATGGCAAAAGTGTTTCTGTAACCGAGGGAAAAAGTGCAGAGAGCTACAAGTTGGGGAAAGGATTTTGCTTCTACTACCTACCTCAGAAAATAAAGTACGATCTCAATATATAAGGTGTTAGAAAGAATAGGATGGGTCACCTACAAATTACAACTACCAGGGGCCATAATATGTATTAGGGCGCACTTTCCCTGTTTGCGCTTAGGGCACCTTAAAACAGGTGGGCAGGGCGCAAACAGAATAGAATCTGCTGCCCCCAGGGCAGTCGTGAACTCGTGCTGCCCTGGGGGCAGCGTATTCATGTGAAATAAAGCAACCGCTCTATGTTTCACTGTGCAGGCGGCAACCCGCCTGACCTTTAAAGGGGATTAGAGATCCCTTGCAGGAGGGTGCAGTGAGTGAGTGCACCCACCTGCAAGGGGATGTCTTGGTGTCCATAGGACCCCCTTTACCCCTCCTGAGGGCTGCCTCTTCCTATCAGCTAGACGAAAGGTCATTCACGGCGAGGTCAAACAGATAATCACACTAGGATGAATAGAACTCTCTGCTAGTGAATTGTGTTCCCTGATAATCCTTGTACCGAAGCCCCATGGAACCATATGTTTTTGTATTGATTTTCAGGCTGTAAACCGGATATTCAAAATTTACCCTCTCCCTAGAGTATAAGAACTGATTGAGCAACTAAGGGAATCCCACTGCATATCCACAATAGATCTCACAAATTCCCTTGCGTCCATTGAATAAAGAAAAAAAATACCTTTTCAATATCATATTGGCTTTTGCAGTTTACTGTTCTTGCTTTTGGACTGCATTAAGCACCAGCTACCTTTCAGAGGAAAATAAACCGGATTCTTGAAACCTACATGTATTATGCTTCTGCTAATTTAGATGACATTGTCATTTTAGAAAAATTTGGCAAGACCACCTGAAGTATTTAGATGCCATACTGGCTACTTTACAAAGAGTAGGCCTTCATATTAATGCAAACAAAATCAAAGTTGGGTCATAATAAAGTTAGATGCCTTGGTTACCTTCTGAGAAATGGGCTCATCGAACACCAAGAGGAAAAGATGAGGGAAATCACGGCTGTCGCTTTTTCCGAAACCAAAAAGATATGAGGGCTTTTAGGCCTCTTGGGTTACTATGAAAATGTATTCTCAACTATTCTATATTCTCAGCTCTCCTTACTGACATGTTAAAGAAAACCCCCACAGGTTAAACCTTCACCACTTCCCCACCAGCTGTCATTAAAGCTTTTCACGGTTTAAAACTAATGATTGTGTCCAAACCCATTTTGCAATTTTACAAACAGATGCTTCTGATATTGATATAGCTGCAGTCCTATCCCAAATAAATAATAATGATGAAGAGTGACCCATCCTGTTTGTTAGCCACAAGCTATTCCCAGAGGAAGTAACATACCCAGCCATAGAAAAGGAATGCCTAGCTTTAACTAGAACGGTGTACCTTTATTCTGTACACGGATCATGCACATCACCTTGATGAGCAGAAATAAAGGGAATAACACTAGAGTTTACATTGGTTCCTGTTACTGCAACCCTACCAATTTCAAGTTAGGCATGCCTGAATTTACATTTGGAAGACCACCTGGACCCCAACTCAAAAGCACTCTTTGAAGACCTTGGAAGCCTGGGCCTCACTCAATGAGCAAAGGGACCTACCCAAGTTGCCAGACACCTCTTGGACCCTATTTCCACCACCTTCGACAACATCAAAGTAGACAAGCCCACAACAGTCTCCTGGACAGATCACATCCTCATCAAGTTCAGCATCCCTGCCCCAGTCTAACACACATGCACCACCATCAGACCAGCCAGCCAAAACAGGAACAGCATCATTGACAAGGACTGGAACATAGCTCTCATCACCCTCCAACCCAAACACAGCAACCGCCTCCCCAAAGCCATCAAGAAATTCAACAATTGGACCACCTCCAGTGCTGACTCCCTTCCTCCCCTTGAGCACAGTAATACAACAAGATCGAGCACCCTAGCAAGTTGGTACGTGGAGGAACTCAGACTGAAGAAATGCTACTGCAAATAACTGGAGCACAAATGGAGAATGTCAGGACAATACAGACAGAAGCATGTTCAAATCCACCCTGAGACACCATCACCTAATGATTTGGACCACCAAATGTGCCACTCTAGTGGACTGCATCAATGCTGGCACCAACAGAAGCAAATACATTTTAACATTGTGAAGAATTTCAACTCAATAGTGGGCACCTCCAACTCAATCAGTCCCTCATAGGACCTCTGCAACAATCACTCTCAATTCTTCATCAACAAAATCACAACCATTTACAGAAACTTCAACACCCAACTGAACCCGACAGACCTTACCAAAGCCTCCCAATCTTATCCAAAGAACCAATGCCATGACATCACCCATCATTACCCCAGAAGAAACCGCCATCTCCATGAAGTCTGTCCACTCAGGTGCCCCATCGGACTTGTGTACCCACCACTTCTACTCCAGAGGACTGCAACCCATTAGTGCCATGCTAACACCCATTCTTAATGCCTCCACCTGTTCTGGGACATTCCCAGATGCTTGGAAACACACAACTGTCCTCCCATTGCTGAGGAAACCCTCTGTGGACCCATGAATGCTTACCTACTAGAGGACGATCTCCTTGCTATCAATCCCGGCTAAGGTCTTATAGAAAATTATCAACAGGTGCCTCACAGAATACCTCAATGATCACCAACTCCTTCATACTACTCAGTCTAGTTTTAGACCCAACCACAGCACAATAATTGCCCTCATCTCCTCCAAAGATGACATGTTCATGAGTCTGGACAGAGGAGACATGACAGCCCTCATCCTCCTGGACATCTCCGTAGTGTTTGACACAGGCTCCCACCCCATCCTCATCCAAAGCATACACAACATCGGAATCCAATGACGTGCACTCCAATGAATTTGCTCCTACCTGACTGGAAGGACCCAGCAGTCAGCCTGGTACCATACACTTTGGATGCCTGCGACATCATCTACAAAGTTCTGCAAAGAGCGTCCCTGATCCCGTCCCTCTTCAACGCACAAATGATCCCTCTAGTTGGCATCATCTGCTCTCTTGAAATGAATGTCCTTGCCTACACTGAACACTTGCAACTCATTCTCTCCCTTACAATGCCCAGTACTCAGCTCAAATTCAATGTTTGCATAATTAAAATTACCCACTGGATGAAGACCAATTGTCTAAAGCTGAACACCGACAAGACCAAAATTATGATCTTCGGGAAGAGCACTTCACCGTTGGACTCCACCTAGCAGCCTACAGAGCTAGGACCGGCACCCACCTACACAACCCACAGCAAGAACCTGAAGATCTTCATCAACGGCAAACTGGACATGACTGCGCAAGTCAACGCCATCACTGCCTCTTGCTTCCATACCCTAAAGATGTTGAGGAAGATTTTTAAATGGCTTGAGTCAGCACCCAGAAAACCGTCATACTGGCCCTGGTCACAAGCAAGCTGGACTAAGGGAACACCCTCTATGTTGGGATCAACAAAAACAATTCACCACAAGGCTGCCGACCAAGCAGAATTCGCCTGCCAGAATCACTCTCAACCTTCCATGCCTCTCTCACATGATATCACACTGCACCTGAAGGAGCTCCGCATGCTCCCCACACAAAAACTAGTACAATTCAAATTGCTCACCCACACTTTTAAGCCGCTACATAACACTGACCCAGCATACCTCAACAATCCCATCTGCTTTCACAAACTTTACAGACAACTCAGCTCTGCTGGACTCCTACTTGCACACATCTCACCCATATGGAAAACCAGATCGCCTGCTACATCTCTCCTAAAGTGTGGAATGACCTGCCACCAGACATAAGGGCCTCCTTCTCACTTCTTGAATTCCTCAAAAAGCTGAAGACCTGGCTTTTCGAGTAGCTTTGGCTAGGCTCACACCTGCTCAGCGCCACAGTATCCTCCCAGGTGACAGTGTGGTCTGCTAATCTGCATAACATAACATACCATAACATAACATAACATGAAGTACTAAAGGTAAACAGAGAGGAGAAAAAAACAAAAGATGGACTTCCATTTCTCCTCCCGGGAATGGACCTGGAAGGGGGTAAGAGACGAAAAAGAGGAAGAACAGGAATGGGCTGAGAGAGAAGGAGAGGAAAGCAAGTGATTACAGGAAAGAGAGGAGCCCAATCCAAAATCTGTGACGGCATGAGGAGATGGATTTCGCTTGGCTTATCCAAATGAGTGGAGGCTTTGCACAGTGCCGCCAAGTCTCCACACCACGGCCCAGACCGGAGAGACACCCAGCCCAACACTCTCCTGGAAGACCTGGGCTTACCCAGGTGGGTGCCTTCTTGTGAGTTTGGTGATGGCAGGGCATAAAAGAAACACAGGTAGGGTTCTGTGAATTGGGATTAGGAACTTCCCAGGTACAAACCTTAGACTGGGGAAGGGGTGTGAGATGTTGTTGTTGTTGTTATGTTTTGGTATTTTAATCAAGAGAAATGCCTTAAAAGAGAAAGGGCAATTCAATTTCTGTTGTTTAAGTTGTACTTCACATGTAAACATATTTTATACTATAATAAAATCATTGTAAATTATTTGTGATTTTCTATAATTGTTTTAGGCATTTAGAACTTCCTTGTTGAAAAATATAAGATTTTTGTTGAAAAATATACAATAAATCAATCAATTAGGATTTATAAAGAATGGCTAATCACCCGATGGGGTATCCAGTTGCTTGCAGGCCCTGGAGGCTTATTTGAAGAGCCAGGTCTTGAGGGCCATTCAGATTTCCGGAAGTGAGGCAATGTATGAATGTATGAACTTTTAAAATGTTTTTTTACAACTTCTGTGTTATTTCTTGTCTCATTTGCATGATGGTGTGTCAATTTTCCCAACCCATTGTCATGTATCTACTTATTTCATGGCATTTGCACAGGAAAAAGTCATGGGGTACTTCGCAAAATGTCATGAAGCTGTAAGTAGATTACACAAATAACAGGAACAAGTGGTACCACGTTTTTGCTGGCTGTTTTCATTCTCTCTTTTGTGTACTTGTGAGTTGGAGATGTCTTTGGTGATTGGCTGTTCTTGGAGGTGTTTGAGGAGTTTGTTTTGTGTATTTGTTGCTGTGTTTTTGTGTAGTTGTGTTTTTGAAAATGTTTGTACTGGTTTTAGTCTGTTTGCCATATTTACAAGGGTGTGGGTTATTGTTTTTCTGTCTGATACTTGTAAAGCTCCAAAATAAGTTAGTTTGTGGTTTAGGGTTTTTTGGGGTATTTTTAGGTTGTTAAGGAGTTATTTAAGGTAAGGTATGATTATGTTTGGTAGGGTATAGAATGTTAATTTTGAGGAGAGAGACTTAGGTGCCCTTAGTGTGGTAAATTATACATGACCTCCCTCATATGCTGTCTGCTGGTGGGCGAATGTCTCAAGTCACTGCAAGAAGGACGCCTGAGGTGGGTTATGGGCCTAGGATACCTTCAGAAGGTGCGTAAAACAGACAAACTGGTGCAGCAAGTCCAACAATGCTGGGCAGATGTTGTTTTTCTTAAGGCTGACCTGCACACATATTGGCCTGGAGGTTGCTGGTCCAGTGGGTAAATTATTTAAATAATATATAGAAATAGGGCATAAATACTTAAATAGTTTAGCTGGGGATGGTATTATGAAAAAATGGCATAAAACTTGAACAATTTGTACAAATAATGCATGATACTTCATTGTTGTGTGAGTTGTGTTCATCCTCTTTATAAAATAAATCTATATTTTTTATCCTAAAATTATTTTTCTACACACAAGATTTAAGCATTAATGATGCTACACTGACCATAAATATACATTAGTTTGACTGTGCTGCCTCACAGTTACATACTCCAAGATATACCAACAATTATGAAACATGGTACATGGATTCCATTCTCAAGCAGACTTTGTGGGCCTGATTCACAAAGGGCCTCAGCACTCATGGTGGAGGTCCCGCAATCGTGGAGGAGTCTCAGCACTCGGGCGGAATCTCTGCAATAAGAATTCTCATTGCGGAGAATCTGCCCTGAGTGGAGAGACTCCCCCATGACTGCGGGGCCGCCGCCACGACTCCGTAGGCCCTTTATGATTCACGCCCAGTATTGGTTAAACAAAATACAGCCACCCTTGGCCACTGTTTTTTTTATATTGTTTCATCTTGTTTTTAAAAACAAAATTAGCACATGACCATTGCAAAAATACATGTTAACCATTTCAAAATACCTGGGATGTCACAGTTTGCCTCTGAAAAATGATACAAAGCCAACAAAGCACTTATGTTTGCTTTGCATTATCTTGCCTCGGGGAGTACATAAATGGTTGGAGCTTCTGCATCCCTGTGCATCCTCCCTTGGGGGATGATGCAAACCCTAAAGTCTGAAAACATGGGTTCTCTTAAAATGGTGCCCCTATCTAGGGCTACCTTAACAAGGTACAGTCAAGCGTTTTAACTACTTTAGTTCAGCTTTGAATATACATGAAATTATGCAAAATACATTTAAAGAAAATAAATTGATACATAGATTTTTTTGTTTTAAGGTACATATTAATGAAAATATGTGACAGCATTTATAAAGAGGAACATTTACAACATGGCTCAAGTGTTCCTGCATTGGTGCAAGCCTACACAAGGAGCAGCAGCAGACTGAAAAAGAAGAACCTGTCAATGTGTTAAATAGAATAAGATGTCATGCAACAAAGTGCAGAAATGTCCTTCACATATGCTGTGTTAAAAAGATAGTGCCGAAATATGGCATATTTTCACAAATATGGTCCACTAATGTTTGGCTGTCAAGCCGCAAAGCAGGCACCTTTGCGCTTTGGTGCGCTTTGATGCAAGGGTGCCTTAGTTGTGGTCAGGATTGCTTTTGTGGAGGAAAGGATAGCTCCCTGCACAAAACAAAACTATTGTTGAAGGCATATTATTCTGTGTATATGTCCAGCAGAAAGCAGCACACATACAAAGAGGAAGTAATGAGGAGAAATAAATGTATATTTCCTTGTTAGGCCAAGGTCAGGTATGTGACCCATTTTACAGGGAAAACTAGGTTAACACAAAACTGGGATGACATCAAAATACATGGGTGGATGCACAGGAACGTCTGTCCTTCTCCCATGTAATGCCTTTCTGCCACAAGGTAACCCAAGGTGCTCTGTAGAGCTAATTTATATTTACCTAGGCATGCAAATCCACACAAAATGACTTTGTGCTGCTTGTAAATCCCTAAATGGATTTTGCATGTGGCCAAAAACAAAAAAAATGACTCTACCCAAATGCAATTTTTTAGTAAATGTGTGATAGCAATTCGAAAACTAAGGTGCATTTCTGCCCTCTCCCATTAACAAAATGCAGTGTAATAAAAGTTACATACACCAATATAATTCTAAACCTTTGACTTCATTAATACTAATTATGTACTTATGTAAATAATGTGTGCATCCTTAAATACTAAGATGATCACATTATGCCTAAAAGTGTAATTTGAATAAAAACTGTATTTTATATTTGCGGTAAAAAATATGTATCCTATATTATGTTTTGTTACAGTAAGAATTATCTAGGCTAAAACAACCTGGAAAGGTATCCTGTCACAGAGCTGGACTTCGTTTGTCCCTGGGTGGACATTAAGGAATTTTACACCACCTATGAGTTCACGTTCTTGAATTACATACATTTTGAAAAGTGTATGATGTCAAATTGCATGTTGTTTCATAAATTACATGTGCCTTATGAGAATCCATTAGATTTAATGGCCTACAGATCAAGGTTTCCTTTTTTATTTGATGTGTGCAAGCAAGTATGACTCAGGATGAGCAGAGGTGTATGAATGGTTTGTGAAAGTACACATATATATTAAGTTATGCGGTGCCTGTGTTGTGGAGTCCTTTGAAGGTGTGATTGATGATTTCTCTTGTTTGGGTATACAAAGACAGTGTGGGCCTGATTCACAGAACTAACTTACGTCAAAAACGTAAAGTTAGTACTTTTTGGTATTCACAGAATACACTTACTCATTTTGGTATTCACAGAATGAACTTACTCATTTCGGTATTCTCAGAAGTTAGTAGTCCTAACTTTAGGACTCCAAAATGCCTTCTGTGAATACCGAAAGTCTTAAAGTTAGGATTTTCTCAGTTTAGGAGTAGTAAAGTTAGGAGTCCTAACTTTACTACTCCTAAACTGAGAAAAATCCTAACTTTAAGACTTTTCGGTATTCACAGAAGGCATTTAGGAGTCCTAAAGTTAGGACTACTAACTTCTGTGAATACCGAAATGAGTAAGTTCATTCTGTGAATACCAAATGAGTAAGTGTATTCTGTGAATACCAAAAGTACTAACTTTACGTTTTTGACGTAAGTTAGTTCTGTGAATCAGGCCCTATAGGTCCTTATGATCTGATTATATGAGATTGAATTTTTGAAGTTGGATTGTGTTTTTGGATGTTGATGTCAGACTGCTTTGCTTGTGTTTGTTAAGTTGTTTGTTGAGTTGTGAGTACAACCACAAATCGAGGATGTTTCTATAGTGCAGTGGCCTTGTAAGGAAGGGTGTGTGTGATGCTTTTGTTCTGGCTGATCAGAAACCATTTGTATATGAAAATCAGCATATTCATGGAAAATATATAGGAAGCTGAAACATTGTTTATTTGTGGAATCATGATAATTAATAGTATGATAAGTGAAAGAATGTTTTTACCACATATATTGTTGGTGGGTGTGTGTCCAAGTACATGCAAGGAAAAAATAGTGGGTCCCATGTTGTTTGTACATTTTAAATACAGTTATTTGTTTTTCTAATTGTTGCTTTGGAGATAGCTGAAGAATAAACATTCATGTAGTTTGTGCATGCAGGCATTGAAATGTTTTTGTGTGTTGGAAGACTGGATCAGCACTAACCCTGTTGTCAGTTGCATTGGAACAGAAAATGAAGCAGATGTTGCTTGAAGCAGGGTTCATTTAGGCATTGATGTGGCTCAGACTAGGTGATGTTTCATTATGTTGATACACAAATTATTTAAAAAGCATGAAGGCATTGATGGACCAGGCTGACTGACTGTGTCTTAGAAAGCCTGAAGTATTAAATTCTAATGTTACTTGATAAGAGTGTAACAATGTCATGCATGTGTTGCATTATGATTGGGTGTGGTAAGGTGTTGAGTGCTTCGGAGATGTCTAGGAGGATGAGGGTAGATGGGACTTCTCTGTCCAGGAAAATACTCAAATATTATGTAGTGATAATGTAGGCTATTTCAATGGTTTGGGGTTGTGTGCCCTGTAGCACTATAAGAGACTGTAGTGTTTGAGATGTTTGTTGAGGCATGTGGTGAAGTCTTGGTCACAGAGTTTGTTTTGGAACGGTACCAGGGATGCTTGTTTGTATTTTTTAGTGTTGATGTGTTGCTAAAGAGATATGTTTGCAATGAGAGGAACATAGTGTGGTGTTCTGAGACCATAATGTGGTTGTTGACATGAGATATGCCTAAGCACTTTTTTACAGAAATCATGATCTCACATAAATGTTGTAAATACACGGTAATAAACAATGTTAGTAATTGGGTTTTTGATTCAGGGGGGGTGTAGACCTTTCTCAAGTAACAACCACAATTCTTGTCAGGGTGAACCACAGAATACCGGCATAAAGATTCCAGTTTGAAGTGGAGGAGGCTGCGAGGATAGCATTGTGAACGGTCATCGATGTAGCCCAAACATCCTGTCAGGGATTTAGGACAATTGTTGCTGGAGGTTCTAGTTGCGGCACACCACTGGCTGTCGTCACTGTAGTGCAAAATGTGGATCTTGCATTGCCAGTCATAGCTGGTGGTAGCTGTAGCACAGAGACTTGGCTTCTCCAGAACTGCGCATTGGTGGTCATCATAGGCTGGAAGATCCCTGCGCAAATGGGCCCGTCCGCATTATCAAACACCCACAACTGCAGGATTTCTCCATTTCTTCACAGGACCTCAACTTATACCAGGCAAAGGCCGAGGGTCTGTGGATGAATGAGGAACTCACTCCAGCAGAGGCCAGCAGAGACCAGCAGGGTTCAGACAGATCAAGTTGCAGTTCCAAGCATGTCCAGTGCAGCAAGTCAGCTGGGCATTTGCAGTGAGGCCTCTGGAGCTTGTTGTGCCCCTCTAGCTCAGAATGAGAAGTCAGCAGTTTGACCATTTGAGTCACATGGTAGTCCTGAGATCAAGCAATAAAGCAGGCTTCAATCAGCAGAGCAGTCTACTGTGGATACAAGGCAAGATTCAAGCAGCAGCGCAGTCCTCTGGTAGCAAAAGGACAGTTCCCTAAGGTACAAAGCAGGGCTCACACAAGCTGGGCAGTCCTGTGGCAGCTCCTATGAAATATTTACTGTTCATAGGAGCTGCCCCATTTGGCAGGTAACAGCTCTACCCCTCACTCCTGGCAGGATGAACCATCCTGCCAACAGCTAGTCCCCCATTGTCTCAATATCTGGGCAACTCTAATCACAGTCATGTGACCCAGGGTACAGGCTGCAGGCACAGAATAGTTAGGACAAAAAAATGCCAACTTTCTAAAACTGCTATTTTCAGAATTGTGACTTAAAATCTGACTTTAACATTGAAGAGGATTTTAAATTACAAATCTTTAGAGCCCAAACATGGTATTTCTACCTGTTCCCAAACAAAAGTTATAAATGATTAAATGTAATAAGGTAACCCAATGTTATCCTATAGGAGAGGTAGGCCTCACAGTAGGGAATTTTTCACTAACAGGGCATGTAAAACTTAAAACCAGATGCCCTATCTTTTAAATGCAATTCACCCATCCCTACCCCCTTTCACCCTGGGGGCAACTTATATGTATCAAAAAGGGATACTTAGGCCTGACAAAAGATGTATTTTACCCAGTCAAATTGGCACTTTAAAACTGCACAAAGGCTACAATGGCAGGCGTGAGACCTGTTTTAAAGGGCTATTTAATTTGTTGGCACAATCAATGCTGCAGGCCCACTAGTAGCATTTAATTTACATGTCCTGAGTACATGTAGTACCACTTTACTAGGGACTTATAAGTAAATTAAATGTGCCAATTGGGTGTAAGCCAATTTTGCCATGTTTAAAGTAGAGAGCACAAGCAGTTTAGCACTGGTTAGCACAAGCTTGGGGGTGACCCTGCAGAATGGGCCAAGTCCAACAAACAATATACAATTATTTCATATTAATGACATTATGTTGTTGTCATAGCTGAACAGGCTAACAGGCATTTTGGTGGGCTGGGAGAGTGGGGGCGGGGTTCACTGCCATAAGGCCTGTTTTGTTGCTGGGGACCTGCCGGACATGTTCCTACTTGCAGTGCTTCTAAATAAACAAGGCAAAAATGAATGGATTTAATGTGTACTTTAAACCCATTTGTTGTGCATTGTTTATTTAGAAGCACTGCAAGTAGGAATGTGGGCAGCAGGTCCCCAGCAACAAAACCAGCCCCCACTTGCAGTGAAACTGGCTTTCAGCATGCCAACCAAATGAAATGCTCAGTGTCCGGGATGCCAGTCCGACCTTGGCTGTTGTATGCAGTAACCAAGCATGCACTTCCACATGCAAAAGTATGCAAATCTGGACATGGATTCACAGGTTAATAAAATGTTTGTGTTCTGTTTGTGCCACTTTTGATGTAACTCCCCTAAGCTAAAACCATGTTTTCATTTAGAAATCTATACAAATCCAGAATCAAATGGCTTAGCATGGACATTTACAACAAAAGAAATGCAGATCAGGATATAGCGCTGCATTGTGTTAGATTGGGTTGTGGAGGTGGTACATGGGCAGAGCATGGGTGTTCATGTGCAACCATCTATGTACTATTTAGACATACTTTATTAAAAAATCTGAAAACACAGGTTTAGTCAAACATTTTGGGCGTACCTGAGGCTGGCGTAACAAGAAGAAATATAATTTATTGTGCTCATTACTTACTGTTTGCATGTGTGCAGCATTCTGCAACAACCATACAAAGTAGAATAAGCCCCTAATAATATATTTTTGTTTAGTAAGAAATCCCAGCCTGCTCATTTGTTCTGACCACAATGCTGGCACCCTTGAAGCGTGGTGCCAGGATGCCTTTTTTGACACCAGATGCACAGAATTGCTCATGCACTATGAGAATGCATTACTATAGCATTACTTTGATATATGATGCTTTTATGTTCTTTCTCTTGATGCAACCCAACCCAAAAAATTTACTTGCTGCATTACGTTGGGTCAAAGATATGAAAAATCTTTGTTTTTCCTATTTATATGTTTCAAAATGATCATATCACAACAGTGTTAGTGTTCAAAAATGTTCTGAAAAAAATTATAATGTTTGATTTTGCAACTTAGAAATTATTTCCCCCCCCCAAAATATTAGGTTATTTTTAGAAAGATTAAATAAGGAATTTGATTTAAGTTATTTTCCCCCCAAAATATTAGTTTTTTTTTAGAAAGATTAAATAAGGAATTTGGTTAAAGTTTTTTTTGGGAACGAATGTCTAAGTGTATATTTTCCCTTTTAAAACAGCTAATATAAATGAACAAGGAAAAAAATATATATGGATCCTGTAAAGCTCAGATGAATGCTTGCAGTCCATTGCACGTGGTTTCAGGAAGATGGGCAAAGTTTATGAGGCTAAAAAATTTCAAAGAAGAGTGTCAAGAGCAGCAACAATAACAGCAACTACCTCATACCAACAACAAGGACAACAAACAGCAACTACAACAGGCTCATAAGGACCAATGGCAACATCACAGCAACGGAGACAATCAAGAAATATGAATTTCAACTCATGTGAACTAATTGCACAAAACAATCAAAGGCTAAAGGATATCTCTAAATACGCCAAAGCCATGAACAAGCAGCTTAAAAATAAAAGTATCATTGAGCATGGATGCCAGGAGGCTCCTTACACCATAGCCTAAAACCCCAAAAAACACTGTAGTAAAAATTACTATATTGTATAGAAGTTAACTTTTTTGAAATTAATTGTTTGTATAGCATCTATTTCTTGTGATTTAGTAGATAATATTAATTAGGATTAATTAGTGTTAGTTTAGATGTAGATTTGAGATAGTTTTAGATATATATATATAGAATTTTTTTATGTGTATATTAAAGTGAAGGGGATAATGTTTTAGTATTTGTTGTAGAATACAAGAATTAGTAAAGGTTTTGGTAGGAATTGAATGTGTAGTTAGTTTTATATGTTTAATTATAAGATTTAGGTAGAGGTTAAGGTGGATTTTAATGAACGTTTTTAGGCAATAGTATAGAAATGTTATCAATATTTTAAGTATAAGTAATTTATAGTAGGATACCATGTTTAGATTTTTGTGGCTTTAACTGTGTGTTTTATATGTTTCTTACTTTTCTAAGTGGAATGTGTGTGTTATTGCCAAATGGTTAATTATTTATGTGCTTATAGTATGGTATAGATAGATACCAAAATACTGACTATTTAAAATTGATATTGTACAACTACAAGCTGTAGGCTAAAAGGTTTACAGGTGAATGGATGCCAGTTAACAGTTCTCACACTGAAACCAATTTGCTGTTGCAGAAAAAAATGCAGAGGGAGCTGCACAAAAGTATATCACAGTGAAATTACACCATAGGCAAATTTGATTGACAGGGTTGTCGAGGACACATGCCTGTTATCTTAGAAAAATACTTGAATGAATTTTTTAGGCAGGATTAATGTAATAAATTGGGTTACTGGTTGAGGAGGTGAAACCCTACTCAAGTAGAAACCACTATCCTTGTCAGGATAAAGCCACAAGGAAAGCCCCAATTAACCTGTGCTCAACTCTCTGGTAGCTTGGCACAGAGCAGTCAGGCTTAACATGGAAGCAACACATAAAGCATTTGTGCAACACTTTAAGCAGTAACAAAGTGAAAACATAACACAAAGAGGATACAAAAAAAATCTAATCAGTAGAACTGGAGATATGCAGGTTTAAAGTTTTTTTTTTTAAAACTTTGTATTCATTTTGCATACAAACGTTGTTTACGATAGTCATTACATTAAGTACAGCAGCGGCAAGAACAAAGTAATACCATCTTGACATTGACAGCATAGTTGGTACAACCATTCTACATGGTGATCTAAGGGGGCATAACCTTTATACATTGGTTCTAGTGCATTGCTGTTTAACAACCAGGGGATACAACGCAATTTATCAATAGCCATCCGGACTAACATTGTTACATTGTGTGTCAAACTCTGACCGAGTTACGGCTCGGTTTATCTGTTCTCCATTAAGTTAACCAATCCCCGCTCTATCCTGTTCTTCCTCTGTTTCATCTGATGTGGCCTGTCTCGCCAGATATGCCTTGTATGGATCCCAGATGTTCTTTGGTTTACAAAGTGTAGGCATGAGGGCATTGAAATTTTCAGAATGTACATTGCAATAGGACAAATCTGCACACCATTCCCTTATTGTGGGCATGGGACCCCTCATCCACCACAATGCAATCCTTCGCTTTGCTATCAGAATGCCCAGAGATAATAACTTCCGCAAACTCTTGGGGAACCCTCTAGTATAGCCTAACAGAGCCTCCAAGGGAGTCTAAGTCAGTCTCATTCCTGCTATGTCTTGAAGCGCAGTGTGCACCGCCTCCCAAAACTTCTGAATGCCAGCGCAACCCCACGCGAGATGTGTGAAGTTTGCAACCGCTGCCCAGCACCTCGCGCATCTATCATCTTCTCTGAGTCGGGTCTGGTGGCTTAGTGGACTAATGCATCCACTGCAGGGGCCTGTGTTCGACCTCGAGGTCACAGGTTAAAATTCCGGCGGGTCCACTCAGCCTTTCATCCATTTGAGGTCGATAAAATGAGTACCATTGAGTTGGGTAACAATAAACATCTGTTATTCAGCGCCTTGAGACCCATGGGTGATAAGTGCGCTTTACAAATACAAGTGTTATGTTATGTTATGAGTCCGCACTTGAATAAGCGCGCTGGGGTGTAATACACACTCTGCAAAAACTTAAAGTGTATCAAGCGAAGTTTGGCATTCTGTGAGACGGACTTCGTACCTGTGCAGCAGTATGTCCATTGTTTGTCTGTGATATCAATCTGTAATTCTGCGCGCCACTCTTGCAATGCTTTCATGTTTAGGGGGCTGATCTCTGCATTGGAAAGCATATACAGTATCGATATCATGTGTTGCGGGGATTTGGCGTGTAATAAATATGTTAGAGGGGTGTATTCCTGTAGTTCTAATATTTCCTCCCCCAGTGTTGCATGAAGTGCATGTCTCGCGCAGAAGAAGTGGAATTTAGCGAGCATGGGGGCCTCTAATGAGTCTATTTGTAGCATATCCCAGTGCTTGACCACCCCGTCTTGAAAGAAATCGCCCATCGTGTCAATACTCAGTGAGCGCATAGCTGAGAGAAATTCTCTCTCCTTCCCCATTGGTAACCAACTGCACAGTTAAAATGGTAGCCTAGGGGAGTAGAGTAGGGTAATTCCCTGCTTACCGGCGGCCCACCAGAGCAGGTTCCTCGTGCACCCGACTGGGTCAATAGCGTGATAGCGCTTACGTGGCGCGGCAAACAAATACTGTGGCAGTGACAAGGGATCCACCGCCTCCCTTACAATGAATTGTCCTGAACTCCGTGCAGCCAATGAAATGCGTGCATCTACTGCGCGGTGCAGTAGTACAGTTCAAAATCCGGGGCGCTAAGCACCCCTGCCGAATACGGCTTGATCAATGTTTCCCATTGCACTCGGGGCTGTTTCCCAGCCCACACAAGTTCGATCAGGAGGGAACAGAGCGTGCGGAAAAATGATTTCGGCATTAATATAGGTATATTGACAAATAAGAAAAGAAAACGTGGCAGTACTATCATCTTCAGGAGTGAGACCTGTCCCAATAAAGACACCGGTAGTTGGAGCCATTTTTTAACGGACTCCGTAAGCTTCTGTATCACCCTCCCGTAATTTTCGCAGACCACAACATGGTCGGTGTGTATCTGCACTGCCAGGTAGCGAGTTGGTTCCGATGTCCATGCAATAGGATAAGCAACCACTCCTGGGAGAGTATTGGGGGTCAGGGGGAACGCATTAGATTTCCTTCAATTGATACGTAAACCTGAATGCTGTCCAAAACGTTCCACCTCCTGAAGGATTGACGTTAAATTCTGTGATGGTTCGCTGACATATAGGAGTGTATCATCTGCGTATGCTGTCATTATCAAATTATATTGCAGGAACCTTATTCCATGATGTCCATGATACTCGCGCAGTGCGCATGCCAGAGGTTCCGCAGTTAGCGCATACAAAAGGGGAGAAAGGGGGCACCCCTGCCTTGTGCCCCTTGTGATGGGTATTGGTTCTGAGAGTAGCCCTTTCACGCGTATGTGTGCTGTAGGCTTCTCATAAAGTACATCCACTAATTTAATAAAAATCTCCCCCACCCCTACCTGTCTCAGCACTGCCCTCAAAAAATGCCACTCGATGGAGTCGAAGGCCTTCACGGCATCGAGAAAAATTGCCGCATCTCTTGACTTTGGATCAATACCGGCTATTGCGCCAAAAAGGGTTTGCAAATTATTTGTTAGTGAACGGGTGGGCACGAAGCCAGATTGCTCAGGGGCTACCACTGTGGGGAGTAGGGGGGCCAGCCAATTCGCTAGTGTTTTTGGCAAATATTTTGGTATCGGTGTTGAGCAACGAGAGTAAGCCTGGGCGTAGTTCGCGAAGTAGCGCTACACGAAGCTACGCAAAGTGCAGTTTGCACTACGCGAGCTACGCGTAGCACTACGCGAACTGCGTAGTGCACTGTTCGCAATGATTGCACAGTGCCGGATGCTTGTCCGCACTGTGCAATCAATGAAAACGGCATCTTGCACAGTGCGAGCTGTCTTTTACTGCCGCTCGAGTAGATTTTTACTCGAGCGGCAGCTTTCTCAACGCGGACTGGTAGTTTCTCATCGCGAGCGGTCGCGAGCATACGCGACCACTCGCAATGAGAAACCTGACCTCCCGCGTTGAGAATCTCGCCGGGAGGTTTATTTTCCACGCCGCAATCGGCAACTTGATGTTGCTGATCGCGAACGAGGAAAAAGTCTCGCCGGGATGTCATTTTGCTTGCTCGCGGTCGCCAACTTGACGTTAAGGACCGCGAGCAAGCAAAAAATGACCGCTGCACTACGCTACGCTACGCGTGTTTGCACTGTGCTATGTGCAATTCGCGTTGTGCGAAGTAGCGCAAACTTCGCAAACTACGCGAGCGTAGCGTAGTGCTTTGCCCAGGGTTAAACGAGAGTGGCCTGTATGAAGATCATTGTTGTGGGGGCTTATCTTTCTTTAACAGGGTAATCAAAGTGGCCTCTCTCATGCTGGGGGACATTACGCCATCTGTCGCCATCTCCTCGAATAAATTTACCAAATGTGGAACCAGTTGATCCTGATAAGCTTTATAAAATGCCACCGTTAGCCCATCCGATCCCAGGGCTTTATGATTAGACATTGTGTTCAACGCCGCGGTTATCTCAGTGGGGCGCAATGGCACCATCAAGTGTTCCCTACGTGAGTTTGAAAGCCACTTTATGGCTATATAAGATAGATATTCTTCGTCCGACTCATCCAAGTCAAATGAACGTGAGGTGTGAAATCTGTATAGTTGGTGTGAATTCTGTCCGCTATCTGCGCAGCTCCATTGAGTACTATACCATTATCATCATACAACTCCAGCACCTCGTTTGACCCTCAGGCAGGCTGGGTCAGAGCAGCCAGCATTGCGCTTGGCCTCTCACCTTCCCCATACACTTTCGCGGTTGCATATTTTCCCAGATGTACAACTTCAGCTTGGGCCTCGTCATTATATTCATCTACCTTAGTCCTGATCTGGGCAAGCACGGCAGAGGTGGGTTCTGTGACAACTCGCCGCTCTAGATCTGCTAATTCAGTCTTGAGCCTTTGCATTCTCCCTCTAATGGAGCCCAGTACCCCTGCGTGTTTCGAAATGGCCACGCCTCTGATGTAGACTTTAAATGTCTCCCATATTGTGGCGATCTTCGGGACACTGCCAAGATTAGTGGAGAAGAAAAGATCTATTTCTTTTGATACTTCCACCTTGAAAACCTCGTCTAACAAGGAGTACTGAGGAAAGCGCTATGTACGGGTCTTGGGTTGGAGGTCGTCTATTTTCAGCTGTAGCTTAACTGGGGAATGGTCCGAGTATGTGCGCGGCAGGTGTTCGCAGTTTGTTATGAAGAGTATCAAGTCACGAGATGCCAGCCAGTAATCTATACGTGTATGTATATCGTAAACCGACGAATAGTGTGTGTACTCCCTCCCCCTCGGCGTGCGGTAACGCCAAACATCCAGAAAACCGTCCGCTTCCGCGATAGCTGCAATCGCCCTAGCTGCTGCAGAGGGAGAACGCATTGGGCCTCTTGAGCGATCGAGTGCATGGGATTGCACACAATTAAAATCACCCCCCATAAAGTGGGCATTTTTGAATATATGATGAGCCTATTATGCAGGGTGCGGTAGAATTGGGGATTGTCATAGTTCGGACCATACACTCCAACTACACGCACATCAAGGTTGCCTTTTTGACAGTGCACCACAACATACCTCCCCTCTGAGTCTGTTGCAACTGATTGTATTTTAATATTGGCCCCCTGTCGGACCCATACCAGGACCCCCCTTGCATGCGACGTAAAGCCGGCTGCCACACAAATGACCCTCATTCTCCTCTGTGATAACAGCCCGGTGGTAGGCGCCAAATGTGTTTCCTGCAGCACCGCCACATCTATGTGATGCCTGAGTAAATATAAAACAACCTTGGGGATCTTTCATTGATCATTTAACCCCCTTATGTTCCAGGTTAAAAAGTTTAGTAAGTGGTCCCCCTGTGTGGTTGTTTGGTCACCCCTCCCCGACATATTCCAGCCAAAAAATGCCTTTCACAATGTTCGCATAGCTGTTTAAATAGAAGCAATCGATTATGTCCATGCTGCTGCCACAAATCAATGCATAATCTTTAACCCCACCCACCCCCCCCCATGTTGCATCCCCCAACATTTGACATGATGACATTATCTGCTCCCTCAGATCTCTAACACCCTTTTTAGTAACAGTGTGTAATACACTTTAGGGCGGTGAGTGTCCAACCAACTGTGGGAAACTTAAACATCGCTACAACTTATTCTGCCTTCTGATTCAATCATCCATGGTTGCCGCTATGTGGAAAACAACTTAACACCATATTTAGACTTCTGAACAGCTAGACACCAGCAAAATGTTATGGAAATGAGAGCGTACATCCCCCTTACCTCGATTCTTAAAGTCCCTGGCTACCCCGAAACCAAAACTGTAATGATTTCCCACCCCCATCTTGGGGCACCATATCCACTCTGACTGTTGAGCCGTCCACCGCTGAATACATTTAGTCCTGTTTCAATACCTCAGTCATTTTGGTCGAGCGGGCTCAATGAGTTGTTGTCTTCCGCCGCTCTTTCAGGTGTCTGCTTGTCAACTTGCGATTTGGTGTAGCCTTTAAGTGCTTGTTGAACGTTGCCGGGGTCCTTATAGACTTTCACTTTGTCATCAATCGTGACCTTCAAGCGGGCGGGATAGAGCATGGCATACTCAATGTTCATTTCTCTTAGCTTGCGTTTGATGGGTGCAAATCGTCTGCGCGCCTCCTGGACCTGCAGGGTGAAGTCTGGGTACAATGACAACTCAGAGCCCTCATGATTAAGTGTCCGAAGTTCTTGTGCTCTCCGCAATGCTGCGTCCCTGTCCCAGTAATTCAATATGCGGGCTATAATAGGGCACAGGGAGCCCCAGGGGGAGGTTTTGGTGCTAGTGAGCGATGTGCCCGCTCCACTACAAAAATGGAGGAGAATACCTCTCGGCCAAGGAGTGTGATGAGGAGATTCTCCACGTATAGCTCCATGTTTCCTGTCGGTGTAGACTCTGGCAGCCCCACTATACGTATGTTGTTGCGCCTAGAGCGCGCTTCAATGTTTTGCTTGTAGTGACTCCACCAGCTTCCCCATCTGCTTTTGAGAGCCAGAGGTCTCGACATTTGGTCTTCGATTTCTGAGACTCTCCTCTCTACCATGTCGATTCTCTCAGCGTGCTTGTCCAACCGCTCCGACATATGATCCATATGGTAGGAGAGAGAGTCTATTTTACCGTCTATCGTGGATAGGCTCTGCTGCATGGCCTTCAGTATATGACGCAAATCCCATCCTGGCTCAGATCCAGAGGCGCCCTGGTCCCCCAAATCAGTGTCCCCCCATCTTCTCTCAGTCTAGATGACTTACGTTGGTCGAACTGCAGTTTGGTTTGAGTTTTATCTGGCTTCCCCATAATCCGTTGGTCTGCACAGGATTCAGACCTCTAACCACCAGCGACACTTACAGTGGGGGGTCTCCGTCCCGGGCAACCCCAGCATCAGCTCCCGGCGACCAGTCTCTGGGAATGGCGCCGCTAGGGCTTGTTGGCATGCACTTTAATATACTGACTGTGGTAGAGCTCTGACTGGCACACCTCAGAGGGGGCACAAGCTTCTCAAAAGTGCCAATCTGGTTCCAATTTATATGATCCCTGCCCCCACTTCACGACTCTGGCACTATATCCTGCCCAATTACCACAGGGGCGACCGTGATGCCAAGTCTTAAGTTCAGGAGAGAGTCCTGCTCTGTTTCAAGCCTCCTGGGAGACTCCAAAGCACCATGCGAGGCCGCCCTGGCGAAGAGCAAGGCGACTCTAAGTTGCAGCCACCCGAGTACAGTGCAGCTCCACTATCAAGAGGGCCCCAGTCGCAGCCAGGCCACGGGCCCTTCTTTACTCACCGCGTACTACCACGCACAGTCTGGGCCTCGCCTCACTCTGGAGCTTATCTCGGCTGACGGCCCTCAGCGATGTAATGACTCTGCAGGCTCAGCAGTTCAGAGCGGGGCGTCTCAGGTAGACTCAGGCGCCCAGCAGCTGCTCTCCGTCTCCATGCCGGAGGGGGTTCCGTACATGGAATGCCGGCCGCTACGGTTTCAGGGCAGGCCACACTGGTGTCATCAGGCCGGGTCTGCAATCTGCCCCGCACTTCGGTCAATCCGGGATCTACAAATATCGTTCCATAGCCAGTGCCTGGCGCTGTTAGTTATGCTCATTTTCTGGCAGTTTTAGACATGGATGAAGCAAATATTTGAAGGATTGTAGCAATGTAAGCAAGATCTCAATCACATTGCGGCCATCTTGAGGACAGGCAAGCTCCGCCCCCATGCAGGTTTAAAGTTACAAGTAAAAATAGTGGCAAAAGCACAAAGTGACAACTGGAGATATCTAGTTGTGCCAGCCCGGGACAAAAATCACAAGTTCAGGCCAAACATTTTGGAGTACGGGCCAGCTACAGGGACACAGTTAGGCCTGCTGAGTACCCTAAAACCTGTGAGGTACTACGCCAGGGATGCGTCATTTTCAAGAAGCTGCAAGGCAGTGGTGTGAGGTCTTGTATCATCATGTATGATGCCGTCAACAAAGGAAGGCTGTGATGAAAAGTCTGCATTAAGGATGTGTTGAGCAGCTGAGGCGATGAGTCGGTTCCAAGGAACTGCAAGGCTGCAATGTGAGACCCTGCATTGTCATTAAGGCTCCAGTCGACCAGAGATTTGCAATGAGAGAGCCTGCGTTGGAGATGAGTCATGCAGTGGCTGTTCCGATGTGAGCTGTGCTGTTAATATGGAGTCCTTGCTCTGGAAGCATCCTCACAGCAGAGGTGATGCACCAGTTCTGCTCGGGGGTGCGCTGCCCAGCAGAAGTTTTGCATCAATTCTGCTGGATTCACAGAAGGGCTGGCAGAGTACCTTCAGGCTCACTTATAAGGGTCCAAGACTAGGGTTTCACCAATTGGCAGGGTAGGACTCACAGTTGCAAAGTCCATGTGCCAGTTACAAGAGACTAGCCCTTGGAGTAACTCTTGTGGTCTTGGGTACAGGTTGCAGGTCCACTCTGTCTAACCAAGGAAAGAGGACAGCATGCAGCAAGTCAACACAGCAGGCAACAGTCCTTCAGGGCAGCAATCCAGCAGAGTGGCAGTCCTTTCTATAGCACAGCAGTCCTTCTTTCTGGCCAAGTCTTACACAGGTCCAGAGGTGTACTGAGCAGTTGGTGTCTGAGGTCCAATATTTATATCTAGTCCTTCCTTTGAAGTGGGAGAAGCTTCTAGAGGTTTCCTATTGAATGCACAGGTTTCCTGCCCCCCTGTCCTGGCTTCAAACTAACTACAGGGGGTATACAACTCTTTTTGTGAAGCCAGGACACAGCCTATTTAGATGTAAGTGGGGCTGTGTCTAACTGTCCTCTCATTCTGCCAGTGATGCCCATCCAAGCGCACCTAAGCTCTCTATTGTGTGTGGCTGTGTAGAAGGAACACACAAAGAGCAACTGCCAACTACATCCTGTCATGTGACCCAGAGACAAGCTGCAGTCACTGAATGGCTAATCTGACTTTACTATAAAAGAGAATTTTTCATTACAATTCCAAAGATACCAAACATTAACTATTTACCTGTTCTCATTTGGAAGTTACAGTTTATTAGATGTAATAAGGTACCTCTTATGCTATCCTATGGGAGAGGGAGGCCTTGCACTAGCGAAAAATAAATGTAAGAGTTTTTCACTATTAGGACATGCAAAGGTTTAAATTACAACTTAGAATACTCCATAGATTCTACCTTTCATGTAACACCTTAGTAAAGATGGGAAGAGGATTAGACTTCAAGTGTCACAGAGGGTGTGGGCAGGAGGGTTTAGTTTACCGTATTTTATGGGAAATTAAAATATATTGGAAGGCTATAGTACAGTACCTGCAAGGGGTGTGCGGGGTGGATTTGCAACCCTCCCGTAAGTGGTGTCTTCTCACCATATGGGACACAACGGATCTTAGCCGCAAAGAGCAAATCTGGGTAACACTGGGGACAATGATCGCTAAGCATAACATAGCCCAGAGATCTGGGACATCAACAGCACCAACACTAATAGAAGAAAGACATGGACTGGTGTATGGTGGCAGAGAAAGTTGTCTATGAAGGCAGGGGATGCCCTAAGAAATGGAAGCAGATCTGGGAGAAATAGAACTCCTACAGGGGAAATATATGCATCCCCCCATCCAC
This sequence comes from Calotriton arnoldi, assembly GCA_963921515.1. Classification (NCBI taxonomy): domain Eukaryota; kingdom Metazoa; phylum Chordata; class Amphibia; order Caudata; family Salamandridae; genus Calotriton; species Calotriton arnoldi. The sequence continues at coordinate 1,563,732 of CAWUFW010002393.1, read as the reverse complement.
CACTCTGGGTGGAGTTGTCCCACGACTAGCTGCCCATGAGGAACTGGAAAGTTAGACCTGCAAAGGCCTGGGAGGTTAGGGGAAAGATAACGGTACTGCTATGTTGTTTTGAGCCCTTGTGTGTGGATGGCTGCTTAGATATGCTTACTACTGTACTCTCTGTTATATGTTCAATAATTTTTTTTTTTTTAAACCTTAAAATTACAGGTCATACTTTTTAAAGACACTGCACCCTGTCCTGCAGGCTGTTTAGGGCCTACCCTAGGAGTGACTTATATGTGTATTAAAAAGGCAGGCTTGGGCCTGGCAAAAGGTTTATTTTACCAGGTCTAGTTGACAGTTTAAAACTGCACACACAGGCTGCAATGGCAGGCCTGAGACATGTTTAAAGAACTACTTCTAAGTGCTGCAGGTGTACTAGTCACATTTAATTGGCAGGCCCTGGGTACAAGTAGTACCACTTTATTGGGGACATATAAGTACATTAAATATGACAATTGGAGATAAGCCAATGTTACTATGTTTTAAGGAGTGCACACATGCACTTTACCACTGGTTAGCAGTGGTAACATGCACAGAGTCCTAAGGCTGGCAAAAATGAGATCAGCAAAAAGTGGAGAAGGAAGGCAAAATATTTCGGGGAAGACCACTCTAAGGCTGACAGGTACAACAGGGAAGTACACTCTGACAGCAGCATAGTGCTTTGACACTTAGGAACAACACTTGCGGTGTCAGGACTCACTCCAACAGAGGCGAGAAGGATTGACCAGATCAGGTGCAGGTATAACTGCACATCATGAAAAGCAAGAAAATGTCTTATAAAAGTTGTTGTATCCCTGTAGGTCAAATAGATGGTAAGCGAACTGACCAGTTGATTCACTTATGGGGTCCTGGGTACAAGGGGAACAGTCCCAGTCTTCTTCAGGCCTTCAGACAGAAGCCATATCCTTCACATGCATCTTCTACGAGTCCTGTACTGTTCTGAGCATGTTTTCTGGGGTGCAACATTTATGTACTGGCAATTTCTTGACCAATTCATTATTTAAAATACTTTTTTAATTAGTGTTTTAATGTGCCAAAGTTTTGATTTTGGATGTTCAAATGACAGTTTTCAAGTACGCAACCAGACTGAAACGTTTGTCATGGGGTGGGTATTTCTGTATCACTGCAGTGGGTGACACAATGGGTGAACAAGGCTACTAGTGACTAGTTACATTACAAGCCATGGTTACACTTTGTAGCCTTTACTAGGGTCAGGTGACTGATAATTTGTACATGTTGAGAGTGAGAGCCCAGACATTACTGCAGGTTTGCAGAGAGGTTATATGTCACATTAAAACCAACATTAGTTTGAGACATCATACATGTATACAGATATATTTAAAAATGTAAGGCAATTCAGCAAACCTGTTATTATAAAAAAAGACAACACTCATTTTGTTACTTCAGTTAAGATATTAACATATTGTATAGATTATAGACATAATATCACTTGATGCACATAAGGGTTCAAAACATAAAGAACATAAATATATTATCTAGTGAAAAAAATGTCTACTAAATAATTTAGCCTTCTAGGGCCTTCTGTAGAATCATGAAACTTCTTCTGAGTCAGCATCATCAAACTCATCACTTGTGGTACCTCATTTTCACTTTGAAATTCAATATTTGACTATATGTATATGTAGTGCAACACAGCACACATCAGTATCATTGTACATGCCATATGTTGACTGTAAAGGAGTCTCCTTCCTGAATGGGCCAAATATCTGAATATTGATCCCAAATGCCCTCTCCACAATATTCTGTCTTTTCTTTAAAGAATGATTATATGTCTTCTGACCATCAGTGTAGGATTGGCCAAATGGAGTCATCATCCAGGCCTGAAGCCCATATCCTTGACAACTAAAATATAATTACATTATGTTTTAATAAGAACAACACATAACATATATATCACATAGTGCAAATATAATTAGAACAATGGAGAAATCATAAACATGATATTGTCGAAAGCTTAATACCTTACCTGTGTCCAATGTAAAGTTACTTTTATTGTCTTATAAATAATGTACACAGTATTATGATCTTGAGAGATGATGCATTACAAATTGATCCATGTACCTAACATAGACTAAAATATTATCTTAAACGTTTGACATTTGACAGATGATTTCTCTCATTAAAGACAAATACACACACATTATTTTTAAGCCAACAGTTTGGTTAAATACATACATCTGCCAAAAATTCTTAACGAGTCCAAAATGTGCGCCAGAGTAAGAAAAATATTGTATTGTGGTAGTATAATTTGTTACACTCAACAACAACACAAATAAACAAATGGAATATAAAATTTCACAGCTAAAACATTCTACTAGGCTTGGCTAAATAAAAGTTTTACTAGACAACACATAGTGCAGCCTTGCATTACCTTCCAACAGGTAGCCATTAATTGGTAGTAGTATGTTGTTTTTTTTTTAAAGACAATTTTTATTGAGAATACGACTTGCAATCAAAACATTTACAGAAGTACATTTCCATGAGACAGTAGTGCCCATCATATGACAGTGAGTACATAGGTTTATAACATTTCCGATGTACAATAGAGGCTTATCAATGAACAGATATTGTGCTATTAGTCATCATCATCTGAGGAAGGATCTATGTTCGGGGGAGTGCAGATACCTCCTCTAAATGTGTTCCATTTACCCCACATTCGTTCCCATTTTTTGGGGCATCCCCTGTGGACATATGTGGCCCTTTCAGCCACCATGGCCATGTCCATATCCCTACACCAGTCCTGGAGGAGCGGTGCTACACCAGCCCCCCAATGTCTAACAATATTTCGATTCGCCACTGACATACCCAGGGTGGCCCAGGCTTGGGCGGTGTGATTCAGGTCCGTCGGCTCCCAGATGTTTAAGAGACAACATTTAGGCTCAGGCGGTACCGGGCTTTCGCTAACCTGTGTGATTGTGCCCATCACTGCTGCCCAGTATAATTTAACATGTTGACCACACAGGATATCGGAGCCTAACTATCTCCTGAGATATCCACCTCTCCCTTTTTAATCACTGCCAAGGGCCCACACATTAAAATAGTCTTTTGTTGTTCAACGGGACCCTCTGGACAGTTTTTAAACCACACTCATTTCACCTTCACTGCACACTCACTGCACAGAACCAGCTCCGCTGCATCCAGGCGTTGAAGCACATCCAAGGTACATTCGGTACCTTGGGTGGGACCCGATGATGAAGCATGTCACCAACTAGGTTGGTGAGTGAGGGTCTTCAAAAACACATATGTGTTGCTTTACATACACATATCAGGAGCTCCTACCCAGTAGCTAGTTCCCTCTGATACTTGCAGTATAATTTAATCACAGGGCATTCCCATAGTGTGTGGTAAAAGGGGCCTATGTCACCAGATTGACGCAAGCAGAATTGATCGTTGGACTTTCCTATCCTGCCCAATGTTACTCTGGTAAAATATGTCCTGTGGAGCACTTTGAGTTGTATAAGACGTAACTTGGAGGATACTGCCACCACCGTCAGGGATTCTAGTGCCTCCTGCCAGTCGGTTTCATCCAATTCGCCCACATCAGTTTTCCATTTTTCCCTCAGCAATTGCATAGGACCTAACTGATTATTAATGATTTTCCGGTATGTGAGTGATATTGCCTTTTTGTCAATGTATTCCGTGAGGAGTCTGTCTTCTAGTGGGGAAGACTCTGGAAGGATCGTGTCTGGCGGGATGGCCACTTCTAACGCATGCCTTACCTGCAAGTATCGAAACAGCTCAGTGGGTGCCATGTCGTATAGGGTTTGTAATTGGGCGAAGGTGAGGATTGTCCCATTTTTCCAGAGGTCACCCAATCCCGAGATCCCTATTGTGTCCCATTGTCTAATCCCTTTACTCTTACCCAGGCAGCCTAGTTTGCCCGTTTCCCATAGCAGGGTGTGTTGCGTTAGTTTGTCGTTCCAAACCAGGTGTCGTGTTACCGTGTGCCACGTGCAGACGGTATGTGCGGTCGGTCCTATAAGATCTGATTTTCGCTTTTTATTATATAGTGCTCGACTGATTCCTCCCACCCCTAGAGTATGTCTGTCTAGTCGATATTCAGGGTCAGTTTGGGGCGAATGAAGCCATTGATTGATTACTGTTAGTTGAGAAGCCCAGTAATATGTGTGGATGTGCGGGGGTGGGATACCGCCGTCATACCAGCTCCTAACCAGCTTCACTGCTGCTATTCTAGCTGGCTTGCCGTCCCACAGGAGGCTATTCACTTCTGAGTCTATTGCCTTAAAGTATGAGGGGGGAATACTGAAGGGGGTATTTTGGAGGGCATATAGAAATCTGGGGAGTGCCATCACTTTAAAAAGTGCAGCTCTGCCCAGTAGAGTGAGGGGCAAAGATTGCTAGTGTTTGGCGTCTCGCCGTAGTCTCTGCAGCGATTCTTGAAGGTTTTGGCTATGAAATCATCGGGATCGGACGTGACATGAATACACAGGTATTTGAAACCATATGTGACTATCCCTACCGCACAACCCCTCAGTAATACTGGAGGGGGCCCATGTAGAGTGTACAGCACCGACTTTTCCCAGTTGATGGTGTATCAATCAATCAAACAATCACAGAATTTGTAGAGCGCACTACCTACCCACGAGGGTCTCAAGGCGCTGGGGAGAGAAAGGGGGGGGTGCTGCTACTGGTCGAACAGCCAGGTCTTGAGTAGCCTCCTGAAGGTCAGCAGGTCTTGGGTCTGTCGTAGGCTTAGTGGAAGGGTGTTCCAGGTCTTGGCGGCGAGGTGTGAGAAGGATCTGCCGCCGGTGGTTGTTCTTCGAATGCGAGGGACGGTGGCGAGGGAGAGGTCGGCGGAGCGGAGCTGGCGGTTGGGGACGTAGAAGAAGAGTCGTCTGTTGAGGTAGGCTGGGCCAGTCTTGTGGAGTGCCTTGTGTGCGTGGATGAGGAGTTTGAAGGAGATCCTCCTGTCGACGGGGAGCCAGTGCAGGTTCCTCAGGTGGGGGGTGATGTGGCTGTGGCGTGGTATGTCGAGGATCAGGCGTGCGGAGGCGTTTTGTATGCGTTGCAGTCGCTTGATGAGCTTGGCCGGGGCTCCCGCGTAGAGGGCGTTCCCATAGTCAAGTCTGCTACTGACGAAGGGCCTGTGTGACTGTCCTTCTTGTGTCTGTCGGGATCCACCTGTAGATCTTGCGAAGCATGCGGAGGGTGTTGAAGCAGGAGGAGGAGACTGCGTTGACTTGCTTGGCCATGGAGAGCGTTGAGTCGAGGATGACTCCCAGGTTGCGTGCGTGGTCGGTGGGTGTCGGGGCTGCTCCCAGCGTCGTTGGCCACCAGGAGTCGTCCCATGCTGAGGGGTTGGAGCCGAGGATGAGGACCTCTGTCTTGTCCGTGTTCAGCTTTAGTCGGCTGATCTTCATCCAATCGGCGACCGCCTTCATTCCTTCATGGAGATTGGATTTGGCGGTGAGGGAGAGGATCAGTTGAGTGTCGTCGGCGTAGGAGATAATGTTGAGGTCGTGCTGTCTGGCGATGCGTGCGAGCGGGGCCATGTAGATGTTGAACAGTGTTGGGCTGAGGGAAGATCCCTGGGGTATGCCGCAGATGATCTCGGAGGCTTCGGATCGGAAAGGTGGGAGGCGGACTCTCTGGGTTCTGCCGTCGAGGAAGGAGGTGGTCCATTCCAGGGCCTTGTCTCGGATCCCTGCGTCGTGGAGGCGTGCGCGTAGAGTGCGGTGGCAGACAGTGTCGAAGGCGGCGGAGAGGTCCAGCAGGATGAGGGCTGCGGTCTCACCGTTGTCCAGCAGGGTCCTGATGTCGTCGGTGGCGGCGATGAGGGCAGTCTCAGTGCTGTGGTTGCTGCGGAACCCCGATTGGGATGGGTCCAGGATGCTGTTTTCTTCGAGGTATCGGGTTAGCTGTTTGTTGACGATCTTCTCGATGACCTTGGCTGGGAACGGAAGCAGGGAGATGGGCCGGAAGTTCTTGAGGTCTCTTGGGTCCGCCTTGGGTTTTTTGAGTAGGGCGTTGATCTCTGCGTGTTTCCAGCTCTCTGGGAAGGTCGCGGTCTCGAAGGAGAGATTGATAATGTTGCACAGGTGGGGTGCGATGGAGCTGCTGGCTTTGTTGAAGATGTGGTGCGAGAAAGGGTCTGACGGGGAGCCGGAGTGTATTGTGCCCATGGTCTTGATGGTGTCATCGATGTTCACGCTGGCCCAGGCTGGCAAGGGGTCATGGTCGATGGTGTGCAGCGGGTCTGGTGTATCTATCTTAGTGGGGCCTGTCTGGGTGTTGAAGCTGTCGTGGATGTCGGCGATCTTGCGGTGGAAGAAGGTGGCGAGGGAATCGCACAGGGCTTGCGACGGCGGGATGTCGTTGGTGTTGGAGCTGGGGTTGGAGAGTTCCTTCACGATGTTGAAGAGCTCCTTGCTGTTGTGTGCGTTGTTGTCGAGGCGGTCTTTGAAGGAGATTCTCTTGGCCGACCTGATGAGGTGGTGTTGGTTATGGATGGCGTCTTTATGGGCTGCGTGGCTGTCCGGTGTCTTATCACTGTGCCATTTCTTCTCAAGTTTCCGGCAGGTACGCTTGGAAGCTAGGAGTTCCGGGGTGAACCAGCTGGCTCTTTTGGTGGTGTTGCTGTAGGTGAGTTTTTTCAGCGGGGCGAGGGTGTTGGCACAGTCGTCTATCCATCGTCTGAGGTTGCAGGCAGCGTCGTCGGTGTTGGATGGGTCGGAGGGAGGGCTGAGAGCGAGGTTTGCCCGTAGTTGGTCTTCGGTGACTTTGCTCCAGCAGCGGCGTGGGATCTGTTGGGTGCGGTGGTGTGTGGTGGGTTTCTGGAAGGTGAAGTGGATGCAGCGGTGGTCGGTCCAGAGGAGTTCCGTGGTGTGGCTGAAGGAGACGTGGGAGCTTGAGGAGAAGACGGGGTCGAGCGTGTGGCCGGCGGAATGAGTCGGTGTTGTGACGAGCTGTCTCAGTCCGAGGTTGGCGAGGTTGTCGATCAGGGTGGTGGAGTTGCTGTCGTTGTTGTTCTCCAGGTGAAAGTTCAGGTCTCCGAGGAGGATGTAGGCGGTAGAGGTCAGGGCGTGCGTGCTGATGAAGTCGGCGATGGAGTCGCTGAACTGGGGTCGGGCCCAGGGGGTCTGTAGACAAGGGTGCCTCTAAGGGTGGTGTTGGGGTCCGTGTGGATCTGGAAGTGCATGTGTTCGGCGGTGCAGAGAAAGTCGTCGGTGCTGGTCGAGACCCTGATGGAGTTCTTGTGGACGATGGCGATTCCTCCTCCTACTCCGTTGACGCGGTCTCTGCGGGTGATCTTATAGCCGTCTGGGATGGCTATGGCGATGTCGGGTGCGGAGGAGTCGTTCATCCAGGTCTCTGTCAGGAAGGCGACGTCTGGTGATGATGTGTCGAGCAGGTCCCAGAGCTCGACGGCGTGTTTGCGTGCGGAGCGGGTGTTCAGTAGGATGCATCGGAGGTGGTTGAGGTCCTTCTTGGCGGGCACTTGGGTGGCTCTGAGGCTGGTGTAGCTGCAGTTCCGGCAGGTGAAGGGGCCATGTGTGCGTTTCGGGGCGGCCTTGAAGCAGTTGTGTGTCCGTCCGGGGTTGAGAGCGTGGAGTGTGGTGGCATCGTAACGGCGTCGGTCCTCGAGGCTGGAGCGGGGGGCGCGCGGCCCAGGGGTTCTGGCGCTGGGTGCGGTCCAGGCGCGGACGGGCGCGGACACCTTCCCATATACTTTGCATATGTTTAGGAGTCTATGTAGGGAGCGTCGTGGGGACGCCATGTATATGAGAATGTCATCCGCATAAAGGGATATACGGTCTTCCCATCCCTCCGTCCAACGGCGCCCACGGATGATTGGGTCTTTCCTTATCCAGGCTGCCAGTGGCTCTAGTACCAAGGCAAAAAGCAGTGGGGACAGGGGGCACTCCTGTCTCATTCCGCGACCCAGGGGCAATTCCTCGGAGATATGTCCATTGGCCACTACATGAGCTAATGGATTAGTGTATAGCAGTCGGACCCATGAGCAGAATTTTGGTACAAACCCTAGATGCTGGAGAACCAAAAAAAGGAATGGCCATTCAACCGAGTCGAAGGCCATCCTTGCGTCAAGAGATAGTATGGCGGCCTCTTCTTGTATAGTATGTCTGCAGCTTAGAACATTATGTAGGCGTCTGAGATTTAATGCTATATTTCTCCCTGGCATAAATCCGGATTGGTACGGGTGGACCAGTTTTGAGAGGTGTGGAGTTAATCTGTTGGCCAGTGTTTTGGCCAGTATTTTGGGCTCTGCGTTAATCAAGGAGATGGGACGGTAGGAGGTGCTCTCAGAGGGCGGTTTACCTGGTTTATGGATGGCTACTATTGTGGCTATGCGTTGGTCTTTGGGGAGTTCTCCCTTTTCCAGACTGGCTTCATACATCTTTAACAGGCGGGGGGCTAGTGTAGGAGCCGCCCGCTTGTAAAGTTCGATGGGTATGCCGTTAGGACCTGGGGCTTTTCCTGACTGTATTTTTCCCATAGCGAGTGTTAGTTCGTCCGTGGTTAGGTCTGCTTCCAGTAATTGGGTATCTTCCTGTGTGTGTGTGGGTAAGTGTATATCTCAAAGGAACTCTATCGCATCTTGTAAGTCAGTGTTGGTTGTGGGTGTATAAATGCGCTTGTAGTGCGCTGCTAAGGCGTCTACTATTTCTTGTGGGTCTGATGTATGTGTCCCATCGTCTAATTGGAGCTCTGTCACCCATCTATCCGCTCGTGTTTGTTTGTCTAGCCAGGCCAGAAGCTTGCCTGCCTTGTCCCCGGCCTCATAAACCCTGTGGCGAACCGCTGTGAGTCTGGTTTTGGCATCCTCCCATAATTACTCCTTATATTCTAGTTGCTTCGTGCATAGCCTATGTGTGTTAGTGTCAGAGGGATCTCGGGCATGCAATGATTCTAGTTGAGTCACTTCCAGTTCCAGGGTTTCTATTACCTTCTACTTTTCTTTTTTATGACCTGCGATTAAGGATATAGCCTGTCCCCGTAGGACTGGTTTGTACGCTTCCCAAAGAGTCAAAGGAGAGGACACTGACGGCTCATTGTCAGTGAAATAATGATTTGTGGTGGTAAGCAACCCCTTCCAGATCTTGGGGTTTTGTAAATAGCCAGGGTATATCAGGTATATGCGGCGGCGTGTTGGGCTCTGCACAGCATATTTAGCAAGTACAGAGGAGTGGTCAGAGATTCCTCTGGGTAGATGTGAAATCTCTCGGAATCTACCCACCCTATCTGTTGATGTAAGTATGTAGTCGATTCTAGAGAGACTGTTATGAGCACCAGAGTGGTAGGTGTATTGGGACGTTTGCGGGAATTTAAAGCGCCAGGTATCTATTAACCCTGGCCGGAGTTCGCGGAGTTGTGCTACGTGAAACTCCGCAAAGTGGTTAAAAAACTACGCTACGCGAAGCTCCGCAAGCGGCGGAGTGCGATAGAAAAATGCTGTTCGCGGTGATTGCACAGTGCTGGATGCTTGTCCGCACTGTGCAATCATTGCGAACGGTACCATGCACAGCGCAAGCTTTCCTTTTCTGCCGCTTGAGTAGATTTTTACTCGAGCGGCAGCTTTCTCAACGCGAACGGGCAGTTTCTCAACGCGAGCGGTCGCGAGCATATGCGACCACTCGCAATGAGAAACCTGACCCCCCCGCGTTGAGAAATCTCGCTGGGAGGTTTATTTTCCACGCTCGAGCTCGCCAACTCGATGTTGACGATCGCGAATGAGGAAAAATCTCGCCGGAAGGTGGATTTTCCTCGCTCGCGCTCGCCAACTTGACGTTGGTGAACGCGAGCGAGGAAAAAAACTCCGCTCTGCTGCGCGAAGCGGAGTTTTTCGGAACTCCGTGAGCTCTGCGTAACACGGAGTGCGGAAAACTCCGCAAACTCCACGAGCGGAGCGGAGTTCACCGCCCAGGCCTATTATCTATCAGGCCGAAGGCATCTAAAAAGTCAGCAAGGTTCGTGTGGGTACGGTGTTGTAGCCTAGGGGGCGTTCGATCCAGAGTGTCATCAAGTGTAGCATTAAAATCACACCCAATTACTAGTTCTCCTTCCGGAGGGTGAGTAGAAATTTGCCCAGCGCTGGAAAAGACAGCGAGTGGAGTGCCGGAAGAATATAGACGGTGACCAAATTGAGTGTGCGTCCTTCCCATTGGCAAGAAACCGCTGCAAAGTGGCCTTGATCGTTCTTGTAAGTGCGTTGTATAATCAGAGGAAAGTGCTTTTTAACCAGGATTCCCACCCCCGTGATCCTGATGTGAATTCGGAGTGTACCACTAATTTGAACCCCCAATGGTCTAGGGCTTTGCAAGTCGATCCCACTAGATGGGTTTCCTCTATCATGGCTACCGCTGGTGCCTTGCGCTTGAGGTACTGCAGCACGAGTCCCCTCTTTAGCTTGTCTCCCATGCCATTAACATTCCAGGAGACGAGCGACAGTGACAGAGTGCGTGTGGGGCGCGTCCCGGGAACATCAGGGGCAGTAGGTGTGGACATTGGTGTCATTTAAGCCATTTCTGCGGGATATCCCTAGCGGAGATTTCAATCACTGTGAAGTTGCAAGTCACATTAGAAATATAGGTGAACCATAAAAAACAAACTAGAAAAAAATCAACAGTCCCTGTTACCGGTCTCTCCCCCCTCCCTGCCTCCCTGCATGATGGACTTAGAGCTACCCGCCTCCCAAACAATGCAGAGTGCCTGTTTCCCATGTCCCTTTACCTTTTAGGGGGGTAGTCTCTCCATTGCCCCCCTCAGATCATCCCTACTCTATTTGTATATGCCAATAAAATTTAACAGCCTTTTCCATCGGTAAATATACTACAGTGGTTGTAACTTGTTACCAATAGTCATTTCTCAAACCTCCGGTCAATATTATCAAAGAAGTCTCTAATTAGATACAGAACCCGCTGGGACTATGGAGTTTACAGTTCCGCAGGCGGAAGAGGTCTTCGTGTAGTCCTTATTCTCTTGGAATTGGTGCCTTTATCAACGTCTCTCAAGTGATTCAGCATGCGTGGAGGATGCCTCCTCTGGTGTGGGGTGTGCCTTTTCAGTCATCAGGTGGTGTTGTTTGCTGTTCGCCTTTCCGGGTTTGGCGGCTCTGCGCCATCCTTCAAGCCATTCCCGGGCCTCCTCTGGTGTGGCGAAGAACCACGCTTTCCCTTCCGCTTCTACCCTCAACCTAGCCGGGAACAGCATGGAGTATTTCAGGTCTCTGTTCCTCAACTCTTTTTTGATGTCAAAGAAGCTGTGCCTTTGTTTCGTTACTGGCGCTGTGTAGTCAGGGAAAAAAGTGATCGTGCTATGTTCGATGCATACAGGCGGGGCCACTCTTGCTGTTTGCAGAATGAGGTCACAATCGCGGAGATTAAAAATGCGGGCTAGGATGGGCCTTGGGGGGGCACCCGGTTTGGGTCTACCACCTGGGACACGGTGCGCTCTCTCCACTGCAAAGTAGAGGGATAGACCCTTAGGCTGTAGGTGATGCTTAATGAGATCTTCTACAAAGAGGTCTATTAGTGGGCCCCCCATCCCTTCCGGTACTCCAACTATTCTGACGTTATTGCGTCGCGAACGGCCTTCATAATCATCCAGTTTGGCAGCCATTATTTTACTTTCAGTTTCGAGCTGGCGTACCTGAAGTTTAAGTTCAATGGTATCATCATGTAAAGTCCCCGTTGTGGTTTCTACTTCCGTGACTCATGCACTCATGTTTTTAAAGTCGGCTCGGATCAGTGAGAGTTCTACCGATAGCGTGCCAATACGAGAGTCAAGGGCTGTGTGTACTTTGTTCAAGGTAGAAAGTATATCCTGCAATGTTACTTCTGACCCTTCCAGCGAGGCCTCATCTGGAGCCTGTGTAGACGGTTGGGCCGTTGTTTCCTGTTGGGTTTTAATGCATGCGTATTTATCCAATTTGGTCTGATGCGCGGTGCGCTGACCCCGACCCCCCATCGCTATGTGTTGGATCGTAGCACGCAGTGGTCAAGAAACTGGAGTGGTAGGACTCACCGCTGCCTGCCTGGGTGATGCACTGTCACCTGCGGCCTTTCGGGTTTCCTACCACTGGATGAAGTCATTGGTTTGTGTACGCGCCGGCTGGGGATCAGAGCGGTGGCGCAGACAGGACCTCCGGGTGGCCGCTTTATTGAAGGGACCAGTGACGCGCTTCCGTTTGTGTTTAGTCACTGTCCTGTAGGCTGTGCCAGTTCTTTAGGGTCCATATTGCAGGTTCAATTCTGCTACTCAGAGCAAGGAGAGCTATCCTGGGCAGCAGCTGGCTGAATTTGCGCTGTGACACGCACCCCCACTACTATGTGGCAATTGCTGGCATGGAAAGTCGCAAAATTAGGTCAGGGGCACCTGTGATGGGTAGCACTCTGGCGTTGTATGGGCGGGGGGGGCCCTGTTCGCAGTGTCTATAGAGTCTCTCCAAGAATAGTCATTCAGTGAGGGGGGGGGAGAGAATCCAGCCAAAACCATGAGCTTAGCAAGCCCGTGCTGATATGGGTCTCGCCACGCCGGTCGGAGCACTCCGAGTCCTTGCAGTCTTTCCCAAGCGTACCAGTAAATCCGTGCTGAGTTCAAGAGCGCTGCATCCCAATCAGCTCCTTCGCGCACTATGGAGGTTCGGACGGGCCTGTGCTCACAGGAAAGTCTTTAATGCGGGCAGGCGGGCGGGTGGACTCACCCTCTCCTCACCTCGGTTTGCGGTGAGCTGCCTTCACCGCCACACGCCGCCGTGCAGGACTTGGAGATCGGGGGTGGAGGCGCTTCCGTGGCCTCGGGTTGATGATGTACGTGAGGCCCCGGCTTCACTCTTACCAACAGGCCGTAGGCACTCCACACGATGTCACCGCCACTGTGTTTGTCTTCTTCGCTTCACAGGCTGCCTGTCTTGTGCCCGGGTCCTTCCGACACCGTTAGCACCGCACACAAGCGGGGGAGAGGGTCGGATTGCTGCTCGGATTTGCGGAGATGACTGTGGGGGCTTGGAGCAATTTCAGGCGGTGGCAATTTCGGTTGGCTGCTAGCCACGCCTCCCTGGTAGTAGTATGTTTGTTGACATGCATTCACCCATATCTTTATATGCGAAATTATATTTGAAGGTAGTAGTAAACATGTGTTAGTGCTAAAGGGTGCACAAACTCAAGGCAAAGAGAAATGTTTTGAAATGTTCTACTTTAATTACTATTTGAATGTGTGCTGCATTCTGCAGCACTCATAGAAAGATGAGCATGCATCAAAAGTCCATTTTTGTGCAGGAAAGGTTTTTGTAAGTTGTACAACAAATATCCATACATGCAAGCCCTCATGCCATGTTACATGTGTGCCTGCGCTGGCACTTTGAAGGCCAAAATGTACCAGCACAAAGAAAGGTCATAGATGTACAACATATTTTACAATCACCTTTCTCCCCTTCATACAACATACCACAAGATCTTAACATTCTGTACTGTGTTGCATGAAACCTTATTAAATGTGGCCCATCTAATGATCTTGAAATGAGCACTCAATTTAAACTATAAGTTTAATGTATTCTTCATATATAGAGGAGGCTATTTTCTTCATAAGCAAAAAACGTAATAAATAATATTGAGTCGTGCTTTATTTAAAAAAATATATAGAATAGTTAAAACTTTTACAATAAAAAGTTTCTGATAAGTAAGTCTCTATTACAAAAACATTTTACATTATTTTAAACAAAAATATAAATTAAACATTGCAACTACAAACAGCATTCTTCCCTAGCAGGAGGGAGCTTCCATAGAGCCCAACCTGGAAGCCCTGATTTATCATGAAGTGCCTAAATATGTAAGCATCAAGCATGCTTTCATGATAAGTGACAACAACAATGGTGCATAATCACACAATAGCCTGTACATTAATGCAATATGTGCCTGGGCAAAGCCCGGAACAAGGACAGGCCCGTCCTGCGCCCGTCCTGCGCCCGTCAGCACCAGGAAGAGGCATGGCAGGGCCAACCCCCTTAATTTTGTGCTGTGGGCCTTGTGATGGGCAATTGAAATTCAACAAGAACCCAGAACACGGTTCTGGAGTAATTAAGAAACCCACGAGGGGAGAAGCTGTGCCGCAAGTCTGGACTCTGGAGTCATTGGAGGCAATAAAAAAGATATACGAAGCTAAAACAACATCTGTTGCAACATATGGCACAGCTGTGTGGGGAATAACCTCTATATCTACCTTACAGCAAATTGAGGACAGCTTCAGGAAATGTTTGGTAGGTGTCCCCCAATCCTGCTCTTCTTATAATTGTCACATCGAATTATACGTCCCCTTTATTACAGATCAGAAACGCTCTGCTCCGCCTCTTTTGTGACTTCAGTGTGGCGAAGGGACCGATTAAGCTAACCCAAGAAATCTTGAAAGATTGCTTAATACTCGATGGTTCATGCAAAATAAAGTGGCTGCATTTTGTTAAGAATAGCTTTTTTTCCATTGGTCTGCCCAATTTATGTATTATTATAGAGGGAAGAGAAATGGAAGTCCAATTGTCTTAAGTCTAAGGCCAAACAATATCACCTGGCACCAACAATAAATACATTTGATTTTACCTACCTATCCTTTGTGACGGATTCCCAACACAGATTTCTTCTACTGAGGTTGCGATTGAATTATATTCTCCTTATGCTGGGTTATCCTTCTAACACTTACTCTATGGATGCTCTCTCTACTTGCCCATGTGACACCAGCTCGTCTCAATGTGATCTTCATCTTCTATTCTTTTGCAGTCTGTACAGTGAGGAAAGAAAAATGTATATTCATCCAATCATGCATAGCCTTAACTTTAGACAATGTCTCCCAGCTCTTTATTTCTTAAAGCAATTATCCGACCCTTTTATTTGTTATTGTCTGGCCTCATTTTTTCTGTGTGCTATAAAAAGGAGAAAACAGCACCCGTAATGTGGGACTGTTTTAATGTATAGTATGATTTTTTATTGTTTATAGAATACTTTTTATGCCGTTTTTATGTACTGGCGAAATAAAGTGATTATGACTGACTAGCAATATGTGCGTTTCTGATTTCAGTGGATGTGTGCTGTTGCTTAACTGGGATCAACTGCACATGGGTGCAGTCAATAGCTCCCAAGACCATGAGGAAACTGCACAATCTCATACAAAACCTTGCTTGACCTTGAGTTCCTCTTGCCTTGAATTAGAGAAATGCAGGAACTGAGGTGTTAGGGTGATGAAATCATCCATGACAGGCTTCCAAAATGAAGAAAAACAACTGTATGAAATTCCTGCTAACCTGGTAGAAGTGCTCTGAAAGAAACCAGATGCCTACATATGAAGTACTGCCATTAGTTTAAGATGTGGTGGAATGGCATGTGAGTGACCAGTTGTTAGTTGCAGACTTGGACAAATCTTCTGCAATAAATCCAAAATGTTCTCCTTTTTCAAACAGTGAAATTGGATCACCTTCTCCCCTTTTAGATCTACAATCCTGATCCACCTTCTCTGTAGGTGGTGTTGACGCACACGTTGGCTCACTCACAGAATAATGACCTCCATTGCTGAAAATGGATGGGAAAGATTGCTAGGTCCAATCCCCTTTTATAGTAATGCAATTGTGAGACTTTTTGCACCTACTACGGCCATGAGTAGCATTATGACGCATTTTGAACTGCATAATAATCTGTGATGCAGTGTGTGCTTTGTAAATAGCAATGCGTTAGTCTTGTGCTAGGATTTGTGATGGTACACCCAACTTGTTTACATAAAAATATGATTAACACCATTGGACACAGCGTAGCACTCCCCCCCATCAGGACTTGAAAAGTGATGCAAAACAGCCACTGAGCCACTTTATAAATATGACTTTAGCCTTTGCGTTGCGTCCACTTGCTATGTTGCATGGACGATGAAAAAGCTTAGTAAATCTGGACATAAATCTCTCACAACTACATCATCAAGTATGTAATTTCTTTTTTATGCTCCTCCTTCTCTCTGTAGCTCTATTAACTATTATATTTACCTATTTTACTAATCTATACATTCCTTGCAATGTAGTGGGAGGACAATATAGCGAATGGAATATGATTGTTAGGCTATGTAACGCATGCCACATAGTGGCAGTGTAACTATGCAAAAGGTCAATGGATGTTTATATTAAAAAGTCTTATTGCCATTTCTGAGTGATCTGCTCAAGGCCGTGCCTTTGGTACAATTGTGTTATATAATACCGCTGGTAACAAGCGTGTAAGTCTTCTATTTGTGTACACAAATATTATTTTTGATTGTTGATACTGGATTGTTCGCCTGGAATTAAAAATTACATGTACCTGTGGGTATATCAGGGCTGTTTTTGGTGGAAATGCAGTTATAGTGCAAAAGATACTTCTCTTGATATATTGTTTTATATGGATGCATCTTTCGATTGTGGTTTAATTTTGTAACATTATATTGTTTGCCCAGTAGCTACATAGCATTTGTCTATTAACACTGTTATTGGCTTTCTTCTTGTCAGCTTTTTTTGACACTTCTTGGCACTGTTTAATTTTCCGTTTTTGCTCTCAGCTGATATAACCACCATTATTATTACAATTTGGTGGGAGATGTCTGATACTTGAATGGAAAAAGTACCACATCACAGAGGTTCCAAAGAAGGCAAAGGCATTTTTGCCTCACATGCTCAAATAGTGGATAAGGTTCAGTGGCAAAATGCAGGCCCCTACAGTCACTACAGTGTGGGAGCTGGCCCTTCAGTGTGCCCCCATTCATCCCAAGACCAATGAATATCAGTGTGATATTGGAGACTCAGGATTCCTGATCACATTCTGCAGGGTTGCCCCATCAATTTCCGTTACCCCACTGATAATGTTCATCTTGACCTCAAATGTCTGGAACTTACGAACTGCTTCTGTAGTTTGCACCTGAGCTGGTGCTCCAATCTGCATAGCCAGCTAATTGTAGGTTGCAACTCACTCCTACAAGAATTAGTACCCGATGGGTACCATATCTTACATCACGACTGCATTAACTTTCAGTGCAGCAGGATTGCACTGACTGAAGATGAAAGATGAGGGCATGTTGGGGCTTGATTTTAAATGGTTGACTGTATCATGTCATTACGTTCCTGCAAGGTAAGGTTTACTCTAGCAGGCTAATAGATGGCATTCCCATCTGGCAGTGGAGACAGAGGGGCTTATTACGAGTACGGGTCCTGGGACCACCATACTCATGGTGGCGGTCCCATCACCACCACCACGGTGATGGGACTGCCACGAGACCACCGCCTCCTCCGGGATCAAGGATGTCACTGCGGCGGCGGTCTGCAAATGGCCTAAATATGCTGGTGATGCAGATGCCAGAACCGCTGAGCATATTACAACCTGCATATCCACTGCCCTTTTCATGGCGGGGGACCTGGCCATTACAAAGGTGGTGGACATGCAGAAAAGGGGGCCCTAACAGGGCTCCTGGCCGAATATGGGTCTGAGGGTTTGTGAGGGGGGGCACATGTTGTGTTTTTCTTTGTTGGTGTTTTTAGAGGTAGTTTTTCCATATTAAATATTTGTATTTGGTTCATATTTTGTAATTAATTTTGCAATATTAATTTTGCTATTTTCATTATAATTAATTTTATTTAGCTATAATGAATATATTTTTATTTTGAATATGTTTAAATATGTTTTTGTTATGTATTTCCCTACTGCTGCTAAGGTTGGAGTGGGAAAAGTAAATCCAACCCCACCAATGTCCAACTCTTTCCCTGCATTTGCTTACGTTGGAGTATGAATAGTGAATCTAGCTCCTTCAAAGTCCAACGCTTTTTTTCCAATTTGCTGACATTTAACACTCCTTCAAAGTCCAACACTTTTTCTAGAGTTTTTTTCTTTGGATTGTTGTTATTTTCCATTTAATATTTAAATTATTTATAAGGTAATGTATCTTTTTCATTTAATTTTTAGTTTTGCTGGGTTTGTATTTTTTTCATTTTTTAAGAATGTTTCTTCATATATTTTGAAATATATGTTTATATATGTGTATATCTATATATAGATATACACACATGTATAAATTAATTTCCAATACAATTTAAAGCTAATTTTAATTATATTATTCTTTTATAATACATTATTTGAAATAAATTGTCTTTAAGGCTCACTCTGCTTACCTTTTTTGTAATTCTGTTCCTCGATATATTGATAGTTTACATACAAAGTATAAAACTTGATATTTTCATTGAAAATATTTATGATGCGATATTCTAGGGCACAAATGAGCACACCCCAAAATGAGCACACTGAGTACCTTATGTGAAAGCCAAAAATACAGGTGCAAGGAAATTCTGTTCACAGCAGGCATGTTGTATATGTGAATGTGTTTGTGTATATAAACGTCAAACCTCGCAGGGGAACACATGAGAAAGAGTATATTTTCTATGAAGATGAGTCAGAAGCACTAGCCTATCGACTCAAGGGAGTACCTAATTGACCGTACCGTGTATATGCAGGAGGCAGCATGTTGCATTTGTTTTTTCTCTGGGCTCAAACTATTTGTATCCAGATTATAACATTTGAAAAATCAGAGATCTGTGAATGACTCTTTGAAAAATGTTTTATGCATTAAAAAAAGCAGACCATCAATGACATCAAATAGATAGGCACTGGTTTGTACAAAAGATGCACACAATAAACTGCTCAAAGACCACCTGCCTAGAGCCCTGCCAGTGCTGCCAATACCCGCAGCTGGTTTGTTCCAACAGCAAAGCAATACTAGGCAGCCAGTTATGTCTTTATCAGGAGTGGGCATTAGAGAACATCTACAAGTGACTCATATCACTGTATTGATAGGGTAGGGTGCAGCAGGTAAGAGTTATCATTGTACTGGCTCTGACCAACAACGTGGCAAGAGGCGTAACATTCACATGTATCAGTGTTTTGTTTTCTACCTTTTTCGAACATCTAGCGCCTTTATTATGGTACCATCTGTGCTACAACATGGTAAAAAATCCCATCATATCATCTTCTTCTTCAAAACAAAATAGTAGCCTTGGTTGCCTATTGTAAAACCAGATCTCAGGGATAGATACCCATTCCAATAATATGCTTACAGTAGATATAGCTGATGGAGCAGGGTTTTCGCGAAATGAAACCTGCTCGGATTGAACTCCTCAATGTGTGCAATATTAAACAAATGGCGTGAAACTGAAAGGGGTAAACTAAAAATTGCGCATGCGTGTGCTGGGAGTGTTAGAGTAGGCCGCAAATGCACATGCAAAAGTCGAGGGATTATTTTTAACTAACAACTAGAAAATAAAAAGCAGCGTGTAGAAAAGAGAGCGAATGAAAGCATTCAAAAGAGCGTTTTATAGTGGAGTTCTATAAAATGATGAATAACACTTGTATTTGTTTTCCGTAGAAGTGTACTTTCTGCCCTGCAGAAAAGGCCTGAGAGTCTTTTTAAAATTAACATGACATATTAAGAAATGTAGGAGGGAGAAAGAAAATGTGATGTGTCCTACGTAGGTTCCAGATGAAGGCCAAAGTTGCGCAGAGAGGAAACTGATAAAAAGAAATGAAGCTTCCTTGCCGAACGAAGCATGAGGACATATGTACCAAAAAAGATACATGAGTGAGATGGAGAGACGAGCAAAACACGGAAGCCAGATACTAGAGTTTCCTATGCTGGAAGTTGATTACAATGTGCGAAGTTAAACAATGGGACATTTAAAGCAGGCCTGGGCGGTAAATTCCGCTCCATTTGCAGAATTTTCGGCAATTCCGCGATCCGCGGCGTAGCGGAATTTTTTCCTTGTTCGCGCTTTCAAAATGCGTGTTTGCGCGCGCGGGAGCGACTTACCGGGATCCCTGCTGTTAGACCTGGCATCCTTGGCGTGGGTCTCCCTTCCATTTTTTTATGATGCCTCCAATGTTATTGATCTGTTTTTGCTGGTTTAGATGCTTTGGGCACTGTGCCACTGCTATTCAGTGCCACAGTGCAAGGGCTCCCTATTGTAAATTGATGTATGTATTAGTGACTCCATGATTGGATGATTGGTTTACTTGTCAGTCCCTAGTACAGTGCACTGAGTGTGCCCAGGGCTTGTAAATCCAATGCTGCTGATGGGCTTGCAGCACTGGTTGTGCCACCCACAGAAGCAGCTTGTAAAATGTGTCTCAGGCCTGCCATTGCAGAGCCTGTGTGCAGCCTAGGGCTGCCATGTCGACTTGGTGAGTGCACCCACTTACCAGGCCCTAAACCTTCCCTTTACTACATATTGGTCACCCCTAAAGTAGGCCCTAGGGCAGGGTGCATTGTAAGTATAAGGTAGGACATGCCCTGGTGTGTGTGGCATGTCCTAATAGTGAATTACAGCCATTTTCGTTTTTCACTATTGCAAGGCTACCTGCTCCCCATAGGCCAGAATGGGCAGTTTGATTATTACACCTTATAATCCTAACTGACCCAGGGAACATGGTAGAAAAACGAATTTAGTATGCCTGAACTCAGGATGATAAAATACATCTTTTAGTGAAGTTGGTTTTAACATTCTGTGTTTGAAAATACCACTTTTAGAAAGTAGGTATTTTCTTGCCTAACCTTCCAAGCCTGCCTCTGCTAGGTTGTGTATTCCTTGTCTGGGTTTGTGAGTGACAGGGGCTGGGGGACTCCAGGAGACAGGGTGAGTCAGCACAGGGCTGAATAGAGAGATCTGCATCCAGAGTGGAGGGAGGAGTTGCACCTGGGTCTGAATAGGGCTGTGCCTGCCTTTCACAATGCTGGCTCCACCTCCTGCCGGGCGGCTGAGCACTCTGCCCCACATTCTGAAAGGAAAGAAGGAGTCATGTAAACAAAGTGCTCCAGGACTGACCAGAACTGGTTTTGGACTAGGCAAAGGCCTCTCTGCCTTCAGAGAACAAAGAGAAAAGGTGTATAAAAAGGGGACCCAGACCCCTAGGAAATTATATCACTTTTGGGAAACAAGAAGAAACCTTTGCTGAGGAGCGGAACCAAGAAGAAACTGAGGAGAAGACTATCCCATAAGCTAGAGGGATCTGCCTGCAGTGGTTGCCTGACTGCCAAAGAAAGGAGAAGGGAATTTTGTGTGTACTTTCATCAACTTGTGAAGGATCTCCAAGGGCTTGATTTTAGAGCTTGCCTCCTGCTGAAGTCTCAGGGACAACAGACTTCACCCACCAGCTCCCCCTGTATTCCCTTGCTGGGAATTTGGACCTTCTGACACACTTGCGTGTCTCTGGGAGCTGGAAGCGCGACTCAACACGAAGAAGCGTGTCGCCGCAGCCGCTGAGTCTCGCATCGCCGGAGAAGAGTGTCGCTGTCGCATCAGACGCTGGCGCATCCCCGAAGAAGTGCGCCGCATCCTTCGAAGTGCCTCGCAGCACCGGAGAAGAGTGTCGCCGTCGCATCAGACGCTGTCGCATCCCCGGGGCAGAGCATCGACCTCGCATCAGACGCCGACGCATCGCAACACTAGGCGCACCCCGCATCCCAGGAGAAGATCGTCGACCTCGCATAAGATGCCGTCGCATCGCCAGGGAAGCGTGTCGCAGGGCCTGTCGCGGCTCCAAAGACTCATCGAAATCGCCGCACGGCCGTCGGGCGTGCACACATCACCTCTTCGTTGTCGCAACCTCAAGAAGACGCCACTTTGTTTCTTTTGCACCAGATCTTCAACGGATCACCGTCCTTGCGTGTAAGGGACTACCGCATCACCTTTCCTGCAACACTTTCGTTGCCGTGCGTTACGCATCTTAAGGTACATTGAACTCAAAGTGTCGCATTTTCATTTAAAGAGACTCAAGCTAATTCTACCATCTTTAAAGTACAGTATTGTGGATTATTTTTGTCGTTTATGGTCTTGTGGTAAATCTATATAAAAGATACTTATTATTATAATACAACCTGTGTGGTGTCCATCTGTAGTGTTTCACTGGATTACTGTATGTGTTCACAAATGCTTTACACACTGCCTCTGAACTAAGCCTGTCTGCTCGTGCCAAGCTACCAAGAGGTTGAGCAGGGGTTATTTCAGGAGTGTACCCCTTACCCTGACTAGAAGCAAGGGTTCCTATTTGGACAAAGGTACCTACCTCTGCCAACTAGAGACCCCCAGTTCTAACATTGGTGGGCAGCGGTGAGGATTCTGGACTTACATTTGTGACTCATGTACAGTGATTGGTGAACACTACCTAGTGAGTGCAGACCAAAACGCAACCACATACTTTTGGTAGATATTCTTTTCTGGAACTTTCTATTTTTGCTAAAAACTGCCAAGTTTAATCACCATGGATACAGCAGCATCCATAGTATCTGTTGATAATGATTGGGAGGAGGAGAAACTGGAATGCTACACCGTTAACCAGCTCAAGCACTTCTGCAGGAAGTTCAAAGTTTCTATGACCAAGAAGGATGATTTCCAAAAGGCGCTGAGGGCCTGGATTGAAGCAATGAATACCCCTGAGAATGAGGAGGGGGCATTGAATGCAGATGAGCAGCTGGATGGGCCAGTGGGTCCAGGGGAGAGGAGAGCATCTTCCCCCATAGGTAGCAGTGTTTCTGCCCGAGGTCTGTCCCCAGAAGAGCTGGAGGACAGAGAAAAGAGTAGGATGCATGAGATGGAGCTGACCAAGCTCAAGTTCAAGGGGCAGTTGGAATTTGAATTGCAATCTAGAAAGTTGGCCTTAGAAGAGAAAAGAATGGATCATGAGCGTGAAAAAAGTTTGAGGGAGATGGAGTTTAGAGCCAAGAAGTTGGAGATTAATCACTCTGGTGCCTTTTGAGGCTAGGGTGTATATTCCTAAGGATGTGGTTAAGGAGTTTTTTAAAAATTATGATATTGGGCAATGGTTCAAGGCCTATGAGGTAGCCATGACTTCCCACCGGGTCCCTGAGAAGGATTGGGGAGCGGGGTTGTGGGGTCTGTTCCTTAGTGAGGGGCGGGATACCTTGTTGGACTTGCCCTCTGAAGTCTATAATTCCTACAGCCACATGAAGAATGCATTGATGACCAGGTATGGGTTAACTCCTGAACTCTATAGGCAGAGGTTCAGGAACTGTAAGAAGATTGAAGGCAGTACCTGGGTAGAATATGTGACTTTTTTTTGCAGAGCCTTGGATGGTTGGGTAAAGGGTAGCAAAGCAAATGATTTTCAGGCGCTCTTTGATTTGATTGCACGGGAGCACTTGTCCAGTAATTGTTTTCCTGAGCTACGCCAGCACCTGATTGACAGTAGGCTGACTAACCCTAGGCAGCTTGCTGAGGAGGCGGACCGCTGGGTGAGCACCCGGGTCCACAAGGGTCTCGTGGGAGACTCCGCCAAGGGTGGGCAGGGTCCCCAGCAGAAGAGTGGGGGGGACAAGGGTAAACAGAGGGAGTTCCAGAGAGGGCCCCAAAGTAAACCCCAAGGGAACCAAGGGAAAGGTTCCCAGCCTCCCCCTGAGAATAAGCACGGGGCCCCAACAGGTCCACCTGTTCATAGGGGACCCCTGATGTGCTACAAGTGTGGCGCCCTAGGCCACTAGGCCAATGATCCCCATTGCCCTTTGTTTAGAAAGCCAGCACCACCTGGTGCAGTCCCACGGCAGTTGGCTAGTGTAGCCCTGGGGGAGGAGATGGGTGCCCAAGGTGGGCGGGATCCCGTAGTATTGTCCCTTGTCTCATTAGGGGACTCTGAGATGGTCCCTAGGACCCAACTGCCTGAGAACACTAAGAAGTACAGGCAGTGGGTGACCATCAATGGCCATAGGGTGGAGGCTCTGAGAGACACAGGAGCCAGTGTGACAGCTGTCAAGTGTCACCTGGTGTCTGAAGAGCAGGTGGTCCCTGATGCATTCTACCCAGTTGTTGCCGCTGACAACACAGAGAGCCACTGCAAGGTGGCTCAGGTTCCCTTTGAGTGGGGGGGGGTCTCTGGTACTCTTCAAGTAGCTGTGAGGCCAGCCATGCCTGTTGACTGTTTGTTAGGGAACGATTTGGAGAGCTCCCCTTGGGCTAAGGTGGAGCGGAGTGCTCATTTGGAGATGTTGGGCTTGCCTGATTGGGCGTGTGTGACCACCCGGTCCATGGCAGCCAGAGGTGTTCAAGAGGATCTGGAGCCTGAGAGGGAGGCCCAGGTACCTGCCGGAGAGAGAAGAGGCAGAGGGCGTGGGAAACCGGCCCCCGAAGTTCCCACGGTCCAGGAGGAGGCAGACCCTGAGGGGGATGCCCTGGAGCCTACAGGGGAACAGGTAGCTGAACTGGGGGACCTGCCTGAGCTGACCCATTGGCAGCAAGATGGAGGACCCTCCAGGGAGGAATTCTGCGAGGAGCAGAACAAGTGCCCTTCTCTCGTGGGTCTGAGGCAACAGGCCACAGACCAGGCAGCAGGTGATCAGTCTGGATCACATTGGATCTACTGGGAGAATGGTCTCCTGTATAGCGAGCCTAAGGTTGCTGAGCCTGGGTCAGCCCGTGTGCTGGTGGTACCCCAGCGCTTCAGAGCCTTCCTACTGGGTTTGGCTCATGATGTGCCTTTAGCAGGACATCTGGGGCAGGACAAGACCTTTGAAAGGCTTGTCACCCATTTCTTTTAGCCCCAGATGCGCAGGAGTGCCGCCACTCAATGCAGGACCTGTCAGACTTGCCAGGCAAGTGGAAAGAGTGGGAGGAAGCAGAAGGCTCCTCTCCAGCCATTCCCTGTGGTCAGCACCCCCTTTGAAAGGGTGGGTATTGACATTGTGGGGCCACTGGACCCCAAGACAGCCATGGGCAACAGGTTCATCCTGGTCTTGGTGGACCATGCCACCCGGTACCCTGAAGCCATCCCTCTGAGGACAGTGACGGCCCCCGTGGTGGGACGGGCACTGATGGTAATTTTCTCCCATGTGGGGTTCCCTCAAGAGGTGGTGTCTGACAGAGGTACTAACTTTATATCCAAGTATATGAAGTCCCTGTGGCAGGAGTGCGGTGTAACCTACAAGTTCACCACTCCTTACCACCCCCAAGGAAATGGGTTGGTTGAGAGATTCAACCGGACCCTGAAGGGCATGATTATGGGTCTGGAAGAACCCATGAGGCGTAAGTGGGACGTCCTCTTGCAATGCCTTCTTTTTGCATACCGTGAGGTGCCACAGAAGTCTCTAGGGTTCAGCCCTTTGAGCTCCTGTATGGTCACCCAGTGAGAGGACCTCTGAGTTTGGTCAAGGAAGGCTGGGAGCAATCTCCCAGGAAACCTCCCCAGGATGTATATAGCTACATGCTGGCCTTCAGGAACCAAACTAGGCATTTCAGGCAACTTGCTGAGGAAAATCTGGAAGCCAGCCAGGAGGAAATGAAGCGGTGGTATGACCAGAATGCCACTCTGGTGGAGCTTCAACCTGGTCAGAAAGTGTGGGTCATGGCCCCAGTGGAGCCCTGTGTGCTCCAGGATAAGTGGACCGGACCCTTTGAGGTGGTGGAGCGCAAGAGTCCTGTTACCTACTTGGTGGACCTGCAGTCTCCCAGGAACCCCTTGCGGGTCCTGCACATCAACCGCCTGAAGCCCCACTTGGAGAGGTCCCAAGTGGGCATGCTCTTAGCTACAGATGCTGGGATGGAGGAGGAGACCGAGCCTCTTCCTGACCTCCTGTCAGCCCAAGAGCAAGATGGATCAGTGGAGGGTGTGAACCTCTCTCCCTCCCTGACACCTGAGCAGCAAGGTGACTGTCGCCAACTGTTGGGGCAGTTTCCTGACCTGTTCTCCCTGGTTCCTAGTGTCACTGACTGGTGCGTCCATGATGTGGACACAGGGGACAGTCTTCCTGTCAAGCACAAGGCTTACAGGGTGACTGACAGGGTGAGAGCTTGCATCAAGGAGGAGGTCTCCAAGATGTTTGCATTGGGGGTAATTGAGTCCTCTCAGAGCCCTTGGACCAACCCCGTGGTCTTGGTCCCAAAGGCTGCCGCGCCTGGTGCCACACCCGAACTCCGGTTCTGTGTGGACTACTGAGGACTCAATTCCATCACCAGGACTGACGCACACCCCATCCCCAGAGCTGATGAGCTCATAGATCGGTTAGGCGCTGCCCGGTACCTCAGTACATTTGACTTAACGTCTGGGTACTGGCAGATCGCATTGACTGATGGGGCCAAAGAGAGGTCAGCATTCTCCACACCAGATGGGCACTACCAATTCCGGGTGATGCCCTTTGGGATGAAGAATGTCAGAGGTTGGTCAACCAGGTGTTGGTTGGACTGGAAGTGTTCAGTGCCGCCTACCTGGATGACATCGCAGTGTTCAGCGCCAGTTGGAAAGAACATCTGCGCCACCTCTGGGAAGTGTTGATGGTGCTGCGGAGGGCAGGCCTCACGATCAAAGTGAGTAAGTACCAGATCGGGCAGGGTTCCGTGGTGTACTTGGGACACCAGGTTGGGAGCAGCCAGGTGGCGCCCCTACAGCCCAAGATAGATACCATTCTGGCTTGGGAGCCCCCCAAGACCCAGACAGTGGTGAGAGCCTTCCTAGGACTCACCGGGTATTACAGGAGATTTGTCAAGGGGTATGGCAGCATTGTTGCACCCTTGACAGAGCTGACTTCCAGGAAGCAGCCCAAGAGAGTGATTTGGACTGACACCTGTCAACAAGCTTTTGACACCTTGAAGACAGCCATGTGCACGGCGCCCATGCTCCTGGCCCCCAACTTCTCCAAAGAGTTTATCGTTCATACAGATGCTTCAGAGCATGGTGTGGGGGCTGTTTTGTCACAGATGAATGAGGAGGGCCTAGACCAACCGGTAGCCTTCCTTAGCAGGAGGTTACTTCCACGGGAACAGAGGTGGAGTGCTATTGAGCGTGAGGCATTTGCTGTGGTCTGGGCACTGAAGAAGCTGAGACCATACCTGTTTGGGACTCACTTCCGGGTTCAGACAGACCACAGGCCCCTCAGATGGTTGATGCAGATGAGGGGTGAGAATCCAAAGCTGTTGAGGTGGTCCATTTCCCTACAGGGGATGGACTTCACGGTGGAACACCGCCCTGGTACAGAACACGCCAATGCTGATGGTCTATCCAGATTTTTCCGCCTTAGTGAAGAGAACTCCCTAGAGGTAGGATAGTTCTCCTCACATTTAGCTGGAGGGGACACGTGTTAGACCTGGCATCCTTGGCGTGGGTTTCCCTTCCATTTTTTGATGATGCCTCCAATGTTATTGATCTGTTTTTGCTGGTTTAGATGCTTTGGGCACTGTGCCACTGCTATTCAGTGCCACAGTGCAAGCGCTCCTTATTGTAAATTGATGTATGTATTAGTGACTCCATGATTGGATGATTGGTTTACTTGTCAGTCCCTAGTACAGTGCAATGAGTGTGCCCAGGGCTTGTAAATCCAATGCTGCTGGTGGGCTTGCAGCACAGGTTGTGCCACCCACAGAAGCAGCTTGTAAAATGTGTCTCAGGCCTGCCATTGCAGAGCATGTGTGCAGCCTAGGGCTGCCATGTCGACTTGATGAGTGCACCCACTTACCAGGCCCTAAACCTTCCCTTTACTACATGTTGGTCACCCCTAAAGTAGGCCCTAGGGCAGGGTGCATTGTAAGTATAAGGTAGGACATGCCCTGGTGTGTGTGGCATGTCCTAATAGTGAATTTCAGCCATTTTCGTTTTTCACTATTGCAAGGCTACCTGCTCCCCATAGGCCAGAATGGGCAGTTTGATTATTACACCTT
Organism: Calotriton arnoldi; assembly: GCA_963921515.1. Taxonomy (NCBI): domain Eukaryota; kingdom Metazoa; phylum Chordata; class Amphibia; order Caudata; family Salamandridae; genus Calotriton; species Calotriton arnoldi. Next base: position 1,536,005 of record CAWUFW010002393.1, on the reverse strand, counting down.
ATAATCCTAACAGACCCAGGGAACATTGTAGAAAAACGAATTTAGTATGCCTGAACTCAGGATGATAAAATACATATTTTAGTGAAGTTGGTTTTAACATTCTGTGTTTGAAAATACCACTTTTAGAAAGTAGGTATTTTCTTGCCTAACCTTCCAAGCCTGCCTCTGCTAGGTTGTGTATTCCTTGTCTGGGTTTGTGAGTGACAGGGGCTGGGGGACTCCAGGAGACAGGGTGAGTCAGCACAGGGCTGAATAGAGAGATCTGCATCCAGAGTGGAGGGAGGAGTTGCACCTGGATCTGAATAGGGCTGTGCCTGCCTTCCACAATGCTGGCTCCACCTCCTGCCGGGCGGCTGAGCACTCTGCCCCACATTCTGAAAGGAAAGAAGGAGTCCTGTAAACAAAGTGCTCCAGGACTGACCAGAACTGGTTTTGGACTAGGCAAAGGCCTCTCTGCCTTCAGAGAACAAAGAGAAAAAGTGTATAAAAGGGGACCCAGACCCCTAGGAAATTAGATCACTTTTGGGAAACAAGAAGAAACCTTTGCTGAGGAGCGGAACCAAGAAGAAACTGAGGAGAAGACTATCCCTAAGCTAGAGGGATCTGCCTGCAGTGGTTGCCTGACTGCCAAAGAAAGGAGAAGGGAACTTTGTGTGTACTTTCATCAACTTGTGAAGGATCTCCAAGGGCTTGATTTTAGAGCTTGCCTCCTGCTGAAGTCTCAGGGGCAACAGACTTCACCCACCAGCTCCCCCTATATTCCCTTGCTGGGAATTTGGAGCTTCTGACACACTTGCGTGTCTCTGGGAGCTGGAAGCGCGACTCAACACGAACAAGCGTGTCGCCGAAGCCGCTGAGTCTCACATCGCCGGAGAAGAGTGTCGACGTCGCATCAGACGCTGGCGCATCCCCGAAGAAGCGCGCCGCATCCTTCGAAGCGCCTCGCAGCACCGGAGAAGAGTGTCGCCGTCGCATAAGACGCCGTCTCATCCCCGGGGCAGAGCATTAACCTCGCATCAGAAGCCGACGCATCGCAACACGATGCGCGACCCGCATCCCAGGAGAAGATCGTCGACCTCGCATCAGACGCCGTCGCATCACCAGGGAAGCGTGTCGCAGGGCCTGTCGCGGCTCCAAAGACTCATCGAAATCGCCGCACGGCCGTCGGGCGTGCATGCATCACCTCTTCGTTGTCGCAACCTCAAGAAGACGCCACTTTGTTTCTTTTGTACCAGATCTTCAACGCATCACCGTCCTTGCGTGTAAGGGACTACCGAATCACCTTCCCTGCAACACTTTCGTTGCCGTGCGTTACGCATCTTAAGGTACATTGAACTCAAAGTGTCGCATTTTCATTTAAAGAGACTCAAGCTAATTCTACCATCTTTAAAGTACAGTATTGTGGATTATTTTTGTCGTTTATGGTCTTGTGGTAAATCTACATAAAAGATACTTATTTTTATAATACAACCTGTGTGGTGTCCATCTGTAGTGTTGTCACTGGATTACTGTATGTGTTCACAAATGCTTTACACATTGCCTCTGAACTAAGCCTGTCTGCTCGTGCCAAGCTACCAAGAGGGAGAGCAGGGGTTATTTCAGGAGTGTACCCCCTTACCCTGACTAGAAGCAAGGGTCCCTATTTGGACAAAGGTACCTACCTCTGCCAACTAGAGACCCCCAGTTCTAACACCTGCGTTCGCCGACGAGTTTTCCTATCCGTTTGCGTGCGCCACGAGATTTTGGTAGCCGGCCGCGCGATCCCGCGAGAGTGTGCGAACGCGAACACGTCATTCGGACGCGCCATCTGACATCCGCGTTCGCTAACAGGAAACACGCATCGCGAGCGGGCGGGACAAGTGAAACAAGATGGCCGCACCAATTGGCGACCGCATGGGCAAGTTCGCGAGATATTTCCCTCTGAGCATGCAAACAGCGTCCCCGAAAAGGAAAAACGCATCACGAACGGGTGGAACAAGCAATTCCGTGTGCTCGCGGAATTCTGCGGAGCTCGCAGAGATTTTTTACCGTTTCGCGGAACTTTGCGTAACGCGACTACGCAAATTCCGCCCACCCCTAATTTAAAGTTAGGCACGTCGAGAGTGGTGTGACTGCACACCCCCTGTTTTGACCAATGAGAACTAATAAAACCATGTGAGATGATACAATGAGGGTTGGACCTTAAGTGAATTTAGAGTATAACTAGTAGTAGCAAGTGGGTGGGTTTGGGAGCGCGTTTCTTACTTTTTGAGAGGAGAGAGCCGTGTTGCTGTTTCCTAATTCAGTGGGCTGGCTGTTGTTCTGCTGATCCAGACTCTTTGACTTTGCGCCTTAACTCTTCTTAAGGGGCCTAGCTTACTCTCATGGCCAGAGGGTAGCTTTTCAAATTTCTAGAACCTCATTTGATTGGTTAGTATAATATTCAAAATTTGCATAAATTATTAACAAATGTCTTTAATCTTTTGTCTCTATGCCTATCCACTCACTCATTGCACTGATATTTGAGATGTATTATTGATGTCTATTTGCTAATGTTTCTTTGTGTGATGACGTATGATTCGAGCTGTATTGTACTTGATGAGCAATTCACAATTATTTAGATAAAGTCTTTAAAACTTTCAATGAGTTTATTATTAGTGTCATTGAACTAGATATATGAAATGATTATTCTTATTTTGATATATTCGAAATTCTGATATTATTTTGCCAAACCCTGATTAACTATAAAAGATTCATCGCCAAGAAAAGGATAAATAGGATGGTCAGATTGGTAAGTTTGGTTTAAACTCACCCAGCATACAAGGGACTGTGGGGTTATTGAATTGGGTCCAGACGATAAAATGTGTCAGTTCCTGAACGCTGGATCAGTTTTTGGTAGCAGACCTGATGGTTTTAATTAATTAATTTGGCAAATTAATAGATTTGAATGAATGATTTTGGTTATTAAGATATTGTACTATTGTTATATGTAGTGGTCTGTTGTTGACCTTAAGAAAAGATGGGCACGGAGTGACCTAAGATCCCGGGATGGGCAAGGAATAGTGTGGCATACACTTAGGGGTCGATTCCGATTCGGGCCGGAAATCTCTCCGACCGAGCCGGACCCGGAGAGATTTCCGACCGAATCGGACCCGTGCAGTCCGACCGAACGAGTCCGATGCATCCGTATGTTATCGGACACGAGTCGGTCGGACTCCCATTGAACTCAATGGGAGCCGGTCGTACAACGCGTACGCGGGCTCCCATTGCCTCAATGGGTGCGAGGCGGACAAGGGCGCCCCTACAGCGAGTACGCCGCGAAGCGCTCGCGGCGTACACGCACAGGTAGGGGGACCCATGGGTCCCCCTGTGTGCGCCTCGCACAGGTACGCGTACAGGGGTCCGACACGGACCCCCAAAGTACGGCTCCGACAGCGAGTTCGAGTCGGACGGCGCGAGTCGGTCGGAGCGGTCGAGGTGCGCATCGTACTTACCCGGCCGGAAAACGTCTCCATTGCGCGGTGCGAATCGGGTCCGAGCGAGTCGGTCGGAGCGGTTCGAGTCCGAGCGAGTCGGTCGGAGCTGTCGGGACGCCCGGACGAGTCGGTCGGCGAGTCGCATCGTACTCGCTCGGCCGGACCAGCGTACGGTTCGGTCGGGAAACAGGCTTTCGCATGGCTTTTTTCCCGACCGAATGGTATTGGGTGCGCCTCCGACCGAGATCGGAATCGGCCCCTAAGTATTGCGTTGTCTGCTGGTGTGATACTGAGCAAATAAACAAGGTTGTTTAATATTGCATTGGGAACTTTGAAGTTAGTATAGTGGAGATTTATTTGGCTACCTTTAGAAAGTGCATCTGAAGAAGTCCCGAGAATTTTCACTTGATTGAGAGTGGAGTAAATCTGGTCAATTTTCCGCTAGTAGCGAGAGATTTCTTTGTTTGACTGAATCTATCTCTTTCTTTTAGTGGGGCAGACAAAGCAGGTTTGTTTTAAGTTGTTTCTAATTTTTGTTTTCTTTAAAAAGGTTTGTAATCTACTGCAGAAATATTTTGTAAAGGGAGGGTCAGTACTAGGAGTTATACTGATGTCACAGAAAGCAGCGCTGGCATTGGTCAGTGAGTGTGAATCGACACGAAAAGGTGTTGTGTTGTTATTGGTTGGTTGGTGTGGGCCGCGCTCATATTGGGCAGCGTGAACGAATAGTGTGTGAAGAAATATGGAATAGAATGTTTTTTTTTTGTTTTGTTTTTTGAGTTTTAGCGTAGTAGGAGAATTAGAATGAAGTTATTGAAAATGATGAGATCCTTATTTAGAAAAGATGAGCCTATACCTATTAGAGAGGTAATTCCTGTGCCGCCTGAGGGTACGCCTGCTTCTTTTATGGCATTAGAACGAGGATATCATACGTGTACATGGTTGGAGAATTGGGTGAAGTATACGGAAGGAAATGGGAATATGGCATTTCCAGAACATGGTACTTTTAAAGTGAGGATCTTTGAGAACCTGAGATATCAAATGAATCAATTGAGACCAAATCCTAGACCTATGCAGTACAAAGCGCTTTAGGAATGGGAGCATGAGGCATATAAAAGAGACAGATCTCAAAATAAATATAGGAATACTGTGAGTAGATATTCGGAGGCAAAATGGGATGCTCAAATCAAAAGATGGAGAAGAGATGTGATTGCAAAAGGTGAAGGTTTATATCCGGTTGTTGTAGTAGAGGATCAGAATGGAGGAAAATATACAGAGAAAAAGAAAAATATAGAATGTACAGATCCAGATCCAAATGAAATTGATGATGAGTTACTAGATGAAATGTTATTAAACAGACCTCCACCATATCAGGAAGAGCAGGAAAAATCTACTCCAAATGCTCCATTGATTCAAGTTGAGGTTCCTCAGCCTTTGCAAGTGAAGAATACAAATGTAATGAATCAGGCTAAAGATGATTTGACACAAAGAATTACTCAATTAAATTTGAATGCGGAAGCTTTATCAGTTCCAGTGACAAATGGTCCCATAGTTCCATTGTATAGTGAGGGTCAGAAGTGCATGCCTTGACAGTACCTGTTAATAATGATAGGGTTAATAGTGGTGCTGAAACGAGCAAGATATGAACATTGATTGATATTACAGAGAGATCAGTGGAAACCCTAAAACGAAATGTGCAGATAGAATCTAGAAGACTGGTACAGAATGTGAGAGAAGTGACACCTACTTCAGGGGGTTCAGTAGGACTATCACCAGAAGAGTTAGATGAATGGATTAGAGGGCTGGTGACCCACAAAGTAAATACAAGCATGGATGTAAGCAGATTAAAAGCAGATTTGGAGGAAATGATTTTATATCAATATCAGGAAGAAGAGTTGTTGTTTTGTGTAAAAATATCACGATGAGAACGAAGAGTCTTCATGAGAGATATGCTGAAGTTCCACAAACTTATGGAGTTGACATTGAGAAATCAAAGGCTTTGCAAAAGTCATATAGATTGGATTTTAGTGACAAAGATTTGGAGAGCTTGAATGCTTCTGGTAAACGGTTTCAGATTAAAGAGTTGATTAATACATTGAAACGATGGGGTGAACTGGAATGTTGGAAAGGCAGATGAGCTAAAAAGAAAGAACAAATGCTTGCGAATAAAGGAGCATCATCTATGTATCCTGTGAGGGAAACAGGGACAGGGACAACAATGACTGAAATGATATATCCAATGAGACAAGTGCCAGGAGGTGGATATGCTCATGTTCCATGGTCAAGACAGGATATAATGCCTTTTATAAATGAGTTTCCCAGATTGAGAGAAAAACCAGTTGAATGGTACAAACAAGTAGAGAGATTTGTAAAGGTTTCAAAAGTTTTGTTGAAAGATTTAGATGGGTTGTTTGATATTGTGGTTCCAGCTGATTTATGGACTGAGTGTAAAATTGCAATAGATTGGCCAAAATAAGAATATCCTAGAGATGAAAAGACTGGAGCCCGTCAGATGAAGTGATGAAAAAATGTAATCAAGTAGATCCCTATTTGAAGGGAAAGATTTCACCAAAAGAAACTGATTGGGTAAAATTTGATAGAATGACTCAGGAGACGAAAGAATCAGTACATGCTTATTATGAGAGTCTTTTACAGGTGTTTAAACAGTAAAGTGGTTTTGAAAGCATAACTGACAAAGATATGGGACATTTTGTATACAAGTTTGTGTTTGGTTTGAAACCGGAAATTTGTAACATGATTCAACAGCATTTGATTTGCTGGCAGAATAAAAATGTAGATGAGATTCTACGGAACGCAAAATATTGTAGTGATGATATTGAATCGAGACACAAGAAGTTGAAAGAGAAATTAATGTGGGCAGAAATGAAAGCAGCACAGAAAAATGGAAATTTTGTGGATTATTCTCGAACAGGTTTCCAAGGAAAAGGTCAGAATCAGAATATTCGAAATGGCCAGATTTCTAATATGGGAGGTGTCATGATAAATGGAGATGTTTCAACTCAAGGAAGAGGTAGGGGTAGAGGTAACAAAGAAGAGATGAAGAAGAAATTTCCTTGTCATGCATGCGGCAAGTTTGGACACTGGAAATGCGAGTGTAAGGTTGTCCTAGAAAATAATGGAATGAATCAGAATTTTAATGAACAGATGCAGAATGAGATGAACAGAAATCAACAGCAACAGGTAGTCACACAGGTACAAATACCTCAAGCCCCAATGCCAAATGATGTGAATGCTCAAGTACAAAGATACAGTGCAATGTGGGTTTTATACAGGAGAACAAGTTGGTAATAATAAAAATGTACAAATGGCTTCACAATACTGGTTGCAGTGCCAGGAGAGTGATTCAGATACATCTCAATGATGGTGCCTGAGGGGGGAGGAGGAGTGCGTGCTTGGCGCATCCTTCGAGGTAGATCAGTGTGGTCCTTTTTTTGGATGGTAATGTTGTTACATTCCTTGTAGACATTGGTGCTACCCATTCCACTGTGAGAACTGTGGAAATCCCAAACCTACACCTCTCGGGAGATACTATCCAAGTTGTAGGCATTTCGAATCAGTTGATTAAAACTCGAGTGACAAAACCAATAAAGGCACACATTGGATACTTTAGAGACTTGCATCGTTTCTTTGTGTGTGATACAAGTCCAGTAAACCTCTTAGGAAGGGACTTGTTATGTGAAATGAATTGCACCATCTATTGTACACCAGATGGTATTGCATTTCAAACACCAGATGAGGATGTTGCGTTCAAAGTGATGTTGGCGAGGCAAGGGATAGAAGTGAATGATTTGTATCCTTTATTTACAGCGAAGGATTTGCCTGTTGAATTGAGCGACACAGTGATGAATGATGTGTGGGATTTTTAGGGAAAGACATTGGATTGATGAAAGGAGTTGATCCTATTCAGATTTCAGTCAAACAAGGTGCAGAATTTCCAAAAATACCACAGTATAAAATGAGTCCTGAGACTATTTCAGGAGTGATGCCTGTAATTGAACAAATAATTGAACAAGGTATTTTGAGAGAGATACTAGGGAGTCCTTGTAATTCACCTATAATGGGGATTAAGAAACCGAGCGGGAAATATAAGATAGTTCAGGACCTGAGGAAAATTAATAAGATTGTGATACCTTGTTGTCCAATAGTGCCAAACCCAGCAGTGATTCATTATCAAATTCCTTGTGAGGCAGAGGGGTTCACTGTGATTGATTTGTGCCAAGCATTTTTCTCGATACCTTTGCATCCGGATAGCCGGTATCTTTTTGCATTCCGGTTTGGAGATCGTGTCTTGGCATGGTGCCGAGTTCCTCAAGGGTATACAGAGAGTCCCTCAATTTTCAATCAGATTTTGAAAAAATGTTTGGAGTCATTGGTCACGCCAAAGGACTCAGTACTGGTGCAATACATTGACGATTTACTTGTTGCATCAAAGACGAGAGAGGCATGTGTGACAGATACAACTTTGTCAAAAAGAGGTTCAATATTTGGGACACAAAATTGAAAAAGGAGTCAGGAAAGTATCACAAGATCAAATAACTGTGATCTTGCAGAAGGGTTCTCCCAGAACACAGAAAGAAGTTTGAATGGTCTTGGGTATGGTTGGATACTGCAGACAATGGATCAGTGGTTTTTCACTGACAGCCAAGCCATTACAGAGATTGACACATAAGGATGTGGTCGATCCAATTGAATTGGATGAAGAATGTATGAGGGCATTTGTAGAGTTGCGAGACAGTCTTTGTCGAGCACCTGCATTAGGAATGCCAGACTACAGTAAGGACTTTGCACTATTCTGTTGTGAAAAAGATGGTTGTGTACTTTCTGTCCTAACACAAACGCATGGAATGGCACGCCTTCCAGTAGCATATTTTTCTGCTACTTTGGATTCAGTGGCTGCAGCGTTACCAGTAGCTGCTACTTGTGTGAGTTTGGAGCAGAGTGAATCAATCGTGATGGGACATCCATTGAGAGTGTTTGTGCCACATTCTGTTGAGATTTTTCTGACATGAACTCGAACACAGCATCTTACAAGTAGTCGATTGACAAGGTATGAGAGAATGATACTGGGAGCAAAAAATGTGACTGTGACAAGATGTACGAATTTGAATCCAGCTACAATACTACCAAGTCCAAGTTGTGAAGAAGTGGTGGATGAAGCAGATCATGATTGTCTGGATGTGACTGAATTGTGTACAAAACCAAGGCCAGATATAAAAGACACACCATTGCCTGAATCTGATTGTGTGATGTTTTTCGATGGATCTTGCTAGAGAGATGAAAAAAGCACTCTTCATGCTTCTTTTGCAGTTTGTACAGTGGCGATGGTTCTTGAAGCTTCATGCTTGAAAGGAATAAGTTCTGCTCAAATTTCTGAGCTGGTGGCATTGACCAGAGCATGCATAATTGGCAAAGATCTGAGAGTAACCATATTCACTGATAGTGTATATGGTTTTAGGGTGGGGCATGATTTTGGACAATTGTGGATGCAACGTGGGTTTTTGATATCATCGGGTTCACCAATCCGGAACAGCAATAACATGAAGGATTTGCTTGTTGCATTACAATGGCCCAAAAGATTGCTGTGGTAAAGTGTTCGGCACATAAATCTGGAAACGATTATGTGACGAATGGCAACAGATATGCGGATCAAGTTGCACGTTTTTGTGCTCAAAATTCAATTTCGATAAACAAAGAAACGCAAAAATCTGATACAAATTGTCATCTAATGTTCTCTTCTGTGAAGACATGGGAAGAGGTTAGACGGTTGCAGGAAGAAGCTAGTGAGGAGGAAAAAGAAACATGGATCAAAGAAGGTTGTACACGAAGGGCTGAAGATGAAGTGTGGGTGTATATAGACGGGAGACCAATAATGCCAGACAGCCTGCTATCACAGATGGTAAGGATGCATCATTGCTTAACACATGTAGGGAGAGATGCGATGATCAGGCTTTTCAAACAATCTTGGTTTAACCCAAAGTTCAGGGTCATTGCAGAGAGTCTTTGCCAGAGGTGTATAACTTGTCAGCAGCAAAATTCAGGAAGAAAGACAGTTGTCAGTTGGGGACGAATCGGAAAAGCAGCAGGACCATTTACTCGACTGCAAGCAGATTTTATAGAGCTGCCGCCATGTAATGGTCTGAAATATGTGTTGGTTGTGGTTTGTCTGTTCTCTCGTTGGGTAGAAGCTTATCCAGCAAGAAGAAATGATAGTCTAACAGTTGCTACTAAGAGATATCATACCAAGATTTGGATTTCCAGTCTCTTTAGAAACAGTTAGAGGAACTCATTTCAATAATGAAATAATTTTCATTACAAATTGAGCAAAAACTACATTGTGCCTATCGACCAGAAGCTTCAGGCGTGGTCGAGCAAATTAATGCCACTATTAAGTCAAGACTCTCGAAAGTATGTGCATCTACAGCACTGAAATGGCCAGATGCTTTACCTTTAGTTTTGATGAGTCTGAGAAGTATTCCTGATAAAAAGACTGGATTATCGTCCCATGAACTGATTATGGGGAGAGCAATGAGGAAGCCAATAGTTCCAGCAAATCAACTAATGAATATAACTGATGATCTAGTGCTCGATTAATGCAAAGGATTGGCTGATGTGGTGCGTTCTGTGTCTCATCAGGTTGGGGAAGTTGCAACCGCAACACAGCAAGAACAAGCACATGACCTAAGTCCAGGAGAGTGGGTTCTGGTGAAGAAACATGTGAGAAAGTCGTATTTGGAACCACGTTGGCATGGGCCATACCAAGTGATACTGGTGACAACGACAGCAGTGAAGTGTGGTGGTTTACCGAATTGGAATGTATCCAATTCATGCAAGTCACACAAGAAGAGGGCCAAGTCCACTTGAAAGACAAGAAACAAATTAAGAAGGAGAGCGAGAACAGGCTGAGAGTCAAAGTGAGCCTGAACCTGAACAAAGTCAAATAAAGTGGGCACCAGCTACTGGGTCTCGTGAGACTGTTGTCAATACCAATGATGGAGAAAATTTGATTCAAGAAGAAGTGCAAACAAGAAAAGAAGCAAATAAAATAAATTGTGAACATAGTCTTGAATCTGGTGAAACTGTACAAGTGAAAAAGGTGAGAAAATGAGATTTATGGTCAAAGGGAGTGAAAAGACTGAAATACACTCTGAAAGAAAAAGTTCCAAACACAATAATCGAAGCATCGAGCCAAACAGAACAAAGTGACTCTGAAGAAGATACAGTTCGAAGAACAAAAAGAGCAAGAGTTCCGAACAAAAAGTACAAAGCACCCGAATGGACATACGTGGTGACTGAAACAGTTGAAAACACAGATCAGTGTGGAGAAGAGACTGTTGCAGAGTCGAGTCACAAAGAATGTTATGAGCCACCCTAAATGAACTGTGTCAAAAATTGGGGTGTAGAAGATTGAAAAGATCACTCTGAAAAGTGCAGAAAATAAAGCTGGAATTTAATTGAAAGCTGTGAAGATGTAAAAAAAAAAGAGAGAGGGGTGAAGAAAGAAGCCTAAGAAGTGCTTGGATAAACTATACACTATTTTTAAAACTTTTTTTTGTTTTATTTTGTAGTTTAGTTTAGTTTTTTGATTTTAAATTTCTTTTTGATTTTTCTAGAAAATGGCAAAGGCAAATTTACTAGAGACTGGATATCAAAACCAAAGTTTCAAACGTAGATGTATTAATGCTTGCTTTATAAGTGTTTTACTACTAATGTTTGTTTGGTTAACACTGATTGTTTTTGTGCCTTATTTTATGTACCCTACTAAAAATAATAATACTAATAGTATGTTGTGTGAAAAGTAGATGTGGGAAATCTTAAAGAAGAACCACAAACTAATATTGAGAAAATAACAAGTGATAATATATATCACCAGGATAACTCCATTAATGATTTTTTGTTAAATGTTTTTACAAAATTGTTGTATGAGTATATTGACACTATGGATGCGAGAAATTGTTATGTGTGCATGCAATTGCCTTCGTCTGTATCTGAGGGGGTGACCTATCATCACCTGCCTTTAACTTATGGAGTTTCGTGTAGTGTATTAACAAGTCTGTTCTATGAAAAGGGTAATTTGCAGTATTACTACTCAAATTATGATTGAGTGTTTTCTGAAGTGCCAATTAGAAAGAATATGGATAGAGTAAGAAGTGCAAAAAATGCTGAATATATGGGTGAATTTTTTCATACGACTAAAACAATAAATACTGTATATGCACATCGTAATAATTTAACCTGTAGTTTGCGTCAGGAAGAGATTGAATTTTTAAATTTGGTAGAAGATAGAAAACAGAATTTTAAGGAAAAAGCTGCTGAATAAAAGTCTCGAGTACCTCCTTGGGCTTTTAGAGAAGGTGATTATAAAAAGGTTGAGACTTATGCTGCAATGACTCTGGATTGGCATCATAGGGAAAAGCTTTGCTTACTTAGACTAAAAACTGATTTTAACAATTATTTCATTGGTTCCAGTGAATGTGATCATGTTTTCCTAATTACGGGAGGTTGGGGAATAAGAGGTAGTACGGATCCTGTTTTCCCTGGAATATATTATGTGTGTGGTAAAAATGCCTACTATAGGTTGCCTGCACATTGGCATTAGTGTTGTTATATGGGGATAGTGTTTCCTAAAGTCTATCATCTAAATAAGAGTCATGGAATCAATGAAAAGAAGGGTGAACTAACACGAAATAAAAGGGGAATTAGTGTTGCCAAAATTGTAGGCAATATTTTTGGAGCATGTTGGGGTAATTTTAAATTCACACAAAATTAGAAAATTGTCCACAGGGGTTGATTGATTATCAACAGATACTGCTGGTGGGTTCTTAATGATTGGTACAGAAATGGTTGCTATAAGATGTATGGTCTTACAGAATAGACTTGCTCTTGATGTACTATTGGCAAAAGAGGGCGGAGCCTGTAGTATGTTGAAAATTCAACAGTGCTGTACTTATATCCCTACCAAAGGGGATGATGGACGGAGCGTTAGAGCAAATCAAACACTCACCTCCAGTCAACTGATCTGGCTTTAATCCATCATCATTCTTTAGCTCACTCCACCACCCCAGTTCAGACATGGCCATATACAAATCAGTCTGACCCTGTGCCCCATGGGAACAGTCCAGCCCGAACTGCCAAGCCATGTCTTCCCTGGACAGGAAACAAGCATCCTGGGACCGGTTTCGGGTTCATAACCCTCATCAGCCAGGCTATCTTGAATCCAGTGGCAAAGTGAGCAAGGGACCCACGTCTGGGCATACCCTGCCAACTTAGGGCGAACAAAGCGATACCAAAGGGGATGATGGACGGAGCGTTAGAGCAAATCAAACACTCACCCCCAGTCAACTGATCTGGGTTTAATCCATCATCATTCTTTAGCTCACTCCACCACCCCAGTTCAGACATGGCCATATGCAAATCAGTCTGACCCTGTGCCTCATGGGAACAGTCCAGCCCGAACTGCCAAGCCATGTTTTCCCTGGACCGGAAACAAGCATCCTGGGACCGGTTTCGGGTTCATAACCCTCATCAGCCAGGCTATCTTGAATCCAGTGGTAAAGTGAGCAAGGGACCCACGTCTGGGCATACCCTGCCAACTTAGGGCGAACAAAGCGATACCAAAGGGGATGATGGACGGAGCGTTAGAGCAAATCAAACACTCACCCCCAGTCAACTGATCTGGGTTTAATCCATCATCATTCTTTAGCTCACTCCGCCACCCCAGTTCAGACATGGCCATATGCAAATCAGTCTGACCCTGTGCCTCATGGGAACAGTCCAGCCCGAACTGCCAAGCCATGTCTTCCCTGGACCGGAAACAAGCATCCTGGGACCGGATTCGGGTTCATAACCCTCATCAGCCAGGCTATCTTGAATCCAGTGGCAAAGTGAGCAAGGGACCCACGTCTGGGCATACCCAGCCAACTTAGGGCGAACAAAGCGATACCAAAGGGGATGATGGACGGAGCGTTAGAGCAAATCAAACACTCACCCCCAGTCAACTGATCTGGGTTTAATCCATCATCATTCTTTAGCTCACCCCACCACCCCAGTTCAGACATGGCCATATGCAAATCAGTCTGACCCTGTGCCTCATGGGAACAGTCCAGCCCGAACTGCCAAGCCATGTCTTCCCTGGACCGGAAACAAGCATCCTGGGACCGGTTTCGGGTTCATAACCCTCATCAGCCAGGCTATCTTGAATCCAGTGGCAAAGTGAGCAAGGGACCCACATCTGGGCATACCCTGCCAACTTAGGGCGAACAAAGCGATACCAAAGGGGATGATGGACGGAGCGTTAGAGCAAATCAAACACTCACCCCCAGTCAACTGATCTGGGTTTAATCCATCTTCATTCTTTAGCTCACTCCACCTCCCCAGTTCAGACATGGCCATATGCAAATTAGTCTGACCCTGTGCCTCATGGGAACAGTCCAGCATTGTTCTGCATTCTGTCCATCAATTGTTGTTTTTGCATTTGTCACCCCGAGTGGGACGGGTATGCCCAGACGTGGGTCCCGTGCTCTCCATGCCACTGGAGTCAAGCTATCCTGGCTGATGAGGGCTGAAAGCCCGAAACCGGTCCTAGGATGCTTGTTTCCAGTCCAGGGAGGACCAGGCCTGGCAGTTCGGGCTGGACTGTTCCCATTGGGCGCAGGGTCAAGACTGATTTGCATATGACTGGGTCCAAACTGGAATGGCATGGTGAGCAAAAAAATTATGGATTTAGGCCCAGATCTCTGTACTGGGGTGAATGTACGACATTGTTCTGCATTCTGTCCATCAATTGTTGTTTTTGCATTTGTCACCCCGAGTGGGACGGGTATGCCCAGACGTGGGTCCCGTGCTCTCCATGCCACTTGGGTCAAGCTATCCTGGCTGATGAGGGCTGAAAGCCCGAAACCGGTCCTAGGATGCTTGTTTCCAGTCCAGGGAGGACAAGGCCTGGCAGTACGGGCTGGACTGTTCCCATTGGGCGCAGGGTCAAGACTGATTTGCATATGACTGGGTCCAAACTGGAATGGCATGGTGAGCAAAAAAATGATGGATTTAGGCCCAGATCTCTGTACTGGGGTGAATGTACGACATTGTTCTGCATTCTGTCCATCAATTGTTGTTTTTGCATTTGTCACCCCGAGTGGGACGGGTATGCCCAGACGTGGGTCCCGTGCTCTTCATGCCACTGGAGTCAAGCTATCCTGGCTGATGAGGGCTGAAAACCCAAAACCGGTCCTAGGATGCTTGTTTCCAGTCCAGGGAGGACCAGGCCTGGCAGTTCGGGCTGGACTGTTCCCATTGGGCGCAGGGTCAAGACTGATTTGCATATGACTGGGTCCAAACTGGAATGGCATGGTGAGCAAAAAAATGATGGATTTAGGCCCAGATCTCTGTACTGGGGTGAATGTACGACATTGTTCTGCATTCTGTCCATCAATTGTTGTTTTTGCATTTGTCACCCCAAGTGGGACGGGTATGTCCAGACGTGGGTCCCGTGCTCTCCAAAGCCACTGGAGTCAAGCTATCCTGGCTGTTGAGGGCTGAAAGCCCGAAACCGGTCCTAGGATGCTTGTTTCCAGTCCAGGGAGGACCAGGCCTGGCAGTTCGGGCTGGACTGTTCCCATTGGGCGCTGGGTCAAGACTGATTTGCATATGACTGGGTCCAAACTGGAATGGCATGGTGAGTAAAAAAATGATGGATTTAGGCCCAGATCTCTGTACTGGGGTGAATGTACGACATTGTTCTGCATTCTGTCCATCAATTGTTGTTTTTGTACTTATATCCCTGACAAAAGTAAGAACCTGGAGGGATATATTAAAAATATTACACATTTACGGGAAGATTTAATTGAACTGAAGGTTGATGGTGCTTGGGAGAGACTTGGTAGGGGTTTCTCCTCGGTGGGTAATTGGTTTGCTACTTTTGGTAATAGCTTCTAAGGGAGAATACTAACACCTATAGTTGTCATAGCTACAGGGATACTAATGCTGGTATTAATATATGAGTGTTGCAAATGCAAGAAACAAACACTGGATACTAAACAAAGAGCAAGAAAGAGTAAGAGAGAAGAGATAGATTAGAAGACAGAAGAGGAAATTACTGTGAAATAGTGAAGGATATAGATGTAGTTATGTTGACACAAAAGAGAACTACTGCTTTCTAAGTACTATAAATGATGACAATCAGATTTTTGGGTTGTTTTTATGATGGCTTAAGTCGCCATCAAAGGGGGTATTGATGGAGTAGGGTTTTCGCGAAATGAAACCTGCTCGGATTGAACTCCTCAATGTGTGCAATATTAAACAAATGGCATGAAACTAACCATGCAAAACTAAAAGGGGTAAAATAAAAATTGCGCATGCGTGTGCTGGGAGTGTTAGAGTAGGCCATAAATGCACATGCAAAAGTCGAGGGCTTATTTTTAACTAACAACTAGAAAATAAAAAGCAGCGCGTAGAAAAGAAAGTGAATGAAAGCATTCAAAAGAGCATTTTATAGTGGAGTTTTATAAAATGATAAATAACACTTGTATTTGTTTTCCCTAGAAGTGTACTTACTGTCCTGCAGAAAAGTCCAGAGAGTCTTTTTAAAATTAACATTACATATTAAGAAATGTAGAAGGGAGAAAAAAAATGTGATGTGTCCTTCGCAAGTTCCAGATGATGGTCAAGGTTGCGCAGAGAGGAAACTGATAAAAAGAAATGAAGCTTCCTTGCCGAACGAAGCATGAGGACATTTGTACCAAAAAAGATACATGAGTGAGATGGAGAGACAAGCAAAACAGGGAAGCCAGATACTAGAGTTTCCTATGCTGGAAGTTGATTACAATGTGCGAAGTTAAACAAAGGGATATTTAAAGTTAGACACGTCAAGAGTGGTGTGACTATACACCCCCTGTTTTGACCAATGAGAACTAATAAAACCATGTGAGATGATACAATGAGGGTTGGACCTTTAGTGAATTTAGAGTATAGCTAGTAGTAGCAAGTGGGTAGCGTTAGGAGTGTGTTTCTTACTTTGTGAGAGGAGAGAGCCGTGTTGCTGTTTCCTAATTCAGTGGGCTGGCTGTTGTTCTGCTGATCCTGACTCTTTGACTTTGCTCCTTAACTCTTCTTAAGGGGCCTAGCTTACTCTTATGGCCAGAGGGTAGCTTTTCAAATTTCTAAAACCTCATATGATTGGTTAGTATAATATTCCGAATTTGCATAAATTATTTGCAAATGTCTTTAATCTTTTGTCTCTACGTCTATCCACTCACACATTGCCCTGATATTTGAGATGTATTATTGATGTCTATTTGCTAATGTTTCTTTGTGTGATGACTTATGATTCGACCTGTATTGTACTTGATGAGCAATTCACAATTATTTAGATAAAGTCTTTAAAACTTTCAATGAGTTTGTTATTATTAGTGTCATTGAACTAGATATATGAAATGATTATTCTTATGTTGATATATTAGAAATTCTGACATTATTTTGCCAAACCCTGATTAACTATAAAAGATTAATCGCCAAGAAAAGGATAAATAGGATGGTCAGATTGGTAAGTTTGGTTTAAACTCACCCAGCGTACAAGGGACTGTGGGGTTATTGAATTGGGTCCAAATGATAAACTTTCTCAGTTCCTGAATGCTGGATCATATCTACAATGTGTTTTGGATTTCACACACATTTTTCATCTCTGCTCCAACTGCAAAATACATTTTGAATTTCTGAAAAATCAACATTATCATTCACATGCTCGACTTTCTTTTAACTGTTACTGCTGAATACTTAATTAATGCCAATTTTACTATGTGCCTGCTATTGGTAGCACTGCTGTTGGGTGTTTGTACTGCCTGTTATTCTCTCCTCATTGTAAATAAGAACGTATACATTTTTTGCTGGAGACAAGAGAACTGGGTATTGGCAGTTAGTCTTCCCAGGAGATACCATTCTCAGGCACCTGTAACTATTACAGTAATGATGATGACACTTGGCGATATGTGACAACATAGGCGACATGATATACATTGAGGGCCACCTTCTACATGTATAAGAAGCTGTTTTATTCAGCCTGATGAAGGTTTAATAGGAAATACATCATACTGGGCGAAACATGTGTTGGCTCAGCTCAAGCTTTGAATTCAATTGTTTCAAAAATATGTTGTCATTGAAATATGTACATCTGTATTTATGTGAAGGAAATTACTGTGAGAAATTACTATCCTGATGGGCTTTGTGAGAGAAGAATTTCTGAATTAACTAAATGTAATGAACATTATAGTTTTTTGTTAGAAATGGGGTCTGTAGTTGGCAGTGGTTTTCATCCTGTTCAAGTAGGGACCCTCACTCTAATCAGGGTAAGGGAGTCACACAGCTAAGATAACCCTGGCTCACCCACTTGGTATCTTGGCACCAGCAGTCAGGCTTATCTTAGAGGCAATGTGTAAATATTTGTACTCACACACACAGTAACACAGTGAAAACACTACAAAAGGAGGCCACACCAGTTTAGAAAAATAGCCAATATTTATCTGAATAAACCAAGATCAAAACAACAAAAGTCCACCATACACAAGTAAAGTTATCACTTTTCAAAGGTTAAATAAGTTCAGTCCATAGAAATCTATGGATGCGTTTCTTTAGCTCACTGTACGTTGGATGCATTAAAATTCAAAGTCAAAACAGGCACAGGGGAGGTGAGGTGAGGCGCTGGAAACGCAGAGCGATGTTCCTTACTCCCAGAAGAGGTGATGCGTCTGTTCCTTACTGACAGGGGAGGTGATGCGTCAGTTCATTACTACTACGCGGAAGAGGTGATACATCAGTTTCTTACTGTCAGGGCAGGTGATGCATCTGTTCCTTACTGGAGAGGGAGGTGATGTGTCGGCCTCCACACAGGTGGCCTTGGTTCCTTACTGCTGGGCAACATCGATGAAGAGATGGCATCAAGGGACGATACGTTGAAATTACAGATGCTCTGCATCGATGCAGCGGCAACGAAGCAGGCACTGAGTCGATTTTACAGCCGTGAAGCAGGTGATGCGTCTGTTCTTCAGATGTGAAACAGGGGCTGCATCGGAGTTGGAGCGAGTGCAATGGACGTCAGCGGCATGGCGCTCGGAACTCGGGTTGCAGTGGTTTTTAAGCTGCAAAGCAGGTGCTGCGTCGATCCTTCAGCTGTACAGTGGTGCTGCATCGAGAAAACAGCCACTGAGAGTCGATGTGTGGATTTTCTCACCAGGTTACACTGCAAGGGCCCAGGAACTTGGCTTGGCACCACTTGGCAAGTCAGAGCTCTCAGCAGAAGAGCCTAGGCACTGGTAGGTGAAGTCTTTGATGGCCCTGAGACTTCTTAACAGGAGGCAAGCACGCACAAGCCCTTGGAGAACCTTGGAAGCAGGATACAGAAAGCAAAGTCCAGTCCTTTCACTCCCAGGAGAAAAGCAGGAAGCAGCAGGCCAGCACAACAAAACCACAGGCAGAGTGGCAGTCCCTCCTACAGCATCCAACTGTTCTTCCTGGCAGAATGTCCCTAGTCCAGAGGTTTTCTTATTTTGGAGTGCCAGAGGTCCTATACATATACCCCTTTCTGTCTTTGACGTGGGGAAACATCAAAGGGAAGTCTTTGTAGTGCACAAGGCCCTGCCTTTCCCGGACCTGCCTCCAGACACGCTACAGGGGGTGGAGACAGCTTTGTATTAGGACAGGAACAGACCTATTCAGGTGTCAGCGATTACTCCTTCCCACCACTCTAGCTCATGAAGGCCCTTCAGCCTGGTGATGAGCCATCAAGATATGCAAGACACACCTCAGCCAAACCAGACGTGTATTCTACAGACAGGCAGAGACACAAAAGTGGAATTTGCAAACTTACATTTTAAAAACCAACTTCACCAAAAGATGTATTTTTAAATTGTGAGCAAAGAGACCCCAAACTCCAAATCTCTGTCTGATCCCAATGGGAAATTACACTTCAAGGATATTTCAAGTCAAACCCCATGTTACCCTAAGGGCGAGATAGTCCTTGCAATAGTGAAAAACTAAATTAGTAGTATTTCACTATTAGGACATGTAAAACATACCAGTACATGTCCTTCCTTTTAAATACACTGCACCCTGCCCATGGGGCTGCCTTGGGCTTACCTTAGGGGTTACTTACATGTAATAAAAGGGAATGTTTGGGCCTGGCAAGTGGGTGCACTTACCAGATCGAAATGGCAGTTTAAAACTGCACACACAGACCCTGCAGTGGCAGGTTTGAGACATGTTTGCAGGGCTTCTCATGTGGGTGGCACAATGAGTGCTGCAGGCCCATTAGTAGCATTTTCTTTACAGTCCCTGTGCACATCTGGTGCACTTTATAAGCAACTCACTGGTTAATCAAATATGCCAATCATGGATAAATCAATCACCAATACCATTTGGACAGAGGGCATTTGAGCTTTAGCACTAGTCAGTAGTGGTGCCCAGAGTACTAAAGCCAACAATAACAGGTCAGAAAAAATGGGAGGAAGAATGCAAAACGTTTGGGGATAACCCTGTAAAAAGGGCCAGGTCCAACATTACACAAATTAGGAATGCAGATTGGTGTATGCTCTCTATTTGAAATTGAGTGGGTACCGTTTGTCAACAGATGCCCTTAACAAGTAGCATTTGTTTTTGATTGTTAGTGTCAATTTTATGACTCTATAAAGTATTGCTAGAGCTGTGCAGTCTTAATTTAACTTAACTTGCCTTAAGGATATATAGACTTAATATGTTCCTGTTATTCCATTTTCAAGTAAAATTTATCTTTTTTTTCAAGCAAGCCTTACCTTAACGAAGTTCTGTATGTCTGGAAAATCAAGTAAAGAATATTGAGTAGCTAAAATATTGTGAACAAAATATGGAAGACCAAAATATTGACAGGTAAACGAACACACAATTTCTATATCTAATTCCATATATATGCACCTTGATGAGATATATATCTTCAAGCTACATAGATATGGAGTTAAGAATGATAAATCTATACGTACCTATATCTTGTTGCTCCAGAACTAGTGGAGAGCCAGGGTCCCGTGCCACTAGCAGTGAGGATTCTTGACTCCACCGGTAGCAGGGGTGCTCTTGTGGGCAGCCTTTGTAGCCTGCTGTTTGCAAGGTGCTTTCCCTCCGGTGGTCTTGTGGAGACCGTCGTCTTGTGGAGGGTCTGTTTGGTATGGGCCATAGCGAGAGTGTGAGCTACTGCTGTACAACATGCAAGATAGAATACTACCTCCTCAATTTTTTGTTTTTCAATATTTTGATCATGATATTGTGCTCACCTCAAATTCTATGCTCACTGTTCCAGACTACAACCGTCTAAGCCTGTTTTTTTTTTGCTTTACCAGTCAGGATAAGTACTATACAGTGGTCATCCAGGCATGGTCAGACTGGGACAGAAAAGAGGCCTGGGCACCAAAATAATAGTCACTCCCGTTAGGGAACCAGATAGAACAAAAAAGTAGCTCACATTTGCAAATCAGGCCCGTTTTGAACTTGTAAAGACAGGATGTTATGGTATTTTGCAAGGTATGTGAGACTGCATGTATTTGTGTTTGCTGCAGGAAATATTTGTGGTAATATTTAGGAAATCAACAGGCTTACAAACTGCTAAAAAATCGTCCCACACACTGATCTATCAGACCAGCCCATCGGGCCCTGCCCAATTTCCCTATAGGTCAGTCCGACCCTGCATCCAGGGACTCCACTTCATTTAGAAGAGATCCTTAAAACAGTATTGGATCAGCAATAGACTGGAAAAAACCCAGGTTTTCTGCACTGTAAAACATCTTGTGTAAAGACCTGCATTTTCGACATTTTGGGCAACATTTTTTACTAAAAATACTCTCCGTTCAAGAGAATGCCGCAGGCGGAAAATATTCCAGGCTCATTTTCTTCGGCTTGGGCCTAAGCCCAGCCTTGTTAATAGCCCCAGAGGTTCTCTTTTCTACTTTAGCTATGGAATTAAGACACAAAAGAACCAGTGATCTGAGAAGCCTCGGACATGCTGGCTTCCAAATAATCCCCTTGCATCGGAAAGCGCATACTTGGAAAGGTTTGGAGGTTCACGTATTCTCCCGCGCCTTGGAGCTGTGGGTATTCAACTGAGCCTTGTCCAATACAAGTACCAGAGGTCAAGGTCTGTAATCAGAATAACCATTACAGATGCAGTTTATTTCCAGATGTCAAAAGAAATATTCCTTAATGTCATGTTTGCACCAGATTGTAGCGCATCATTTGTCTTTGTTTTTTTTTTAGAACGTCCTTCCTTCTTTCTCTCTGCTGGCAGATGCTGTTATAATCCATTGCCTCTAGGCCCCAGCAGATGAGGGGTGATAGTGTGTCTCTTTCAATAGCAGTGTAGCAACGACTGATCTCCTGCCAGAGCCTTATAAAAACTCTGCGTAATCATCGGGCTGTCAGTCATCCGTACCTCTAGACTAAATGGCCGAACTCAGTCAAGGGGAACTTTTTAAACTTTTGCTGGCCAGTTTCCTACTTCAGCCCACGCCCATTTCCTCTCGGCTGAAACTATAATTTCTGTCAATTCTATTTTGTCCTTTTGAAATGATGATCTCGGGAGAATAAACAAGTATGAAATATCTTTGTATATTCTTCAGCCAAAACATGTCAGGGCGGTAACAAAAAATATGGATATGATCTGCAGAAACAGTTTGTAAATTAAAATCTGCCTCTGAATGCCCGCATTGGTTACATGAAAAGCTAAATAAGCTGGAACAGGACTACAATGCTAAATGATTTACATTTTATAATTCAAAATGAAGAGAAAATGTCTTAGACTTTCTTCTCAGGGAGATTTTAATTTGTAAACTCTCTATTGCATTGTATATTACAAGTAAATTAACTGTTTTGAAATACTCTTTAGAATGATTTTAATGTTCTGGGAGAGTGGAATAGTTGGTTGGGTTGTGAGTGGACAACAGCTGTTATAAGCATTTTATTTCAGGATTTTGTTTGTGCATACAGTGAATGTGTGTTTTGTGAACTTTCTATCAAGGGAAAGTCTACAGTGGTAAGACATTGTTTACAGTATGTCAGCCATATTTTGTTTGATGTCATGTAATGAGCGTGGGTGTTCGGACTCAGTTGCTTGGATGCTGCCAGGGAGCCGCACAGTCCTGTGTGCTCGTCACTCCCAAGAACCGCAGGAACATACATACATTAGAGAAAGGGAACTGTAGCTGCTCCGATACTTGAGAAAGTGCATCAGCTAGCAAGGAGCAAGCAATGAAGAAGGAATCATCGTTTAAACCGCGGGACAAAGTCAAAATCACTGTTAGTTGAAGTAGTTGAAAAATGCCTTTAACCTGCTAATGCAATTGCAGTATTTACAAGCATTGGCATAGCCAATAGGTCTCGCCTTTGAGACCTTATAAGTGTTTAGTTATCCAGCACAATATCCTTGGTGCAACAACATCAACTGTTGCATGGCTAAAAACGTATAAGGTCCCAAAGGCGAGACCTATTGGCTATGCCAATGCTTGTTGTTTCTTTACCTTGTTCCAATGTAATTACTTGATAGTGCCAATCCCTTCCAGTAGCGGTGTTTTACCATTGGGATGTTTATTTACAATCTTTGCGAAGGTCTATAGAATACTTATTTACTTTTGTGCATGTTAGGATTTTCTTGCTTTGAGAAGCCAATGTTAAAAATATGTTGTTTAACGCTAGGAAAATGTTCTACAAAAGGCATACTTTCCAAAAACCGGTTAAACCCTCATTCCAGGAACTGTGCAGATTTCGCGCAGCAGTTTGACCTCGAATCAGTGTCAATTTAGGAGCTAATTCTGTATATCTTTGCCTTCGAGATTTTCTCTAGGTAAAATAAAGTGCAAATTGTGTGGGCACATTTTCAGTCATCAAATTGAGGGATAGTAGCTCGATAACTCCCAGTCCGAAACTCAGAATGGTGCATTAATTGCTCACCCGGAAATAATCCACCCAGCAATATCGATAGTAAACTGGAGTACAGCTACTAACTGATATTGCACATGTCATAGAATGAGAGACTTACTATTCTCCTTAAGGCTTATTTAAGTAAACGGCTATACTGGTGTATAGCATTGTTTGCCTAAAATGTATAAAGTTTTATTTTTTTAAATTTCACATATTTAATAAACCTTATTTTCAAAATTGTGGTTAAAAAAACAAGTAAACAAACCCTTTAAAAATACATTTTGCAGGAGAAAAATACATCAGTGCCTACTTTTAGAGAGAGACTTTGCCCACTAAAAGATAAGGATTTTGCTTGAAGGTTAACCTTTCATCCAGAAAAGAGTACAGGGAAGTTTGTCAAAATTCGCTATTCTGTGAAGAGTGAATGTTCATTCAGTATGCTGCCCCATTTCACTGGCAAAATGACAACTTCACAGACCCTTCTCATTTCTGTAAGTAATCAGAGCTTCAGTGAAGGCAGAAACTTCGGGTATGGAAGGAAAAGCCCACTATGGTTGCTGGGGACAGCGCTGTCAATGCTCATGGTAGCCTGGCCTATGCTCCCAGAGTTCTAGGGTTTTTTAGGCTGCCAAAGTCAGTGCTCTGATATATCCCCAGCTCTCCAAGCCCCATTAAGGCTCTGGCTGGGAATCTGTTAGAGGCATAGTAAATGACACCGCGTGCATTACAGGATACCTGTGAAGTGGTGAGGTTGACTGTACGGCGCACACATGTAATTCGGTAGAGAACAATTGCTACCGGTAAATGCACTTCTGATATGGATGGGGCGGGAGGGGGTTCACTATTCCAAGTTACTACCAGGCTAGAAGGGGTAGATGGTGTGGAGAGACATGCACATGGAGTAGAATCGAACGGGGGCGGGGGAGGTACGGATGAATACTGATAAATGATGCACTGCGTGCACATGCAAGACCTAAAAAATGGCCAGGGCTGGCTCAGGCCCAGAATCAAAGATGGTGGGAGGCGGGGTATGCACCTTCCAGGGCTGGAGTAGACGGAGAGGAGGGGCGTCTAGGCGCTCCCTGCACCTCCGTGGCCTGGGGTGGAGGAGGAGGAGCGGGGACATGTAGGGGGGCCCTACACCTCCCAGAGCTGGTGCAGAATGGAGTCAGTCACACAGAGAGAGGGAGGGGACAGGCACCCGAGGAAGGGGGGGCTGCCTGCGCCTCACAGGGCAGGAGAAGAGGCCGCGTGCAGGCAGGCAGTGCTAGGCACCCACCTCAGGCCAACGGAGAGGTAGAGCTGGCATGGTTCCAAAATGGCTCCATGCCATGTCTGGCAATTTCAGTAGGTCTTGGATTTGTTCCAGCAGCACTTTGCGTTCTGTTTTTGAGGCCACATTTACCATATTAAAAGCACATCTCCCACTCCCAAGATGCAATGTTAAGTTGCATAAAAAGCAATACTGATTGAAGGTGTCAGGCGTGGCATCGAGGCACTTGCCAGCTATGCAGTGTAGTGGAGGATGGGTGTGCACTTCGGTCTTCGGAGGACTGATGGAAAGAGTGAGAGACAGGGAGAGAGTGGGGTGGGGGAGCCGAGACAGAATATGCACCTAGGGCTGTTAGCGAGGGGGGCTGAGGGCACGTAGCACGGGCCATGCAGCTCGCATGCATTGACTGAGGTGGGCCAAGTCCCAGAGTGTCGTGCAGCCATGGCGGGGCGGTGGCACCTCGGGGACTGGGCGTGAAGTGTAGAGGGCTGGAGAGACTGAGAGGTGGGGAGGGGGGCATGCCACGGAGCCAGGACCTCAGTCAGGGTGGGATCTCCTCTCCCACTCAGACTGTGGTGAGAGACATTCTTTTCCAATGAGAAAAAAATAAACATTGAGAGGTTGCGTGAAAAGGAGGGAGTGCCCCTATTTAGAAGGGAAGGGAGTGTTCGCCGGGTGCTCAGTCCGCTGCATAGCGATCATTCCTCAGCTTAGAGACTCCGGATTCAAGCGATACATTACAATTACCGAAGAATACATTACAATTACCGACAAACCACGAGTTTGCACTACAAAGCACGAACACCGACACACAACCAGGGCTTTAAGTGGGCCGGGTCTCACCGGTGCTGAGCACCGGCAGTTTTTAAAGGAGGCCTCGAAACGGGTCCCTGTCGGGCTCTGTTTTGTGCCCTGGCACACGCGGACTGCAGTGACAGCAGGCACATCCATGTGCGCTGCTCACACTGCACACTTCTCACTGGTGGAGAAGTAACGGCATGACGTCATGCCAGGTGAGGTTGTAGGGGAAGGGAAATCCTTTAAAGAGAGTCCTTTTGTCTCTGGATTTCCCTTCTCTTATTGAAACCCAGGAGCAGCAACATTGTCGTGGTGTCACCAGGGCTTTAAGTGGAAGCTTTTTCAATATTATATACAAGCCAGAGTTGCTGCTTAATTATCTTATGCAACAAACAACCATTGACAAAGCCAGTAGTCCTGACTTGTAGGGATGTTACTTGCTGTATCATATATCTGGATGCAATGACAGAAACAGCAAAATATGTCGGGCGGCAGACTATGCTAAGCACAGATTTTTAACTTATGTGTTTTTAAGCCACGCCCTTAATTTCATTGGCCACGCCCCTTTGAGTGACCCCCCCCCAGCCCCCAGTTTCTTCATCCCACTTAAACCCCTGCACACAACCATGGGGGTTGATAAATGCCGGCGGATGCAGGAGAGACCTGCTCTGGCAGAGGGGTGGGGCAGGCAGGGAGGGCGCCAGAGCGAGGCAGCCGACGGCAGGCAGGAAGAGAAGAAAGCTGCCAGAGTCGGGAAGATCAGGCAGGGAGGACGCAGGAGAGGGACTGAGCTGAGGTTACCAGGGAGAGAGGAAGCAGTTTCGAAGTAGGGAGGCACTACTGTAGTGTAGACTCCTGCAAGGACTACAAACCGCATGCTCCTCCCTGCCCCCACAACACAGCACGTAGCTGTCTGCTCCACTAGTATCACACTGACTCTACAAGTGTCAACTAGCATTTTGTCCACAGGTACAATCCTACAGTGGCAGACGTCATGTGATCTACCACAGCATAAAGGGAAAGCGAATATCACTGGGAGTGCCCAGTGACACATTATCCATCAGCTACCTCACCAAGACTTTCCAGGCAAAACATCTGCCAACAGCAGCACTGAGCATAGGGACTTTGGCCCTGCAGAAGAAGGAAACAGCCTGGAACTAACCGCCACATGTTGCTTAGAGCCATCTCAACAAATACATAAATAAATAAATCAACACCTGCAACAAAAAACTGACTTACGTCATCGCCCAAAACAAAGACCTCGCACATCAGCCCAGGAACACTGGCGGCTTTAATTACGGGTTGCGTGATGAGAGGTGTAGTGTAGACACACTCACATGCCTACAGACTTTGACACCAGCACAGAACTGTCTATGCTGCCTTTCTACGCCTTATGTACCGCTGCTCACTACTTAAGAGCAGGAGGAACCTGTAGAGAAACCAGTATGGAAACACAATTGTGTTCAGTGGAATGCTTACAAAAGACTCATCCTCTTGCAAACACTCCAGTCCATCGTTTTTCACCCACTCCAGACAGAGACCAGACATATGCAGATCAGCCCGAGCACTGCTCCAATGGGAACAATCAAACACGAAGATCCAAACGAGATCCCTCTGAATGGAACACCCTCTACCTCGGACCCGTGTCGGCCTACTTAGGACAGCAGCAAGAGCTCCATCGTCGCCTGCCACATTGGTGTGCAGTGCAGTTATGTGCTCGCGGTAGCCTAAAAACAAAGTAAACTAAAAAATGTGTGTGCTCAGTTTGCATTAATTAATTTAAATTAAAAAAGTACATCGTAAAGCCCTTTGCTAAAAAAAAACCATTTCCAACATCCGCGCTTTGGAAAACACATAATAAAGTGTCTCCAAAAAACACAAAAAAAATGCGTTTCCATTGGAAACGAAAGAAAGCCTAGCGCTTTTGAAAACACATGATAACGTGTTTAACAAAAACACGAGAAATGCTTTGCCATCAGACACGATAGAAAGCCTAGCGCTTTAGAAAACACATAATACGGAAAATGCTCTGCCATCGGAGACAAAACAAAGCCTAAAAAAAAGTCCAACAACGCTACCGTATCTCTTCAGACCACGAAGTAATACGAGTAAAGGGGCCAATAGCTGTAGGCGTAAACAATCTCCAAAAGGAGGGACTTTAAGACTGCTTGAACCAACCCCAACTCGAACGGAACTCGGGCGGTTTAAGTGACACACCAACAAATGAATCAAAAGTCAGAGGAAAAAAGAGGCGGTTACCAACATCACATAGTGTAGACAGCATCTCTCGTCGAGACAGCGCATGCGCTGCCTAGGCAAAACCTAAAAAGTAAAGGAAAAGCAGACAGATTATACAACCAAGCAATACAAATATGTTTAAAAGAACTTGAATTCTATAGTAAGACTAAACCCGAGGAAAATGTTGGTTACACTGAAGTAATTTTGTGTACATTTCGTGTTATGTTTGTTATATGAAATTTCTGAAATTGTGCCAATATGCAATGTCGTGTAATTTCAAGTCCATTCAGGAGCAGAGGAACAACGCAAATGAACAGAATGAGCGTGGATGTTGTTTGCAGCAGTTGTGCTTTTTTTATTTTTTGAATCATTTTGTGTATTCTTTTCAGAAGTTCGCAAAACTAAGTAAAAAGACATTATATGAGTTTGGACACACATCTTGACCTATCTCTGGTCAAGACCAGAGATAGGGATAATTATTTACAGTTATTTCACTTCAAAATATCCTTGAACACAACTTTATAATAGTTCAAAGAAAAAACCTTCATACCACTTGAGTCCATAGAGCCAGAACTGCAAAACACATGACAATGATGGCCATTAGTGGCTCCTAACAGCAATATTCTCTCTCTACACAAAAGAATCCACCTTTTTTGCTGCTCCACTGCCTTATATAAATGTTTTTGTGCTGTCTTATATGTGCGCTTTATTTTTATGATAGAATTCTCTGTTTTCATGTTTGCAGGGCAGTGCAGCAAATGGAACAAAATCAGTGTCGGGCAATGACATTTAATAATGGAGGAGCGTCGGCGGACACAGTGAATTTTTTAACCCAGTGACAGGCACTGTGATAAACCAACAATGTCTTTAGGCTCAATGCCAAAGTTCTCAATCATGGCTCGTTAGCAGTGTTTTGTTTATAGCAGGCCATGATTGAGAACTCTGGTTTTGAGGCTGAAGGCAGCGCGAGTTTCTCACAGTGCCTGTCAGTGGGTCAAAAAGGTAATAATAGAAGAGAAAAAATATTTACTTACGAAAGTGTCATCGGTGTTCTCCTCTTCTGCAGTCCGATCTCGAGTCCTGGAGCCTCAGCCAATGCCCCTCTACCAATCCATCCAGACGCTGCTCTCATGCTGCTGATTATGTTAAGCAGCATGAGAGAAGCGCCAGGATTAGTTGGCGGGGACTGTCTTGAAGCTCCCTCAGGCACTGGGGGCCTGTGCCTGTTCTCCACCCTGATGTCTAAGACAGCCTGGTTTGGAGAGGTTTAAAGTGCACAATGGCAGGCTGACAGTCGCAAGACAGCCGGCCAAAGTAACATGCGCAATTTAAACTGGAGTGAGCACCAATTCTCCCCTGCTATCGGTCAGCAGCAATGGCCCTGCCCCGCCATAATGCTCGGCTAGGGCTGGGAGCAGTGAAAGATTACATGGCAATAAATTCATTTTATTACCATTTTATTTTTCACCTTGGCTCAACATGCAGCAGGGGGGGCGAAGCTCCTCCGCCCAAAAAGAGGAACCGCCAAAGAGCAAAATTAATCTGAGATCCAATGAATTGTGTGCTGATGAAAGGAAATACCCAAGACAGCAACACCAGGATGGGAGCTATTGACGTTCAGCCTGTGCAGTTTTTGGCAAACTCTGCCCCTATAAAAAATTAGCAAAAAGATTAAAATTGGAAGACAGATGTTCTGGTTTATTTAATTGGTCACAGTGAGAAATCTGGGTCAGAGAGTCCCAGGACAGACTGGGCCCCAACAGTTACAACTGGGGGTTTTTCATTACTGTTGTTCTGGGGTTCTTATATTGTGGACCTCCAAATTGGGAACAAAGTATCTCTTTTAAGCACTTGACTCTCAGGGCAGTGAGGGAGACCTATCCGAGGCTTAGTCAGGGGGAGATGCTGTGGGATAGAGACTCAGAATTCAGTAAATCACTGAGTAGTTAGCACGATTCTTCAAAAAGGAAAAGTATTTTATTACACACCCTACTAAATACCACACAAAAATTAACAAATATAAAAATATAGCAGATGCAAATACCTATGGTGACACCCTCTAAAGTATCTCACAACCAAGAGAGGGTGCACACTGAAGAAAGGTACCACATGATAGGTAACCCTCTAAATTTACCCTGAACCCCTTGAACTGGAGGCACCGCTAATGAGCTGTGCACCAGTGGGAAACATCCTCCACACCGCAGTCAAGACCACGATGTGCCTTTACACCTCAGTCACTACCCCGTCTGCAACGTTACTACATGTTCCTTTACCACGCAAGTCATTACAACGACTTGCTGTAGGGTACGCGTTGTTGAACTGGTGTTGGATTTTAAGCCCAACACCTTCCCTACTGATACACTGACTGCAGTTGGAATAGTAATTTATACTGCTTCAAAATCCAATGCCCCTCTAAGGCTAGTCGTGTTAACAACTTGTGTGGTGAAGGATCGCATGGTAACATCGCAGTCGGGGTACTGACTGTGGTGTAAAGGCATGCGTGAGAAATGCATGCAGGGTTCCGTCATACAACCTGCAAGAGCAAGTCCGAGTTCCTAAAAACATTTCCCATATATGCCTAATGCCTCATCAGTGGTGCATTGATAAAAACAGCAGACCTACTGGCTTTGTCAGTGTGTCCCTATAACATATAAATTCAAAAGTAAAATATAAATTCTATAACCATAATGTAACATTAAAAACATTTCAAGGGGGTGCAACCTTTGATTGACAAAAGCATATACCTGCAGAAATTGGAACTTTTAAAAATGACCGTATCAATAACGTTTTCAAGTTTTAATTATTACAGTCACTAAGCAACTACATCAACAAAGGTCCTTGCACCCACAAGCCTCAAGGCAGGAGTCTCGTTTCCACCAGGGGTGCCTAATAAAACAAGCAAAGCTGAAGCTGGGTCACACTTTCTTCGATGTGGGCAAGGTATAGCGACACGAACATGAATTCCTGTGCTAACACTGTCAAAAAGTGTGGCAGATTTGTGGATGGGGGTCTCTGAAATGCCACAATCTTAGGTGAAGTCGACATCATTATTGGCTGGCCTGATGAAGGAAGCGCAGGTGTCTCTACTAGTGTGTCTACTAATGAGATGTTCTTCATATAGAGTGGTCTAAGTTACTAGCTTGTTTTGGCACAATGAGGCCCATTAACATCATCATTTAACCCGTTGGATGCGTCGGACGGCCCCCGGCCGTCCGACGTCACGATGGGCGTGTGCGGAGGACGGCCGGGGGCCGTCCCAGACACGCCCACTCAATAAATCACCCGCACCGCGGCAGAATTTGCGCCGCGGTCAACGGGTTAAATCATGTCTTTACTCCTGCCTTTTCACATGTGTGGTTTTACATGTTTTTGCAGGGCCTGAAATGACCTGCCAAATCGGTGAGCAGACCCTAGCATGTATTTGAGGGTGTACATCAGTATTTTGCTGGCCACCACACCTAAATGCCCAAATTCCCAAACCTGTAATTTACACCAACATAAAATCCAGAAAAACTAGTAGATTATGTGAATTAAAATCTCATTGTGGAAATGTCGGCTGACCCTGGTAAAAGGTTAACCATTTTAAAAATAATGTATTTAAATATTCAAAATGCTGGTGTTTACACAAAAAATAAGAGAAAAAAATAGTGTGGACAAAATATCATGTCAAGAATATCGAGGACAAAAACATTGTGAAGGTAATTTTCTATAGGTAAGCAAAGGTTTACTATATATAACCACATACATGTACCTTGACGATATCTTCAAGGTAAGTAGATACGGAGTTAAGAATAGTAAATCTATACCTACCTATTAGCACTTACCGGCTTGATATTTTGGTCCTTGATATTTTTGACACAATATTCTGTCCTCACGATATTTTTGTTTCCAATGTTCTGTCAGTGATCCCAAAACATTTCAAGGTGGTGCAACCTTTGATTGACAAAAACATATAAATGCAGAGGTTGGAACTTATAAAAATAATCATATCAATAACATTTTCAAATTTTAACTATTGCACTATTAAAGTCTTTCTTGACCTTGTCTAAGGTCACTTAGCAAACACAGGTCTTATCAACAAAGGACCTTGCACAACCAAGCCTCAAGACAAGAGTCTCACCTTCAGGAGTGCCAAATAA
The DNA here is from genome assembly GCA_963921515.1 of Calotriton arnoldi. Classification (NCBI taxonomy): domain Eukaryota; kingdom Metazoa; phylum Chordata; class Amphibia; order Caudata; family Salamandridae; genus Calotriton; species Calotriton arnoldi. Next base: position 1,504,161 of record CAWUFW010002393.1, on the reverse strand, counting down.
AACAAGAAAAACTCTAGCCGGGTCACTCTTTCCTCTATCTGGAAAAGATATAGCGACATAAACATGAATGTCTGTGCTAACACTATCAAAAATTGTGGCTTTCAAAAATTGTGGCCGATATATAGGTGTGGTGGCTGAACAATCTTTGGTGAAGTCGGCATCATATTTGACATGACCTGATGACGGAGGTGTAGGTGTCTCTACTAGTGAGACGCTCATCATGTACAGTGCTCTAAGTTAAGTAACTAGCGGGGGCACGGATGGAGTCCCATTAACACTGTCATTTAAATCACACCTTTACTCCTGCCTTTCACATGTGTGGTTGTGCGCAGGGCCGGCTTTAGGGCAGTGCGACTGGTGCAGCCGCACTGGGCGCTGACCTGTGAAGGGGGGCGCTGACCTCAGGGGGTGGCACTGTGTTTAGCAGTAACTTATGATTGGAGAGATGAGGGACACTTTTGTCCGGTGGTAGTGACAGAATCCAAGGAGGCGGTCATAAGTTGTGGGGGCGCCAAAAAGGATGGTGGCATCGGGCGCCAACAGCGCTAAATCCGGCCCTGGTTGTGCGTGTTTTTGCAGTGTGAAATTACCTGCCAATCGGTGAAGAGCCACAAGCGTGTATTTGTGGGTGTGCACCATTAATTTGCTGGGCACCAGACTTGAATGCCTATTCTCCCAAAACTAAAAAAAAATTGCAAATTGTGTGAATTGAAATCTTACTGTGGAAAAGTCAGCCAACCCTGATTCTGTTAAATAGATTCTGTGAATTTCTACCAGCAGGCCCGTCTTTTAACTACTTTTGTGAATGAATCCATGTGTGGCAGTGTAAACGTACATCTGTGGCAAATTCATTTTCACATCATATTGAAGAGTAGTTTCTCAAAGGCAGAAAGTGCTGACCCAGGACCTCATTGTAAGTATTGTGTAATGACCTGTTAAGTAGTTAAAGATTTTAAAAATATGCAAGCAATACATAGCTAGTTATGTAATCGACACAAATAAGCTTAAGCACAAAAAATAGTTTTATTTAAGATATGCATTCGAAATACCACAAACAACCCTCTGATCGACAAATCCTTCTTTCAGGCAGCACAGTTATGAATAAAAACATCTCCACCTAGAGGAGCTTCTGTGCAACTAGGGTGCCACTGTTGTATCTCAAGTGAGATGTTTTAGTGATTGCCTCTCTTTTTTTAGTTGTTTAAACACTTTTCACATTAAAAGACTTTCAAGCCAGTTAGCTGCCCCAAAAAGCAGCCGCGGACCCGCAAGTGTTTCGCAGTGGTGCAATCCCGCGACCAGGCTGGCCGCTTTACAAAGTGCAAAAAGAGTTGCCCCTAGGTGGGATGCACTCCCAGGTGGAAATTACGCCAAAGCAAGGTCACACACCATGAACAAAGTCCTATTTTGGTTTCCTGCCAGACGCGTTTTGCACCAACGCCCTCTTCAGTGGCAGACCATGTGACGTGACGGCGTACGGCAACCACCAGTAAATCCCCGTAATAATTATGCTCAGGTGAACCACCTGAAGCAATGCTTCCTGGGACTGGTGGTTCAGTAAAACCCAAGTGGGTCGCCGCCAGCACTCACATTCAAAAATGTCTTTAAAAGGATTGCTGATGTTTGCGCCGGCACCCCTGCATATAACAGGCACCTCCTGTTCCACAGTTAGCTGCCCCAATAAAGCAGCCGTGGACCCGCAAGTGTTTCGCGGTGGTGCAATCCCGCGACCAGGCTGGCCGCTTTACAAAATTCAAAAACAGTTGCCCCTAGGTGGGATGCACTCCCAGGTGGAAATTATGCCAAAGCAAGGGCACACGCCATGAACAAAGTCCTTTTTTGGTTTCCTGCCAGACGCGTTTCGGGCCAACGCCCTCTTCAGTGGCAGACCATGTGACGTGACGGCGTGCGGCAACCACCAGTAAATCCCCGTAATAATTATGCTCAGGTGAACCACCTGAAGCAATGCTTCCTGGGACTGGTATATATATATATATATATATATATATATATATATATATATTATCTACTGGCGGTCGCCAGTAGATAGTTATAGTTAAAACCTATTATCCATAGGAAATCCGCGACATTCTATTTGAAATAACGTTGGCGCCGGTTGACGAATGTTCGCGAAAGTTTCCAACTTGTTGGGGCGCTCCGGTCCGCTCCTATCCTGAAAGTCTCGGGGTGATACGTCAAGCGGGGGCCGAGAAAAAGGGGGTCCCAAAACACGTTTTCCCCATTCATTTTTCCATAGGAACCTTTAGTCGCAGCTACAGCCCGAACTGCTGAACGGAATTACACCAAATTTGGCAAAGAGGTAGCCCTTGGTTCAGTGTCGTGCCTTTTGCTTAAATGGTGTAAATCCGTTCAGTAGTTCCTGAGAAAATCAAAAGTAAAGTCACATATATATCTGGGCGGAGCCTAACCACACATGTCATTGTGAGATCTGATTGGCTGTCAGCACTTCATCCTGGAATTGCTGGCAGCCATCTTGGGACCAATATAAATGATAGTACCTCATTGAAATGCATTGTAGTGAATAGAAGATGTTGAGGGTCACCAAAAGGAGAACTATAAAGGGTGATAACAGGCTTTAGTTACATTAGAATTTATTTGTTGCTGGTACCATACTAATTTTAGGAATTGTGGTGTGTTCTAAGGTGATTTTACCCTGTGAAAAACCTTCTGCTGGGATATCATGAATCATGTTTGAGAGAAAACTATTTTCACATGCTTGTCCCATAGAGTTTTGGAAGGTGCTCCAGAAGCTAAAATGAGAGCATATTTTCTGTAAATTCACATTATCTTTCTCAGTCATGTGAGAATGAAGTCTGACATTCTCAGTAAAACATGTACATCCAACAAGGGCAGAGACTGTCAGTTGATTCCTTTGTGTTCTACTGCAGCTTCCCAGAGTGTTCTAAAGAACAACTAGAGTGCTAACAGCCTTACTTATGACAAAAGTATGGCACACCTGAAGCCATCTTGATTGGAATAAACTGGTAACACTTAAACAATTTAATTTAAAAAGGAACAAAATGATGGGGTTCATTTTGTCATAGAAATTATGGTTAGTGCTGTAGAAAGAAAAATTAGGACATGTTTCAAGTGTGATCTCAAATATCTTCCTGTTATATTTCAACAGGAGCAGCCTGCCAGTTGATGCCTTTGTGTTCTACTGCAGCTTCCCAGAGTGTTCTAAAGAACAACTAGAGTGCTAACAGCCTTACTTATGACAAAAGTATGGCACACCTGAAGCCATCTCGATTGGAATAAACTGGTAACACTTAAAACATTTAATTTAAAAAGGAACAAAATGATGGGGTTCATTTTGTCATAGAAATTATGGTTAGTGCTGTAGAAAGAAAAATTAGGACATATTTCAAGTGTGATCTCAAATATCTTCCTGTTATATTTCAACAGGAGCAGCCTGCCAGTTGATGCCTTTGTGTTCTACTGCAGCTTCCCAGAGTGTTCTAAAGAACAACTAGAGCGCTAACAGCCTTACATATGACAAAAGTATGGCACACCTGAAGCCATCTTGATTGGAATAAACCGGTAACACTTAAAACATTTAATTTAAAAAGGAACAAAATGAGGGGTTCTTTTTGAAATAGAAATTATGGTTAGTGCTGCAGAAAGAAAAATTAGGGCATGTTTTAAGTGAGATCTCAAATCCTCTTCTATTTCATTAGAAAATTCTGACATGCAGACTGAAACAATCACTTTCAATACCAGCAGCAGACTACCAGTTAACTCCCTGGTGAGCAGTAGCTTTACTCCAGTGATCTAATGAGCAACTAGAGTGCTAACATTCTGAATTTATGGCAGATGTGAGACACATCTGAATGCCTTCTTGATGGAATCAAAGTAAAAAACTGAAAGCATTTCCTACTGAGGAGACTGCAGTAAATGAAGAAATTAGGAAGCTTCATAACAAAGAAGTCTTCCAAGATGGCCACCAGTGAAAAAAGAGCCCAAATGTAGCACAAATATTACCCAGATGTAGCCCACATATAGCCCAATGACAAAAGTGTGCAAAACACTTTTTTTTTTAGTTTTTTGCAGTTTTATGTAGTGCAGACTGGTCAGGTATTGGAGCATTGCATCTTAAAACATGACCCCCTACACTACAAAAACACCACTGCACTACCTTAAACCCTAAAACACTACCCCCAGCACGACCCCTACACTACACAAGCACCACTGCACTATCCTAAACCCTCAAACACTACCCCCAGCACGACCCCCTACACTACCCAAACACCACTGCACTACCTAAATCCTAAAACACTACCACCAGCACGACCCCCTACACTACCCAAACACCACTGCACTACCCTAAAACATGACCCCCTACACTACACAAACACCACTGCACTACCCTAAACCCTAAAACACTACCCCCAGCACGACCCCCTACACTACACAAGCACCACTGCACTACCCTAAACCCTAAAACACTACCCCCAGCACGACCCCTACACTACACAAACACCACTGCACTACCCTAAACCCTAAAACACTACCCCCAGCATGACCCCCTACACTACCCAAACACCACTGCACTAACCTAAATCCTAAAACACTACCCCCAGCACAACCCCCTACACTACCCAAACACTACTGCACTACCCTAAAACATGACCCCTACACTACACAAACACCACTGCACTACCCTAAACCCTAAAACACTACCCCCAGCACGACCCCCTACACTACACAAGCACCACTGCACTACCCTAAACCCTAAAACACTACCCCCAGCACGACCCCCTACACTGCCCGAACACCACTGCACTGCCCTAAACCCTGAAACACCAGCCCCTGCATGACCCCCTACACTGCCCGAACACCACTGCACTGCCCTAAACCCTGAAACACCACCCCTAGCACGACCCCTACACTGCCCGAACACCACTGCACTGCCCTAAACCCTGAAACACCACCCCCTTCACGACCCCCTACACTGCCCGAACACCACTGCACTGCCCTAAACCCTGAAACACCACCCACAGCATGATCCCCTACACTGCCCGAACACCACTGCACTGCCCTAAACCCTGAAACACTACCCCCAGCAAGACCCCTACACTACCCGAACACCACTGCACTGCCCTAAACCCTGAAACATCACCCCCAGCAAGACCCCCTACACTGCCCGAACACCACTGACCTAAACCCTGAAACACCACCCCCAGCACGACCCCCTACACTGCCCGAACACCACTGCACTGCCCTAAACCCTGAAACACTACACCCAGCATGACCCCCTACACTGCCCGAACACCACTGCTCTGCCCAAAACCCTGAAACACCAGCCCCAACACGACCCCCTACACTGCCCGAACACCACTGCACTGCCCTAAACCTTGAAACACCAGCCCCTGCACGACCCCCTACACTGCCCGAACACCACTGCACTACCCTAAACCCTGACACATCACCCCCAGCATGACCCCCTACACTGCCCGAGCACCACTGCACTGCCCTAAACCCTGAAACACCAGCCCCAGCACAACCCCCTACACTGCCCGAACACCACTGCACTGCCCTAAACCCTGAAACACCAGCCCCAGCACGACCACCTACAGTGCCCGAACACCACTGCACTGCCCTAAACCCTGAAACACCAGCCCCAGCACGACCCCCTACACTGCCCGAACACCACTGCACTGCCCTAAACCGTGAAACACCAGCCTCAGCACAACCCCCTACACTGCCTGAACACCAATGCACTGCCCTGAACCCTGAAACACCAGCCCCAGCACAACACCCTACACTGCCCGAACACCACTGCACTGCCCTAAACCCTGAAACACCAGCCCCAGCATGACCCCCTACACTGCCCAAACACCACTGCACTGCCCTAAACCCTGAAACACCAGCCCCAGCACGACCCCCTACACTGCCCGAACACCACTGCACTGCCCTAGACCCTGAAACACCAGCCCCAGCACCACCCCCTACAATGCCCGAACACCGCTGTACTGCCCTAAACCCTGAAACACCACCCCCTGCACCGCCCCCTACACTGCCCGAACACCACTGCACTGCCCTAAACCCTGAAACACCACCCCCTGCATGACCCCCTACACTGCCCGAACACCACTGCACTGCCCTAAACCCTGAAACACCACCCCCTGCACCACCCCCTACACTGCCCGAACACCACTGCACTGCCCTAAACCCTGAAACACCACCCCCTGCACCGCCCCCTACACTGCCCGAACACCACTGCACTGCCCTAAACCCTGAAACACCACCCCCAGCATGACCCCCTTTACTGCTCGAACACCACTGCACTGCCCCAAACCCTGAAACACCACCCCCAGCATGACCCCCTACACTGCCCGAACACCACTGCACTGCCCTAAGCCCTGAAACACCACCCCTAGCACGACTCCCTACACTGCCCGAACACCACTGCACTGCCCTAAACCCTGAAACACCACCCCCTTCACGACCCCCTACACTGCCCAAACACCACTGCACTGCCCTAAACCTTGAAACACCACCCCCAGCACGACCCCTACACTGCCCAAACACCACTGCACTGCCCTAAACCCTAAAACACCACCCCCAGCACGACCCCTACACTGCCCGAACACCACTGCACTGCCCTAAACCCTAAAACACCACCCCTACACTGCCCGAACACCACTGCACTGCCCTAAACCCTAGAACACTGCCCCCAGCACGACCCCCTACACTACCCGAACACCACTGCACTACCCTAAACCCTAAAATACTCCCCCAGCACGACCCCCTACACTACCCGAACACCACTTCACTGCCCTAAACCCTAAAACACTCCCCCAGCACGACCCCCTACACTACCCGAACACCACTGCACTGCCCTAAACCCTAAAACACTCCCCCAGCATGACACCCTACACTACCTAAACACCACTGCACTGCCCTAAACCCTAAAACACTACCCCCGCATGACCCCCTACACTACCCAAATACCAAACCACTACCCTAATCCCTAAAACACTACCCCCGCACAACCCCTACACTACCCAAAGACCACTGCACTACCCTAATCTCTAAAACAATACCCCCGCATGACTCCCTACACTACCCAAAGACCACTGCACTACCCTAAACCCTAAAACACGACCTCCTACACTACACAAACACCACTGCACTACCCTAAACCCTAAAAACTACCCCCAGCACGAACCCCTACACTACCCAAACACCACTGCACTACCCTAAACCATAAAACACCATAAAACACTACCCCCAGCAGTACCCCCTACGCTACCCAAACACCACTGCACTACCCTAAACCCTAAAACACTACCCCCAGCAGTACCCCTACACTACCCAAACACCATTGCACTACCCTAAACCCTAAAACACTACCCCCAGCAGTATCCCCTACACTACCCAAACACCACTGCACTACCCTAAACCCTAAAACCCTAAAACACTAACCCCAGCACGACCCCCTACACTACCCAAACACCACTGTACTACCCTAAACCCTAAAACACTCCCCCAGCACGACTCCCTACACTACCCAAACACCACTGCACTACCCTAAACCCTAAATCTACCCCCCAGCATGACCCCTACACTACACAAATACCACTGCACTACCCTAAACCCTAAAACACTACCCCCTGCACGACCCTCTTCACTACCTAAACACAACTGCACAATTTGTTACAGGCGTTGCAACGCAGGCCTGTGGTGCTTACTGGAAGTACCTGGTGGGCTAGTTGGGCCCCAGGGACTCTCAGGATTCAAGGTGACCTAATCCCCCAACTTAAAACGCGCCACGGGGCGCGTTTGCACAGTGGTGAAGGGAGGGGGCGGGGCCTCAGGTGACATGTGCGCAAACATGCCCTATGGTGCGTTTTAAGTTGGGGAGTTAATTCCCTTTGAATCCTGGGGGCCAACTAGCCCACCAGGTACCTTCAGTAAGCACAACAGAGTTGCGTTGCAGAGAGGTGAAAAAAGTGCGTGGCCTCGGAACGCCTCTCTGCAACTCAGCTCTGTGGTCCTAACTGTAGGTACCTGGGGGGCTAGTTGGGCCCCAGGGACCCTCAGGATTCAAGGGGACTTAATCCCGCAACTTAAAACGCGCCACGGGGCGCGTTTGCACACATGTCACCTCAGGCCCCCCTCCCTTCACCACTGTGCAAACGCGCACTGGCTCTGGTTAGTCAGAGTCAGTTACCACCAGTACCCGTCTGAAAAAGTTGTGGGCACAGGATGATTTTGCAACAAGGCCTCTTTCTGCTCCTCTGTTGGTTCTTTCTGCACATCTTTTGCTTCTTTCTGTGCGTTTTTTCTTCTTTCTTCACATGTCCTACCTCTGTTGGCATAGTTAGAAACTAGCATTTAAAAAACCTTTGAAATTCACTTAAAAAATCATAGGTTTCAGGCACGTTATGGTTAGAAATTAGCATTTAAAAACCTTTGAAATTCACTGAAAAAACCATAGGGTTCAGGCACGTTATAGTTAGAAATTAGCATTTAAAAAACCTTTGAAATTCACTGAAAAAACCATAGGTTTCAGGCACGTTATAATTAGAAATTAGCATTTAAAAAACCTTTGAAATTCACTGAAAAAACCATAGGTTTCAGACACGTTATAGTTAGAAATTAGCATTTAAAAAACCTTTGAAATTCACTGAAAAAACCATAGGTTTTAGGGACAGTTATAGTTAGTTGGACATTGCACTCGTACAAAACCCGTGAAATTCCCCTGTTATAGTTAGTTCAGCTAACTATAACTCGCGCCCCGCAATGCACTGCTGATGACGTCACATATTACATCACTCATGACATGGTCAGTGACATCACTGATGACATCACTGATGACATCTCAAATGACATCACTGATGACATCATCCATGTGATAATTTCATGCATCTTCTCACACCCTAATATAACTTTTGATACACCCACTCTAAATTACAGACTGCCATTCTCAAAACCATAGACACTCCAACACCAAAAACTACATACCCACTCACTGATTCTTAGGTCTACACACACATCCACTCACTCACCTGTACAGTCACTCATACTTACAGTCACTCAGTACAGGACTATCATATGCACTCATACACCTATATAAACACTCACACACCGCCACTCATCCATAGAGGTACTCACACACCTAGTCAGTCATGCAAAAAATTAATCACACACCCATTTACTCACCTATACAGTTATACACACACCAGCTCACTTACTCATACAAATACTAGCACATTCTTACGCTCTTATACAATAACTGATACAAGCACACACGCATCCATACAGCCACTCTCACAATAACACACTCTCACTTATAGCCATTTAAATACTCTAACACACATATATACTGCCTTTTACATATGTAGTTACTCGCACATGTACCACTGAGATATACATTCACTCACTAACACACCCATACACACACTCACCCACCCAAGCAGTCCATCACAGATGCACTCTTGAAATCATGCACCCAGTGAATCACCCACTCACACATCTATGTAGAGTCACACACACCCCACCCACACAAACACTCAGGCAGCCATACAGATACTCAGAGAACCAATCAATAACCCATATAGACACTCATGTAGCTATTCGCAAATCCATGCATCCACTTACACACCAACAAACAGACGGATACAGACATTCACACAGTTTAGTCACTAACCCATGCATTCAGTAAGATACGTTTAATCACTCACTTGTAGAGTCAGTCACTCACGTACTAAATCATCCATTCAGACACTTATACACCCACTCATTCTTCAATACGCCTTTCCCTATATATATTAAACATATTTAAACTTTACAGAAACACACAGTCACTGGATGATGTCATCAGTGATGTCATCAGTGATGTCATTTGAGATGTCATCAGTGATGTCATCAGTGATGTCACTGACCATGTCATGAGTGATGTAATATGTGACGTCATCAGCAGTGCATTGCGGGGGCGCGAGTTATAGTTAGCTGAACTAACTATAACAGGGGAATTTCACGGGTTTTGTACGAGTGCAATGTCCAACTAACTATAACTGTCCCTAAAACCTATGGTTTTTTCAGTGAATATATATATATATGTATATATATGTATATATATATATATGTATATATTATATTATATAGACACATATATATATATATATATATATATATATATATATATATATATATATATATACACACTATAACTTATGGCCTCGCAATGTACTGCTTATGACCTCACATATTACATCACTCATGACATGGTCAGTGACATTACTGATGACATTACTGATGACATCTCAAGTGACATCACTGATGATATTGTACAGTGATTGTGGGTATTTTCTAAAAGTTTCTGAGTGTTAAACATATATACTAAGGTATCACAAAAATTAAATTAGTTTACATTGTTAACTACTAATGAGTGATTTCATTTTAAAACATAGATTATGTGAGTGAGTGTCTGTAACTGTGTATCTCTGTGTGTGAGTGTGTGTGTGTGTGGCTGTATGGGTCAATAAGTTAGTGTGTGAGTAGCTGTATGGGTGAGTAAGTGGCTGTGTGAGTGTCTCTGTATGGGTGAGTGAGTAGGTGTGTAAGTGGTGTATGGTTGAGTGAGTGGGTATATGAGAGACTGTATAGATGAGTGAGTGGTTGTGTGAGATTTTATATGGGTGAGTGAATGGGTGTGTAAGTGGCCATAAATGATGAATGAGAGGGTGCATGAGTGGCTGTATGAGTGTGTGAGCAGGTGTGCGAGTGGCTGTAAATGATGAATGAGAGAGTGCATGAGAGGCTGAATGGGTGAGTGTGATGGTACATGAGTGGCTGTATGGGTGCGTGAGTGGGTGTGTAAGTGGGTGTATGCGTTAGTGAGTGAGTGTGTGAGTGGCTGTCTGGGTGAGTGTGTGGCTCTGTTGAGAGGCTGTGTGGGTGAGTGAGTGGGTGTGTGAGTGGCTGTATAGGTTAATAACTGGGTGTGTCAGTAGCTGTTTGGGTGAGTGTGTGGCTATGTGAGTGGCTGAATGGGTGAGTGAATGGTTGTATGACCAGGCTCTATGAGTGAGTGAGTGAGTGGCTCGATGGCTAAGTGAGTGGTTGTGTAAGTTGTTGTATGGGTCTGTGAATGGGTATGTGAGTGGTTGTGTGGCTATGTGAATTGACGTATGAGAGGTTGTATGGGGTGTGAGTGGGTGTGTGAGTAGCTCTGTGGATGATGCCATCAGTGATGTCATTTTAGATGGCATCAGTGATGTCATCAGTGATGTCACTGACAATGTCATGAGTGACGTAATATGTGAGGTCATAAGCAGTGCATTCTGGGGCAAAAGGTATAGTTAGCTCAGGTAACTATAGTTGCTGAATTTCACTAGTTTTGTATGAGTGAAATCTGAGCCTAACTGTAACGTCCCTGTAACCTTTGATCTTTTCATAAATTTCTACTCTTTTTAAACTCTATTTCCTAAGTATAACATCCCTGTATTCTTTGTTTTTTTAAGTGAATTTATAAGGTTTTTAAAATTTTTATTTCCTAACTGTAACCACTAACCTTTGACGCTTACGGCCCGATTACTAGTCTGGCGGTATGAGGACCCCCAGACTCTTGGTGGTACGGTTGTGGCAGTCCAGCCACCACCTCACTGGCGGTCTGATTGCCCCATTACTAGTTGGGTGGTCGGACCACTGTGGGACCGCTGCCAAGGAACTACCGTCCCCTGGAGGTGGTCAGAGGCTGCAATATGCTTGGCAGAACTGCTGTGGTCCCACCAAGCATATAACAAGTTTCCTCTCCTCCAGGGTTTACATGACGATTTGTCCGCCATGTAAACCTCGGAGGGGAGGAAAAAAGGGGGCCCTATAGTGCCCCCTGTGCCTCCTCCCTTGTGCATGCACACAGGAGGGCATAACACGTGCATGCACAATAGTTCCTGCACAGCATGGACTTTCGAGTCCATACTGTGCAGGAACCTCTTGAGGTGTTCCCATTGTGGTGACTTTTTCAAAGGCGCTGCCGCCTTTAAAAGAGGCACTGCCATGGGAATGCCATGCTGCCCACCTGCCAGACTACAATTAACTTGTAATCTGGTGGGCGGATGGCGGCTAGTCTCGGCAGTGCAGGGGCACGGCGGTAGAGTACCACCCACCTGTGCACCGCCAAAACTCATAATCAGCCCCTAAGTGTGTGGCTGAGTGTCTCAGTGGGTGTATGAGTGTCTAAGTGGGTTTGTAAGTGGGTGTGAGGGAGTATGAGTGGGGCTGTAAGTTGGTATATGAGTGTCTGAGTGGGTCTGTGAGTGGGTGTGTGAGTCTCTGATAGGTGTGGGAAGTAAACTCTCCTCCACCAGTGGAATTTGCTAAGTTGTGCCACTAAGCCTGAAACGTGGAGTTCTGCAAAAACTCTGCCAACTGCCTGCGGAGTGAAGTTTTCTGGCGCCCTCACCCCTAGACTTCATCCCCCAACCAGTAGTGTGCCAGGAGGCCCCTTTGCAGAGTGGTCGAGAAAGGAGGCTGGGCCTCCAATGAGGTCTAAGCAATCCCGCTGTTGGGGACTTACTTGTGGCAACAATAGGGCTTCTTGGCCACCAACGACCTTCAGCAGCCAAAGGGACTTCATCCCCCAACCAGTAGTGTGCCAGGAGGCCCCTTTGCAGATTGGTTGAGTAAGGGGGCGGGGCCCTCTAACAAGGTCTAAGCTATCCTGCTGTGGGGCTTACTTGTGATACAAAAGGGGATGATGGACGGAACGCTTGAGCCAATCAAACACTCACCCCCAGTCAACTGATCTGGGTTTAATCCATCATCATTCTTTAGCTCACTCCACCACCCCAGTTCAGACATGGCCATATGCAAATCAGTCTGACCCTGTGCCTCATGGGAACAGTCCAGCCCGAACTGCTTACTTGTGGCAACAATAGGGGTTCTTGGCCCCCAACAACCCTCAGCAGCCAAGGGGAATTCATCTCCCAACCAGTAGTGAACCAGGAGGCGCCTTTTTGTGGATTGTGGGGGCACAAGTTATAGTTAGCTCAGCTAATTATAACAGCTGAATTTCTCTGGTTTTGTACGAGTGAAATCTGACCCTAACTATAACATCCCTGTAAGCTTTGGCATTTTCAGTGAATTTCTTAGGTTTTCTAAAATGTTAATTCCTAACTACAACTTCCCTGTAACCTTTGTTTTTTACAGTGAATTTCTAAGGTTTTTTAACTTGCAGTCGCCTTTGCAGATTGGTGGAGAAAGGGGGTGCGGCCTCAGAAGACCTCTTACCAATCCCACTGTGTGGGACTCACTGAAGATAACAGGAGGGGTAGTTGGCCCCTAAGGACATCCTTGGGGGCCAACTACCACTCCTGTTACCTCCAGCAAGTCCAACACAGTGGGTTTGCTGCGATGTTTTCAGTGGTCACGCCCCCTTTCTCCACCACTGTGCAAAGGTACCTCCTGGTGCTCTACTAGTTGGTGGTTGAAGTCCCGTTGGCTCTTGATGGTCTTTGGGGGCCAACTAGCCCTTCTGTTACCTACAGTGAGAACAACACAGCTGGATTTCTGAGAGATGGTCAAAGGCCACACCCCCTTTCCCCACCACTCTGCAAACACGCCTACTGGTGCACTGCTGGTTTAGGAAAGAAGCCCACTTTATCCCTGAGGACCTCAGGAGGCACGGGACGTCATCCTGACAAGCAGTGCACCCAGAGGTGTGTTTGCAAAGTGGTGGGAAAAGGTGACATGGCCTCTGAGCACTTCTCGCCAATCCACTGTGTGGGGCATATTGGAGGTAACAGGAGGCCTTGTTTGCCCCTAGGGACCCTCACCAGCGAAGGACTTTTTTTTTGAGTAAAGGAAGGGGGGGGATTTGTGGCCCCCCTTCATTGGGCCATTTTCAAACCCGGGGATCCCAGCCTGTGCCTGCCCCTTTTCTTTTTCTTTTTTTTTAATAAAAGGAAGGTGGCCGCACACCCCCCTCCTGAGGCAAATTTCCGGCACCATCCCCCGGGGCCAGGACTTTATATATTTTTTTTTTTCAAAGGGGAGTGGGGCCCCCTATTCCCATGCCGATTTTGGCCCCTGCAATGGGCCCCGGGGATCCAATCCCACGGGGCCAGGCCTGTTCTATTTCTTTTTGTCTTTTCTTTAAAGGGAGGGGTGCCAAGCAGCCCCCATCCTGGGTAATTTTCGGCCCCGGGGAATCCATTTTACAGGGCATGGCCACCTCGTTGGGGACTGCGGTTAGAGCCTGAGGCCCCCCGTGGTCACGGCTGGCTGCCACCTCCTGCGGGAGCCGGCATTGCTTTTACACACAGGGACCTGCTGACGTAGCTCCCTGTGTGTAAAAGCAAAGTGTGCTCCACTTTGAGCAAGCGAGATTAAAATGCTCTCGCTTGCTCAAAGCAGCGCACACTGTTTGCTATGGCATGGCAGGAGCGCTGCTCCCGCCATGCCATAGCAAACTGCAATGTCTCGGGGGTGGGCACCTTGGGACATTGCTGGAGCTGGCCCGGGGGGTGGCGGTCCCCAGGGCCATGTAGGGCTCCTGGAGGGGGGGCCGTGTGGGCCCCCTCCTTTGTTCAGATTTGCTTTTGGGAGTTGGTGGTTCCCGGGTCTGGGGGTTCGCAACTGGCCCGTGCATTATTTTGTGTGTGCCCCGTTGAGATGGTGGTCCCTAGACCTGCATGGGGGGACAGACCCCCACGCTTTATGATTTATTTAAGCCCCAGGGAGGTGGCGGCCCCTAGGGCTGTGGAGGAGGCGTAGGGTCTCCCCCACATTGTTTAAAAAAATATTTAATGTATGTGCCCCAGGGAGGTGACGGTCCCTGGGGCAGCGGGGGACGAGCAGGCCCCCAAATTTTTTTACAACAGTACCCCGGGGAGGTGGTGGGCCCCCGCATATAATTAAGTTACTGTCCCGGGGAAGTGACGGACCCTGGGGTTGCGGGGGATGCCATAGTTCCTCCCCCGCATTATTTTTAAATTGCATCTGTGTCCCTGGGAGGTGGCAGTCCCTGGAGCTTTGAACAGCCTGAGGAGGGGGCCCCATGTGCCCCTCCTATATTTTGATAATGCCCCCGGCCTACCCAGGGGCCTATAGTAGATGAAGCACGTGAGTCCGTGCTTCAAATTTCTTTTTTCATTTTTGGCGGGAGTCGCAAATCCAACGTGACTCCCGGGGAACTTTATAAAACAATGTTTTTTTGGCCCTGGGAGATCCCTGTGGGACCCCCCCCAAAAGGCCTAGGGGGTCAGGGTGTTTCTACCTTGCCCCCTTTTCATTTTTTAAAAATCTTTTTTTCTTGTGACTCGGTTTAACCATGTCACAAGATGGCTGCCAACACTTCCTGGTTTGAAGTGTTAGCAGCCAATCAGATCTCAGGTACAAGATTGGGAGGGGATCCACTGCGGCCTCAGTTGTATATCTGAGAAATCTTACAATTTCTCAGCAACTACTGAATTGATTTACACCATTTAACTAAAAGAGTGCTTTCTGGACTAAGAGCTACCTTTCTGCCAAATTTGGTGTAATTCCATTCAACAGTTCGGGCTGTAGCTGTGTCTAAAATTTCTTATGGAATTTAGCATGGAGAAATTTTCAAGACAGCAGCTGAAGTGACTGCCCCAATAGCTTTGAAAATTTCATGAAGATTCTGAAATGACGCCAAAGTTATTGACAAATAAATAAAATATCTTCCTATGGAAACTACACCCTAACTATAACTACCTACTATATATATATATATATATATATGGCAAACCACAGTCCCGAAATCCAAGTCCTTGGAACAAACAGGTACGGACCACAACGTGCTTTCCAAATCAAAGTGCTTTCTTGCATTGCAGTCAGCATGACGCATTTCGGCCGCGTCTCCACGGCCTTGATCACAATATATATATCGAAACGCGTCGAGCATGGAAGCAGTTTTGGACTGAATGAGAGCGAGCTGCATGAGGCAAAGACTACCGTAAGGTGAGGACAGCGTTGAGTGCTTACTTGAGCGCAAGGGCATTTTGTATAAAACATTGGAACGAGGCTGCCCGAGCCGCGGTAACAAGAGGAGCACCATTTCCAAAGTTTGGAAAGGCTGTGGAGGGCAATGTTCCCTCTGTGTGAAGCACGCTGTCCTAATGCAAAAATAAGCCCGCACTGAAGAAGTCCCTTCCTACTAAAGGACATTAAAGCTTTTAAAATTCACAGAGGCACGGAGCCTACTATAGGTAATTACTAGTACTCACCTGATGGACTACGACTACCAGCATGCTAGAAGAAAACTAGTGTCAGCCACGCCCACTAAAGGCGGTTCCACTAAATAAATTAAGGAACAAACAGGTGATGTTGTCTGTGCCTTTGTGATTCAAGCTCATGACTAAGAGGCGTGGTGCCTCGAAACGCGTCGAGCATGGAAGCAGTTTTGGACTGAATGAGAGTGAGCTGCATGAGGCAAAGACTACCGTAAGGTGAGGACAGCGTTGAGTGCTTACTTGAGCGCAAGGGCGTTTTGTATAAAACATTGGAACGCGGCTGCCCGAGCCACGGTAACAAGAGGAGCACCATTTCCGAAGTTTGGAAAGGCTGTGGAGGGCAATGTTCCCTCTGTGTGAAGCACGCTGTCCTAATGCAAAAATAAGCCTGCACTGAAGAAGTCCCTTCCTACTAAAGGACATTAAAGCTTTTAAAATTCACAGAGGCACAGAGCCTACTATAGGTAATTACTAGTACTCACCTGATGGACTACGACTACCAGCATGCTAGAAGACAACTAGTGTCAGCCACGCCCACTAAAGGCGGTTCCACTAAATAAATTAAGGAACAAACAGGTGATGTTGTCTGTGCCTTTGTGATTCAAGCTCATGACTAAGAGGCGTGGTGCCTCGAAACGCGTGAAGCATGGAAGCATTTTTGGACTGAATGAGAGCGAGCTGCATGAGGCAAAGCCTACCATAAGGTGAGGACAGCGTCGAGTGCTTACTTGAGCGCAAGGGCGTTTTGTATAAAACATTGGAACGCGGCTGCCCGAGCCGCGGTAACAAGAGGAGCACCATTTCCGACGTTTGGAAAGGCTGTGGAGGGCAATGTTCCCTCTGTGTGAAGCACGCTGTCCTAATGCAAAAAGAAGCCCACACTGAAGAAGTCCCTTCCTACTAAAGGACATTAAAGCTTTTAAAATTCACAGAGGCACGGAGCCTACTATAGGTAATTACTAGTACTCACCTGATGGACTACAACTACCAGCATGCTAGAAGACAACTAGTGTCAGCCACGCCCACTAAAGGCGGTTCCACTAAATAAATTAAGGAACAAACAGGTGATGTTGTCTGTGCCTTTGTGATTCAAGCTCATGACTAAGAGGCGTGGTGCCTCGAAACGCATCGAGCATGGAAGCAGTTTTGGACTGAATGAGAGCGAGCTGCATGAGGCAAAGACAACCGTAAGGTGAGGACAGCGTCGAATGCTTACTTGAGCGCAAGGGCGTTTTGTATAAAATATATATATACATATATACATATATACATATATCTCTATATATATATATATATGTACATTCACAAATCTCCACTTTACCGGGGCCCCCAACTCTGCAGGGCGGGCTCAAAGCAGGAATGGAGAATCCTGTTAAAATCAACGAGAAAAAAGGAAAAGCCCACAGCATTCCGGTAAAAACATTAAAAAGCCCAGTGCACTTGTAAAAACATTAAAAAGCCCAGTGCACTTGTGTAAAAACATTAAAAAGCCCAGTGCACTTGTGTAAAAACATTAAAAAGCCAAGTGCACTGGGCTTTTTAATGTTTTTACCGGAATGCAGCACAAGAAATAAGATAAAGATTGGACTTTGACAAGATTTGAAGGCTACTAATGCCAAATAGGATACTATGTCGAGCCAAGGTTGGAATTTGCATACTAGTGCCTTCTGGTAATAGTGGTCTAAAGAAAAGGCCACGTGATCACTGGGATCTAAATCAACTCACCTGTGATCAAGGCGCAAGGCGCCGAAACGCGTAAGGACTTAAGGAGTTGTTTAAGCTGCCACGTATTTCAGACACAATGAAGCTGTCAGCCTGAAAGGACGCCGAAGCTGTGGGCTTTTCCTTTTTTCTCATATATATATATATGTATATATATGATGGGTGACTGTGAAACAATAAATCATTGCTCCACGGAGTGTGGTGTAGAAACTTTTCGGTGATGGATTTATGCAGGGGCTTGGTTCCACTCCTCACGCCAGCACCGAAAGTGATAGCATGCTTTAAGTGTAACCAATTTGTGGAGCATATATATATATATATATATATATATGATGACCACAGTCCTGTGGTAGGTTCTATCCTCCAGCAACCAAACAGGTACGGACCACAAAGTGGATAATCTAAATCTTCTTTATTTGCAGTTACATGTACAAGGAATAAATCAAGCAAGTGCCCAGCCTGACGCGTTTCGACCGCGTTTCCACGGTCTTGTTCACATTATATATATATATATACAAAGCAGATCCCTGCAGTCCTGGCAGGAAAAAACGAGCCACTCCAGTTTCAAGGCTTCAAGTATTACAGGTTTATTACGGCAACAAAAACGACGCGTTTCGATCTCTAGCGAGATCTTGGTCACATGACCTCTTTGTCAGTTCCACATATATTTAAAGACATACTGACATGCACGGCACAGCGTGCAGTGAGACATAAAGAAAATACTACAGTGATTTCTAAGTTGTTTAAAATTAATAACAAAAGGCATTGTTAATTAGCACAAATGCATTTCAAAATTAATATATAAATGAAAGTATAAATGTAAACTTTACCTTATACAATTGGTGAACAATTAATGATATATAATTCATACCATAACATTAACATCATATTT
The DNA here is from genome assembly GCA_963921515.1 of Calotriton arnoldi. Classification (NCBI taxonomy): domain Eukaryota; kingdom Metazoa; phylum Chordata; class Amphibia; order Caudata; family Salamandridae; genus Calotriton; species Calotriton arnoldi. Next base: position 1,485,321 of record CAWUFW010002393.1, on the reverse strand, counting down.
TGCTGTTTCTGAACATTGACTGATGGGTCTAGTGCCCCTTGAAGTGTCTCAAACGTTTTTACTCGAGTATAGTACCCTTACATTAATGAATTCCTCGCATAGACCTTATTGTAATGACCGTTATGCTTACGGTAAAATAATTTTTATATATATATGTATGAGTATACGGACTCGTGCATGACGTGGCTAGTTACAGAGGGAGGTAGGTGAACTGTAATTGTTACATATATTATAGTCCAAAATAGTCTTGCACCTAGGTATATTTACATTAATTACTATTACTAAACTATCATACAAGGAATTTTGAAATACCAAATTTCTTGTGCAGTGCAGTTGACGATATTAGCTATAACATGACCAACCAAAGGTTCTGTAGAGATAGCAGTTACTGTGAACATACTGACTCTCTTGTGCTCTTAACAATATTTTAGTGGCTATCCTCCTCTCGTGTGGTAAAGCCGATCTGTTGGAGATAGATAAGACAGAAACTGTTAGTATCACTTATATAATTGACCCCATAATCATAACATCATAGTTACAAAACCTAGCTTGGGCATCATAACTTCAAGAACAGACAAACCATCAAGAGATAATTTATATCCACATGTTCTACTTAATGCAACATGTATTCTCAGAAAACAAAACAAGAAATCAACAGTGTAAGTTAAAACCACTAACAAGTGAAATTAAAACCAGGAAATCTACAGTCTAACTGAATAGGAACTATTCGATTGGTTGACAGGAAGCGTCCAAATATTCATAGGTGTACATATAATTCTTCGTCATTGTTCATACCTGTAGGGAACATACTGCCGGCTAGAAGAATTAATCTGGACTCTAGTCTGCGTAGTGCTAAGATTCGATTCCCTCCTCTAGGATATTTAGAAATAGTTGCTAGACCAAAGAACTTGCCTTTGGTCCAATCGCCCTCATGTGCCTCATTGAAGTGTCTAGATGTGCTGTAACTGAAGTCGCGATTAGTTATCGCTCTCCAGTGCTCCAAGATTCTCTTCTTGACTGGAAATGTCGTCGAACCGACATACCATTTCCCACATGGACATGTGATAGCATAAATTACGAAATCAGTCCCACAAGTTATGGGTTTTGTTATTTTCCATTTCCTTCTCGATCTCTGTAATGTCACTTCACTCACATTCTCACTGTGTCTACAGGCTTTACATTTACTACATTTGTAGAAGCCTCCCCTTTGCTCTAGCCACGTCTTTTTGTTGCTCTGTAAGTGGCTATTGACTAAGATGTCCTTAAGGGATAGGTTTTTTCTGAAAGTAACAGCTGGTGAGTTACCTAACTTTTTGGTAAGTAGTGGATCTTGTGTCAGGATATGCCATCTTTTCTTCAATATATTTCTCAGTTCACCTGCCTGTGTGCTATATGTAGTTATGAACCGCACTGGGGTCCCTGTGTCATCTGCTTTCTCTCGAATCTTGGGAGGTTGGAATAAGGCTTCATCACGACTGACAGAGTCAGCTTTAGTGATACCCCTGCGTAGCATCTTGGTCGTGTATCCTCTGTTTTGGAATCTCTTGACCATGTCTAGTTTGTTTTTTCATATAAGATTTCTGTGCTGCAGTTGCGCCTAGCTCTAAGAAACTCACTATACGGAATACTCCACCTGAAATTAGGGGGTGACAACTGGCTGAGTGAAGAATAGAATTACCTGCAGTCTTTTTTCTAAATAGGTCTGTTGTCAATTTGCCATCACTTATAGTTAACCTGATGTCCAGAAAGTCAATACTCTGTTGGCTGTGTAGCATAGTAAACTTTAAATTCATGGTGTTGCAGATCACATTCATTACCCTCCCACACAAAAAAGACATCATCTATAAATCTCAACCATAATCCAATATTGTTGGACCAAGGTTCCATTTCCTCACTCCAGAGTACCTGCTTCTCCCACCAGCCCACCACAAGATTGGCATAGCTGGGGGCGAAGCAAGTACCCATCGATGTGCCCTGTAGTTGTTTGTACCACTTCCCATCAAACATAAATACATTCTCTGTCAGGCATATTTCAATCATCTGTAGGATCATGCAAGTATGATCTAAAATTTCAATATTTCTTGCTTTGAGGAAGTGTTGGCATGCTTTGAGGCCGTCTGTGTGTCTAATGCTCGTATAGAGACTTTCAACGTCTAAGCAGACCATCCAGTATTTACTCTCCCAATGCAAGTTTTGGATTTTCTGCAGAAAATCTTTTGTATCCCTAAGGTAGGAATTAAGATCTTTGACATATGGGAAAAGGAAATAGTCTACAAATTCAGATGTGTTCTCTAATAGACTATTCTTGGAAGACACAATTGGACGTCCTGGAGGGTTATCCGCGTTTTTATGTACCTTTGGTAAAAGGTAAAAAGTAGGTGTGGTGGGTGTTTCATTCATTAAAAACTGTCTCTCATCCCAGCTCAGAAGTTTGTTGTTAAACCATTCTTCTAGATTTTCATGATATCTGGTCTGTAAGGTAATCAAGTATGTTTTATCTACCCTTTCATAACAAGTGGTATTACTGAGCTGTCTCTGGGCTTCCTGTACATATTTATCTCTATCCATCACCACAATGTTTCCCCCCTTATCCGATGATTTGATGACAATCTTATCATCTTTTTGTAATCTGGAAACTGCCTCCCACTGCTCTTTAGTGATGTTCTTCATTTTGGGGTTGGTGGCTGTGAGTTCGAGTAGATCATTACTTACTGTTTCGTGGAACAGATCAATGTTATCCTTTGGTGTTTGGGGTACATACTTCGATGGTGCTCTAAATTTAGTTAGGCTAGAGGCCCCTATGTCTATGCCTAATGTATGTAGAGTAGTATCATCATGAGCCTGGTCGAGGGGATTTTGGGAGCTGGCTGAGATTGCAGTTTGTTCTTGTAATTGCTGCAAAATATTCAATGTGGGGATATCCGCTATAGCTAGTGGTGGTGGTACATCACTATTTACACTGGTTGAACCCATACTCCTAGTATTAATATTACCCCGCATAGCATGCATTTTATACAATTTGACTTTACGTATAAATTGATATAAATCAATGCGTGTTTGAGCATAATCTATGGGAGCATCAGGACAAAAGGATAATCCTAATTTCAGGACCTGTTCTTCTGTTTCACTTATGTCTCTCAAAGAAAGGTTCATTACCGTAAGTTGCTGAGTGTTGTTCTCCATTATTTCTTCTTGTTGTTCTGGCTTCTTGTTCCCACACCAGTGCTGCTGTACTTTTCTTCTCCTACAGCGCCTTTTGTAGCTCTCATGTTGGCGCCTCTTCCTTTTCCCCCGGGTTTTCCCCTGTATGACTGTTCCTGATTTCGTTGTATGAGGCGCAGTTCCTCGGAAAAAGAAGACAATTCCCCTTGATTTGATGCACCACTATCCACAGACTCTTGGTCTGAACTCAGATCCGTGATGGAGCCATCCATGCCTTTGTCTGCTATGCCCAGGGCTCTGTCCTTCGCCATTTCCGCTCTTGTTTTATCGAATTTTCTGGCGAAAGTTAGTATTCGCCCGGTCCGGTAATCCCTCTCATCCCGTTGAAATTTTCTTTCTTTCCTCTCGATCACTCCTTTTTCAAATGTTTTGATCCTTTCATCCACCGCCATCAGTACATTCTTCACCTCAGTCTTGTCAGAATTTTTATCCAGCTCATCCATAATTGCTTGAATCTGCTGAGTCAGCTCCTTGTGCTCTTCCCATGCGTAATTGATCAGCATGTGGAGCATATTCTTGGAGCATGTGTTCGTATTATCTGTCCAGTCTTTGAGCAGCTGCGGATTTGGGCTACTTAATGTGGGTATGATAAAAATCCTTAACCCTCTCGGGATTCTGTTCACTTCAAGATAGTTTTGCAGAGAAGTGGCTTCCCACCATCTGCTCGTTTCCTTTTTGCGTAGTCTTTCCAATTGGTTGCCCTTTTGTTTGATGGTCAACATGGCTGGCAGGGCTGTTTGTTGATTATCGGCATTCCCCACTGCTTCAGAACTCCGCTTGAAGATTAAATTTGCGGACGCTTCCCGTCCTTTTAACCATTCTGCTGCCATTGTAAAAAACCTCTGTGAATTATAGAGTCATTCACCTCGAGAAACTGCGCTGTTGTAATTAATTTACTAGCGAACTCTGGCGTGTCCGGGAATCCGCTCGTGTAGAGTTCTATAACATGAGCGGTTAAATAAAACTGAGAGTGAGAGTAGAACCGAAAAAGTTTTGCTGGTGCTTACGTTTGTTGTTCTCTCTCCCAGTAATGGCGTGCTGGTGTATGAAGCACCCGCTCCTTACGGGACACAGCCGGCGGGCGTGTTCATTAGGCTTCCAAACGACAGGCTGGAGGAAAAACACTGCCCTTCCTTCCGAGTTGGGGCTCGTTAGCGGACGCCACCGCTGACATATACAAAGCAGATCCCTGCAGTCCTGGCAGGAAAAAACGAGCCACTCCAGTTTCAAGGCTTCAAGTATTACAGGTTTATTACGGCAACAAAAACGACGCGTTTCGATCTCTAGCGAGATCTTGGTCACATGACCTCTTTGTCAGTTCCACATATATTTAAAGACATACTGACATGCACGGCACAGCGTGCAGTGAGACATAAAGAAAATACTACAGTGATTTCTAAAGTTGTTTAAAATTAAAAACAAAAGGCATTGTTAATTAGCACAAATGCATTTCAAAATTAATATATAAATGAAAGTATAAATGTAAACTTTACCTTATACAATTGGTGAACAATTAATGATATATAATTCATACCATAACATTAACATCATATTTTGCTGTTTCTGAACATATATATATATATATTACCTACTGGCGGTCGCCAATAGGTAGTTATAGTTAGAACCTAGTTTCCATAGGAAAAAGCATTTTTTGATTTGCTAATAACTTTGGCGTCGTTTGACGAATCTTCCTGAAATTCTCCCCAAAAAAAGTCTATCCTGGTCAGCTCCTATCCTGAAAGTTTGGGGTAATTCGTCAAGCGGGGGCTGAGAAAAAAGGGGGGTCCCAAAACTCGTTTTCTCCATGTTAATTTCCATAGGAAATTTTGCGACGAGCTACAGCTCGAACTGCTGAACGGAATTACCCCATATTTGGCAGAAAGGTAGAGCTTGGTTCAGAAAGCGACCTTTGTTTTAAATGGTGTAAATCCATTCAGTAGTTTTTGAGAAATTCAAAGAATAAGAGTCAAAAAATCAATTTCCCATAGGAAACTTTGTGCAGGGCTACAGCCGAAACTACTGAACGAAATTACTCCAAATTTGGTAGAAACGTAGTGCTTGGGTCAGAAAGCGACCTTTTTAAAAATGGTGTAAATCTGTTTAGTAGTTGCTGAGAAATTAGAAAAATAATAGTTTTGATATCTGGGTGGAGCCTAAGTCGCGTGCGCAAGCTTCACTGTGATTGGCTGCTAGCACTCCAAACCAGGAAGTGTTGGCAGCCATCTTGTGGCTCGGTAGAAGCTAGTCACCCGAAAACGGAGAAACAAAGGTATAAAACAAGAGAAGGGGGCAGGGTAGATAAACCCTGACCCACTAGGTCTGCTCAGGGGGTCCCAGGAGGACCCCCAGGGCCCAAAAAATCATTTTAAAAAAAATCAAAAATCTGCAAAAATTTGCGCTGGGGTCGCGGGTTCTCGCGTTTTATTTTAATGAGGCCCTTGGGTGGGCTAGGTTGCGGGGGTATTTCTTAAAAAATAATAGCAGGGGTGGGGGGCCGCTGGGGTCCGCGCAGCCCCGGGGCTTCACTTATGTTGGGAGGGGGTTGCGCGGTCCCCCTTCTGGAGCCTTGTATGTGCTTGTAACTTTGGCGTCGTTTGACGAATCTTTATGAAATTATCCAAAAAGTTTCTCTTGTTTGGATTAGCTCTTATATTGAAAGTTTGGGGGTGAATGGTGTAGGAGGGGCTGAGAAAAAAGAGGGTCCTAAAACGTGTTTTCTCCATGCAATTTCCATACGAAAATTTACAGAAGACTACAGGTGAAACTGCTGAACGGAATTACGCCAAATTTGGCAGGGAGATAGGTGATGGTCCAGAAAGCACGCTTTTGTTTAAATGGTGTAAATCCGTTCAGTGTTTTTTGAGAAATATCAAATTTTACAGATATCGATATTTGAGAATTCTGACATGTGATTGGCTGAGGGGTTACAAGCAGCAGCTTGCGGCTTATTGGCTGTGAATGGTTGAAACCAGGAAGTGTTGGCAGCCATTTTGTGATTTACTCCGTCAGCTCGCATCTCTCCGTGTAGAAGCCATCGGGTTTGTAGTTTTACCTCTGCGAGGCAACACTGGCATCTGTGTCTGTGTGAGATATGCCTTTCAGGCTGCCTCTCCTCATATCACCAGGTCGCGGCTATGTCTTTAGAAGCCCGTCCGTCGGCTCGGAGCTCTGTGAGTCAGTCTATCGGCACAACCCCCTACACTACCCAAAGACTACCCAAACACCACTGCACTGTCGTAAACTCAAAAACACTACCCCAGCACGATCCCCTACACTACATAAACACCAGTGCATTACCCTAAACCCTAAATCTACCACCAGCACGACCCCCTACCCAAACACCACTGCACTACCCTAAACCCTAAAATACTACCCCCAGCACAACCCCCTACACTACCCAAACACCACTGTACTACCCTAAAGCATAAAACAGTAGCAGTCCGTCGGCTTGCAGCTGTGCGTCTGCGAGCCGTCGTGTCCCTAGCTGTACATTTCCGAGTGAGTCCGTTAGGTGATAGATGTGTGTCTGCTAGCAGGGCCGTTGGCCCGTTGGTGTCCCTTTGCGAGTTAGACCGGAGCTCTCCCTCTGCGAGCCAGCACGCTGGTGTGCGTTTGCGAGCCGACGGCCCGTAGCTCACACTGTGCGAACCGAGCCGACGGCCCGTAGCTGTCCCTGTGCGAGCTGAGCCCACGGGCCGCAGGTGTCCCTCTGCGAGGTTGCTCGATGGCCCGCAGGTCTCCCTGTGCTAGCCGGATCGCAGCTGTCACTCTGCGAACCGATATTGGGAATATAAGGCAGCTCTAAAAAGAGCCCTTGTGTTTATTAGTTGGAGCTACATTTAAGTGCGGATGCACAGCTTCAGGTTATTCAGAAAAACTCGATTTCCCTGATCTGTGAAGTGTACTCCATCACTTCTGTAGATATCAGCCATATGAAAACGAATGTTATTGTTGTAGATCGACCCCATTCTATGGTCTCTGAGGTATGCAGACACAGCTTTGTTGACATTCTTCCTAGATTTTTCAATCTGAGGACAAAATTGGTTTGACCATTTCCACTTCTGTCTTTGGCATATATTGGAATATACAAAGACAGTTTGAGGCAAAAGCAATATCAATTGTCGAAAGGTGTCCTTCATTAGCATTTCCAAACCTACCCCAGTCAATGTGCCTAGGTTGTTTCCACCACAGTGCACAATCATGAGGTCAGGGTGTTGGAGATGCAAACAGGTTTTAACCAGAGGCAACAATTGGTGCCACTTCAATCCTCTTTGTCCAAACCATTTAATGTCCACATTTTGTAAACCTAGGTCTAAGTCAATACGTCTCTGTTCTGCATACCTCTTGCACCAGAAAACATAGCTATGTCCTACGATCCACACTAGCATTTTGAAGGTCTGGCTGGGAGGAATGGATAGATGTCTGTAGCTCATGCAGTCCGTTCGTAGACTAAGAGATATGTTTAAAGATGGGGAACTACTTTTTTTGCCATACAAAACGATACCTGATTGGGAGATGAAAAGCATTGTTTTTTAAAAGTAGGGTGCACATTCGTTTGGTGGAAAAGCATCTTTGTGATTGGTTAAGAAAAAGCAGTTTAAACGTGGAGTACATATCACAGGATAAAATTTGCTCAACTCAACCACACCTGCTACTTGCATTTGGAAGGCACTGTTCAAACTTAAAACAATCGTGAACTTTTAACCTGCACGTGCCGTTAAATGTTCGAGAAAATGTTGCAAAAAATATCGTTAGGTTTAAAAAAATTGATGAACTTTTAACCTGCACGTGTTGTAGAATGTTCTAGAAAGTGTGTTGATAGAATACGTTGCACTTCTGACTTCTATGTGTCTTTGAATATTAAAAAAACTGTTTATATGGAAAGATTAAAAAAAACAAATAGAGAGAAGTTTTGAAACCTAAAAGAATCAAGGAACTATTCTAATTTGTTCATTACATGTATTTATGTGTGGAGCAACAAAATTACAGACACAACAGCACCAGGAAGAGGAAGAAGCAGGGAGTGGGGGGACGGGGGAAGATGGCCACAATGGTACACATGCACAATTAAGTACAGCACAACTATAGACAAACCATGGCCAAAATGAAACACACCAACAAGGAGCACAAGTCACACAACCCGCCAACATCACACCACTGAACAAGCATAGAAGTGAAAACCACACTGCGGGAAAGGGAGAAGGGTGAACAAAAGCTCACATGAAGGTACATCTCACACACAATGCAGCACACACACATAGGAAGCAGAGTACACCAACATCCAACACAATGTTGTCCAAACACAAAGATTCGCACAATCTAACACAGGACACAAATGCACTCGCATGAGGCGCATAAGCGTCCAAAAGCATCAGTACAAAACAGGCACATGAGAACGCATAAGTACGAACCCACAGTCCGGATGGGGTAGCAATTCACGTATGGCAGGCAGCCAGAGAGTCCGTGACACACACATTGGCATACAAATGAAGACACTACACATTTGGAGACAAGTGAAAATGTGGAAACTTTATAAAAAAAAAGTGTGTGTCAGTACAGCCAAGAGTAGTGCCACGATATGCAGCAGCATGCCTGAATAAGGAACGTAGGAAAACGTCCATGTTCACCTCGGGGTAGTCCATCACCAACACACGTCAGTGTCAAGCAGCGTTGGTTGTCCGCGCTTCGGACATGATTCTACGCCAATGCAGCCATGTCCACTGTTGTTTTGGGACATGTGACCAGATGTACAACGTGCAATGATGCGGAGGGACACGTGCAATGTGGCACATTGAGTCGTGGTTGCAGGTACCTTGTCACTCGTCCATGAACGCGAGTGCAGCTGCGTAAGCCACTATCTCTAATGAGTGATGGTTGGCCACAATATTTGACATGTTGTCGACGTAATCCATCAGCTGACTGGGACAGATGTGCTGACTCCAACCACTGTACCCAATGTGCACCAAAGCAGAATCGGGAAGTGGGTCAATTTGCTCACTGCATACTACGACACGTGCAATCTCCCAGGCCCAGTTCCCAACATGCATGCCAAACATCCATGCATGCCATAAACGGGCATCACCATGACAGTCCTGGTCGTGGGACAACAGGGGGCACACACACCTGTCGTAATCCATGTCAGCTACCCACTCGTTGGAGAGGCACACGTCCTTGCACCACTCGGATAGGCACGTGCGACATTGCAATACAGGTTGAACGCAGGTGACGTCCGCAATGCGGAAGCACAGCCGGTAAGTGATCTGCAGTACTGCCAAAGGCAGTGTACCCAGGACATGCAGCAGACGTGCAAGGTATAGGTGGACGTGCATGGAGTCGAACATGTGTTCGGGATGCTCTGCCATTGCGTCAGTGGCTCTGCTTGTAGCTGCACTGGCTTGCCGTGTGCCAGTCTTGTGGATGAAATGGCACAGCTTGGTGCAATGAGCCGGGTCTGTGTGCAATGGGTGCAGGGCAGGGGTGTGGTGGGAGTACGTGTGAAGGACATTTCACGCACGCTAACTACGACGAAGGACTTTTGAGTGTGGGATGTGTACTCGTTGTTCTCAAATCGGGCAGTGCGTAGTGTGGGAGACGGATGCAAATATTATCGTATCTGTCAGGGGGGGCTGGCCACTTGCAAGTTCCTTCTCGGAGCAGCAGATGTGCTACTGCAAGATAGCTCAGACAAAGAACCTTTCATCCCTACAGTAAGTTCTCCAGCTGCATTCATACAGGATGTGTACAAAGGCCGGTCGTGGGTGTTGTGGGATGTCTGCGACCCTGGTCATCATGGATGAGATGCCCAGCACGTGGCACATGGGCGGGTTCACTGTGTGTTACGTTGCCAAACAGCTGCTCCTCCCTCCCACGAGCCCCCACACTTTTGTATGGTGCACTGTTGTATCCCGTGCACTCCTACGGCACACCATTGTAATGCCTATTCGCGCATGTTGTGCGGCATTCCAACCACACCGTGAGACTGCAGTTTGGAGGTGGTGCATGCCACTGTACAACATCGACTGCTGCGGCCCTTGTGGGGGCCACACCAGAACACAGAGACACACTTACCGCACTTCCTGAACACGGACATGTCCGAGACACCCCGTTCCCCTTGCCGGATAGGCAGACCCCTGCGCTGACCTGTGTATGCCGGACCAGCACACGCCGCTTGTGCATGCAGGAGGATGCGTTCGTAGCTACATGTCCAGGCTCACTGCCAACGCTGAGGTGACATGGTAACGTCCGCTGACACTGTGATGTTGCAGGGCCCGTGCCTATCATGCTAACACAATGACCACACGGACACACTTGCTCAGATGCGGGTTCGGGGGGTGTTGGCGGTCCTGGGGTTGTTGCGATGAGTGTTGTGGACCTCATGGGTATCCGTGTATCATGCTCATTGACTGTATGGCACCTGTGGGTGTTTCGGTGTGGCTCTTGGCTGTGTTCCCTTTCATGCTGCAGGTAGTCGTCCTGCTTAACAGCAGCAGAAAGCAGGTGTAAAATCCCTGGTGCTAACGCGGCTAATCGCCGGAATTTGTTTCGCATCGCAGTTGTTGTCAAAGTTGTGACGAACTGGGCAGTGTATCCCGTCAAGATCCAGCACCTGACCCACTATTCCCAATCAATATAAATACAATGTCATTTCTTCATTCATTTTGTGTGTACACTGTAAGTGCACCCACTACCACAGTGCAATTCAATACAGGATTTTAGTATTTAGAATAAATCGCAAAGGTGCACCTCATGTCTTTTTGCACGGGAACGCCTACTCTGCATTTCATTATCAGCACTTTAATGCAACTAAAGTTGAGATTAATATAACACACTATTCAGAAGTTGGTGCAAACTACAGACATCACCAGTATTCCCGTGATAACTGCCCCAAAATTTAACACCATGGTGGACACCACGAAATAACAGTAATAAGAACGAGAAAGAGTCACACAGCACTTAAGTAACAACCAAAAACTTTATTGAATTTTTTTTTTTTAAACAAACTTTATTTTTTCGTAAAGGTATATATAAAGGATAAACTAAATTTAACAAACTGAACACAAAACAACAAGGCGGAAGACTCCTGTCAGGACCATGAATGTCGACGACACAGCCTGGAAAATAAAGCACAAAATAAGGACGTGTGTAATGCGCATATCAAAGGAGTGAGACACAGAGAAGGAAAAAAAAGCCCGAGAGAAAAAGAGAGGGAAGGAAAGAAAGGAGTGAGAAAGGGAGATAGAGAAAGAGAAGAAAAGGAAGGAAGAGAGTGAGAGAGAGAGTGAAGAGAGGGAAGTGAGAGAGAGAGAGATACTGCCGCCCCTGCGCATCCATGACCAAATAATTACCTGCTGCCACCGGAGTGTCTACCAGTGGGCACTCCACGTGCCCGTCAAAGCTCCGCGGCCCGGCAGATCTCACAGATGTCGCTGAGTCCTGAGTCATGAATGGCAGAGACCACATCAGCTTCTCCGGGGCCCGGCAGATCTCACAGATGTCGCTGAGTCCTGAGTCATGAATGGCGGAGACCTCATCAGCTTTTGGTGCAGCTAACCCTGTGCAACGCAAGTCAGCGCCATGTGGTGGTAGGCCGCTGACGGCCATAGAACCTAGGGTGCGACTAACCCTGTGCAACTCAAGTCCGTGCCACGTGGTCGAAGGCCCCTGACGGCCACATCAGCTTCGGGTGGCACTAACCCTGTGCAACTCAAGTTCGCGCCACGTGGTGGTAGGCCCCTGATGGCCACATTAGCTTCGGGTGGCAGTAACCCTGTGCAACTCAAGTCCGCGCCACGTGGTGCTAGGCCCCTGACAGCCACATCAGCTTCGGGTGGCAATAACCCTGTGGAACTCAAGTCCGCGCCACGTGGTAGTAGGCCCCTGACAGCCATAGAGCTCAGGTTGCGACTAACCCTCTGCGCAACTTTTCATGGAGTCTTTATGATTGAGACCCTTGGAGCGTCCGCCATCCAGTCACCACCGGCAATAAAGGATGTGACGTTGTGGATCCATTATATTTGCGTGGTCACATGGCCTGTGACGCATGTGCCGGATGGGTGTGGTGTGTGTGCAAACCTGCCCTCAGGGAGTGGCCGTGACATGTTGACAACTAGACCACTGACCTGCACACCAACAGCGAGTACGCCTGCGACAGGTAGCTATGTGGGGGGATTGAAAACGTGTTTTCTCAATGGATTTTCCATAGGAAACTTTAGACAAGGCTACAGGTCAAACTGCTGAACGGAATTACGCCAAATTTGGCAGGGAGAAAGGTCTTGGTCCAGAAAGCGCGCTTTCTCGCATCGAGTGAAAATATAAAAGAAAGGTCTCGGGGGCAATTTAATATACGGGAGCTCTGTTTCTGCGAGATAACTCTTTCACGCTTCGTCTGCCCAAAATCACCACTTCGCAGCTATGCCGTTAGAAGCCAGTCCGTCGGCTCGCAGCTCTCTACAATTGCGAGCTAGTACGCTACTGTGCCTGTACCTCTGCGAGGTACTACGCTGCTGTTCCTTTGGGAGCGGACGGGTCGTAGTACTGTGTGTGTGAGTCGAGCGGACGGGCCGCAGTTGTCCCTCGGCGAGCCTGGGTGCGAACTGTTCATAACTCACACTACATAAGCATTGAAAAACCATTTTGTGATTCAGTCCGTCAGCTGGCATCTGTCCGAGGCATTTCTGAAAACATATCGGAGTTCTTTCTGTGAGAGATACCCCTTTCACGCTGCCTCTCCCCACATCAGCAGGTAAAGCACCCTCTTCCCACATTACCAACATACCCCCAACAACCTTCTTGGGCCCAGAACTGTCCCTGTGCGGTTGGGCAAACAAGAATCTTAGTCATGTATAGGTTTACATATAAAACATTTTATTTAAAGAAAAAAACAACAAATAAAACTGAAGGGAGTATGGTGCTGTGGTCGCTGCCACGAAGTTGGGGTCACTGCCATTCAGGACTCAGTTCCACATGTGGGATCGGCTGGTATTGAACAGGGTTAGTGGCACCACGTGTCGCCGGCCTTGCATATGGAAATATGCTTCACTAACCAAAGGGAGTCTGGTGCTGTGGTCGCTGCCATGGACTTGGGGTCACTGCCATTCCGGACTCAGGACACAGTTCCACATGTGGTATTGGCTTGTGTTGAACAGGGTTAGTGGCACCACGTGTCGCCGGCTTGTGTTGAACAGGGTTAGTGGCACCACGTGTTGCGGCTTGTGTTGAACAGGGTTAGTGGCACCACGTGTCCAAAGTTGGAATTGCGAGCTCTGCTGCCCGCAGTGTAGACTGCTAATGAGTGTTTGTTTGCACTTGAAAATGAATTTGGTGATTGTACTAAAGCTATAACTGATATAAAAAATGTTCTTGAAGAAAGGATACTAAAAGGATATTATTTAGATTTTAGGCCTGTGATAGTTACTTGCCTAGTGGACTCTGTAATTAATGAATCAATACTTAATTTTATTTGTGAGCCCTACTGACCGCAGTGTAGGCGTATCATGAAAAGATGAAATAAGTATAGAATACACTGACGAAGTGTTGTATTTTCTGAGTACAATCTTCTTGTTAGAAATTAGCATTTAAAAATCGAATTGCGAGCTCTGCTGCCCACAGTGTAGACTGCTATTGAGTGTTCGTTTGCACTTGAAGATGAATTTGGTCATTGTACTAAACTATAACTGATATAAAAAAGTTCTTGAAGCAAGGATACTAAAAGGATATTATGTAGGGTTTAGGACTGTGATAGTTACTTGCCTACTGGACTCTGTAGTTAATGAATCAAGAAATAATTTTAATTGTGAGCCCTGATGACCGCAGTGTAGGCCAGAGGTAGTGGTCAGCAAGGGCCCATAGCCACGTGGCGTTGAGTTGAGGTGCACAGTTAGTGGCACCAGAAGCATTGAGACTGTATGAGCCTGTGATGATGCTTGGTGCGGCCGGGCCGCACTGGGAGCAATGTGTCTTGCCTACTGGTCTGCATCATGTGCAATCGGGACTCTATGTGAATTGTGAGGCCTGCTGACCATAGTGTAGGCCAGAGGTAGCGGTGAGCAAGGGCCCACAGCCACGTGCATAGGTTGGTGGCCCCACCGGCCTGCATAGTTCAGGTTTAGTGGCACCACGTGTCGCCGGCCTTCCATATGCAAATACCTGTCACTAATCGAAGGGAGTCTGGTGCTGTGGTCGCTTCCACGGACTTGGGGTCACTGCCGTTCAGGTCTCAGGACACAGTTACACATGTGGGATCAGCTTGTGTTGAACAGGGTTAGTGGCACCATGTGTCGCCGGCCTTCCATATGCAAATACGCCTCACTAATCGAAGGGAGTCTGCTGCTGTGGTTCTCTCACGGAGTTGGGGTCACTGCCATTCAGGACTCAGGACACAGTTACACATGTGGGATCGGCTTGTGTTGAACAGGGTTAGTGGCACCACGTGTTGCCGGCCTTCCATATGGAAATTTGCCTCACTGATCGAAGGGAGTCTGGTGCTGTGGTCGCTGCCACGGACTTGGGGTCACTGCCATTCAGGACTCAGGACACAGTTACACATGTGGGATCGGCTTGTGTTGAACAGGGTTAGTGGCACCATGTGTCGCCGGCCTTCCATATGCAAATACGCCTCACTAATCGAAGGGAGTCTGCTGCTGTGGTTCTCTCACGGAGTTGGGGTCACTGCCATTCAAGACTCAGGACACAGTTACACATGTGGGATCGGCTTGTGTTGAACAGGGTTAGTGGCACCACGTGTTGCTGGCCTTCCATATGGAAATATGCCTCACTGATTGAAGGGAGTCTGGTGCTGTGGTCGCTGCCACAGACTTGGGGTCACTGCCATTCAGGACTCAGGACACAGTTACACATGTGGGATCGGCTTGTGTTGAACAGGGTTAGTGGCACCATGTGTCGCCGGCCTTCCATATGCAAATACGCCTCACTAATCGAAGGGAGTCTGCTGCTGTGGTTCTCTCACGGAGTTGGGGTCACTGCCATTCAGGACTCAGGACACAGTTACACATGTGGGATCGGCTTGTGTTGAACAGGGTTAGTGGCACCACGTGTCGCCGGCCTTCCATATGGAAATATGCCTCACTGATCGAAGGTAGTCTGGTGCTTTGGTCGCTGCCACGGACTTGGGGTCACTGCCATTCAGGACTCAGGACACAGTTACACATGTGGGATCGGCTTGTGTTGAACAGGGTTAGTGGCACCATGTGTCGCCGGCCTTCCATATGCAAATACGCCTCACTAATCGAAGGGAGTCTGGTGCTGTGGTTCTCTCACGGAGTTGGGGTCACTGCCATTCAGGACTCAGGACACAGTTCCATATGTGGGATCGGCTTGTGTTGAACAGGGTTAGTGGCACCACATGTCGCCGGTCTTCCACAGTGTAGGCTGGAGGCAGCGGTCAGCAAAGGCCCACAGCCATGTGACATTGACTTGAGCTGCACAGATTGGGAGCATTTGATCTTGTTAACCCATTATAGTCTCTTACACAATTTGCATCGCTACTAATCTTGAATTGTGAACCGTGCTAACCCCAGTGTAGGCCGGAGGCAGCGGTCAGGATGGGCGCACAGCCACGTGGCGTTGAGTTGAGCTGCACAGTTAGTGGCACCTGAAGCACTCAGCGTGTGCGCACCCTGCGATGATACGTTGTCTCGGCGGGCCGCACTGGGAGCAATGTCTTTTGTCTAATGAATTCTGCCTTAATAAGGCCACGTGGCAATGACTTATGGTGCAGTGAGTTAGTGGTACCTTTGGCGCTCAGTGTGTACGCAGCTTGCGATCATGCATGGTCCGGGCGGGGCGCAGTGGCAGCAATGTGTCTTGCCTACTGGACTGCGTGATCTGCAATCGCCACTGCATCTGAATTGTGAGCCCTGCTGTCCGCAGTGTAGATCGAAGGCAGTAGTCTGTACAGACATAAGTCAGCGGTGCTGTGCTGCTGGGTTTGCAGGGGGCCTGTGTCGAGGAGGCCCGCAGTCATGGTGGCAGCCATGTGGCAGGGTGAGGGCCGCCGCTCTGGCAGATGCTTTGGCCTTCCCACAAGTGAACGACGCCCAGAGCCCCAGCCTATTTATTCATACTCCTAAGCTGGAGTGCTGTACGTTAGACCAGCCCACTCCACTTACGCTTCCAGGGGGGGACAACACAGCTACATGACCAAGATCTTCCCCATTGCCTGTGGTAACATGGCTGCATCCACTGTGCACAATACTACAAGTATCAGTAGTATATGTACACATGGAGAGGTTTGTGCTCTGCATAGTGAGGTCTGTCCAGCACATCACCGCTACACTTGGTATTGTGTGCATTATTATTGATGTCTGACTTGCCTCCTTCACACATACTTGGTTCCCACATGTCCCAACATTCAGCTATTGTGCGGCTGAGGGGCCATGGCGTTTTGGGAAGGTCCGTTGTCCTGTTTTGCGCTGCCTCGGTGGTAGTAGGGGGGGTGGTCCGGGGGGGAGGTCCTGGTGGTGAGGTCCTGGTGGTGGTGGCGGTGGTTGTTGTGGCCTTGTTGGGTGTCGGAGTTGCATGATCAGTAGCTGTATCACGTGTTGGTCTTTAGATGTGGCTGTGAGTTGGTAGATAGTCCACCTCCTTACACCAGTTAAAGGCTGATGTTAATTTCTTACTGCTAACTCGGCTTATCGCCTGTTTTTTGGATCGCATTGCAGATTTGGCTCGTCGTTGAAAATATGGGGAAGTGGTGTTTTAGTTTTTTTTTTTCACGGGAACGCCTACTTTGCATATCATTAGCGTTAGTTGTGGCTCTCATTTGTGGCGATTTTTTGGGAGAAAGGCATCGATGGAAAAGTGGTGAGATTTGCAGTTTTGACCAGGTTGAGAATGGGATGATAATTTAAAAACACAGAAAAAAAAGATAGGTTTAATGAACATTATAATTAGAAATTATCATTTAAAAAACCTTTGAAATTCACTGAAAAAACCATAGGTTTCAGGCATGTTATAGTTAGAAATTAGCATTTGAAAAACCTTTGAAATTCACTGAAAAAACCATAGGTTTCAGGGACATTATAGTTAGAAATTAGCATTTAAAAAACCTTAGAAATTCACTGAAAAAACCATAGGTTTCAGGGACGTTATAGTTAGTTGGACATTTCACTCATACAAAACCATAGAAATTCCCCGTTATAGTTAGTTGAGCTAACTATAACTCGCGCCCGCAATGCACTGCTGATGACGTCACATATTACATCATTCATGACATGGTCAGTGACATCACTGATGACATCACTGATGACATCTCAAATGACATCACTGATGACATCATCCAGTGACTGTGTGTTTCTGTAAAGTTTAAATATGTCTTATATATATATTGGCCAAGTTGTATTGAAGAATGAGTGGGTGTATAAGTGTCTGGATGGAGGATTTAGTAGGTGCGTGACTGACTGTATAAGTGAGTGATTAAATGTGTCTTCCTGAATGCGTGAGTTAGTGACTAAACTGTGCGAATGTCTATATCAGTCTTCCTATTGCTGTGTAAGCTGCTGCATCGGTTGGTGAGTAGCTACATGAGTGTCTATATGGGTTATTGATTGGTTGCGTGAGTATTTGTATGGGTGCCTGAGTGTGTGTGTTTGTGGATGGGAGGTGTGTGACTCTGGGCATAGATGTGAGTGGTAGATTCACTGGGTGTATGGGTTCAAGAGTGCATGTGGAAACAGCTGTATGGGTCGGTGAGTGTGTGTATGGGTGTGTTGGTGAGTGAATGGATATCTCAGTGCTACATGTCCAAGTAACTACATATGTAAAACACAGTGCATGTGAGAGTTGGAGTATATAAATGGCTATACATGAGAGCCAGTGATTGTGAGAGTGTATGGATCACTGTGTACTTGTATCAGTGATTGTATAAGAGAGTAAGTATATGTTAGTATCTGTATGAATAAGTGAGGTTGTGTCTGTATAACTATATAGGTGAGTAAATAGAAGTGTGATTGATTCTTTGCATGACTGACTAGGTGTTTGAGTAACTCTGGATGAGTGGCGGTGTGTGAGTGTTTGTATAGGTGTATGAGTGCCTATAATAGTGTTGTATTGATGAGTCACTGAATGTATGAGTGACTGTATGGGTGAATGAGTGGATGTGTGTGTAGACCTATGAATCACTGAGTGCGTACGTAGTAACTGGTATTGGTGTCTCTATTGTTTCGAAAATTGTAGCCTGTATTTTAGAGTGGGTGTATCAAAGGTTTTATTAAGGTATGAGGAGGTGCATCACATTTTCACGTGGATGATGTCATCAGTGATGTCATCAGTGATGTCATTTGAGATGTCATCAGTGATGTCATCAGTGATGTCACTGACCATGTCATGAATGATGTAATATGTGACGTCATCAGCAGTGCATTGCGGGGGCGCGAGTTATAGTTAGCTCAACTAACTATAACGGGGGAATTTCTATGGTTTTGTATGAGTGAAATGTTCAACTAACTATAATGTCCCTGAAACCTATGGTTTTTTCAGTGAATTTCTAAGGTTTTTTAAATGCTAATTTCTAACTATAACGTCCCTGAAACCTATGGTTTTCTCAGTGAATATATATATATATATATATATATATATATATATATATATATATATATATATATATATATATATATATATATATATTTGACCTTTTTTCAGAATTTTCTCTGGGCCCCACTGGGACCATGTTTCCAAAGGAAATTGATTTTTTTGGGTTTGCTAAAAACTTTAGGGCCGTTTGACGAATCCTCACAAAACATTTCAAAAAAAGTTCATCCACCTCGATTCCTCCCTGGAAGATTTCAGGGTCCAGCAGGGGATCCAAATCAGTTGTTCCCCATCCATTTTCAATAGGGAAAAGTAGAGAGCGGTACAGGAAAAAAGGCTGAAAAGAATTACACCAATTTGGCAGAAAGCCAAATCTTTACTTGGAAAGCGTGTTTTTTTGTGATTTGGAGTATTTCTGCTTAGCCGTTATAGAGAAATTAAGTGTATGAAATTGGGTTATAGTTGAGGGGGGTAATATCCTCACTCAGGCAACAACCACAATCCTTGTCAGGATGAACCATAAAAGCCACTAAATTAATGTCTGCTTAACCCTCTGGTAGCTTAGAACAAAACAGTCAGGCTTAACTTAGTGGCAGTGTTTAAAGTATGTATGCAGCACACAAACAGTATTAAAGTGAAAACACAACATAATAAAAATCCCATACCAATATAGAAAAATTGAGTACATTTTAATATGATAGCAGAATGACAAAAATCAATCAGTGGAATCAGAGATATTGAATTTTAAAGTTGTTAGTGCAAATAGCAACTAAAAGCACAAAACGCAACTTGAGGTTAATGGTCACTCTAGACAGGGGCAAAGTCACAAGTTCAGGCTGACCACAATGGAGTGTGGCTTGGCTACCGTGACCAGGTTAGTCATTCGAGAGGAGCCCATCTTCAGGATTTATACCTTATCCTTTTAGGAGCAGTTTCCACTGATGCCAGCCAAGGGTCCAGGACCTGGAAGGGATTAAGAATCATTCTAGCAGAGGTGTGCAGTCGGGCACAAAGAGGTTCAGGTAGGTCCAGTTGCAACTGTTCAGCTAGGCAGTTGCAGGGGGCCTCTGAAGCTGGCTGTGTCCCTGTAGCTTACACAGGAGGTCAGCCAACCGACCCTTAGAGTCACTCTAGGTAGCCTGTGATCAAGGAAATCTGGCCCAATCTTAATTTTTCAGACAGCGAGGCAGACTTCAAGCAGGATAGCCCTTCTGGCAGCAGGTCAGTCCTTCTTCAAAATCTTCTGCAGGTCCAAGAATATTTTCCTTTCAGGTTGTGAGAGTGCCATTTTTATCCACAGGACCAAATTGTAGGTGGGGGATGCTCCCTATGCATTTCCTGGGCAGGCCTACCTGTGAGCTGCATTGTCAGTGGCAGGGCAGGCAGCCCTTGAAGTCAGGAAGGGGTTGAGAAAGCCCTGAGATTGTTCCTTTGAAGCTCAAGAAGGTTGAGTGCCACCCCTGGATGGACATCCTGCTAAGGAAAGCAACACCCTGACCCACACCCAAGGCCCCTTTTGTGACTATGTCTGGTAAGAATTCACAAAGCACCACAAGGGAGCCATTAAAGTCAAGTGACTCTGGGCACTGGCAGAAAGACACATTTGGTTTAGGCAGAAAATGCCCAATTTCTAAGAGTGGCAGAGTATTAGCTGTGTTTATTTCCTCTTGGCACCTCTACTCCCCATTTCCTCCTGCCTCTGGGTTTCTAGTTTATTGACCCCCTCCATATTCTCCTTTGGTGGGCATATCTTTTCAACCTCTTCCTGTGCTGCTTCTTGGGGTTCCTCTCTCTCCTTATGGTACCTGCCTCAGGAGTCAAAACTTGTTTTAAAAAAGTGACCCTTGCACTCACTTGGCCTTGATCTCCAAGTTTCTTGCCAGAGTTTTTCGAATCAGAGCTGATTTCTGTGTACAGTTTAGTGTTAAGGTGGTCCTGTAATAAACTGTTCTGTGTTCTGAATGCCTCTTATCTGAGACTAATAAATTGTCTTGTAAAAGTAAGGATCCAGCTGGATAGGTAATCCTGCCTGTCCCGCTGAAATGTTGTCTATTTGCAAGTTTTGAGTTCTTCCTCTAATTTATCTAATCTAGCTTGCATCTATTTTTTGTATGTTCTGATGGTATTGCGGTCCTTACTTTTCACTGGTTCCTTTTCAAGGGCTGCTATCTCTTTCAAGCTCCCCTGTCTGTTACTGCATGCATACAGTCTAAGAATCTTGAGCATTCCCTTTGATGAGGAAGCACAACACACCACTCTTTCTTCTAACATGTGATGGATTGTAAATATATACAGTCATCTTAGTACTCTGTTAACCTCCACTTATTTTTGTAAGGAGTTGGCTTCCCACCATCTCAGTAATTCCCTCTCATGCAATTTCTCTAGTTGATTTAATGTCCCTTTAAGCTTATTTGCATCCCCTGAGGCCCTAGTGGCTACTATTTATTTCTTATTTTTCCCAAAGAGTCCTGCTGCAACCTCCCACCACTGTTGCACCGGTGTTCTGCCCGATGGCAGCCTGTGAGTTGATCTTGGAAAGTCAGCTGATCTTTTTCTCCTTGCATTGCAATGCTTCTTGCTCCCTGCTGATAGGTTTCTTTGCTCTCGATCAGCTTTAGGAATTCCTGGTTCTTCAGCCATAATAGTTCAGCTCCTTGTAATTCCTGTAAATCCTAAAGCCTCCTGCTCTTCGGAGTTCAGCCTCATTTCCTTGGATTCTGGCTGTCACTTGGAGCCTTGCAGTCAACTACAGGTATTTTAACTTTTGACTTTTTCCTCCATCTGGGGCTCCTTCTGGAAGGCACTATCTGCTTAGGTGCTTTCATGTGTCGGCGGCATTTTGGCTACTAGAGGGGGTCGCCCTCACCTGTGGCAGGCCAAGACTGTTAAAACCTGCAGTTCGTGTCCTCCTCTCAGTCAGAGGTTCATCACGAGGCTTTTGGTCCATGACAGATTGGGAGGCCAAACCTTTTGTCCTGATTCAGATATTATGAGGCCAGTTCAACCTTGGGAGCAGGCTGATCAGGCCAATGCTTTGGTCCAGAAGGTCCAGCAATAGACCCAAGGGATACAACAACTTTGTGATGAAAACCAAGCCCTATGTCAAGCTCTTCCTGTTAGAACCTCTGATTTTCCTATTGTTTCATCAGCGATTCCACATTACCCTGATGACCCGAATAAGTTGAAGCAATTTTGGGATTGCCTGATGGTCTTTTTTGCTTTTCATCCTGCTCAATTTTCTCAAGATGGAGCTATGGTCGGTTCTCTAATTAGTGTCTTATCTGGTCCAGCGTTAGCTTGGGTGACCCCTTTTAATAGACACAGAAGATTCTTGCCTGTCAAATTATTCAACTTTTCTAACAACATTCAAATAGATATTTGAACGTCAAGCCCTTGAGTTCTCTGCAGAGAAAGCTCTTTGTGAAACCCAGCAAGGCACTCAGGATGTCTTGACCTATATCACCCATTTTCGCCATTTCGCAGCAGAAACCATGTGGCTAGAATGGACCCTTGTTACTTTGTTTCATAGAGGACTCATAGAAGAGATTAAAGGTGAGCTAGTCCACTCAGCCTGAACTGAACCTATCTCCATGTTATTGGATCAGGCATTAATAATTCAACATTACCTGCGTGAATGCCGGTTTGAAAGATGTAGGGTGTAGTCCTCTTCTTTTGGAAAATGCCAGATCCCATCCTTTTTAAAAGGGGAAAACACAGGAATATCTCCCGACTCTTGTACTGGTATATTTCAAGAATTACAAGAGCAGCTTTTCCTCCTGTTGATAAAATTGGATCTTCATTCGGGAAAAAAAGAGAAAAGCCTGACACTACTCGATAGTGGTGCTAGTGGTTTGTATCTGCATAAAGGTTGGGTTTAGGAAAAGAATATCCCTGACTTTCTAAGGAGATTCCAGAATCACTTTGAACAGTGGGTGGTGCACCTCTGGTTCTAAAGTGATAAAGGAGATCACGTCTCCTTTAAAGTTGATGTTTGGAAGACATCATGAGATTGCTTCTTTCAGTCTAATAGTTTCTCCAAATAATACTGTGATCTTAGGAGTACCATGGTTGATTTGTTATAACCCATTCATAAACTGGGAAACCAGAACAATTTCCTTGTCTTCCCAGTTTTGTAATAAGTCTTGTTATGCGACTGAAGATCATTGGACCCCCAAGGAGGTTCCTAAAAATCCTGTGGCAGACTCTAGTACTATCAAACTCCTTCAGGGAGTTCCAGTTCAAGATCAAGATTACGTTGATCTATTTATGAAACCCCAAAATAGTTGGTGTATCCTCATCAACAGTTTGACTGTGCTATTCTTCTAGAACCAGGAACAATTGTTCCTTTTGGAACCTCTGGCAGACCACAACTGTTAAAACATTGGCTTACCGACCTCCTCACAGCAAAGGTTTATCACGATGCGTTCGTCCATGACAACCTCCTGTTTTTGCTTTCTGCAGCAATCCATTCCACAAAAACGAATTGGATTTTATTATGCTGCCACTGACAGATCCTTACAATTCAGTCATGGGGCGTACACTCAAACATAAGGGGTTATAATTGAAGGGGTACTTGACACTCATCCATGAGAGATGTTCCGGTGGTATTGGTCCTCTGACTCATTCTCATCCAACGCTCAACCTGAGGATTCATGTTGCATCTCCTTACTTCACTGCTTCTCCTCCTGTTGTTCCTCTCAGGATGACTCCTTTATTCCTAACTCCGTGATGCACTGTTGATTTCACCCTCGGTGTCAGGGAGAATACTGGCAGGCTGGCCAGTTTACCAGAGGTTTGAAACAGTACTCGGAAATTAGTCATCTCCCCTCAGCCTCTGGTTTCCCTGTCAGGATAGGCACCATGCTACAGGGAGAGGGTCCATAAATATTTTCAATTTTAAGTGCCAATGTGCTTTTCATAAACACAAATGAAGGAAAATGTTACATCCCAATCCACCATAGACAAACAAGTCAAACCAAGCATACAGTGCAATAATGCTTCTTTCTGATGTAGATGTAGACTTGATGAACTTTCTATAAGTCAATCATTGGTAAAGGTAAATATAATAATTTGAATGATTTTTATTTCTATGAATTATTTGTATTTGTATTTCTATTTTATTTCTATGCAGCAGACATAGAAAGTGGAAAAAAACAAGGAGAAATACACGTATTTCTCTTTGTTACGCAGGCGTACAAGTTTTGGTGTATTCCCAGGTCTACCACTTATGGTAAATCTGGGAAAGCATCAACATTCATGGGTTTTGAATGGGAACACCCACGCACTACCCATGGAATGCCTTCCTGTGGTAGTGCAATGCAACACAGCGATTTGAGCTGCATTGCGTTACTCTGGATTTATCAAGCCACTCAGGACCACACAAGGGGGCCTTGCGTGACTTGATAAATCACATCTTAAGAGTTACGTCACTTTTGCACCCCGTTGTGTTGTGCAAAAGTGATGCAACCTCTTGATAAATATGGCCGTAAATTGATAGGTATGGTTATAGTTAGGTCAGATTTTCCATAGAAGGAATTTCTTTTTGTTTCACTAATAAATTTAGCGCTGGTTGACAAACCTTCTTCAAAAAATGTTAATTCTCCTCATCTCCTTCCCGGAAGGTTTTGGTGTGATCTGTCAAATAGGGGCCAAGAAAAAAAAGGGGGTCTCAAAATGTTTTTCCCCATGCAATTTTCTTTAGGGAAAATTAGATAACAATATAGAAAATCGTTAATGGTGCTACACCCCTTGACAAATCTCCTGTAGTACCCTGTGAGGCCCAGGACGGCCCTCAACTCTGTTTGGGTTTTAGGGGGGATTGAAAGCCAGAATGAGATGAATTTTAGCCTGGAGCGCCTGCACCTTGCCTCCTCTTACTTGGTGACCAAAGTAGACCACTGAACCCTGTCCCATCTGACGCTTACTGGGCTTGATAGTCAGGACTGCTCTCTGCAGAGCCTGAAGCACTTTTCTGAGGTGTTACAGGACAAGAGATCCTCCTAGCTGGAACTGAAGACTGTAATGTTATCAAGGTAGGCAGCAATGAAGTTCTCCAATCCAGCCATGCCCTGATTGACCAACCTCTGGAAGGTGGCAGGGGCATTCTTCAACCCAAGACATCACCCAAAACTGGAAGTGACCTTCTGGGATAGAGAATGCAGACCTCTCATTGGCCCCTTCAGTTAAGGAGATCTGCCAGCACCCAGACGTCAGATCAAATGTGCTGAGGAA
This sequence comes from Calotriton arnoldi, assembly GCA_963921515.1. NCBI lineage: Eukaryota > Metazoa > Chordata > Amphibia > Caudata > Salamandridae > Calotriton > Calotriton arnoldi. The sequence continues at coordinate 1,460,322 of CAWUFW010002393.1, read as the reverse complement.
CTTAGCAGCCCATAACAGATCAATAAGCTCATTAGCTCGGGGAATGGGGTGAACATGAGTCTCAGTGACTGCATGGAGTCCCTGGTAATCATTACAGAACCTAAGTTCAGGGGTGGTATCTGGAGGGGTAACCTTGGGGACAAGCACCACTGGGCCGGACCCCTAGCTCCAGCATTTTGGAGACATCCTCCTTTATGCTCGCTTTCACCTTGTCAGATAGCTTATAGATCTTATTCTTTACAGGCATAGTGTCCCCAGTGTCAATATCATGAGTACACCATGTAGTGAGCCCTCTGACAGGTGCCCTTATAGACATTCAAAACGCTAAATCCAGTCCTCTTCTGCGCTACCTCCCTGTATGCAAACTAACAGGCATGGTAAGAGGATGTCCCACCTCCAGGGCTCTGACAAGCCCTGATCATGCCTTTAAGGGTCTTGTTGAATCTCTCATCAAGCCCATTGGTTTTGGGATGATAGGGTGTGGAGAATGATTCCCCACTTGCCCCACATGGGCTTCATGTATGCTGACATGAGATTGGTACCATGCTAAGATACTACCTCCTTGGAGGACCCCACATGGGTAAATATGCCAATCAGTGCCTCAGCCATTGCACTCACTGTCCTGAGAGGTAAAGTCTCTGGGTACTGGGTGGCATGGTCCCCCAAGACCAGGATAGACCTGCTGCCCACGGATGTCTTGGGGTCTAGAGGCCCAACAATGTTGATGCCTACCCTTTCAAAGGGTGTGTCAATGACTGAAAAGGGAACCAGGGGAGCCTTGGGCTTCCCTCTTGACTTCCCACTGTCCTGGCAGGTGGAGCATGACCTCCAGAACACATCTGAGGCCATCTTCATCTGGGGACAATAAAAGTGGGTGACAAGCCTGCCAAAGTTCTTGTCCTGCGCTAGATGGCCTGCCAGGGGGACATCATGAGCCCAGTAGTAAGGCCTTGTTGCACTGGGGAACCACCAACAAACATGTTGCACCAATCTCAGGAAACATAGGCTTGCTATACAGGAGTCCATTCTCCCAGTAAATCAGGTGATTACCAGAGGTGATATCAGATCCCTTGGCATGTCCTGTTACCATAGGCCTTCCAGAGTAGGGCACTCCTCCCACACTCTGCAGAACTCCTCCTTGGTGGGACCTCCTTCCTTCTGACAATTGGTTTCCCGGGGGGGGGGGGCAATGTCAGTTCCATGGCTTCATCCTCCGGCTCTACCTCCACCAGGACTGTGGAAGTTTCAGGAAAGGGTTCCCTGCACCCCTTGCTGTTTCCCTTATTGGTAGGTACTTGGGCCATTCTTCCAGGTCCTCCTGACTACCCTCACGGATGGCCATGAACCGTGAGGTCAGGCACACCTACTCAGGTAACCCCAACATCTCCATGTGTGACCGCAGCTTCACCTCGTTCCAGATCGTGTGCTCCAGGTCATTACCGAGCAGACAATCCACAGTCATGGATGGACTCACAGCTTCTCTCAAGGAGCCTGAGACCCCACCATTCAAAGGGAACGAGAGCCACTGGATAGTGACTCTCATGGTTGTCAGCTACTAAAACCTGTTGGACTACATTAGGAACTACTTGCTCAGAGGACACCAGCCGTCACCTGACGGTTGTCATGCTAGCTCCTGTATCTCTGAGAGCCTATACTCGTTGCCACCGATGGTGACCCGCTGCATGTACATCTTGGTATTGCTAGGCATATGGGCTCTTAGCATCATCTTACAGTCACACAGGGACACAAAGGTAACCTCTGTACTAGCCCCCATACTAACTGAGGCAATCTCCTCCCAAGCACTACACTAGCCAGCCCCGATGTCTGCCCACCAGTGGGGGGCTGTGTCCACTTGAGACACTTAGCATCACCCTTGAAGTGCCCAACTTGCCTGCACTCATAGCACTTAGGGGTAAACTTCACTGAGGGGAACTTATTCTTCTTCTGTTCAGGTGGGGTTTGGTAATTGTGCCCCTGGGACCTATTGTGGGGACCTTCCAAGAACTCTTTGTTTATATTTTTATCCCCCGTCTTTCTTGGGATGGGTGCCCTGCCCACTCTTGTTGTGATTCCCCCCAGATACCTTCTTATGGACCCTTGTGCAGAGGTCTGCCTCCTTGCCAAGCTCTCTGGGATCAGTGAGCTTGCTATCAATCAATGTGTTGGTGCAGCTCTGCAAAACAAAGATTGAACATGTGCTCTCATGCTACCAAATTGTTCAGCCCCTGGTAATCTTTCACTTCACTGCCCTTCACCCAATCCACCCAGGACTGATGGGGCAGCTTTTGACTGTCCCTAAACTTCTGCTTGTACTTCTATGGGGTAAGGCTATACTTCCTGACAAAGGGGTACTTCATGGGGCAATAGCTCATCCTCTCCCCCTTTTCTAGGGCCAGCAGGGAATCCCTCCCTCCACTAGGTATGTGCTTCTAGAGGCTGGCCCCCCAATCCTCCTCAGGGACCCTATGCATCTCCCAAGCAACCTCATAGGCTTCAAACCACTTGTCGATGTCATCTCCCACAGAAATGTTAAGCACCACATCCTTTGGGATGTGGACCCTTTTGTCTCCAGAGGGTACTGCGGGTATGCTCCCACCAATATTGCTGGACTCCTCTTGCCTAGCTTGTATGTCCAGCTCTCTGTGGCTCTTTTTATGATCCATTTTCTCCCTTGCTAAGGCTCTCTCATTTGCAGCTTAAACTCCATCTCAGCTTTCCTGTCTGCCAGCTCCTCTGGGGACAGGCGTTGTGATGATACACTGCTGTCCACTTTAGCAGGGAGTTTCAATTCAGGGGACATGTTTCCCCCTTCCTGAATACTGCATCTCATGACTGGTGTCCAGGTCTTGCTACTCCACATTATCCTCCCCATCCTGATTGTCTGTTGCTGTCAGCCACTGGTGAGTTCTGCCCAGTCCCTCAGAGCTTTCTTAAGCTCTAACTTCTTGGTGCCTTTCCTGGGTGGAAGTCTAGACTCCTTACAGAATTGCTTGAGCTCAACCACAGTGTAGCCCCCCAGATTGATGAGCTCACATTCCATACTTGAAGGTGTAGCCACAGACAGTCAGGTAGAATGAGAGCAAATTTGGAAAATTCAAAATTAGTCAATCAAATTCCATTTAATTTACAGGCCCTGTCTTCATGTAGTACCACTTTACTAGGGACTGACAAGTGCATTAAATGTGCCAATTGGACGGAAGCCAATTTCACCATGTTTAAAGGAGAGCGCACAAGCACTTTAGCACCGGTTATCAGTGGTAAAATTCACAGAGTCCTAACGCCAGCAAAAACAAAGTCAGTGATGTCACTGACCCTGTCATGAGTGATATAATACGTGAGTTCATAGGCAGAACATTGCGGGTGTAAGTAATAGTTAGTTCAGGTAACTGTAACTGCTGAATTTCAATAGTTTTGTACGAGTGAAATGTGAGCCTACTATAACGTCCATGTAACTTTTACTTTTTTCAGTAAATTACTAAGGTTTTTTTTTAACTCTATTTCCTAACTATAACGTCCCTGTAACCTTAGGTTTTTTCAGTGAATTTCTAAGTTTTTTTTAATTGTATTTCCTAGCTATGACTTTCCTGTATCCTTATTTTTTCAGTGAATTTCAAAGGTTTTTCAAATTCCATTTCTAAAATATTATGTCCCTCTAATGTTTAGTTGTTTTAGTTAATTTGTAGGGTTTATTTTTAATACTTAGGACCTCATTATGACTTTGGCAGTCCTCCTACAGCACTGCCACCGCTCCTTCCTCAGGAGGACGGCCAAGCAAGTGGTACGTCTGCTGGATTTAGAGTTGAATCCAGGATGGGCGGGCAGGCAGTGCTGCGGCAGTCACATGGTGGTGGCTGCATCATGGCTCATAGGAGAGCCTTAACAGCAGACTGCCACTGTGACAGCATCTGCAGCACGTCCCTGCATGGTATGGCATGCAGCTCTTATGCATGCCATACCGGGCAGGAACAGGGGTGCAATTCCAGGGAGGCACAACATGTGCCCCCTGCATGCACTCCCAGTCCAAGGAGTGGCAGGGGGCCCTGTTAAGGCTCCCTTAGTTGCCTCTCTACCACCTTTTTCATGGTGGGTTCATGAAATGGGCAGTGGACAGGCAACTCATAATATGCTCTGTGGTGCTGCAGCGGCACCGCCAGCATATTCCTGGTCATGACCGCTGTGCCACCACCATGGGATCCTGCATCCCAGTGGATACGGCGGTCCTGTGGCGGTCAGACTGACATTGCGAGTATGGTAGCACTGTGGCTCGTCATACTCGTAATAAGGCCCTAAGTGTGTTACAATTTATTTTTATCATTAATTATTCTTTTTATACTGTAGACATTCTTTTTCTACAAATAAACTTTTTATATGTTTTAAAATATAAAAATCACATCTGCAGTTAATGTAAAGTAAATTACATTTTTTTGGTGGGTATTGTGGTACCTTCACGGGTCCGGAAATATAGACAGACTACTACTCTATGGTTTTTACTCCACAACACTTGATTGAAACGAATCCTCAAGACCAAATCAGTGAATCAGTAAAATTACTTCATTGTCATTAATAACATCAGTGTGAACAGATTTACAAGTATATAAAAACCACCTTATATCTGTTTTTAAAAAAATATACTTATTTTAACAGTTTCACAGAACCGCGAATTTACAGGTCGGATTCGTGAATTTACTCAAACACACACCCAAACCTTGCCTTCTGATTGGATACATTAAGACCCCATCGTTCCACTTGGATAACCACACCCAAAAGCAGTTACTTCTCTACTGAAGTCTCTAGAAGGAGGATTGAGAACCAGCAGTGCTGTGCTTTTACAGAATGGCTGAAGCTACATCGTCTGTCCAAGATGAGCATCCACATCCTGTTGAGGCTGAGGAGGAAGACACAGTGTTGTATTCCGCTTTAGTTGTCCGTATATAGGTTTTCCTGAAACGTCCTTATATAGGCACAATTCGCATTGCCCTTATATAGGCATAAGATCCCAGTCCTTATTTAGGCGTTAGCCATGCTATCCAAATACAGGCATGGTCACTTATATCCGTCCACCCTAACGTCACAACGAGTTCTTAGAAACCAGACCCTTAAGCTCTTGGGAGTTCCCCGAGCACAGGATTATTGATTTCTCCAAGAACTCATTTATTATGCATGAACCGCTATTCCTTAAGGGTTCATTCCTGACGTCTTCCTCTGCCCGACTTCACGTCAATGCTAACATTCCAAGGCACCTACCAGGTATACATATACCTTCCCTTGCCCAAGCAAGTTAGAGGAGACCTCGACTTTAGAGGAGCCCGTATCCTGGCCTGACGCACTGAGAAGAGACGCTGTCATCCCTGCTCGCAGAGAATCCAGCTTCCAGTGTTCTGACTCCCTTCACGGGGTGTTAGAGTTCGAGACCTGGAAAGAGATTCCCACCTCTCTCATTCTCAAGGTATGGAGCTGACTAGAACCTAGAGGGACTCTTGGCATACCATACTATAGAATACTTCACCTACTTCTTACCTTGCCCTAGAACTAGTTTAGAGAAGCATCTTATGAGTACTCGCATTTTTAGCTTGTTATTTATGTATATGAATATATGTGTCATAGCTAAAAGATAATGCTAGCGCAGTATTATTTCTTCCTACTGCTTACGCTGTACATTATATATCTTGCATACTGTCTTGTGATCATAACAGCTCATATCTCTTACACGAGAAACAAGACTGTTCAATAAATCCTTTTATTGAAACGCCCGTCTATTCTTTCTGTGTAACTCTGAAGAAACTAAGCATGCACGATTAGCTGAGTGAAACTGTTATCTATTGTTTCCACGATTCTGAGAGTGAACTGATTCTAAAGGGAAACAAAGTTGTCATGTTTATGCGGTTGCCAGAAACTACTCCCTTCTTGTTTACAAGGAGTTTCTAGTGGCCTCTGAGTTAGCTGGCACAAAGTAATTAAGTTTAATATACTCGATAGGGACATACTGACCTCAGTCCTATGTCAAACCTATAGGGTATATTAGGGTATATTATTCCAATGCACAGAGCCATTTAGGGAAATAGGAACTACACTACATGGCACCCAATGTTTGGTAAGGCACTAATTTAATGCTAGATACTGAGTAACTCAGTCGTCCTTTTCTCAGAGGCCCCTACTCACATACTCCATAAGACGTCTGGAATGGGTAGGGTTAAGTATCCGTCAAAGCTAAATAGGACAAAACCCTATATATTAGCTGTTTGGTATGTTCAACGTTGAAGGATACAGTGTTCCAAAATATTGTGCACCTTATCTTTTGTTTCCTTGAAACTTGTTCTACATTTTTCAAAAAACAAATGTCCCTGCACGGGGATAATGGCGCCGAGAACGGTGTAGCTGCGGCTGACCCAGTCGTAACAGCTTTTAACTTTACAGGTTTAAATGAAACCGATGAGGATGTTATAGACATCCCTCCAAACTTAAGGAGAGCCATCACTCTAAAACTTATAAAGCACGGCCTAACACCAAGAGGTGGTAGAGCAGTTTTCGTGATAGAGGCACACGAATCCTTTCAGACAGAGGTATTCTATTCATGGATAGTATTCCCAGAATCAAATCCAGTAACAAAAATGTTTCACTTCTTTAAAGAAGATGAACCACCAGAGGAATATATTCCTTTTGAGGATATTGAAATTCCACTCACATACCAGGAGCATAATCTCTGGTTTAAAGGCGCCCTAAAACATCACAAAAACATTACCAGGCTCGGTCCACTAGGTAGACCAGGAGCAACATGGCCGATTCTAGCCGGCTACACACCTCATCCTGACATCGATGTAATGTCAGACGAGGAATTACTTACTCAACTACAGGAGTTAATAAACATTTACAGACAATTAGTCCAATATGTCATGCGGACTTTCACAGTCCAACCACCAATGACCATTCCAAATCAAACCCCTCAACAGGGGAATAGACTAAAAATTACTCCACAGACTTTACATGCAGTCATGGGTAAAATGCCCACAAAACGTGAACAAATTCCATTCTGGATAGCTCAAAAATTACTCAAATCGAAGCAGTATTTCCAAATACTAGCCCTTATGAGAAACACAGAATCCTAACAATCTGTTTACCAATGGGGATCACACCACAACTGGAAGACTTCACCACTTGGGGTGCAGTCTTTACTGCCATCTATACTAAAACTCATGGTGTTCCATCAATTGCAGTAATACCAGATGTCCTGAAACAAATTCAAAACGAATACGGGGCAGAACCTGCTCTGAATTTAGGTATGAAATTACTGAAAAACTTCGACCAGGTCTCAAGAATAATATTATCTAATATTAAAGGAGAGGCAGCATCAGTGGCGATCCGCCAACGCTTAAGGGAATTTGATGTAACAGAACATCAACATGAACTACCCAGAATAATAGAACAATCCTATGCAGAATTAGGCAGAGATAGTTTGGGTGGAAAACCTTTGAAGCCAAAACTATCTGAAAGTCCTGAGAAGGACTCTATTAAACAAAATCCTACATCTTCTAATAAGAAGTGGGAAACTAATAAACAAAATTCAAAAGAGAGACGTTCTCAATCCCGAGGTAGGTCTCCTCAAAAGGAGCCCTCTGAAAGGAGGTATAACCTCAGGAATAGGGATAATTTAAGAAAACCTGACAGGTATCAAGATACTGATACACGTTCCTCTCGTACCTTTCAGATATCGTCACAGACATCAGAAAGAAGAGGACAGTCAGAACATAGAGAAGAACGCGTGAAATCCAAAGACGACAAACACGTTCAGAAAAATAAATCAAAACCTCAATTCACAAAAAAGAAGGTAGCAGGTCTGAAGATCAGACATGCCGAGAATACTGAGAACACAGCTCAAGAACGGAGAATGGACTCAGACAATGCTGGACAGTGCAGCAGAAGTAACAATAGCTCGCCAGAACCTGAAGGAACTTCTGGAGATAGTGGACTTGAATGAGTACATCACAGTAGAAACTGTAGACACCAGGGTTAGTACTCCACAAAAGTTATATGAAATAACACTCCGAATGGAGGGAGACATACCAAGAAAAGTAAAAATACTCTTTTGGGAGAAACTTTCAAGGGGTTATGATATACTTCTAGCAGAAAAAGACTGGCCACCAAATTTTGTCAGTGCAGCAGAAGTAACAATAGCTCGCCAGAACCTGAAGGAACTTCTGGAGATAGTGGACTTGAATGAGTACATCATAGTAGAAACTGTAGACACCAGGGTTAGTACTCCACAAAAGTTATATGAAATAACACTCCGAATGGAGGGAGACATACAAAGAAAAGTAAAAATACTCTTTTAGGAGAAACTTTCAAGGGGCTATGATATACTTCTAGCAGAAAAAGACTGGCCACCAAATTTTGTCAGGGAGTCCCACATGGTGAGGACATCATTATGCCTGCCTTCTCCAACCATATTCCAATTCACCTAAAATATACATATGCCAGGAAATGGGCAGTTGCCCAGGCCCCAGCATTATACAAAAATCATGCAGGATGGGATGAGGACTCACCTCACCACAAAATACATCTAAAAAATGAACCTACTGCACAAAGGCAGTACCCAATAAAGCAAGAAGCTAAAAAACAGGTCAGGAGATCTTAGATCAACTTGAATACAAGGGGTGGTTGAAACATGCACCTCCTCAATGAACAATCCTTTGTTTCCTGTATCCAAACCAGACAATACATATCGTCTAGTTTTGAATTACAGACACTTGAACACTTGTTCCAAAACATTTGCAGTGCAAAATGCACATAGTACAGCATTAATGAATAACATTGTGGCAAAATATATAAAACCACATTGGACATTTCAAATGGTTTCTTTTGTCAAAACATAGCACCTGAAAGCGGGTACTTAACAGCTTTCTCAATAATGGGGACCCAGCGTCAATTTTGTAGACTCCCACAAGGGTTCAAAAACAGCCCGGGGTTATTCTCAGCGAGGGTAACAGAGTTACTACAAATTTATGATAATGAGGCATTGTCATATGTCGATGACATCTATCTGACAGACGATGACCTAGATAGGCACTTGAACAGGATGAGTACCATTATATTGGGCTTTGCCTCTGAGGACTATAAATTCAACTTTAAAAAATCAAGAATTGCCCATCTCAATGTCCTTTTCCTAGGATATGAGCTTTCAAGTGAAGGCAAGAGCCTGGCAGCTAACTTTTTAGAAAAGTGTGTGCTGCTCCAACCTCCAAAAACGCTGAAAAATTTACAATCCATCTTGGGTTTCCTAAATTTTGGAAGAACTTACATTCTAAATTACGCAGAAAGGGTTAAACCTCTCTACGAATTAATCAAACCTGATTTTTCAACAAAACATTGGACACAAGAACACACAGAAATCTTGCATTCACTCCAAGCTAACATGTTAGCAACAAATCACTTACAAACACGTGTAAATAAACGCAATTTAGTGATCCGAATTATTTCGGGTCAATGCGGATTCACCTATCTAACATTTAATGAGGGTGGAAAAGTACCAATAGCATACAAATCACATTTGTATACACAAGCAGAAATGCGCTTCACTTCAACAGAAAAAATACTGACAGCAGTTCAAACCGCTGTAGCAAAAGAAAGAGCTCTAGCCCAAGGGAAACGCATTATTGTCGTAACCCCGGTACCAGCCTTAGAGGCGGTCACAAAAGCGAGCATTCCAAATGCAAAAGCTTTACATCCTAGATTAATTCTCTTGCTGCTACAGATGTTGAATATGTTTTTGATCCTGATTTAAAAACACAAGCGTTCCTGCAATATGAACATGAATGTCCTCTGCCCACTGTAATATTGCCTCTCGATCAGTACGAATTTATAATTTACACTGACGGATCAGCACAACCTGCTACAGGGAGTAAGCAAGCTTACAGTGCAGCGTGTGCAATCGTTAAAGGTCGCATGCAAGATTGTAACTTCAGACCAATGGTCACTAAAACTCAATCTCTAGGAGATTGTACAGCTCAGCGAGCTGAGCTACAAGCATTCAAACTGGCACTTGAAAATACAGATCGCGAATTCCCACACTCATAGTGTGCGATTCTTTTACTGTGTTCAGTCGTATAATGAATATATACAGAATTGGCTTGAAAACGGGTTCAAAGTTGCAAAAGGTGGCACAATAAAGCATAAAACGCTTTGGGAACAAGTAGTTCAGTTGAGAAACGAACTACCAAAAGCTCACGTGATACACACGCTGAGTCATCAACATGATGGCTTTCACGTTGCAGGGAATTCATTGGCTGATGAAGCCGCAAAGGGGGCTGTTCAGACGGCTTCCGTAGCTGCGATCACTCGTTCAAAAACGAGAATAGACAGTGAGATATTGTTGGCTGTCAATACTTCAAGCAAAGGCAGTGGTGCAGCGTTACCAAAGAAATTTCCACTCAAGTACTCTTATGTAATTGATGCAAACAACGTTCCTTTTGCTCGAATCCCTGGAGTGGGGGATAGGGTAATTCCAAACATGGAACGTAGAGCAGCTTTGATTTATGAAGCACATCTGGGGGAGGGTCTGTCACATCAAGGGATCTCTAAGACAATATTAACATTAAAAGAGATGTACTGGTGGCCTGGAATGAATACACAGATTCACATCTTCATCGATGACTGCATAGACTGCAATATACAGCGTGATGCAGAACGCCATCAGACACCAGACTATGAAGTAGCCTGCCCAGTACAGACACCATTGTTAGACAGCATTAGACTATCTATGAGCAGGTGTCCTTTTGGACAAATGCAATCCCACAAACACTAGCTCAAGGTTCCTATGGATGTGGCCTCAGCGCTCGGCTGACGCTCGAACTGTTATAAAAGATTTGCGAGTCTTTATCGGCACATACGCAATTGGCACACTACATTCTGACCAGGGTCCTGCGTTTAGCTCTCGAGCTTACAAAGAAGCCATGGCCAGTTTGGGTGTAGCATTGCGATACTCCTCTCCGTTTCATCCTGCGGGGAAATTCTGTTGTGGAAAGGAAAAACCGGGACATAAAGCAGTCTATAACAGCTAGAGTATTAGGTTCGAGTGATGGGTGGGTCAAACATCTTTATGGGGTCCAACGCTCATTAAATAATTTGCTGAGAAGTTCTCTAGGGGGGGTCACTCCATATGAGGTCCTATTTGGGACATGAATGTGGGTTCCTGATCTCGAATGTAAAGGCACAGTGGTGGAAAATAAACCCTTTGATATCAAAGATCGTTTGGCTGTTTTACAGGATCTAAATGAACTAAGATCGAAACAAAGCAACGTGTTCCTGAAGCCAACCACCACTGGGGAAACACCGGCAGTCCCAGCAAGGCCTGTCTGGATCCCAAAAGTTGGGGATCTAGTCAGAGAAAAGATTGCGGACAAGAAGGAATTTGGACCTTCTTACAGACAACCAGTACCTGTCCTAGCCGTCCACGGAACAAGAACAGTACTTCTGCCGCCCCTTGCTGGAAAAAGGAGAAAAGATTTGTGTCAATCGACCTCATCAAACCACAGTATGTGGCCAATACTAAATAGTAGGCCTCGTGGACTCCGACCTAGTAGCAGACGCACTCCTCTCGCTACTATCCAAGAGGTTCAGACTGAAAGACTCATAACCATCGAGAATTCAGCAGTAAGAGATGAAGGACTGAGCAACAATGCTATGGAACTCATCCCTCTTGAAACTCAAGTAACAGTTCGTCCAGATACACCTGTCTACACCAACGTAACACGTGATCAACTGGTTCCAGCGATTTCTACAAATCCTGATGCAATTTCAACAATTGACCGAACTGCTTCTGGCTATTTCATTAACTTTGATACGTTTTCTGAGGATATGTGTGAGCCTGAAACAACGCCAGCATTAAAAACTTTCAAACAGCAAGTACAAGACCTTTTTCATTTCCTGAAAGAGACTTATCTGGTTTCACCATGGATTGAAATATGGATTATTTCTGGAATATTTTTCTTTCTGTTTTGGCTAGCTTTGGTTATGACTCTTAGCATGCTTATAAATGGCAGATACATTCGTTTGTACACTGAAAGTAAAAATGTGAACTTACTTTTAAAACCACACAAATCTTCCCATCGTGAAACAAGAGACTTCTCAGCAGTAAACATCACAGCCGTTCCTATACAGGATGGTATAGTGTGGGACAAAACCGATTACGATATATTCGGCCCGACGGAACTCTTGAAGATTCCACATTTATTTAAAATTTCATTAAGTGACTTTATTACCTCCAGTACCTATTCTGATGATTGGGACTTTGAGACTGTTAATGATATGATGTCTGATCTAGAAAGGTCTTATGCGTTCTCTAACAATGAATACTTAGAGGGTTCATCAGACTACGAACAGCTTTATTGTTACAACCACTATGGTCATCATTTCTTGCATAAATCTGCAACACCTAGAAATGTTTTTATGTTTAACCAATGGGAACATTGTCCTACACCTCCAAAGGGTAGTTCAAAAACGTTTGCAAATAAGTTACCATATTTTTCAGGGTACAATACTTATGATCCAGAAACATTTTACTATAAGAATGTAAACAAAACAGGTCAGAAAATTATGTTAACTAATACAAAACAGATTTATTCTACAGCCTTTATTACCCAACTGTCTAAACAAGGATTTGACTTTTGGAAAGAAACAATCGACACAAAATCTGTCTGGGGTTCTAAAGATTGGCCAGTGTAGGGGATAGAAGCTTTGTTTAGAGCCTGTATCATCCCACATCAAATAATGTTTTTGAATGACACTGGGCAACAAACGTCTTGCCTTGGTTTAGCCAAGATCAAAAGTAATAACACCTCTTATCTGACCTATCGTTATTTCCACAACGGTAATCACTCACAAAGACGACATTATCCCATGGACAGAAACTCGTCACATATGATTATTTATTTAGCTCAATTTTTTTTTTTTTTTGTACATATCAAAAACAATTTTATCTTTTTTTAGTGCTCAATTGGTCATAAAAATATTTACAAACATAGACAGAATCATATAAAAACTTCATATTACATTGAGACATTAGTTTGAGAGGAACCCCTATACCAGGCCATCACATCTACATTCACAACTCTCATTCCCATCAAGCATACTATCAAACAATCAAACTATCACACAAAAATGAACAATAAATTACACAACCGAATCGGAATCCTACTAACTACATATATCTAGCAAGTTTTTCAATATCAAATTTGACATATGTAGGGTCTGCTCAGTTATATCTAATTAGTTCCTTTTTCATATAGGTCTTATGTAGGATTCACAGATGTGTAGTGGATGGTCTACGTACGTTTCGGTGATAAACCTATTTATATCACCTTTTTCAGGACCAATAAAACATTTCTTTAAGTCTGTACTGTGGACTGGGGGTTCTATGAATTGTAATGCGTAGAATTGTATCAGGTTCACAGAGAATTGTATCTTCCAGGTTCAATTTGTGTCATATAGGCAGTATTCCTCCCTAATAGATAATTGTTATAACGGATAGATTTTTCTGATCAGTCATCCTACACTCTAATCCGTATATTGCGTTGAATATGTGTCCACCGTCTTTGTTCACTCTTCAGATATTATCTGTATTGCTTGAGTCCCGTGCAGGCGTCTGAGTGTAGTCATGCCGTAAATCCGATTTCAATGCAATATACAGATTAGAGTGTAGGATGACCGATCAGAAAAATCTTTCCGTTATAACAATTATCTATTAGGGAGGAATACTGCCTCTATGACACATTATAAAAGGCTTGTTGAAATGGAAATTGATGCATCGGGTTGACTGTACCACAAGGCCAATGTTGCCTTACAAAACAAGAAATATAGAAGCACCTTGAAAAAGTCTTTTTTTAAGACGAAACACGTGTCGGCTGATGCTTGCTGAATCGCACAAATAAATCAACAATGGAATCAATGAACTTTTTGGACTTCTAAGATTTATTTCTGTCCGTAAAAAAGAAGAGATCAACTTGGAATCTGTGTACTTCTATGGGGAATAGTGTGGATAACTAAAATCCACATTGTGATCATACTTGTGACGAATTTGTCTTTTGGTTGACTTTTAAGAGAGTGCTGCATAAAAGGTTCTAATATATGTAATGTTGTAGCGCTATAATCTGTTATTGCGCAAATATCACCTTCCGGTTGTAAGGGGCAGAGCCTGCATAGCACCTCGCTTGAGTTCAGACTACTCTCACACAATATTGGCATGAAGAAGGATAAGTCGGCATTTGATGTGCGGTGAATTCCCTTTTGGGAACCACTACTACCCACTGAGAAGCTATATTATAGTACTAGCTGCCTGTGAGGAATTAAGTAACATGGTTATTCACTGCACGAAATGCCACATGCTTGTCACTGTAAAAATGTCTTCTCTGGATTTATTCGTGGATAAAGTGAAGAAGCATTGCTGTTAGTTTTGTTTTTGCTTCCAATGACTACGTAATGTTTGTTGAAGAGTGAAGCCAGTGCTTCTTGGCATGTCCCCATTCTTACCCTTTTTACTACCCTGTTCACATTTAAAAAAAAAAAGGAAAAAATATAAAATCTGTTAAAAAAAATTCTAGAAAAATGGTTCTTGCTAGAACCACCATCTTCTCAAGCAAAGAGTTAACTCTGTGTTTTTAATGTGTCAGTGATTGTATCAGTGTGAGAGTGGATTTGTCAGTGTGTGCATGAGTGTATGCATTAATGAGTTCCTGGGTGTGTTATTGTATGCATCAGTATATAACTGGGTGTGTTAGCATATACATGAGTGTGAGCATGGGTATGTCAGTGTGTGCATTAGTATGTGCCTGAGTGTGTTATTGGATGCATTACTGTTTGGCTGGGTGTGTCAGTGTCTGCATTGCTGTATGCCTAGGTGTGTCAGTGTCTGATTGGTAGGTCCATGGGTGTGTCAGTATGTGCATCAGTGTGTTCCTGGGTGTGTTATTAGATGCAGTAGTGTTTGGCTGGCTGTGTCAGTGTCTGTATTACTGATTGTCTGGGTGTGTTAGTGCATTGTTCAGTCCCTGGGTGTGTCAGTGTGTGCCTTGGTGTTATTGGATGCATTAGTGTATGCCTAGATGTGTAAGTGCCTGTATCAGTGTGTACTTGGTTGTGTCAGTGTTTGCATTGGTAAGTCCCTGGGTCTGTCAGTGTGTGCATCAGTGTGTGCCTGGGTGTGTTATTGGATGCATTATTGTTGGGCTGAGTGTGTCAGTGTCTCCATTGCCGTATGCCTGGGTGTGTCAGTCTCTGCATTGCTAAGTCTCTGACTCTCTCAGTGTGTACGTCAGTGTGTGCATGGGTATGCTTTTGGATGCATTAATCTTTGGCTGGCTGTGTCAGTGTTTGCAAGGCTGCATGTCTGGGTGTGTGAGTGTCCGCATCAGTAAGTCCCTGGGTGTGTCACTGAGTACCTCGGTGTGTTATTTGATGCATTAGTGTTTGGCTGGATGTGTCAGTGGCTGTATTGCTGTATAGTTGGTTGTGCTAGCGACTGTATCTATGTGTGTCTAGGTGTGTCAGAGGCTGTATAAGTGTGAGCCTCTGTGTGTGAGTACCTTTATCTGTATGTAGCTGGGTGTGTGAGCTGCTGTACTGATGTGTGTGTAGGTGTGTTAGTAACTGTAGCAATCTGTCCTTGGGTGTACATCCTCAAAATCTAAAGCTATGCAACAACACCGCAAGAACTACATTACCTCAATAGATGGTGCCACTGATCTGCATAAAAAGAAAAAAATAGAAATATTTATTAGTTTTACAATTAATAGAATTACAAAAGTAACTTACAATTTCAACAATCCATAAACACATAATTCTAAGAAATTACTAGACATTTCTCATACTGTAAAGGTGAGTATTAATATAAATAAGAATTTCATTTTCCCTTTTTACTGTTCTCTGATTCTTTACTCATACACCATAAACAATGTACTTTTTAAGCAGTCATCATTGAACAGAGGGGAAAAAACAATCACAAATATTGTAAAAAAAAACTGCACATTGCAATTAAGGAACACCGTGCATTGCACTCACAACACATAAACTATTTACAAATACAGTTTTGTGCATAACCACTTTAAACACATGCATGTATATCTTGACTCCAGCACAAAAGAAAGTGATGTTTGGAAACATTTTAGAATGCCTTCAGGGGAAAAGATTACAGCTAAATCTGTGCAGTGTAATATTTGCAGCAGACAGTTACCCAGCAGCACTGCCAAGAAGTATTCACATTGGACAAGTTCTAATTGGAAGCACTTAAAAACAAATCATGGAAGGGTTTACAGCTGATTGAAGCGCGAGAAACTAGGTGCAGTAGAATATTCCACCTCTAGAGTCCCCCTGGGAGAACGTTCATCAGGTGCTGTCATCACAATACCAGGAGCCTGTGAAGATTTGAGTGAGACGGTTACTCACTGTGTGAAATGCCACTTTTGCCGCTGTAAAAATGTGTTATGTGAGCACATGAGTACATGTAAGAGTACCTGTATGGGTATGTTTGTGACCCTTAACTTTACTTAATAATAAATATATTTATAACTTTACAAGTGTATTTGTTAACATATTAGAATAAATTTAAACAAAATAATTAACAAACAGACATAACATAACTTATTTAACTATTTACAAATACAGAAACACAATGAAACGTGAACTTTACAACAAAAAGTAGTACCATGGGAAAAGGAGAGATAATTTCTAGAAATGTAGAGGAAAGGATAAGTGAAGAGGTACAAGTAAGATGTAGACATGCCCATGTGTATAAATGGGAGTGCAGTAGTATTTGTATTATTTGCCTGGAATAAAGTGATACAGTATGATCCCACCCATGTACTTGTAGTGCTGCCGTCTATTTACTTTACTCTGCAGATAATGGGAGGAATGAGTACTGGTATCGTCGACATGTTGAGCTTAAGTACATGTTGTGAAATTTAGGAACACTAACTTGGTTTCTAACCCTGAGTTGTGCAGAATATCTTTGGTATCACTCACATAACTTTCTGAGAGAAGCACACTCTAACATTAAAGGTTTTATCCACTGAGCTTTAGAAAGGGATTAAAGGTACAGTTGGGTATTTTCCTTTAGATGTCAAGCACAATATTGAAACTGTGGGTGTAGAGAGAGAGATTTGGAAGAGCCACTTGTTATTCTAGTGAATGGAGTGTCCACAAAAACAACAAAATCTGGCAGGAACTAGTGGATGTAAATAAGGTGAAGAAAGCCATATTATATCTTAAACACAATAATGTTTACTATAAAGATGTAGGTGTTCTCTAATATGGAAATTTTATTGAGGAAGAAATGTTACCTTCAAGTGGACAGTTTGAAAGAGTGAATAGAAGTGTGTCTGAAGAAATAAATCAACATTACAGTATCCATCCACTATGTTCAAAAGAGATTATGGGGGATGCCATTGAACTGTACCAGATGAAGCAAGCTAAAATAACTTCAACAAGTGTCTGGAGGAAAGGTTCCTCAGATTGGTTCTTATCAGTTCTCAAGTATACAACTGTTAGAAACACCTTCTTAAAAAACAACAGTATTTTTAAATAACTCTTCAAAAGGACCCCATGTTAGAAATGGGGGTCTCTAGTTGGCAGATGTAGGTACCTTTGTCCAAGTAGGGACCCTTCTTCCTAGTCAGGGTAAGGAGGATACACTTCTAAAATAACCCCTGCTCACCCCCTTGGTAGCTTGGCACGAGCAGACAGGCTTTGCTCAGAGGCAGTGTGTAAAGCATTTGTGAACACATACAGTAATACAGTGAAAACACTACAAATGGACACCGCACCTGTTTAGAAAAATAAGTAATATTTATCTAAACCAAAACAAGACCAAACGATAACAATCCAACATACAATTCTCTTAAAAATAGTTACTGTGCAAAATAACCTTCAAATTGCATGAAAAGCGAGAAAATACAGTTCCTCCGACTCGGTAGCTCCGTCCGGGGCTACTGCGATACGACAGAGTCTAACAATTCCAGCCAACCGCGTCGATACGGGTTAGCTAAAGTGCCGACAGACTCAGAGACATTATATTTTGTTGTTGGGGCCGATATGATGGTACGAGCCGGTCCGGGGCAACTGTCGCGGTGGTGATGTGAGATGGAAGCATTGCAGCGTGCGGTGTCCTTAAGGCTCGGTGCAGGCAGTGGCTCGTTGACGGAGTCGGTGAGACCAAGTCTTGCATTGCAGGGTGATGTGGTGCTCGATGTGGTGCTGGCAGGTCACGATGCGACGATGGAGCCAGTCGGTGTTCGAGTCGGGCAGCGACGGAGTCGGTGGAATCAGTGCAGCATGTGCAGCGAAGCATTGCGGAGTGCGATGCCCACAGGACGCGGTGCAAGCAGCGGCTCTTTGACGGAATCGGTGAGACCAGGGTTGCATTGCAAAATGAGGCAGTGCCCTCTACGGTGCCTTCAGGACACAGAACCCTGCAACGGACTCGATAACAGAGTTGGTTACCCTTTTCTTCTCCAGGCAGCTGAAACCAGCAGTTCCAGCGACGGTGCCCAGAAGTTTGGTGAGGTCTTTGATGTTCCTGAGACCTTGTGAACAGGGGGCAAGCTCAGTTCAAGCCCTTGGAGATCTTCCTCAAGCAGGGGACACAGCAACGTCCTTTTCTCCTTTCCTTGGCAGCAAGCAGCCACTGCAGGCCAACCCCAGACAGCAAACAGCTCAGGGGCAGTATTCCTCCTCAGTTTCTCTGGCTCTTCTCCTTAGCAAAGGCTCCTCTTGATTCCCAGAAGTGATCTAAAGTTCTGGGGTCTGGGCCCCAATTTTTATACACAGAAGTCCGTTGTTCTCTGGGGGCAGAGGCGTCCTGTGCTTGGTCAAAACCGGTTCTGTCCTCTCTGGTGCAGCTTCCTGGCAGGAGGTGGAGACAGCATTGTCCTTGGCAGACCAGGCCCATTCAGGTGAAAGGAAATCTCCTCCCCCTACTCTAAATGCTGCCCAGCCCTCACTCATCAGGCTCTCTGGAGCCACTGCTCCTCCCCAGCCCCTGTCATACAAAAGCCAGACATGCAATAAACAAACCTAGCAGAGGCATACTGGATGGCTAAGCAAGAAAATACCTACTTTCTAAAAGTGGTATTTTCAAACACAGAATGTAAAAATCACCGTCACTAAAAGATGCATTTTAACATTCTGAGTTCAGGCATACTAAACTTTATTTTCCTACCTTGTTCCCAGGGGTAGTTATGTTTATAAGATGTTATAAGCAAACTCCCCATTCTGTCCTATGGGAACAGGTAGCCTTGCAATAGTGAAAAACGAAATTGGCAGTAATTCACTATCAGGACATGCCACACACATCAGGGCATGTCCTACCTTTCACATACACTACGCCCTGCCCACAGGGGTACCTTGGGCCTACCTGAGGGGTGACTTACATGTAAGAAAAGGGAAGGTTAGGGCCTGGCAAGTGGGTGCACTTGCCAAGTCGACATGGCAGTACCAGACTGCACACAGGCTCTGCAATGGCAGGCCAGAGTTACATTTACAGGCTGCTTCTGTGGGTGGCACAATCAGTGCTGCAAGCCCACTAGCAGCATTTGATTTACAGGCCCTGGGCACACACAGTGCACTGTACTAGGGACTGACTGGTAAATCAAATAGCCAATCATGAAAACAGCAATCCATAACAACAATTTACAGGGAGAGGATATGCACTTTAGCACTGAATAGCAGTGGTAAAGTGCCCAGAGTCATAAAACCAACACAAACAGGTCAGAAACGGGAGGCCAAAAATGCAAAAAAGTCTGGGGATAAACCCGCTGAAAAAGCCAAGTCTAACACCCCACAAAATCATTCAAGCAGTAGTGACACAGTTTGTGACTAATACTGAATTTCAACTTGCACTCCTCTTGGGTTAATTCATACTTACTGACAAGGACCTCCTTTATAGTGGGATACCTCAACCTGTTCCCCTTCTCTAGAGTCAGTATGTTGTCCCTCCCATCACCACGAATATGACTCCAAAGGTATCTCTACAATCCTCCTAAGAGATCCTCTTTACCTCTATAGCTACTTCTTATGCCAGAAATAACCTGTCTATATCAAACCCCTCCTTAAAGTGAGGCATCAATTCTCTGAATATATCAACTCTTTCTTCTACACTGGATACAGTAGTGGTGCTCCCACCATTTTTGCTAGTCTCTACAGCTATTTGGCCTTCAAGTTCACCTCCTTGACACTCCAGCCAGCAAGACGCTTTTCTACTTCAAGGCTCTCTTAGCCTCACCTTTTCTCTCATCTACATCCAGCTGGGTTAACTGTGGCACCAGGTCCCACTCAGCCTGCCTGTCCTTGAGGTACTCAGGGGACTTGGTTTGGGAGGAGACAGCACTTCCTGCACTTTCCAATAGAGAAGTCTCTCTCTGGGGGATCCACTCTCTCCTGTAGAGACTTTGCCCACTCATTTCTCCACTCCTCTCCCTCTTTCTGAAACCCACTACACTTTGGGGCCCTGATTCTGAGGTCAACTACAATCAGGGTTCTCTCTTTTCAAGAGTGCTGAACAAGTCCTCTTCAAACTCTTCTTGTGGTGCAGGTTGCATTCTGTGTACTCAAAAATGGATGTACACATGAGTAAATGGGTGTGTGAATGGTCTTATGGGTATGTGAGTGAGTGTGGCAGTCACTGTCTGGCTATATGAGTGATAGGTTCATAACTGCTTTTTTGAAAGTGTAACTGGGCCTGTAAGTGCCTCCCTAACTGTGAGAGCGGGTGCAAATTACATACTATTAAATTAAATACTATAAGCAAACACCCAACTCTAATTTCAAGCGCTTCATTCATACTAGCATAGTAAAATTAATACACATTCAGTATAGCAATTCCTCTTTCTCCTTTCCTGCTCACTGTATTCTTAGTTAATATACTCATCTAGCAGCCTTCTACTTTCTCTTTCAGTATAGTCTAGAAGCTACACATTTTCTTATCACCTTACATACATTCACTACTTTTTTTCTAAATATACTTTTATGTACCACAAACTAATTAACATACTTGTAACAGTTCTTTGCCATTCTCCCAGTCTTATTTCTATGTCTGGTAACATCTGTTTTCATTAGAAATCTCCAGTGAGAACTCCTGTAAACTACCTCCTCTCTCAGTAGAAAAGCAGGTAAAATGGGTGCCCCACACCATGTGCTCTTACATATGCTGCTCTAGTTAACAAATCACAGGCTTCCTTTTATCTTTCTTTTTTGTTATACCACTTTTAAATGGTTAGTATTTCTTTAACCCTTTCCATGTTTTCTGTGAAGAATCCGCGAATCCACCGTGACACTCAGTGTGCCCCCCCATGTAACTTTGCTGTGAGGTTTGCGGATTTACACAGAGAGCCACGCTTAGCCCCTCTGCAGATCTTGTGTGTGACCAAAAAAAACATTTTCTGGCATACTTCTGCCATGTACACAGGCTTACCCCTCATTTTTCACATACACAAGGGGTCATGAATGCTTTTACCTGACCCCTTCACTCACTATACAAGCAACTAATCAGCCCCAGGGACAGTTTCCCAATAAATAAAATGGCAGCCGCAACTTTTCTGTGCAGGTGCGGCCAGCCAATCAGAATCTTACTTTGGCGCACGGGTCCGCGGATTCTCCGTGAGTTGACCCGAGGAGGGTCCGCGTCCTGAGATATACAAATTTGGATTTCGGTTAATATTTCTAAAACTACTGAACGGATCTGCACCAAATAACAAAAAGCACACTTTCTGGACCAAGAGCTAGCTTTGTGACAAATTTGGTGTAATTCTGTTCAGCAGTTTGGGCTGCAGCAGTGTTTAAAATCCCTATGGGAATTAACATTGGGAAAATGTCAGCACTGAAAATAAATCACTTCTGTGAGCAGAAAATATTGGGGTCCACGCCCGACTTTTTAGGCATCAGTGTGATTGTGTGATTGTGTCCATATATATATGCTTATGAATTGGAAACATCATTTACCCCTGCATGCGAAACAACGCATGCCATTACAACGCGGTCATTACAACGACCGCGTTGTTACATCGCATGCCATTACAACGCAAGTTGTTACAACGACTTGCTATAGGGGGCAGAAGGTGTTGGATTGTAAATCCAACACCTTCCCTACTGTTGCCCAGACTGGAGTTGGAATAGTATATTATACTACTCCAACATCCAGCGCCCCCTACTGCAAGTCGTTGTAATGACTTGCATTGTAATGCTATGTGATGTAACAACGCGGTTGTTGTAAAGGCATGCTTTCTAAATGCATGCTTTATAACGTGGCCTATTCAATTCAAACATTACATCAATCTATGGTGGTGCAAGATATACTTATGTCACTGGTGAACATAAATATTTTTTTTTATAGACACTCCATGTACCTGCAAATTACTGACTTGTCATGAAGAGGCATACTCCACAAGCATATTGGCTCATGCAAGAGTAATTAGAGTACAATCATCCAAACCCTTCTTCTAAAGAAGGATAGCAATGAGCCATTGCAGTACGGGGGGAGTGCTTGCAATGAGTACCTTCAAATGTTTGTACTTTTTTGCCTAGTGTAAGAAATTAGGTTATTAGCTGAGGGGAGTGAAACCTTGCTCAGGCAACAACCACAATCCATGTCAGGGTGAACCACAAAAGTCACTAAATTAACCTGTGCTTTACCCTGGCGTATCATGGTACAAAAGCAGTCAGGCTTACCGTAGAGCAGGGGCCTTCAAACTGGAGGGTGGGCCCCCATAGGGGGGGCCTCAAGTGATCCCAGGGGGTGCCAGGCTCTGGCTATGCTGGTTATGCTAATAACAGTGCTTTACTTTCAGTGAGGAGAAATATGAGCATCAGTAAGCCTCTCTGTCATGGGCCATCACTAATATCTTTTGTCATTCATATCCTAGCTTGGAGAAGGTGTCAAAAGGGAAGAGACTCCAAATATTCTTCAAAACCTCATCCCATTTCTAATAATTACACTGTGGATACTTTTACACTTTAGTAAGACCCGGCTGGCCAGAATAGTATGTTTGGCAATCATGTATTTTAAAATGGTCCAGAACTTAATAGAACTGTTTAAATAAGTCTAGACATATTTAAACATTGCCAGTTTAATAGAATAATTTTGAAAAATTTTGAGGGGGCTCAAATTATTTTTTTCTCCTTTGGGGGCGCGGCATTAAGATGTTTGAAGACCACTGCCTTAGAGGCACTGTGTAAAGTATTTATGCAGCACACAAACAGTAATAAAGGGAAGAGACAACACAAGAAAAATCCCGTGTCAATTCAGAGAAATAGAGTACATTTTTTAAAATAAAATGACACCAAAAGAAATTAAATCCAATCAGTAGAACTGGAGTTTTAAATTTTAAAAGTTTTTAGTGAATTCTATTGCTTAAAAGATCAAAGCATTAACTGTGGGTATCTGGCTCCACAAGACCATGGTAAAATCAAAACTTAATGCTGAATGCAATGAAGTGCGGGTTAAATACAAGCGGGGATTGGGTTTGGTTTCGACTTGCCTTCTGACTTAGAGGAAATGTTGTAGAAAAGTTCAGGAGAAGGAAGGGTTCCACATGGCAAGGCAGCAGCAGGCTTTGTCGGAGGAGGAGTCACAGTCGCTGGGGAGCGCTGGATGAAGTCTTAGTTAAAGCCGTCCATGATGGTGGGAAAAAGCTCTGAACAGGAGAAGCTGGATTTCCAGGCCGAGGTGGTGGTCATCGTCGATGGGGAGCCTGTCGCTGTTGAGCCCAGTGAAGATTTTTACCTTCAGACCTAGACAACTTTTTGGAAATCACAAATCTCCAATGGGGTGAAGCTGTAAGCTGTAGCCAATGAGGGCTCCACGAGGCCAGATACCGTCGCTGAGAGGTCCTGCTGAACAGGATTTGCTACTGCTGAGAATATTGTTGTGGGAGCTACTGTGAAGTCAGGCCGACTATTGATGCACCTTGGGCGAATTGCCTGGCAGGTAAGTCCCGGTCTCCTATCAGTTCTTCTGGGACTTTTTCATGAACATTTTTCTTAGTCTCCAGTTTTAGGGATGGGCAGGAACAGCACCTCTGGCACAACTTCCAAGTGT
The DNA here is from genome assembly GCA_963921515.1 of Calotriton arnoldi. Classification (NCBI taxonomy): domain Eukaryota; kingdom Metazoa; phylum Chordata; class Amphibia; order Caudata; family Salamandridae; genus Calotriton; species Calotriton arnoldi. The sequence goes on along the minus strand of CAWUFW010002393.1, from coordinate 1,436,252 downwards.
CCAGGACCTGCAAGGCACCACTTAGAGGGCTAGTACTCACTCCAGCAGAGGACAGGTGCAAGGTTCAAAGTCACTAGAGCTTGTTAAGTCCCTGTAGCTCATGCAGGAGCCCAGTCAACTAGCCCTTGGAGTCACTCTGGTAGTCCTCGGTTCAAGGAGAAGGTCCTGTACTCCTTGAAGCACGAAGTCAGGCCTCAAGCAGCAGAGCAGTTCTCTGGGGTACAAGGCAGTTCTTTTGATGTCTCCCACAGGTCTAGAAGAGGTGTTCTGAGAATCCAATATTTTATACCTGCTGCCAGCCTTTGAAGTAGGGGAATTTCCTATGCTAACCTCACATTCGATTCTGGGAAGTTCTTTCCTTCCCCTTGCCAAGGTTCCAAGAAGTCTGGGGTGACAAAAGGCTATTGTCAGGTTCCTTAGTGTGTGCTGGAGGCAGCCCTTTAAAGTGTAAGTGGGGCAGGGAACAACTCTGCCCCTAGCCATCCTGGCAGGGTGGCTCATCCTGCCAACTTCTAGCCCCCCTTTGTCTCACTTTCTGGGAGGACTACACAGTCATGTTCTTTAGGCTAGTCCTGTCTGTATACCCCCTTTTTACATACATTGTCCCATCCACACGACAATAACGGTTCTGAACAGGTGACCTTTCATCTAGTAGTTTGCTCCTGTCTCTTTTCTACCACCAGGCTCTTAGTATTTTATCATAATTCCTGTACCTGACGTCCATAAACATATCCTCAGGCACTTCATAATTATTCTGTATAAGGGTCACCACTTTTTTCATCCTAGGCCAACAGACCCTCTGTGCATGAACGCATTGTTTTAGGAAAACATTTACGATTGTTTTCAAAACAATTATGATTATTTTCAAAACATATTGATTCTAGAATAAACCCTGGAGTGACCACTCTAGTATATAGGACCCTTATACTCCCCTGCAAATTCAAGGAGAATTCCTTCCATGCTGACACGGGGTCCTGCATGCTGAATCTTCGACACGCAGTGGTCTGACATCCCTTGCGGGGTGTCATCCTCGGAGCAGATACGTGGTCCTTCATTCTCTACCATCAGGTGAGGTGGTTGGTTCTTCCCTAAGGGATTCTTGGCTACATACATATATGCACATATACATGCTACACCTACAAATCTAGGCTAGGGACATTTAGGCAAAATGTGTAGGGCACGCATTATAGGAGTATGCAAGTGCTACTGTCTTATCTGAACTGTATATGTTCATCTTCTTAGCACTATGGTAGAAATGTATCTACTGTTTACTATATTAGTACCTGCGATTTCTTTCGTATGCTTCTGTCTCAGCAAATATGTTTTACACAAGACTGACGCTGGACCAATAAATACTTATTGAAACATCCTAATCGCCATCCTGTGTATTTTCTGAGAATAAGTAAGCATGAGTGACTGAGCGAAAAGTACTGTACTGTTTTCCACGATCCCTGAGGAATCAGGGTTGTCATGTTCAATGGTTGCCAGAAACTACCTACACCACTGTAAGATACAAGGGGCTGGTAGTGGCACTGTAGAGCTAGCTGGTCTAACGGCTGACGTATCCTGTGGGGTTTGTCCGTAATCGGTTTGGACACCAAACCCTCAGTTTAGGTCATCCAAAATGCACAGGTCCTGGGGATTCCTAGGAACTACACGACAACACAACTCCAAACAGTTAAGCCATTCACAGCCAAGAGACCCAGGACACGGGCAGCAGGCACCAAATAGTTAGGACAAGAAAACACTGACTTTCTAAAAGTGGAATGTTCTGAATTGTGACTTAAAATCTGACTTTATCATCGAAGAGGATTTTAAGCTACAATTTATTTGAGCCCAAACTTGATATCCCTATCTGCTCCCAATCAAACGCTAGCACTTATTAAATATGATAAGAGGAGAGGATGTGGCTTTACCGCTAGAGCGGTCGACCTCGATACTGGGGAACCAGGTTCGAGTCTCAGCACGGACGCTCAACATCCTATGATTCTGGGCAAATCACGTAATCTCCCCGTGCCTAACAAAAAATGAATGTGTCCATCTGTAATGCAACTGGCGCTCATGTAATGCACTCTGATACCTTCGGGGCAAGTTCACGCTATATCAAACTCAGGGAAAAGAATAAATAAAAATAAGGTAACCCAATGCTACCCAAGGGGATGACTTATTTGTATTAAAAGGAAGGCTTAGGTGTAGAAAAAGGCTTATTTTGCCAGTTTGAAATGGCAGATTAAAACTGCACTACAGGCTGCAATGGCAGGCATATTTTAAAGTGATACTTTTAGTGATGGCAAAATGAATGCTGCAAGCCCACTGGTAGCATTCAATTAAAAAGGCCTGGGTAAATGGAGTACCATGTATGAGGGACTTATAAGTAAATTAAATATGCCAATTTGGTGTAGCCCAATTTTACCATGTTTTAGAGAGCGAGCACACACACTTTAGCATTGGTTAGCAGTGGTGAAGTGCACAGAGTCCTAATGCCAACAAAATAAAATTCCAAAAACAGGAGGGGGAAGGCAAAAAGTTTGGGGTGACCTTGCAGAGTGGGCCAGGTCCAACACCTACCATTACAGTAAGTTGTACTTATGTGTTTGTGATTACTTGTAATTTTTTGACACTCATTTTTATTGGATTTGTTGGTTTTAACAAGCATTTTTAAAGGATGTACATCTGGTTCATAAAATAAGCAGCAGTAAACAAATTAAGTAGGTAAAGTGCATATAAAATGTAACTGAAATAGTCCTTGAAATGCTACATGTGAGTGAATAATCCCAGGTGTTAAAACGTATTGGGTTCAATAAAATCAAAGCTGTTATTAAGACGAAAGTCAGTGAACAATAAAAACATTTATTGAGCACCAAACATTATAAGAGGAGAGACTTAATAAAGAAATGAATACCCAAGAGCACATTTGTATATGAGAACAACAATAAAACAACCATAGCTGGGCAAATAGAGAGTGACAGAGAGTGAGACGACTCAGGTTAGAGACAAAGGGATATGTGGGTTTCCATATCTAATAACTGCATTGGAAAGGGAGGAGAGAAAAAATGAGGAGGAGGTCTGATCTTAAAGCACAAAATGGGAGGGCGGTCGTCTATATGCATTTTTCCATTAGGGGAGGATGGGCATCTATTGGAGTTTAACAGGGGGGGAGGGTCACAACATGAGTTATTTGGGTCTTAATTTAGACCCCGCCACTGTCATTTCTGAAGGATAGAGTATGATCCCTGAGTTCCTCTCCAAAAGCCGCCCTGAATGTTTTGGAGAAGGCTTTAAACTTATCCCATTTCATTTGAGTGACCATGCACAGAGAGTAAAACTAAGAGGAATTGCCCAAAAAACTTTCTTGCAACCTTTCCTTGCTAAGTTCCCCAACCTCTAATAGGCTCCAAAATGTAATCAACACTCAAGAACATTCATATCTCTCTTACAGTGTTCCAAATAATATTAGGTGTTCTTCACTAAGACTAGCTCATGTTGAAATTAGTTAACAAAACTAAGCCCAGATTTATGGGAGGCAGCCTTAATCACAATGCCAGAACAACAACATTCCACTACAACAATTCCTTAACAACAACGAATTAGTCTTCACAGCGAAAGTTTTTACAATGACATTTTAAACAACGAATATGCCTATATATGTGTAAGTTAGGGAAAGGGTATTTTTAGGGTTTAAGGTGGGCATGGGTTTTTGGGTGGTAAAGGAATTTTTAGGGTTTAGAGTGGGTATGGGTTTTGGGGTGACAAGGGAATTTTTAGGGTTTAGGGTGGGTATGGGTTTTTGAGTGGCAAGGGAATTTTTAGGGTGGGTATGGGTTTTTGGGTGGCAAGGGAATTTTTGAGGGTTTAGATTGGGTATAGGATCTTGGGTGGCAAGGGAATTTTTGACATTTAGGGTGGGTATGTCGCAATCCTTACTTTATTACAGTCATGCAACTCTTAAAGTGCATAGCAATAAAATACATAAAACCATAAAACTGTAGCAACCTTGATAAAAGGACATTAATATTCAGAATATACAGTACATAGACATATATCAACCAAAAATAAATACAGAATACCAAGTTCAGTAGAGTAATAAGATTGTCATATACAATGACCTCTTAGCAGTCAATGAGCTTGTGTCGACTTGTACCTTCACATTTCAAGTACACATAATCAATGTGCATCAGAAGATGACCGTTTCAGCATTATTAAGATTCTGCCGCTTAATTTACAACATACATGATAGATGTACAATGGCGTGAGAAATGAAAAAAGTTGCCCAAATTCTGCAACCATAACAACAATATAAAACCTCCTTTGAATAAAACATATCAATAATAAACTGTCATGTACAGTAAAATACTGGATACCTCAAATAATCGGCAATCTCCGCTAATAAATATTCTTATAATAGCAATGAATTTATCTGTCTATGATTGCAACTCATAACCATAAAGTTCTAGGTGTCTCAGATCGTCAAGCAATCCTAGGTAGCAATTACTGAGGTGGCAATTGTTTAGTCCTCGCAATACTTGCAATTCAATTAAGGCTGGAGCCTCTCGGGCAACCTGGGACATGAACTTCTGGTGCCTGAACCAGACACTCATCAGAAACCTGCTTATAACAAATACAATAAATGCTGTAGTGTCATATTTTAATATCCTCAGTGCCCCCCTATATCGTCTGATTCCCAGTCTACAACAGATGGGGCAAATCCATTTTTTACGAAGAAGGTGATATTATTTACAAATAAATAAAATGTGTTCGACTGTCTCCAGTGGATAGCCACAGGCTGGGCATGCGGTTATATCTGTATTCGTTACCCATACATTGAATGACCTTAGGGGTAAACAGCCTAATCTAAGTCTCACATAGAGACTTTTTGCCATAGGTGGTGAAATCAGGTAAAAAAAAGCTCAAACTCAGGAAAGGGTTTGAAACTTAGAAACTCAGTAGTTAGGAGCCCAGCAGTTCAAGTCAAGTCAGTAACTTTATTCGGTTTCAAAAAGAGAACCATAAAAGTGCATAAAATCAGCAGTACAGTTTATAATTACAAAGGCCTATTTACAGAACAACGTGGAAGGCAAATCATACAGTTCAGTTATTAAAAGGCAAATAAGAGTAGGATAAAAAGAATACAATCCTTAAAAATCAATCTTAAACTAGACACATAGAATGTACGATGACAATTCTAGCTAATCCAGTTCGGCTACAACTACTAATACCGTTTCCTAATGGCAATTGCAACTTTAATAAAATTAGAAACCCCAATGCATATATCAGCTGTAGCCAAAGAATGCAAATGATTAAAACCATCAATATAAAAACATGGCCTAATTTCTTTTAAAATTGGGACTAAAAATGTTCTCCTGGGCTCTTTGTATAGAGTACAAAATACCATAAAGTGCGATGTGCTTTGGGTTGCCAAATTGTCACAAAGGCAGGGCACCAAGTTATCTGCCCACCCAATTTGTTTCGGGAATGCTACTAGGAAATGCAAGGTCAATAAACGGAATCTTGTTAAATAAAAACAAGTCTGAATGTTTGTAGTGAACGTTAAATAAAATTGCTGCTGAGCGGGGAATAAACAAAGAGGGCCTGCTACCTAAGGTTGAGAGCGGCGAGTGTTTGCCCCTATGGAATGCACCTCTTTTATGATCTTTTTCGCATTCTCATGGATACTGGCTGGGCAATCAAAATAATGTCCCAGGCCTAACTTATAAAAGCTATCCCTGACAAATCGAAGCCAGGGGATAGTTAGTGCACCATCAAGGTTAAGACAATCTTTTATAATCTCTCTGGAAAATGCCAGCTCTTTCGATAACCAAATTTTGGCCCATAAAAGTAAGGGGGCAATATTTACATAATCTTCTACAAAGTCAAGCCCCAACTCATAGTGACAAAAGCTTGTGGGGGCACTATTTGGAATCATCAGCAGCCTTTTTATAAATTTATTTTCCATGATTTGCAACTGGCGGCTGTTATAATACCCCCATACACCTGCACCATATGTCACCACAGGTACGCATTTGGCTTTATATAGTGTAACTAGCTCGGTCACCGGTTTATGTCCCAATTTTGAGGCAAAACGAAAAAGTCCCTCAACCACCCTACCTGCGTTGTACATCCTTATGGTGGCAAGCGGATCCAATTCAGTTTATTGTTAAAAAGATTCCCTAGAAAATTATTCATTTTGTCAATCCTCTTCATACTGATGGAGCAAGGACTCACAAATGAGACTTGCTCGAATGCAATCTCCTCACAGTATTAATTTATTAATTTTGTATTGTTTATATTAACTTTGCATACACTACATGAATAGCAAGGAAGCTTGCTTATGTGTTCTAACTAACAAGTAAGGATTGTCTTTCCTAAAATGGCCGCTAAAGCGCGGGAACTTCACTGCGCATGTCTCAACCATATCACGTGTTGTGACGTCTTTCTTTGCTTGGTGGGAAACTCCTGCTTCTGCGCAGTGTGCATTAAAATGGCTGCTTGATGTTTTCACATGCTTCAGCTTGCTCTTGTGTTATTATTAAATTGTCGTTTTCTTAACGCTACTAATGCGGGATAGAATTATAAGTAAATGGGATAGAGTAGAAAGAGTGGGTATACAGTGAAACATTTTATTTATGATTTTAATATTTTCTTCTTTGACTTTTATTAGTTCGTAAACTTGGGCCTGGGGTTGGTGATCTCAAACTCGAGAGACAATGATTCTGCGCATGTGCCCTGCTTGGCTGCCAAAGAATAAAGATGAAGTCAACCTGGACGTCGTCCAAGGCCGCGACCTAATGGCCGATATTGATATAATCATGTGTTCTTGCCAAACTTGCAACTATGTATATGGAAAATGAATAAACTTTGTCGTGAGACGGGTGGGAAATAAAGCCAATGTATTAAATTTGATGGGCGGTATTTTAAAACAAAGGTCTTCAGAATTCGTATTAAAATCATATGGTGTGAGAATCAACTCCCTGTCCCTGTCCAATCAGAAGTAGTGGTCCCATATTTTGGCAACATTAAGGGGAGGTACATGGGCGTAGAAGGGTATAATAGATATAGAATTAGTTAATTAGTTTAGCTCAGACCGCAGAGCGCACACAGGAGACTAGAGCTTACTCTCAGAACGCACAGAAGAGCTCCAGACTGCCAAGCTGATCGATTGCAGACTGATCCGCTGTCCAGAGAGGTCCTGAGGAGGGGGCGGCGGTGTCCATTAGAAGGAAGGCACGGGAGAATTGAGGAGAAGTCGAGTATCAGAGAGGGGAACGGCACAGGCGCCGTTGTAGAGAGGTCACCGGTCCTGTCCTGATCCGGGAGGAGGTCTTTGCTCTTCATCCTTCCTGGGTCCTATTCTTTTCCAACTCCTTGGCCAAGGGGTTTGCTTCTCGCACTTAGGTAAATATAAATGCAACCTTTAGTTGCGCTGCTGTCTCTATCTTCTCCTTTCTGAGGGACCGTCATTAATCAATAATTATTATTCTATGCTTCATCCTTGATATGCGATTAAGTACCATGTGGTTCTGTAATTTACTCTGCTAAATCTTTAGATAAACATTTTAAAACTTCCTGACTCAGTGGTTATTTCAGGATTATGTACTATAATGAATGTCACTCATTTTAAACTTTCCAATTAGCAAAGGATTCATTGGTAAGTCATTACTCTTCAATCGGAAGGTAATTGGTAGCAGGGATTTTGATAAAGAGTAACAACTGACAAACCCAGCGTAAGTATTAGCGTAGTATGAATGTATGGGCCCAAGTGGGTATCTAGTGTATGAATGCTGTTTGCTAATATCGCGCTGGAACAATAGGTCAAGGTGGGTTGTTCCCAAAGGGGAGATGACGAGGTGTGGATTTGTGCTGATGGCAGACCAGTCATGCCTGACTGTCTGCTCTCTCAAATGGCCAGGATGTATCATGGAGACACACACATAGGGAGAGATGCAATGATTAGGCTTTTCAGACAGAACTGGTACAATCCCAAGTTCAGGGCGGTAGCAGAGAGCCTTTGCCAGAGATGTTTGACTTGCCAAATGCATAATCCAGGAAGAAAAACAATAATTGGGTTAGGAAAAATTGGAAAAGCAGAAGGACCATTTATAAGACTACAGTTAGACTTTATACAGTTACCACCATGCAGAGGGTTGAAATATGTACTAGTCATAGTATGTCTGTTTTCAAAGTGGGTGGAGGCTTACCCTACCAGGAGGAGTGACAGCATTACAGTCGCAAAGCTGTTACTACGAGAACTCATTCCTAGGTTTGGTTTCCCAGTAACTTTGGAATCAGATAGAGGAAAACATTTTAACCCTGAAGTGATTCAAATAATCTGCGAAGCATTCCAAATTGAACAAAAATTGCACTGTGCATATCGTCCAGAGGCTTCTGGAGTGGTTGAACAATTGAATGGCACTATAAAATCCAGACTGGGAAAAATGTGTGCATCAACATCATTGGAGTGGCCAAATGCATTGCCACTCGTCTTAATGGGACTCAGAAGCATTCCCGACAGAAATACGGGATTGAGCCCACACGAGATAATGATGGGAAGAGCAATGAGACAAGCACATGTTCCCATAAACAAACTGCTGAATATATCTGATGATATGGTTCTGGATTATTGCAAAGGATTGGCTGACCTAGTGCGTTCTGTCTCTCATCAGGTCGGAGAAGACGCAGTTTCAAGGCAGCCTGAACAAGAACATGATCTGAATCCTGGTGATTGGGTGGTAGTGAAGAATCACACCAGAGAGACGTGTCTATCATCTAGATGGGGAAAACCTTGTCAGGTCATACTGAATACCAATACAGCAGTGAAGTGTGCAGGATTTCCTAAATGGATTCATGTAAGCCACACCAAAAGAGTACCAGACCCTGAAGAAGAAAATCCTCAGTCAGCATCAATCACTGAGGAAGCTGAAGGTTGCCCAGCTGAAGAATCTCAGGCTCGAGATTCAAGAGAAGCTGCAGAAGAACAACCGAGCACAAGTCAGGATTGGATACCAGTGGTAGAAATTCCTGAAGTGTACCACAGAACAAGAAGTCAAACAAAATTGGAAGAAATTGAAGAAGATCAGATAGGTGAAGAAGAAGCAGCTCAGGGAAAAGAAGAACATACAATAAAAGAACCTGAGCAGGATCAGATAGGGAGAGGAAACTGGGCTCAAATTAACGAAGAATCGACAAATTTTGAGCAGGGACAGACAGGTTTAGAAGAATAACGGTCAGGCTGCAGAAGTACAAAGTGCAATAAGCCCTGATCAGAACCAGTTAGGTCCAGAAAAACACACAGAAGAAAAAGATCTCGAGAAACATAAACATGAAGAATTAAACAAAGAACAAGGTCAATTATTGGAAACTCACGGAGGAGCTGCAGAAGAAAAACCATTAAGGCCTGAAAAAGAGCAAGAAAGAAAAACAGTAATTGCAGAAAACGAAAAGGTGTCAAACAGTGAAAATAAAGAGATTGCTGAAGACAAAAATAAAGAAACAGTGCAAACAAAGAAAACAAGAAAAGGTGATCATTGGCCTAGTGTCATTAAAAGAATAAAATACCACATAAGAACCAGAAGTGAAGATCCAGATCAAGTAAATGAAGTAACAAGCCAAACCGTACGAGAAAATAAAACTGAGAAAAGAAGAAGTAAAAGACTGAAACTTGTGAATAACAAATTCAAGGGTCCTGATTGGACTTACATCATTCTTGAAGATTACGAAAGCTCAGAGTCAAGTGAAAGTGGTGACGAAGGAACAAGTACAGAACTGACATATGAGAAAGAAACAAGACCACCTTGACTAAGTGAAATAATAAAATAAAGAAAAGCGAAAACAGATAAGAAGAGCAATCTTCCTTGTCGAAATGCCTGATGATAGAGTTGCTGGGAGACCAAAACAGAGATGTTGTAGAAGATGCTGTGCAATATGCATATGTAGTCTAGTAATGGTGCTTATAGTATGGTTAGTCCTGATCGTAGCAGTTCCTTACTTTATAATAATGGATAAAAAGATTAATAACGAAACTAAGGGAAGGACAGCACACTTGAAGGGTAATAGAGTAGAACTAATTGCAGAAAATGAACCAGAATTTCATCATGAAATAACTGATAACGACACTAGTCTAAATGTTTTCACAAAGTTATTGTTTCAATATGTAGACACCATGGAAGTTAGTAATTGTTATGTCTGTATGAAGTTACCCGAATCAGTAGCAGAAGGGTTAACATATCACTACCTACCATTAACATATGGCATATCATGTAGTGTTTTATCTAGTTTATTTTATAGAACAGGGAGACTTCAATATTATTATTCAAACATAGATGTGCTATTTTCTGAGGTTCCGATTCAAAAGAGTATGAACCCTGTGCTTAGTAGTCAAGACGCACAGTTTATGGGAGAATTTTTCTTAACAATGAAAACAATAGATATAACACATGCACATAGACACAATCTAACATGTTCTTTACATGAAGAAGAAAAGATATTTTTGAACTTAGTGGAAGATAGAAGACAAGATTTTCAAAAGAAAGCTTCTGAGCATAAGGCTCATTTGCCACCTTGGGCTGAGAAAGAAGGGAGTTACACACCTGGCAAGGCTCAAGCTGCTATGGCTCTGGATTTTGTAAAGACAGGGAAAATTTGTCTACATAGATTAAAGACTGATTATAACAATGTTTTCATCGGTACCAGTGAATGTGAACACAATTTCTTAATTCTTGGAGGTTGGGGAATAAAAGGAGGAACAGATTCAGTTTTTCCTGGGATCTATTATGTGTGTGGGAACAAGGCTTACTTTAGGCTTCCTGCACGGTGGTATGGAAGTTGTTATTTTGGAATAGTATTTCCAAAAATATACCACGTAAAAAGAAACACTGGGAGCAATGAAAACAATAGCGAATTAAAACGTAGTAAAAGAGCTAGTTTTTCTGTAATTGTAGGTGATATATTTGGTGCATTGATACCTTCGGTGTGAATAATTCTGAACTCAAGGAAAATATGTAAATTGTCCACAGTGGTTGATCGTTTATCAACGGATACTGCTGGAGGATTTCTAATGATTAATGCGGAGATGGTTGCGATTAGATCTATGGTTATGCAAAATCGACTTGCTCTTGATATTATATTGGCAAAAGAGGGCGGAGTCTGTAAATTATTGAAGACGAAACACTGTTGCACTTATATACCTGATAAAAGTGCAGAAATTGGAACATATATACAGAATATAACGAAACTTGAGAAAGAATTAAAACCACTGGAAGTTGATAGTGTATGGGAAAGATTGACAAGTAGTATTGCGTCAATTGGTACCTGGTTTTCTAATGTAGGAAAAGGACTTATAGGTCAAATATTAGTACCCTTAGCAGGAATAGCAATAATAGTACTGACGATAATAATATGGTGCAAATGTTGTAGAAAGAATGAATTGTATAGTGTGACAGGAAGAGGAAAGAAGAGAAAGGTTGATGAAATTGAACTTGAGGATTTGAGAAGTGAATTATACAAGAAATTGAAAGGGGATGTTAAAAATAGAAAGTGTAAAAATGAGAATGAAACTATTTGCTAGAAGTTGGCATCTGATTGAGGGCAGTATTTTGATGGCTCTTAAACGCCGTCAGAGAGGGGATTGATGGAGCAAGGACTCACAAATGAGACTTGCTCGAATGCAATCTCCTCACAGTATTAATTTATTAATTTTGTATTGTTTATATTAACTTTGCATACACTACATGAATAGCAAGGAAGCTTGCTTATGTGTTCTAACTAACAAGTAACGATTGTCTTTCCTAAAATGGCCGCTAAAGCGCGGGAACTTCACTGCGCATGTCTAAACCATATCACGTGTTGTGACGTCTTTCTTTGCTTGGTGGGAAACTCCTGCTTCTGCGCAGTGTGCATTAAAATGGCTGCTTGATGTTTTCACATGCTTCAGCTTGCTCTTGTGTTATTATTAAATTGTCGTTTTCTTAACGCTACTAATGCGGGATAGAATTATAAGTAAATGGGATAGAGTAGAAAGAGTAGGTATACAGTGAAACATTTTATTTGTGATTTTAATATTTTCTTCTTTGACTTTTATTAGTTCGTAAACTTGGGCCTGGGGTTGGTGATCTGAAACTCGAGAGACAATTATTCAGCGCATGTGCCCTGCTTGGCTGCCAAAGAATAAAGATGAAGTCAACCTGGACGTCGTCCAAGGCCGCGACCTAATGGCCGATATTGATATAATCATGTGTTCTTGCCAAACTTGCAACTATGTATATGGAAAATGAATAAACTTTGTCGTGAGACGGGTGGGAAATAAAGCCAATGTATTAAATTTGATGGGCGGTATTTTAAAACAAAGATCTTCAGAATTCGTATTAAAATCATATGGTGTGAGAATCAACCCCCTGTCCCTGTCCAATCAGAAGTAGTGGTCCCATATTTTGGCAACATTAAGGGGAGGTACATGGGCGTAGAAGGGTATAATAGATATAGAATTAGTTAATTAGTTTAGCTCAGACAGCAGAGCGCGCACAGGAGACTAGAGCTTACTCTCAGAACGCACAGAAGAGCTCCAGACTGCCAAGCTGATCGATTGCAGACTGATCCGCTGTCCAGAGAGGTCCTGAGGAGGGTGCGGCGGTGTCCATTAGAAGGAAGGCACGGGAGAATCGAGGAGAAGTCGAGTATCAGAGAGGGGAATGGCGCAGGCGTCGTTGTAGAGAGGTCACCGGTCCTGTCCTGATCCTGGAGGAGGTCTTTGCTCTTCATCCTTCCTGGGTCCTATTCTTTTCCAACTCCTTGGCCAATGGGTTTGGTTCTCGCACTTAGGTAAATATAAATGCAACCTTTAGTTGCGCTGCTGTCTCTATCTTCTCCTTTCTGAGGGACCGTCATTAATCAATAATTATTATTCTATGCTTCATCCTTGATATGCGATTAAGTACCATGTGGTTCTGTAATTTACTCTGCTAAATCTTTAGATAAACATTTTAAAACTTCCTGACTCAGTGGTTATTTCAGGATTATGTACTATAATGAATGTCACTCATTTTAAACTTCCCAATTAGTAAAGGATTCATTGGTAAGTCATTACTCTTCAATCGGAAGTTAATTGGTAGCAGGGATTTTGATAAAGAGTAACAACTGACAAACCTAGCGTAAGTATTAGCGTAGTATGAATGTATGGGCCCAAGTGGGTATCTAGTGTATGAATGCTGTTTGCTAATATCGCGCTGGAACAATACCCATGGCAACATTTCTAGATTTAGGGGCCGATTCCGATCTCGGCCGGTAGGGCTCCGAATCGGATTCGGCCTAACCGGATCCGATTCGGAGCCCTATTTCCCGACCGATTCGTCCGCGCGTCCGGACGAGCGAGTACGATGCGAAATCGCCAACCGACTCGTTCGGGCGTCCCAACCGCTCCGACCGACTCGTTCCCGGGTCTAACTGCACCGACCGACTCGCTCGGACACGACTCGCACCGCACAATGGAGACGTTCCCCGGCCGGGTAAGTACGATGGGCGCCGCGAGCAGTCCGACCGACACGCGCCGTCCGGCTCGGAAAGAGCAGTCAGACCCGTACTTTGGGGGTCCGTGTCGGACCCCCTGTACGCAGTAGCCGCGCGAGTCGCACTCAGGGGGACCCATGGGTCCCCCTACCTGTGCGTGTACGGCGCGAGTCGCTTCGCCGCGTACCCGCTGTAGGGGCGCCCTTGTTCGCCTCGCACCCATTGAGGCAATGAGACCCTGCGTACGCGTTGTACGACCGGCTCCCATTGACTTCAATGGGAGTCCGACCGACTCGAGTACGATAGCATACGGACGCATCGTACTCGTTCGGTCAGGCTGCACGGGTCCGATTCGGTCGGAAATCTCTCCGGGTCCGGCTCGGTCGGAGAGATTTCCGGCCGAATCGGAATCAGCCCCTTAGTCTTTTTAGGCCCACAGACCATAACGTATGATTTTGTAAAATTAACCTTTAGGTCAAGTAACAACATAAAATCAGAGAATGCACTAAGAGATTTTTAAAGGCCATTTGCTTTTAGGGCCATTAAAACAGTATCATCCGCATAAGAAAAAAGTGGGACCCGTGTGCCCCCAAAACGTGGACAATCAAGATCTTTATCTGACAGGAAAGCATCAAGGCCATTGGTGTAAATTATAAAAAAGAAAAGGGGCTAAGATGCATCCCTGCCGGATGCCCTCTGTCGATGCAATAGGTCTGTTTTTTTCACCGTTGGCACCATATCTAATAGTTACAGATGTGGAGGCGTGAAGCCTACGGAGAAGAGAGATCAAAGGTTCCTCAACTCCCATTTTCCGCATCAGTGCCCACAACTTATCCCGATTTACAGTATCAAAAGCACTAAACAAGTCCATGAAGGCCAGATGGATAGAACCCTTCCTGGCCTTCATGTACTTGCCCATAATCAGGGACAAGTTGAGGAGCTGTTCAGTAGTACCCATGCCCCTCCTAAAGCCATACTGTGATCTTGCAATCACCCCTGTGTCTGTCGCCCAAGTTTCAAGTTGTGCAAGGACAACCCTTCCCAGCAACTTAGCCGTAGCATCAATAAGGGAGATTGGCCTATAGCAGGAAGGGTCACGTCTGTTACCTTTTTTAAACACAGGGACCACTATGGCCTCCTTCCAGGATGCCGGAATAGGGCCGGTCACCACTGCTTTAAACACGTTGGTCAATAATGGGGCCCACAAGTTAGGATTGGTTTTAAAAAGATCCAGTGGCACTCCATCTGGCCAGGGGCTTTCATACTAATTCCTTTGGCTATGGCTTTCTCAACCTCAGCTATTGAGATTGACGCACTTAGGCGAAAGGCCGAGGTTAGATCTTGGGGCAAATTCTCACTAGGGACCTCATATAGGCGGCCTTTGGGATTAAATATGGCCGCATAGTGGGCTTCCCAAACAGCCCCCAAAATCAGGGATTCCATCCTGCCCAACTCCCCATTGAATAATGGGCGATTTATAACTTCCCAGAAGCTTTTCGAGTCCTTAAGGGTACTCGCCCTTTCCAAATCATCCCAGGCTGAACGCCTCAGTTCTTCTTTCCTCAGCTTCACTATACTTTTATATGCCTTCCGTGCATACTTAATCTGAGCCCTATCTCGGGGGGGGGTGCATGCAATGCCAGCTTTAAGGATTTTTGTGCTCTTGTACATTCCACATTAAACCACCTTATCTCCGGGGGGTCCCTCACCTTAATTGACTTGGTCAAATTTTTGGCTACATCCGAACAGATCAGTTGAAATTCCTGCATAATCTCAGCTGGGGGCAGGTCATAAACTAAGCTCTTCACAATCGAGTCATAATTAGTTCTAACAGTTTTTACTTCAAACTCAATAGGATTTACTTTATTCCATTTAAGTCTTACTCCTTTGTTAGGATTAAAAGAAACTTTATAACCAACAACGTTCCCCGCCTGAGCTATTATACTAAGGGATGCTGTAAGGGGATTATGATCGCTCGCACTATTTGGATCCACCTCAAAGACACCAATGAGTGGCAGGAACTTTCGTGATATGAAGATAAAATCAATAAAACTCTCCCTACCTCCACCAACATAGGTGGGGCACTGTATTGAGGAGTTGCTGGCTAAATCATTTTTAAGGCCCAGATCATTCTCCACAATAATAGAATTTAGAGCCTCTCCCTGGAGTGTATGTTTAAAATGCACCAGGGGCTGCCCCTCTACGCTTAACATCCCACAGGCATGACCAGAGCTATAAGGGCAAATTGAGTAATTATAATCTCCTACCCAAAGAATACATAGGGGGTGCCATTTTTCTGAAGTTTTATTAATTTCTGTCTGTAAAGCCTCGATGACTTGGCAAGTATTGTGATTAAAAATATTGTAGTACCAATTCACCACTAGTAACTTGACTTGTAGCATATTGGAAATCAAGACTAATTGAAACCAGGGGGATGTACCAACAACAGTAACTTTTAAAGCCTCATAATTTACTGAGATTAGCATTGCCAACCCTCCTTTAGCCCTACCTGAAGACGAGGGGGTTGTGATAACTGTATAAGAACAGTAACCATTCAGTGCAATGTCCTTCATGTACCAAGTTTCTTGAAGACAGATAATGTCAAAACCTTTGATATAAGTTAACCAAGACTCGTCGGTCAGTTTAGAACAAATACCTGCTATATTCCATGAAATAAGTTTAAGTAAAGACTTTTGGTGGCCGTTCTTTTCCATCCCCATGATTTCATTATTTTTATCTTGGTCAACTGTATTGGTGGGGAGGCCCAAAACCTCCCTAGTCATAATATCACTTAAAATTAGATTGTGGGGAAGGGAACAATTTTCACAATTATCCCAGGTCAGCTCATCAGTGTTGGTGTTGGTATTTATTCTAGGGGCGGAGATTTCAAGGAGATCAACAGTATCCCTATTAGTAAGTGCGTCCTATCCCCTGAGCTCTAAGAGGCAGACCTACTAGCCCAGCAGTTCTACTTGTAACATACCGTTCTTCTACAAAGGACAAAGGCCCAATGCTTATCCTTCACAGTGGCAATTTACAAGCGAATCAGCCCCAATGATCTACAACAGAATTTAACATGGCATAGCCAAGAGATCCGTTTAGCACCAATTAGGTTTAAAACTTCTTTCAAAGATTCACAGTATTCACAGTATTCACCTAGCTCCAGAGTGGACCAGATTCGTAGCCAGTAGATCAATTGTCTAATTGCGGCCATGTCACCAATTCTCTTCAGTCTTAGATCAAAAAACAGTGGAGTCAGCAGAGTGCCTGCTGGGGTGGGTATGTGTTTTTGGGTGGCAAGGGTATTTTTTGAGTTGTAGGGCAGGTATGGGTTTTTGGGTGGCAAGGAAATCTTTAGGGTTTAAGGGTTGTGGGTTAATAGGAAATATATATATATATATATCTTGCGTCACTCTATGCCTGCAAGGGTATTCTTTTGACTTATACTGGGTGCTCCCTTGTGTCTGGACAAAGCTAAACCTCTCTGAAGAGCTGTAATGACAGCAAAACATGTGTCAGGGGTTGCTTTTATTCATTTCAGGTTGGCTTCGATGGTATTTTACCAGTCCAAAGCTGTAATACTGTGCCTGGAGTGGTAAATGGCTTTTGTCATTTAACAGCTTGGCATGGATAGCACTGTGCTATTCCTATGCTTAAAGACTTTGCAAAAGAAATGACAAAATACTTTTGTCCCTTTCTATTTCGGTGCGGATAGCACTGTGCTAATCCCATGCTTAAAAACTTTGATAGAAAAGCAGACATTTGAGGTGAGCAAATCTGGAGTGTCGCTGTTGTTGAGGGTGCTCTACTCAGAAGCTGCCATCCACCTAAACTTGAGAACTACCCAGAGTTCTCTTCTTCTTTTTTGCATAATTTATGCATCACTCTATGCCTGCAAGGGTATTCTTTTGAGATATATATATATATATATATATATATATATATATATATATATATATATATATATATATATATATATATATATATATATATATATATATGTATCAAGGCCTTTGGAAGGCCGAAACGCGTTATGGCGGTGGTGCGTGGCAGCAAAATAAACTGAACTTAGCACCAGAAACCTTGGGTCCGTGTTCGTCTTTTCCAGGGGAAACTGGAGGTTTTGAGACGAAGCCAACGATATATATATATATATATATACACACAACATCCAGCTCCCACAGAAACATCCATGGAAGAAGGCACAGACTCGAGGCAATCAGGATACGGCATCTGTTTATTTGATCAGGTCACCTTCAATCCCAAAGATGAAAGAGAGACGCGTTTAGGCTTGTTGGAAGCCTTTATCAATCGTCCCTGAAACCTATGGTTTTTTCAGTGAATTTCTAAGGTTTGTCCCTTTCTATCTCGGCGTGGATAGCACTGCGCTAATCCTATGCTTAAAGACTTTGATAGAAAAGCAGACATTTGAGGTGAGCAAATTTAGAGTGTCGCTGGTGTTGAGAGTGCTCTTACTGGAGCTGCTTTCCACCTAAACTTGAGAACAACCCAGAGTTCTCTGCTTCTGTTTTTGCATAATTTATTCGTCACTCTATGCCTGAAAGGGTTTTGTTTTGACTTATACTGGGTGCTCCCTTGTGTCTGGACAAAGCTATACCTCTCTGAAGAGCTCCAACGAGAGCGAAACATGTGTCAGGGGTTGCTTTTATTCATTTCAGTTTGGCTTGGATGGTATTTTACCAATCCAAAGCTGTAATACTGTGCCTGGAGTGGTAAAAGGCTTAGGCCATTTTACAGTTCGACAGGGATAGCACTGTGCTAATCCTATGCTTAAAGACTTTGCTGTAAAAATGGCAAAAGACTTTGTCCCTTTCTATCTCGGCATGGATAGCACTGCGCTAATCCTATGCTTAAAGACTTTGATAGAAAAGCAGACATTTGAGGTGAGCAAATTTAGAGTGTCGCTGGTGTTGAGAGTGCTCTTACTGGAGCTGCTTTCCATCTAAACTTGAGAACTACCCAGAGTTCTCTGCTTCTGTTTTTGCATATATATATATATATATATATATATATATATATATATATATATATATATATATATATCTACTGGCGGTCGCCAGTAGATAGTTATAGTTACAACCTATTATCCATAGGAAATCCGCGACATTCTATTTGAAATAACTCTCTTGCCGGTTGACGTATCTTCGCAAAATTTTCAAACTTTGTGGGGCGCTCCCGTCCGCTCCTACCCTGAAAGTCTCGGGGGATTCGTCAAGCGGGGGCCGAGAAAAAGGGGGGTCCCAAAACATGTTTTCCCCATGCAATTTTCCATAGGAAACTTTAGACACGGCTACAGCCCGAACTGCTGAACGGAATTACACCAAATTTGGCAAAGAGGTAGTTCTTGGTACAGAAAGAACCCTTTTTGTTAAATGGTGTAAATCCGTTCAGTAGTTGCTGAGAAAATCAAAAGTAAAAGTACATATATATCTATGGGCACGGAGGATTCGCGCACCCTGAGCGCAATCTACGCGCACCGTCCCGATCACGAGCTGCATGTTAATTGGCTGTCAGCTGGCTGTCAACATTCCGATTCAGGAAATGTTGGCAGCCATTTTGTCCCTCGGTAGAACCGAGGGACAGAAACAAGTGCGCAAAGCGCACAAAGGGGGCAGGGTAGAAACACCCTGACCCCCTAGGCTTGCTCAGGGGTCCCACAAGGACCCCCTGGGCAAAAAAAAAAAAAGATTTTTTAAAATCGGCAGGATGCGCTCAGGGTGCGCGAATCCTGCCGAAAAAATCGAAGCGCGGTCTCCGCGCTTCGATTGTATTTTGCCCCCGGGTGGCCCAAGTCCCGGGGGCATGGTGGGGGTTTAATTTTATGTGTGGGGGCCTCAAGGGCTCCCCAAGCCCCGGGGACCGCCACCCCCGGGGCTTTCTTTAAAAATGGTGCGGGAGGGCTCTGAGCCCTCCCGCAGCCCCGGGGACCACCACCTCCCCGGGGCTTTTTAAAAAAATTAAACAACCTGTGTGGGGGCTCCAGCCCCCCACACGCCCCGGGGACCGCCACCTCCCGGGGCACTAACAAATTAAAATGGGGGTCCGTTTTGGACCCCCGAAGCCCCGGGGACCACCACCTCCCCGGGGCTGTGCTGATGTAGGGAGGGGGCCGCGCGGCCCCCTCCTGGAGCCCTTGATGGCCCTGGGGACCACCACCCCCCAGGGCCGTCTCCTGCAGTGTCCCGGGGTGCCTACCCCGGGACACTGTAGTTTGCTATGGCAGGACGGGAGCCTCGCGGCTCCCGTCCTGCCATAGCAAACTGCTTTGGATATTGGAAGAGGAGCAGGAAACCTGCTCTCTCTTCCAATATCCAAAGCACATTGCTTTTCCACATGGGGAGCAGCATGTCAGCTGCTCCCCATGTGGAACAGCAATGCCGGCTCCCAAGGGACGTGGGAGCCGGCGGGACTGTGGGGGGATTGGGGACCCCCCACAGTCCCCAACGGAGAGGGCCAGCCCCGGGGGATGGGGTCCCCGGGGCAAGTAGTGGCCCAGGAGGGGGCCACGCGGCCCCCTCCCCAAAAAAGAAAAAAAAAAAAATGGAAAGGCCGGCCCCGGGGGATGGGGTCCCCGGGGCCTTAAATGGCCTGAGGAGGGGGCCACGCAGCCCCCCTCCCAAGAAAATAAAAAAAAAGGCCATGCCCTGGGGGATGGGGTCCGCGGGGCCAATACAGGCCCAGGGAAGGGGGGCCACGCGGCCCCCTTCCCGTTTTTTTTAAAAATAATTAAATTTAAAAAAAGGGGTAAGGCCCTGGGGGATGGGGTCCCCAGAGACAAAAAACAGGGAAAAGGAAGGGGGCCACACAGCCCCCCTTCAGGGGACAAAAAAAAAAAACGATCGGGCCCGCAGGCCCCGCCCCTTCCTTCACCACTCTGCAAACGCGCCCCTGGCGCGTTTGCAGAGGGGAACGAATTCCCCTTGAATACTGGGGGTCCCTGGGGGCCAACTAGCCCACCAGGAACCTCCAATATGCGCCAGGGGCTGCGTTGCAGAGACGTGTAGAGAGGCCACACCCCTTTTACACCTCTCTGCAACGCAGCTCTGTGGCGCTTTTTGGAGGTATATGGTGGGCTAGTTGGACTCCGGGGACCCTCAGGATTCAAGGGGACTTAATCCCCCAACTTAAAACGCGCCACGGGGTGCGTTTGCACAGTGGTGAAGGGAGGGCGGGGCTTCAGGTGACATGTGTGCAAACAGGCCCCGTGGCGCGTTTTAAGATGGGGAATTAAATCCCTTCAATCCTGAGGGTCCCTGAGGCCAACTAGCCCAACAGGTACATCCAGAAAGCGCCACAGAGCTGCGTTGCAGAGAGGTGTAAAAGGGGTGTGGCCTCTCTACATGTCTCTGCAACGCAGCCCCTGGCGCATATTGGAGGTTCCTGGTGGGCTAGTTGGCCCCTAGGGACCCTCAGGATTCAAGGGGACTTAATCCCCCAACTTAAAACGCGCCACGGGGCGCGTTTGCACAGATGTCACCTCAGGCCCCGCCCCCTCCCTTCACCATTGTGCAAATATTCTTCTAAAATCATCCGAAATACGAATTCCGATTTACTCACCTGTTATCAGGAGAGACCTCAGTGCTGCATCTTTCAGCCCAGTACTGATCCTCAAAAGTAATTTTAACCGTACTTACCAGTAACTTGAATTTCCTTCCATAGGATATCATTGCCTGCTTTTTGCTGACAAAGTTTCTAAGTGTTGATTTTTGAAACATACAAATATTCCTCTAAAATCAGCCGAAATACGAATTCCGATTTACTCACCTGTTATAAGGAGAGACCTCAGTGCTGTATCTTTCAGCCCAGTACTGGTCCTGAAAAGTAATTTTAACCGTACTTACCAGTAACTTGAATTTCCTTCCATAGGCTAACATTGACTGGTTTCACTTGGAAATTCTTCTAAGTGTGGAGTTTTGGAACTTTAAAATATTCCTCTAAAATCAGCCGAAATACGAATTCCGATTTACTGACCTGTTATCAGGAGAGACCTCAGTGCTGCATCTTTCAGCCCAGTACTAATCCTGAAAAGTAATTTTAACCGTACTTACCAGTAACTTGAATTACCTTCATAGGCTAACATTGACTGGTTTCACTTGGAAATTATTCTAAGTGTGGAGTTTTTGAACTTTATAATAATCCTCTAAAATCAACCAAAGTACGAATACCAATTTACTCACCTGTTATCAGGAGAGAACCCAGTGCTGCATCTTTTAGCCCAGCACTGACCCTGAAAAGTAATTGTAACCGTACTTACCAGTAACTTATATTTTCTTCCATAGGAATCCATTGTCTGGTTTTCAGCAAAAAGTTTCAAAGTGTTGATTTTTACAAACTACAAATATTCCTTAAAAATCACCTGTATGACTTAAACGCATTCTTTCAACTGTTTACAGGAGATGCACCAGTGCTGGATCCAGGATCCAACACTGAGTAAGAAAAAGTAACGATAACAGTTTTTACCTGCTAAGTGAATTTCCTTCCATAGGATAACATTGGTGATTCTATGAGAAAAGTTTCTAAGTGTCAACTTTTAAAATACAATAATATTCCTTAAAAATCACGACTGTAACCAAAACGCTTTTACTCAACTGTTTACAGGAGATGTACCAGGACTGAATCTAGGATCCAGTCCTGTGGTTAGAAAAGTAATCCATAAAGTAACTAATTGCATTTAACTAGAAATTCACATTGAGCTGAATGTTGCATTGTGTTTGAAAATGTGTTGCCCATTGCAACAACTGTAACTACTGTACTTAAAAGTCTATTGCCTATGTGCAAAGTATTTAAACTAAAGTAATTCATTCTGAGAAAGTATTTTTTGTAATGTAATGTATAATGTAATTACAATGTAATTTAAAAAATAAAATATGTAAAAAAAATTGTTTCTAAAAATGTAGTAAATCAGTATGAAAAAAATAATATAACAATTAATACATTTAAAAATTGTCATTTACAAAACCTTTGAAATTCACTGAAAAAACCGTAGGTATCAAGCACGTTATAGTTAGAAATTAGCATTTAAAAAACCTTTGAAATTCACTGAAAAAACCATAGGTTTCAGACACGTTATAGTTACAAATTAGCATTTAAAAAACCTTTGAAATTCACTGAAAAAACCATAGGTTTTAGACACGTTATAGTTACAAATTAGCATTTAAAAACCTTTGAAATTCACTGAAAAAACCATAGGTTTTAGGGACAGTTATAGTTACTTGGACATTGCACTCGTACAAAACCCGTGAAATTCCCCCGTTATAGTTAGTTCAGCTAACTATAACTCGCGCTCCCGCAATGCACTGCTGATGACGTCACATATTACATCACTCATGACATGGTCAGTGACATCACTGATGACATCACTGATGACATCTCAAATGACATCACTGATGACATCATCCACGTGATAATCTGATGCACCTCCTCACACCCTAATATAATCTTTGATACACCCACTCTAAATTACAGACTGCCATTCGCAAAACCATAGACACTCCAATACCAATAACTACATACCCACTCACTGATTCTTAGGTCTACACACACACATCCACTCACTCACCCGTACAGTCACTCATACTTACGGTCACTCAGTACAGGACTATCATATGCACTCTTACTCCTATATAGACACTCAAACAACGCCACTCATCCATAGAGATACTCAGACACCTAGTCAGTCATGCAAATAATTAAACACACTGCCATTTACTCACCTATACAGTTATACACACACCAGCTCACTTACTCATACAAATAGTATCACATTGTTACGCTCTTATACAATCACTGATACAAGCACACACTCATCCATACAGCCACTATCACAATCACTCACTCTTGCTTATAGCTATTTATATACTCCAACACACATATATACTGCCTTTCACATATGTAGTTACTCACACATGTACCACTGGGACATACATTCACTCACTAACACACTCTTACACACACTTACCCACCCATACAGTCTATCACAGATGCACTCTTGAAACCATCCACCCAGTGAATCACCCACTCACACATCTATGCACAGAGTTGCACACACCCCTCCCACACAAACACTCAGGCACCCATACAGATACTCAGACAAGCATTCAATAACTCATATAGACACTCATTTAGCTATTCACAAACACATGCAGCCACTTACACAGCAACAGACAGACGGATACAGACATTCACCCAGATTAGTCACTAACCCATGCATTCAGTAAGATACGTTAAATCACTCACTTATAGAGTCAGTCACGCACCTACTAAATCATCCATACAGACACTTACACACCCACTCATTCTTCAATACGTCTTTTCCTATATATATTAAAAATATTTAAACTTTACAGAAACACACAGTCACTGGATGATGTCATCAGTGATGTCATTTGAGATGTCATCAGTGATGTCATCAGTGATGTCACTGACCATGTCATGAGTGATGTAATATGTGACGTCATCAGCAGTGCATTGCGGGGCGCGAGTTATAGTTAGCTGAACTAACTATAACGGGGGAATTTCACGGGTTTTGTACGAGTGCAATGTCCAAGTAACTATAACTGTCCCTAAAACCTATGGTTTTTTCAGTGAATTTCAAAGGTTTTTTAAATGCTAATTTGTAACTATAACGTGTCTAAAACCTATGGTTTTTTCAGTGAATATATATATATATGCATATATATATATATATATATATATATGCACACAACATCCAGCTCCCACAGAAACATCCATGGAAGAAGGCACAGACTTGAGGCAGTCAGGATACGGCATCTGTTTATTTGATCAGGTCACCTTCAATCCCAAAGATGAAAGAGAGACGCATTTAGGCTTGCTGGAAGCCTTTATCAATCGTCCCTGAAACCTATGGTTTTTTCAGTGAATTTCTAAGGTTTTTTAAATGCTAATTTCTAACTATAACGTCCCTGAAACCTATGGTTTTTTCAGTGAATTTCAAAGATTTTTTAAATGCTAATTTCTAAATATAACGTCCATGAAACCTATGGTTTTTTCAGTGAATTTCATAGGTTTTTTAAATGCTAATTTCTAACTATAACGTCCCTGAAACCTATGTGGAAATTGTTGGGCATAGTGTTTGTGGTAACTGTGGTAAGTGTGAGTTAGTAGGGTTTCCTTGGAATGGTTTTATATGAGTGGCAGGCATAGGTGGGTGATAAGCACACAGTGTAAGGATAGTTGTGAAGTGCTTTGGGCAGGTCTGATGTAGCTCCTCGAGGTGAGGTGGCTAAGCAGAGGTGTTGTACTGGCTGGTGGAGGTAAGGCGTGGAGTTGACTGTGAGGTGAGTTTGGAGAGGTGTTCGGGTACCTGTTCATTGTGAGGTCGTTTTGGATAGAGTTTCTGGTAGGCGAAGTAGTTTTGGAGAAGGGCCCTGGTAGTTGGTGGTTGGGAGGTGATTAGGGAGAGGCTGGTAGCGGTGAGTGATATAGAGAGAGGCCCTCTGATGGTCGGTGGGGGTGAACAGTTTTGGGGTCTTCTGCTGACACGTGGGGGTGAAAGGTTTAAGGAGGGGCCTCCTGGAAGCTTCTGGTGGTGAAGTGGTCAGGAAGGGATATTCTGGCAGTGATTGCCTATCACGCACTACCCTAGTAATTGGCTGTAATTACCACGTGGTATCCGGCGGAATGCAAGGGAACTGGGTTACCGGTTGCCGATGACCAGTGTTAGCAGGGTTAGCATGGCTCGGCAGCGGGGCTAACGCGTCCTCCGTCCCTCCCCTGGCAGGGATCTGGCAGAAGCCGCAGGCGCGGGAGTAGCACCTGGACCGGCCCTCGGCGAGCAAGAGGCGGAGCAGACCCAGAAAGAACCACGGCCTGTGCAATAGCAATCTGGTGGACATCTTCTCCAAGGTGCGCATCTTCGGGCTTCGCAAGAGGAGGCTGCGGAGGCAAGGTCAGGCTCCCTCCATACTCCCCTGTCTCTCTGTCTGTCTCTGTCAGCCAACTCTGGAGGGGTGCTGGGCCGGGAGCGGCGCAGCTGCTTCATTCTGTGTTGGTGTCTTTGAGCAGCGCTTTACAACTGGAGGGGTGCGCGCAGCAACAGGGAGCATGGAGCACGGCTCTTTGGCTGTGTGCTCGTGTCTCCGCGTGCACACTCTGAACTCGCGAGAGTCCCTGAAACCAAGCACACACAACGCATCATCCATCCACCTACCTATTCATCTATCTATCTATCTATCTATCTATCTATCTATCTATCTATCTATCTATCTATCTATCTATCTATCTATCTATCTATCTATCTATCTATCTATCTATCTATCTATCTATCTATCTATCGATCTATCTATCTGCCTGCCTGCCTGTCTATCTATATACCTGTCTGTCTACCTGCCTGTCTATTTATCTCATTTACAGACTCCGCTACATCTTTACTCAGTCAACAACATTCTAAGCACTGTATGTTATGTTATGTTAATAAACTTGTAGAGCGCGCGAATGTCCGTAGGTGTCTTGGCACTATATTGGGTATTGCAGTGAGGGAGTAACAGGAAAGAGAAAAAGAATGGCTAGACATTAAAAAGCCAGGCTTTTAACAGTTTCCTAAAAGTCCAAAGAGTGGGAGCCGCTTTGATATGTATAGGTAGAGTGTTCCAGAGTGCCGGGGTTTCAGAGGAGAAACAGCTGCCCCCCCATTTAACTCTCTTGAATTTGGGGCGAGAGATCATCAATGTATTTTTTGATCGTAGATCTCGATTAGGAATGTACCAGGAGAAGGAGTGTCTAAGGTAGCTGGGTCCTGAGTTGTGTAAGGCCTTATAGGCAAGGCAAAGTGCCTTGAACTTAATGCGAGTATCTACTGTGAGCCAATGGAGTTTTTTTATGGATGCTGAAATAGGATGAAATTTGGGCAGATCAAGAACAAGTCTTGCCGCAGCATTTTGAACGCTCTGTAATTTCCTTTTGTACTGCTTCTGGAGCTTGACATACAGTCCGTGACAGTAGTCCAGTTTTGAAAGAACTAAAAAAGAAATTACTGTTTTTCTGGAGGTCAAAGGGATGAAAGGGAGAATCTTCTTAATGATTCGCAACATGTTGAAACTGGATGAGACAACGGAGCAAATATGCTTGTTAAAGTCCAGTTTGTCATCAATGATTACGCCCAGAATTTTTGCTTTTTGAACCGGGGTGGGGAGAGTTCCTAACTCTTTAGGCCAGCAAGCTGGGTTCCAAAAATGAGGTTTATTGCCAAAAAGAATGACCTTGTTTTTTTCCGAGTTAAGTTTAAGGCAATGTTTACCCATCATTTGCTGACTGCTCTCATACAATCATGAAATTTAGAGATGGTAGCATCCAGATTGTTTGAAACTGACACGACAATCTGCGTGTCGTCGGGATATGAAGTGGGAAAGAACCCAATGGATCTGATCAGGGTAGAGAGTTCAGTCACATAGATATTAAAAAGTAGGGGACTCAGGGAAGATCCCTGAGGAACCCCACAGGGGAGGGAGAAACATTTAGATGTAAAATTCTCCATCATAACCGACTGCTCCATGTCAGATAAAAAGGAACGAAGTAGGTCAAGCTCTTTGCCTGTAATGCCCATTTTTTTTAGGCGATCAACGAGAGAGGCATGATCGACTGTGTCTAACACCGCCGACAAGTTGAGGAGGACCAGAGCTGCAGATCCTCCGTTATCGAGAATGGTTCTGAGTTCATCAGTCGTTTTTATTAAGGCCGTTTCTGTGCTATGTTCGGCCCTAAAACCGAATTGGGCAGGGTCCAATAACTGATTGTCTTGAATAAACTGAGTCAGTTGTAGATTGATGAGTCACTCTACTATCTTTGCTGGAAAAGGCAATCTAGAGATAGGACAATAGTTAGCTGGTTTATCGGGGTCTAAATTCGGTTTCTTGAGGAGTGGTAGGATGGACGCCTTTTTCCATGGTTTTAAAAAAATTCCAAAACTGAACATCCCTTTGAATATGTTGGCTTGATACGAGGTGATGGGGATAGGAATCATTTTGTTTTTGTAGTCACTGTAGTTGGTGACCAGACCGCAAAGAGATAAGTGATCATATTAGCTGGAAAACGTGCTATCAATTCCTGACACTATAAAACAACAGTGGTCCATCTAATACTCACAAACCTTGCATTGTAATTGCATTTATATAGCGCTTACTACGTATCTATGTCCTTTAAGAATATTGATCTGTCCATCCTCACCACACTTTGTAGGAGCACTGTAGGCAAAACTAGACAAGACAACAATCACTTAACCCTGGCATAGAAATCCTAAGCAACGAGTGAGTGATTTGTCAAATTTCAATACAGAACAAGTGACCTGGGTGTGTTTTTTATCAGTGCACGTTGGCGCCCATTTATTGAACAAGAGAAAGTGACCAATATCAAAGGTGGAATGCCACAGACACACATAAACACATGCACAACACCTTCACATAAATACATACATACACATACGTGTCATATACACATTGATGATCGAACGTTCAAACCATAAAATGGAGAATTAGGCGAATAAGGCTAAGAGTCGAACTTGTCAGTGAAAGAGCAACACCTGCGTGTTAACCTCTGTGAATGGAAGGATGACCCCAACTTGAAGAAATGCAACCATGATGAACTGTTATTCCTGTGTCCGTTCTCTGTTTCTATCATTTCCTTTTCACCTCGTTCATTCTTGTATTTCCTTATTTTCGCCATAATGCTTCTTTCTTTCTTTTAATTCATCCAGTTTTCATTATTTACCTTCCACCTCATATTTCCTTTGTCTTTACTCTCCTCTCTTTTTCTTTCCATTTCCTCCACCTTCCTTTTTTTCTTTTCATTTTCAGTTTCTTTCCTCCCTTTTTCTGTTCCTTTCCTTTCATTCATTTCCTTCTTCTTCTCGTCTTTATTCTTTCCTTTCTTATTTTTCCTCTTCTGCTTCCCCCTTCATCTTCTTTGTTTGCCTTACCCTCTACTTTAATTTCCTTTTCACTTCTTACCTCTCCCCCTCAAAGCCCCTCTCGCACTCCTCTCCTCATCGTCCCCGCTTGTCCTGCTCATGCGACGTGCGCGCGGACAGAAGACGCTTGAGTTCAGGGCGTGCGCTGTAAGCCCTCTCAGGGAAGAAGCTTCCGTTGGTGCAGCAGGTGCAGTGGCACTG
The DNA here is from genome assembly GCA_963921515.1 of Calotriton arnoldi. Classification (NCBI taxonomy): domain Eukaryota; kingdom Metazoa; phylum Chordata; class Amphibia; order Caudata; family Salamandridae; genus Calotriton; species Calotriton arnoldi. The sequence continues at coordinate 1,407,616 of CAWUFW010002393.1, read as the reverse complement.
GGGCACAGCGGCCCGAGGGCCCTACTGAACCCTGATCCTGATCATTTCTGTATTTCACAATTCAAACAGCGCTCACTAGGCCCATTTCCATCCTTGCACCTGGGCCCAGGACACACTGGTTCCGCCTCTGAAGCCCACCCCATGAACGCTGTCTTCGGAACAAACCCACCCAAAATAACGCACGCCTGTGCAGTCAGCGGTGTCACCGACGGCTTGTGTAGTGGTTTAAAACCAAGCACGTTAAAGTGTAATGCCAAAATGCACGTGTAGACCTCCACGCCCCCACCAGCTCGCCCCAAATCACAAACTGGAGTGGCACCCTTCACAAATGCACCTCATACCTCTCATCTGCCTCTCAGGCTCACCGAAGAGTGGTGTTTTCTGCAGTTCCTAATACAAGTTGGTGACCAGCCAGTTGCCAAATGCTTCCAATTTTGGACAATCTGGTGCAGTTACCTTCGCCCAAGATCACTCGTTGCAGTGGAGCAGGGAAGCTTGGATAAGACCAGAAGGACACGGTCTTCTCACCTAGTGAGCTTTCACAGGTGGTGTTGTGTAGTTTCCCTTATACAAGTGGGACGTCTTGTGGTATCTGGGGGCACAGGGGAGTAGTAGCACCCTCCTCCCACCCCATCTCGCACACTTACGCAGATCACGTACCCTAGAGGGGTCTTGGTGGTGTAACCGTCAGATGCCAGTGTGACATCAATACACACCACTTCCAATTCCCACCTAGAAACAGCGAGCGCTGGTTCATAATAACTTCTAGGAGCTAGTCATTTCTGCTTTCTTGTGTCTTCAGAGAATTCAGAAACCCGCCCTCATCTTTTTCTTAAGAAACAGGTCCGATAGCTGGGTGGGTTAATGCGGAGGTATACCAACCATGAAGAGACTGCAGACGCATTGCACACGTACGGCAGCTATATCTAGTCAGGCTCAACTTGACTGTCCCAGCCTCTCATCTTCCGAAGTCGATAAAATCAGCGCCGCTGACTTGGTTAAAGGCCAGCTGCTCCTCACTTGGCCGTGGCAACAGCAGGATGTGCGCTTGAATAAATCTTCCCCGAACGGGGACAGAGTGTGAGTGATGAGACCTTTCATAGGCGGGAAGGTAGCCTCGCTTGTGACATGCGAAGACAGCGCCAGCTGGGAGGGTAAGAAGGCGATGGGCCTGATTCACAGAACTAACTTACGCCAAAAACGTAAAGTTAGTACTTTTTGGTATTCACAGAATACACTTACTCATTTTGGTATTCACAGAATGAACTTACTCATTTCGGTATTCACAGAAGTTAGTAGTCCTAACTTTAGGACTCCTAAATGCCTTCTGTGAATACCGAAAGTCTTAAAGTTAGGATTTTTCTCAGTTTAGGAAAATCCTAACTTTAAGACTTTAGGTATTCACAGAAGGCATTTAGGAGTCCTAAAGTTAGGAGTCCTAACTTTACTACTCCTAAACTGAGAAAAATCCTAACTTTAAGACTTTTCGGTATTCACAGAAGGCATTTAGGAGTCCTAAAGTTAGGACTACTAACTTCTGTGAATACCGAAATGAGTAAGTTCATTCTGTGAATACCAAAATGAGTAAGTGTATTCTGTGAATACCAAAAAGTACTAACTTTACGTTTTTGACGTAAGTTAGTTCTGTGAATCAAGCCCTGTGTGTTCTATCTGATTAAGGATCCGAGAGCACATCAGTCAAATGAAATAAAGATCACAGAGCCTCCCTCTTATATTTTATATTGTGTAAACGTGGTCCGAGGGCATTAGACGCTTTATGTGGCTACCAGATTTTATGCCCCCGCTAATTTATTGCACATTGCCCCCGGGACCTGGCCCAACCAGGGGCTTATAGAAGACGAAGCGCGGGAGGCCGCGCTTTTTTTTTTTTTCTCGGTCAGATTCGCGCATCTAGCGCGAATTCAGCCATTTTTATTTTAGTTTTTAATGCTTTTTTTGGCTTTGGGTGTCCTTGTGGGACCCCCTGAGCAGGCCTAGGGGGTCAGGGTGTTTGTACCCTGCCCCCTTTTCTTGTTTTTTAATCTTTTTTCTACTGTCTTGTGACTCGGTTGCCAACACATCCTGGTTTGGAGTGTTGGCAGCCAATCAGAATGAAGCTCATGCTCGGGAGGGTTCGCGAATCCTCCTCGTTGCTCAGATATCAATATTTGTATTTTTTTAATTTCTCAGCAACTACTGAACGGATTTACACCATTTAAAAAAAAGGGCGCTTTCTGAACCAAGACCTACCTTTTTGCCAAATTTGGTGTAATTCCGTTCAGCAGTTCAGGCTGTAGCCTGTTCCAAAATTCCTATGGAAATTAATTTGGGGAAAATGCGTTTTGGGACCCCCCTTTTTTCTCGGCCCGTACTTGACGAATCACCCCCAAACTTTCACAATAGGTCATTAGTTTGGAAAATTCCGTGAAGATTCGTCAAACGGCGCCAAAGATATTGGCAAAAGAAAAACGCTTTTGAATAGAAACAAGGTCCTAACTATAACTACCTACTGGCGACTGCCAGTAGGTAATGTGTATATATATACATATATCCACACAAAATCCAATGCACGGCTCCTTGATTAAAGTAGAAAACAACACTGGAGCCGTGGCCACAATTATAAAGCGTGTTTATTGACAACACTAGGTCCGACGCGTTTCGGAGTTTCCTCACTCCTTTGTCACGGGCAAGAGTAAGTGAATCGTCAGTTTCATTTAAAGCAACAGTGCTGATAACGTGCAATGAATATAGAAGACATACTAATGTTCATCATCTTGACCAATAAAGTTTCAGTAACATTAATCAAACATTTGGAAAATTTGAAAATTGGAAAAAGTGACGGAAGCATGATAGTAAATTAATACATAACCACTTAGAATTACTAGTCAAATGTATCGACTCAACAAGCTCAGTGTTGACGCAAACTGAAATAAAATTCATATGTGTCCTCGCACATGTTAGATTGCTTACAACTGAACATGATTTCATAATGATTCAATAAAACATGATAAGTCTCATTGCGGATAAATTACTGTGTCTCAGTGTATCATTCATTGCTAGGTATAATCATCCTGATAAATATCGGAGATCACCTCCTGTATAGTATAATATATTCTGCTCAACCTCAATAAAGCCCTGGTGGGCATATGATCAATTCGACAGTGTAATTTCACAAACCTCATCATGATAAAATACATAATTGATTAATAAAATAATGAATAAATAGTGGGCATACCTATATTATGACCGTTGAATTAAGCCTATAATCGAAGATATTTAAAACTTCAAAAACCTCAAAACAAACCCAAGTGGGTTCAACGTTATCTATAGCGTCTGAACCCGCATATACTGATGGTTCTTCAGCAATAAATCCCAGAAAAGTCATGCTCAAGTGAGCCTAAGTGTCTCGTTGCATAAGTTAAGCTGTGCAAGACATTTCAAATTCATGCTTCTCATCATTCCCATTCGTCATCTGTAAAAAATCAGACAAAGATGATGATATTAAAAACAATAAAAAATAAAACATAAAAAGTGCACTTATCGTAAGTGTAACTGAACACAGAATCTTTAAAGACAGAACAGGAGATCATATAAACTTACAAATGGGAACATCATAAATGTACGGACATCTCTTCATCAAGATTCAGCCCTGTAAGGGCTAGAGTGTTGAAATTAATAATCATTTTTGATTCATTCCTCCTAAGTTCCATAGTTCTATTGCCCCCCCTTGACCTTGGTGGAATACAGTCAAGAACACAGAATCTTAGAAGGTTGGAATTTTGGTTGTGGTGCTCACTAAAGTGTCGGGCAACAGGATAAACTTTATCATTCTTCTTTATTGCCCTGAGATGTTCTAACACTCTCTTTTTACCTTTATGGATGGTGCTGCCTATATAAAATTTATTGCAGGGGCACCTTAATGCATAAACAGCGTATTCAGTATTGCAGTTCACATGTTTGTTAATCACAAAGGGAGCCTTGTCATTGCAGAGTTTGATGGATTTGCAACTTGTACTAAACTTGCAAGCTTTACATTGATTGCACGTAAAAAAAAACCTTAATGTCCTTACGTTTTGTATTACCCAGCAACATATTTCTACTCAAACTGTCGCGCAATGAACGGGGTTTTCTAAATGTGAGGGACGGATATTCGCCCACATGTTCTCTTAAATCATCATCATTCCTTAAGACCTGCCAAAACTTTTTCAGACTTTTCCTGATCTCCCAGGCTTGACTGGTATACTTCGTAATGAACCTAATCGGCTCTTTTTTCTTTACCATATTCATGCAAGCTTTGGGAAACAATAAATCATCCCTGTTGATTTTCTCAACTTTTTCAGTGGCTTCTTTGATAAGATTTTTATTGTATCCCCGTGCCAGGAATCTATTAGTCATGATCAGTTTTTCCGTTTGATAGCTCTCATCTGTGCTGCAATTCCTCTTGGCTCTCAATAGTTCGCCAAAGTTCGTGACAAAGGAGTGAGGCAACTCCGAAACGCGTCGGACCTAGTGTTGTCAATAAACACGCTTTATAATTGTGGCCATGGCTCCAGTGTTGTTTTCTACTTTAATCAAGGAGTCGCGCATTGGATTTTGTGTGGATTTATGGGGGTGGCTACCCTTGCCGTGTGCCCGCCGTAAAAGTGGCTTGGGTTTAGCCAAACAAAACTGTGGATATATACATATATATATATATAAATATGAAGTCCTCCAATTACCAGAATAGTAAAAGCAGGAAGCGGCACACCAGGAGACAGCACAATTATTTTATTGTGCACCAAAGTTAAGGACGACGCGTTTCGGCCTGTTGCCTTTATCAAGTGATTTCCTGAACAGCAAATTCCCATAAAAATAGACTGCAAGGATCATGGACATAGAAAACATACTTTGCCATCCCGTGAGTTGTTATTATCCACAGCAATCTTAAAAAACAATACATCAATAAATGCATGTAAATTCATTTTTAAATAATAACCAATTCCTGCTAATTCTATATGCAATTACACTTGACCCTTATCCTGAGTGCAGAATCCAATGAAGTTTTGGTTACGATGCCGACCTACCATAACAATAACAATGGAGTGGCTGCAAGGATCATGGGCGTAGAAAACCGAGAAATCTGTAATTGAATTCCTCAAACTATTGCCCAATTAATTAAAGGAGTACGAAGACACAATCAAGATCAAGAAACAATGCAAGTTCCTTAGAGACAAAAGGGACTATGCTGAAGGACGGATCCTAACTTACGCTAAGCGTTTCGATTGGGCACAGAGAAACTTTAGGTCCTCATATAACAATGGGCAAGGAGAGGCACTCTCGACAGGATCAAGTTTGGATTTGAGCATGGACTCGGAAGATCGCAGTACGGTTGTCCCTTTAGTTGTGCGTCCCCTAACATTCCTCCATGAGTTCCAAATTCTCAAACAGAAAAAAGAACAAAACTAAGCAGACAAACCCCCAACAAGGGGCAGAGGAAGAGGCAAAGGTCCAAAAAGAGGAAGAGGACAAGGAACAAAAAAAGACTCAGAATGAGAAAAAGAAGGGGAGGGAGAACGCAACACACAATGCAAGAAATGGAAGACCCCACACAAAATACATCTATCATTAACTTATCATCCAGAACATTAACAGCAGAGGAAATATCAGTATTACAGTTGGGTTTATCATTCTGCCCTACGAATGACTTCAATTACATCGATACTCGCATAGATCTGTTCTTGTTTATTCGCAAACTTAAGCTGATGAAATTATTTAAGATGGCAATCGGGTCCAAAAAACCATCGAGAGGACAAGACAATATTACAGCTGACACCGACTTGCAAATAAGAGACATTGATCTAATATGTGATTTGCATGATTTGGAAACTGGCAATGAACGAAGCCAGGAAAGAGATGTCAATTCAATTCTGGAAAATCTGGGCTTAACCACCAATCAGGTCAGCCACAGTGGACTAAAAATGAAATCAAGATACAATCCCAATGTCTCCTATGATAATATTGAAGCATACAGTTCTGCAGTTATAGTGGAATTGATGAAAATGCGAAATAAAATCCAGAATACAAAACGTGACAACTTATCGAAAATTCAAAGAAGAGGAATCAATGGATTGGAAAAAGACCAAAATATCATCATTAAGCCCTCCGATAAGGGGGGCAATGTTGTGATTATGGATATGAGCATGTACAGAGCTGAAGCAATGAGACAATTGGCAGACGTGTCATGCTATGAGCAAATAGATTGGGAGAAGTATAAACGAACTATAAAGGATTATCATGACCTTCTGGAAAATTGGCATCAAAGAGGATTATTGGATATTGATGAATATAGATTTTTAAGAACTGAGAATCCACGAATTCCCTGTCTGTACTTTCTTCCAAAGAGTCACAAAGACGCCACTAATCCGCCAGGGCGTCCAATAGTTTCCTCCAACGGGGGACTATTGGAGAATACTTCAATTTTTCTTGATGTTTTCCTCTCAAAATATGTCTTAAATTTAAGATCATATTGTAAAGACATTTCAGACTTTTTGCATAGGATACATGATGTTCAATGGGTGGACAGTTACCTAATGATAGCCTTAGATGTGTGCTCCCTTTATACATGTATCGAGCAAAAAATGGGTGTGGCAGCATGCATGCATTTTCTGAGAAGCAGACACATCAGCTTATGGGAACATAACAAAATGTTAGAGGAGATGATGCTTTACTGCCTAAAAGAGAACATCTTTCTTTTTGAGAAATCTGTCTACCGACAGCGGTCTAGTACCGTGATGGGTACTTGTTTCGCCCCCAGCTTAGCGAACTTGTTCCTAGGCTGGTGGGGGGAACAGACTGACTGGACTGACAACTATGAACGATATACTGACCATATACCCATCTGGATCAGATATATCGACGACTTGTTTTTAATTTGGGACGGGCCCGAATCTTTGGCTTGGGAATTCATTCAGGAATTAGGGGTCAACGATTTAAATCTGAAGTTCACCCATAAAATCAGTCCAAATTATTGTGAGTTTTTGGATGTATGTGTAGAAATCAAGGAGAATAACATCACGACCTGCTTGTTTCGGAAAAAAAACAGCCGGGAATACCGTCTTGCACGTGGCAAGTCACCATCCCATCCCCTTAGTGCAGAGTATCCCCTATGGGGAAATGCTGCATGCTCGCCGTAATTGCAGCACGAATGAAGGATTTCTCACGGAACAGCATACTATAATAACACGCTTCAAGAATAGAGGCTATAAAGACAAAGTCTTAGCTAAAGCAAAAGACAAAGTTAACAGTAAAACACAGAGGGATTTGCTGTTTAGTCTGCCAGCCAGAAAAGATCAGGACCACACTCAAGCAGTGAATGAAGTCCCCAAAATGGAAACCACCTTTAGTAGAGGAGCGAGGGCACTAAGAATAGCCATGAAAGCACATTGGAATCTCCTAGTGGCAGACCCAGTAATAGGCAAACATGTGGGCAGAACACCCCGAATAACCTATAAACGACCTAAATCTTTGAGGGACCGCCTGGTACACAGTTACTCCCAGGATATCACGACTACTCAGTGGTTAAGAGTACCCAAAGGCTTCACAACATGTGGAGCATGTAAAGCCTGCAGGAATGGAAAAAACTGTAAAAAATACTTGACAGGAGCAGGCATTACAAAAAACATCTCTCAACCCATCAATTGTAACAGTGATTTTACTGTCTACTTGCTGGAGTGCCCTTGTGGCCTCCAGTACGTAGGCAGTACAAAACTTCCATTAAAAGTAAGAATTTTACAACATCTTCGCGCTATAACCAACCGTGATTTTAATTATCCGGTTGCTCGGCATTTTGCCGATAAACATAAGAGGAACAATAGCTTTCTCCAATTTTTTGGAATTGATAGGATTCCATCACATATCCGAGGGGGAGATAGGGAGAAGAATCTTCGGATTTGCGAGTCAAGATATATTATTGACTTAAACTCCAAAACTCCCAAAGGATTGAACAGTGGCGAGGAGCTTGCAACGCACATTGGCTGCTAATCCTGCGCTGTGAATCAGTTGGCTGCTCTTTTCTATTATTTTAATTTTTTATTTATTTACTGTATTGTAGTAATTTTTTGTCACTCTTTCACAATTTTAATGCAGGAATACAGAGTTGGAGCGCCCATTGTTGTATTTATGATCCAAATATTGGTATCATAAAGTAGTACATTGGTACACATTTGTGACGTACTACATGGGTTCCAGGCACAAACTGGCATCCGGTAAACAGTCTCAGCATTCCGCTCAGTCTCCAGCTTTTTTCACCAGTGTTAGGGGACACTCACTCACTTTAGTCCCATTCACCACATGCACCATAAACAGGCTTATTCCTGATTTTAGATCTAGAAGTCATAGCACGATATACAGGGACATCGTAATGATGAAGGGTAGATTGTAAAGGTACAGTACCACCCACTGATGTTCCTGTTAGATACTATGTCATATATTGGCCCCGGGAGACTGGCAGGCTCATGCATCTTATACCTTAATCAGACCATACTGTGGGTGATTAGTAGCATTGTACTTAATCATGCAGGCATTTGGCTGTTGAATTCGAGATTGCAACGATATCACATGACTCGTATTATGCAGAATATGAAATGGTATTTTATCAACCTTGTAGTCATTGACCATTTGAATTGAAAAAACTTTATTTAGTGTGCGGATCATATTCATTGTGATGCTTTTATGGATTGAGATGTCATGAAATATGCACCAGAATTATGCAACAATGTTAAATGACTCGAATCATGTTGAATTATGTTGAATATGAAACTAATGTGTATCGTACATTTCATTTGCATGCCAGTTTGTGGTCATGACAAAACGTTATTGTATTCCGCACTTAGGATACCAAGGGTCATGGTAAATGCACAAGGAATTTGCAGGCATTGGACAGCATTTTAAAATGAATTTAGATGCATTTAGTGCCTTGTATATACACATTTTTTAAGATTATCGTAGATATTAACAATTCTATGCCCATGATCCTTGCAGCCACTCCATTGTTATGGTAAGTCGGCATCGTAACCAAAACTTCATTGCATTCTGCACTCAGGATAAGGGTCAAGTGTAATTGCATATAGAATTAGCAGGAATTGGTTATTATTTAAAAATGAATTTACATGCATTTATTGATGTATTGTTTTTAAGATTGCTGTGGATAATAACAACTCACGGGATGGCAAAGTATGTTTTCTATGTCCATGATCCTTGCAGTCTATTTTTATAGGAATTTGCTGTTCAGGAAATCACTTGATAAAGGCAACACGCCGAAACGCGTCGTCCTTAACTTTGGTGCACAATAAAATAATTGTGCTGTCTCCTGGTGTGCCGCTTCCTGCTTTTTACTATTGTGGTAATTGGAGGACTTCATATTTATCTTTAATACGGCTGCTGTCACTGTCAAGCTGGCACCGACGCCGCAGGCTGGGAAAAGCTAAGCACAGCGACTTCTTTGACGTATATATATATATATATATATATTATCTACTGGCAGTCGCCAGTAGATAGTTATAGTTAGGACCTATTTTCCATAGGAAATCCGCGACATTCTATTTGAAATAACTCTTGCGTCGGTTGACGAATCTTCGCGAAATTTTCAAACTTTATGGCCCGCTCCCATCCGCTCCTACCCTGAAATTCTCAGGGTGATTCGTCAAGCGAGGGCCGAGAAAAAAGGGGGGTCCCAAAACGTGTTTTCCCCATTCATTTTCCCATAGGAAACTTTAGACACGGCTACAGCCCGAACTGCTGAACGGAATTACACCAAATTTGGCAAAGAGGTAGTTCTTGGTTCAGAAAGAACCCTTTTTGTTAAATGGTGTAAATCCGTTCAGTAGTTGCGGAGAAATTAAAAAAATAAGAGTCAAAAAATCAATTTCCCATAGGAAACTTTAGACACGGCTACAGCCCGAACTGCTGAACGGAATTACACCAAATTTGGCAAAGAGGTAGTTCTTGGTTCAGAAAGAACCCTTTTGTTAAATGGTGTAAATCCGTTCAGTAGTTGCTGAGAAAATCAAAAGTAAAAGTACATATATATCTATGGGCACGGAGGATTCGCGCACCCTGAGCGCACCCTGCGCGCACCGTCCCGATCACGAGCTGCATGCTAATTGGCTGTCAACATTCCGATTCAGGAAATGTTGGCAGCCATTTTGTCCCTCGGTAGAACCGAGGGACAGAAACAAGTGCGCAAAGCGAACAAAGGGGGCAGGGTAGAAACACCCTGACCCCCTAGGTCTGCTCAGGGGGTCCCACAAGGACCCCCTGCGCAGAAAAAAGCATTTAATAAAAAAAAAAAAATCGGCAGGATGCGCTCAAGGTGCGCGGATTCTGCCGATAAAAAAAAAAATCGAAGGGCGGTCTCCCGCGCTTCGATTGTATTTTGCCCCCGGGTGGCCCAAGTCCCAGGGGCATGGTGGGGGGGTTAAATTTATGTATGGGGGGCCTCAAAGGGCCCCCAAGCCCCGGGGACCGCCATCCCCCGGGGCTTTCTTTTTAAAATGGTGCAGGAGGGCTCTGAGCCCTCCCGCAGCCCCGGGGACCACCACCTCCCCGGGGCTTCTTTTTTTAAAAACTTTTTCCTGTGTGGGGGGGGCTCGAACCCCTCCACACGCCCCGGGGACCGCCACCTCCCCGGGGCACTAACAAATTAAAATGGGGGTCCAATTTGGACCCCCGAAGCCCCGGTGACCACTACCTCCCCGGGGCTTTGCTGATGTGGGGAGGGGGGCCGCGCGGCCCCCCTCCTGGAGCCTGTGGTGGCCCTGGGGACTGCCACCCCCAGGGCCGGCTCCTGCAGTGTCCCGGGTGCCTACCCCCGGGACACTGCTGTTTGCAATGACAGGACGGGAGCCTCGCGGCTCCCGTCCTGTCATTGCAAACTGCTTTGGATATTGGAAGAGAGAGCAGGGAAACCTGCTCTCGCTTCCAATATCCAAAGACAATTGCTTTCCACACGGGGAGCAGCATGTTAGCTGCTCCCCGTGTGGAAAGCAATGCCGGCTCCCTTAGGACACGGGGAGCCGGCGGGACTGTGGGGGTTTGGGGACCCCCACAGTCCCCAACCAGAGGCCAGGCCCCGGGGATGGGGTCCCCGGGGCCATAAGTGGCCCGGGAGGGGGCCACGCGGCCCCCCTCCCCAGAAATTATTTTAAAAAGGCCTGCCCCGGGGGATGGGGTCCCCGGGGCAAAGGAGGCCTGAGGAGGGGGGCCACGCAGCCCCCTCCTTAAAAAGGAATGTTAAAGTGTGGCCATGCCCCGGGGATGGGGTCCCCGGGGCAGTTTCGGCCAGGGGAGGGGGGCCACGCGGCCCCCTTCCAGTTTAATTTTAATTTAAAAAAAGGGGGTAAGGCCCTGGGGGATGGGGTCCCCAGGGCCCAAAAATAAGAAAAAGGAAGGGGGCCACACAGCCCCCTTCAGTGAAAAAAAAAAAATGATCGGGCCGCAGGCCCCGCCCCTTCCTTCACCACTTGCAAACGCGCCCCTGGCGCGTTTGCAGATGCGGAAGTAATTCCCCTTGAATACTGGGGGTCCCTGGGGCCAACTAGCCCACCAGGAACCTCCAGTATGCGCCAGGGGCTGCGTTGCAGAGAGGTGTACAGAGGCCACGCCCCTTTATACACCTCTCTGCAACGCAGCTCTGTGGCGCTTTTGGAGGTACATGGTGGGCTAGTTGGCCCCCAGGAACCCTCAGGATTCAAGGGGACTTAATCCCCCAACTTAAAACGCACCACGGGCGCGTTTGCACAGTGGTGAAGGGAGGGCGGGGCTTCAGGTGACATGTGTGCAAACAGGCCCCGTGGCGCGTTTTAAGATGGGGAATTAAATCCCCTTCAATCCTGAGGGTCCCTGGGGCCAACTAGCCCAACAGGTACATCCAGAAAGCGCCACAGAGCTGCGTTGCAGAGAGGTGTAAAAGGGGTGTGGCCTCTCTACACGTCTCTGCAACGCAGCCCCTGGCGCATACTGGAGGTTCCTGGTGGGCTAGTTGGCCCCTAGGGACCCTCATGATTCAAGGGGACTTAATCCCCCAACTTAAAACGCGCCACGGGGCGCGTTTGCACAGATGTCACCTCAGGCCCCGCCCCTCCCTTCACCATTGTGCAAATATTCCTCTAAAATCTGCCGAACTACGAATTCGGATTTACTCACCTGTTATCAGGAGAGACCTCAGTGCTGCATCTTTCAACCCAGTACTAATCCTGAAAAGTAATTTTAACCGTACTTACCAGTAACTTGAATTTCCTTCCATAGGATATCATTGCCTGCATTTTTGCTGAAAAAGTTTCTAAGTGTTGATTTTTGAAACATACAAATATTCCTCTAAAATCAGCCGAAATACGAATTCCGATTTACTCACCTGTTATCAGGAGAGACCTCAGTGCTGTATCTTTCAGCCCAGTACTGGTCCTGAAAAGTAATTTTAACCGTACTTACCAGTAACTTGAATTTCCTTCCATAGGCTAACATTGACTGGTTTCACTTGGAAATTCTTCTAAGTGTGGAGTTTTGGAACTTTAAAATATTCCTCTAAAATCAGCCGAAATACGAATTCCGATTTACTCACCTGTTATCAGGAGAGACCTCAGTGCTGCATCTTTCAGCCCAGTACTGATCCTCAAAAGTAATTTTAACCGTACTTACCAGTAACTTGAATTTCCTTCCATAGGATATAATTGTCTGCTTTTTGCTGAAAAAGTTTCTAAGTGTTGATTTTTGAAACATACAAATATTCCTCTAAAATCAGCCGAAATACAAATTCCGATTTACTCACCTGTTATCAGGAGAGACCTCAGTGCTGTATCTTTCAGCCCAGTACTGGTCCTGAAAAGTAATTTTAACCGTACTTACCAGTAACTTGAATTTCCTTCCATAGGCTAACATTGACTGGTTTCACTTGGAAATTCTTCTAAGTGTGGAGTTTTGGAACTTTAAAATATTCCTCTAAAATCAGCCGAAATACGAATTCCGATTTACTCACCTGTTATCAGGAGAGACCTCAGTGCTGCATCTTTTAGCCCAGCACTGACCCTGAAAAGTAATTTTAACCGTACTTACCAGTAACTTATATTTTCTTCCATAGGAATCCATTGTCTGGTTTTCAGCTGAAAAGTTTCAAAGTGTCGATTTTCACAAACTACAAATATTCCTTAAAAATCGCCTGTATGACTTAAACACATTCTTTCAACTGTTTACAGGAGATGCACCAGTGCTGGATCCAGGATCCAACACTGAGTAAGAAAAAGTAACGATAACAGTTTTTACCTGCTAAGTGAATTTCCTTCCATAGGATAACATTGGTGATTCTATGAGAAAAAGTTTCTAAGTGTCAACTTTTAAAATACAATAATATTCCTTAAAAATCACTACTGTAACCAAAACGCTTTTACTCAACTGTTTACAGGAGATGTCCCAGGACTGAATCTAGGATCCAGTCCTGTGGTTAGAAAAGTAATCCATAAAGTAACTAATTGCATTTAACTAGAAATTCACATTGAGCTGAATGTTGCATTGTGTTTGAAAATGTGTTGCCCATTGCAACAACTGTAACTACTGTACTTAAAAGTCTATTGCCTATGTGCAAAGTATTTAAACTAAAGTAATTCATTCTGAGAAAGTATTTTTTGTAATGTATAATGTAATTACAATGTAATTTAAAAAATAAAATATGTAAAAAAAAATGTTTCTAAAAATGTAGTACATCAGTATGAAAAAAATAAATATAACAATTAATACATTTAAAAATTGTCATTTACAAAACCTTTGAAATTCACTGAAAAAACCGTAGGTTTCAGACATGTTATAGTTAGGAATTAGCATTTAAAAAACCTTTGAAATTCACTGAAAAAACCATAGGTTTCAGACACGTTATAGTTAGAAATTAGCATTTAAAAACCTTTGAAATTCACTGAAAAAACCATAGGTTTCAGGCACGTTATAGTTAGAAATTTGCATTTAAAAACCTTAGAAATTCACTGAAAAAACCATAAGGTTTTAGGGACAGTTATAGTTAGTTGGACATTGCACTCGTACAAAACCCGTGAAATTCCCCGTTATAGTTAGTTCAGGTAACTATAACTCGCGCCCCGCAATGCACTGCTGATGACGTCACATATTACATCACTTATGACATGGTCAGTGACATCACTGATGACATCACTGATGACATCTCAAATGACATCACTGATGACATCACTGATGACATCATCCATGTGAGAATTTAATGCATCTTCTCACACCCTAATATAAGTTTTGAAACACCCACTCTAAATTACAGACTGCCATTCTCAAAACCATACACACTCCAATACCAATAAGTACATACCCACTCACTGATTCTTAGGTCTACACACACACATCTACTCACTCACCCGTACAGTCACTCATACTTACAGTCACTCAGTACAGGACTATCATATGCACTCATACACCTATATAAACACTCACACAACGCAACTCATCCATAGAGGTATTCACACACCTAGTCAGTCATGCAAATAATTAATCACACTCCAATTTACTCACCTATACAGTTATACACACCAGCTCACTTACTCATAAAAATACTAGCACATTCTTACGCTCCTATGCAATCACTGATGCAAGCACACACTCATCCATATAGCCACTCTCACAATCACACCCTCTCACTTATAGCCATTTATATACTCCAACACACATATATACTGCCTTTCACATATGTAGTTACTCACACATGTACCACTGAGATATACATTCAATCACTAACACCCCCATACACACACTCACCCACCCATACAGTCCATCACAGACGCACTCTTGAAACCATGCACCCAGTGAATCACCCACTCACACATCTATGCACAGAGTCACACACACCCCACCCACACAAACACTGAGGCACCCATACAGATACTCAGAGAACCAATCCATAACCCATATAGACACTCATTTAGCTAGTCAGAAACCCATGCAGTTGCTTACACAACAACAGACAGACGGATACAGACATTCACACAGTTTAGTCACTCACCCATGCATCCAGTAAGATACGTTTAATCACTCACTTATAGACTCAGTCACGCACCTACTAAATCATCTATTCAGGCGCTTCTACACCCACTCATTCTTCAATACGCCTTTCCCTAAATATATTAAACATATTTAAACTTTACAGAAACACACAGTCACTGGATGATGTCATCAGTGATGTCATCAGTGATGTCATTTGAGATGTCATCAGTGATGTCATCAGTGATGTCACTGACCATGTCATGAGTGATGTAATATGTGACGTCATAAGCAGTGCATTATGGGGCGCGAGTTATAGTTACCTGAACTAACTATAACGGGGGAATTTCACGGGTTTTGTACGAGTGCAATGTCCAACTAACTATAACTGTCCCTAAAACCTTATGGTTTTTTCAGTGAATATATATATATATATATATATATATATATATATATATATATATATATATATATATATATATATATATATATATATACACATATTATCTACTGGCGGTCGCAAGTAGATAGTTATAGCTAGGACCACGTTTCCATAGGAAAAGCGTTTTTTGATTTCCTTATAACTTTGGCGTCGTTTGACGAATGTTTACGAAATTTTCCCAAAAACTTCTCTTTTCAGATCAGCTCCTATGTTGAAAGTTTGGGAGTGATTCGTCAAGGGGGGGCTGAGAAAAAAGGGGGGTCCCAAAACATGTTTACTCCATGCAATTTCCATAGGAAACTTTAGACAAGGCTACAGGTCAAACTGCTGAACGGAATTAAGTCAAATTTGGCAGGGAGAAAGGTCTTGGTCCAGAAAGCACGCTTTTGTTTAAATGGGGTAAGTCCGTTCAGTAGTTTTAGAGAAATATCAAAATTTACAGATATCAATATTTGAGAATTCTGACATCTGATTGGGTGAGGCGTTACGAGCACGAGCGTGCGGCTCATTGGCTGCAAACTGTTGAAACTAGGTAGTGTTGGCAGCCATTTTGTGACTGAGTTGAAAGGCGTAGGGGAAAAATAAGAGAATAATTGTATATGAGGGTATAGTAGGAACACTGTGGTCTTAGTTTAAGCAGTCTGTACGGTGCAGAGGCAGGGAGTTTGAATGTTGCGTAGGCCGAGGAAATTACGTCCGCAGAACAACGGTGCGTGGTATTGCTGCAAGGTTGCGTAGGCTCTGGAAATCCCATCGGGAAAACAATGTGCTGTATTGCGGAAAGCAGTGTGTAGGGTGCACACACAGTTAGTGTGAATGTTGCGTAGGCTGTGGAAATGCGTAGGCTGTGGAAATCACGTCCGCAAAACAACGATGCGCGGTATTGCGGCAAAGTTCAGTAGGCTGTGGAAATCATATCGGGAAAATAACAATGCGCCGTATTGCAGCCTTCCTTTACCTTCCTTTAATATAATGCGCAGTAATGTTTACTTATAATGCAGTGTTCACTTTTATCACGGACAGTGAACAAAATTAACGTTTAATAGGCTGAGGTGTTCCAAGAACGAGCTCAATGTTCATTGGTTGCGAACCATTAAAAGTAAAAGTGTTGCCAGCCATTCCCTCCCCCTGCGTGGAGTAGCAAGGACATCTGATTGGCTCACATGTTCCAAGCAGGACCTTCCAGAGGTTAATGTTCATTGGCTGCGAACCATTGAAAGTAGAAGTGTTGCCAGCCATTTCCTCCCCATCCGCGGAGTAGCAGGGACATCTGATTGGTTGACGTGTTCCAAGCAGGACCTTCCCAAGCTTAATGTTCATTGACTGTAAACGATTGAAAGTAGAAGTGTTGCCAGCCATTCCCTCCCCCTCCGCGGAGCATCAGGGACATCTGATTGGGTAATGTGTTCCAAGCAGGACCTTCCCAAGCTTAATGTTCATTGGCTGTGAAGCATTAAAAGTAGAAGTGTTGGCAGCGATTCCCTCCCCTCTGCGGAACACCATGGACATTTTATTGGCTAAAGTGTTCCTAGTACAAGTTTGCTCATTATTGATTGGGAAGGTTTCACTGTTGTGAAGCGTTTTGTGACGCACTTCAATGGAGTACGGGAAAACAAAGTAGTAGCGGGGAGGGTAGGAACACTATTTACTCTGTAAAGTGGTCACAAGGTGGTGAACAGGGATTGTGAAGGTAAATTTTTTTTAAATATATTTTAAGGGCCATTTATATAATTGGCGTGGGGTGTACAAATCACGGCGGGAAAATAACAGAGTGTGTTGCGGTCTTCTTTTTATTAAGTTTGCGGGTGGGATACTTCCCAGTAGCACTATTTACTTAGAATGTGGTGTTTACTTTTCTGACGGGGAGGTGTGGTTGCGCAGCAAAAATTTCAGTCTAGGTTTGAAACAGTTTTTATTAAGCAATTACAAATAAATTTTCTTCGAAAAGTGAAGCTGTATATATCAAAGAGGTAACAAATAAAAACGCAATTCATAAAATATCCCTTAAGCGTGGCCACACCCTCCCTTTTTTTCTGCTATTGTTTGTAAAAGTGTTGCCCCATATTCTTGATAATATAAGAGGGCATGAGTTACTTTTAGATAAAGTAGAAAAGAAGTGCTACAAGAAACACTCCCGCACTACATCATCTCAGGTCACAAGAACAATAACAAGTAAAAAACTGTTAAACACAAATGACTTTATATTACATAGAAAGGTACGCTTCATCATTTTTTACAATTTCTATTCTGTAGAACTCTGGAAAGTTCAGTCGTAGTGCTTAGAGGTCGCTCACTGCTCCGCTCACAAATCACGGACTCATTTAAGAACATATAGGATAGTAGTAATATATACACTACTATTCCTATCAATTCTATAGGGAGAACGAGAATAGGAACCACAACAGAGAAAAAGAGAAATACCAAAAAATCATTCAAAAATGTAGGATTTATCAAAGGTATTCAGTAAGAAAGTGTCTATGCAAAAATTTTTTTTTAAACTGCAATTTCGAAAAATATTCTCACTGTAAAAATATCTGATCAAGTAAGTTAAAAGGTCAGTAAGCTGTATTTCAGATGGTTTACTCCTGGCGGCGACAAATCTCCAATTCCTGTTGTGTGAAAATATGACACTCTACTACAATATAGAGAGTGACACTGATGCCACATAAAAAGGAAAAGGAAAATAAAGTCATGAACACAAAACAAGATCAATAACGAAATACTTTGCAGCGGTGAATATGTTCAGAGCTTCTTTTATCCAGGACTTCGAAATCTTTCATCTTTGCGCCAACGGGTCATAAACTCCTCTGAGATCATAATGACTGTGAATATTACAATATACATACTCACACTATATGATCCCAAGGGGGAAACAGAGTAAGAACCAGAAGCTGCTGATGTTACATATAAATCTTTAGTCTTCGCGCCGCACGGGTCATAAACTCCTCTGAGATCACAATGACTGTTAATATTTTAATATACATATTCACAGTATATGATCGCAAGGGGGAAACAGAGTAAGAACCAGAAGCTGCTGACGTTACATATAAATCTTTAGTCTTCGCGGCAACGGGTCATAAACTTCTCTGAGATCATAATGGGTGGTTATTATAATATGCATAATCACACTATATGATCCCAAGGGGGAAACAGAGTAAGAACCAGAAGCTGCTGTCGTTACATATAAATCTTTAGTCTTCGTGCCGACGGGTCACCAACACCTCTGAGGTCAAGTACAGTGTCAATATTATAATATACAAAGTCACACTATATGATTTCAAAGGAGCCAGAAAAGGAACAATGTTTGCTGTATTCTGTCTGTTTCTGAAAACAAGCTGCTGACGTTACATATAAATGGCAAAAACAACCAATAACACTTTTTTCTAAATACAAATGTTTAAATATTGACAAATAGCTACGTATTATAAATATCTACTATGCCATAATCAAACAACTTACAACTCTGGAATATGTTTTGTTGCCGCAAAACAAGAATCCGACGCTAGAAAAGGGAACGTGCATCGCAGAATGGACATGCGTAAATAAGTCGCATAAACAAAACTAATCAAACAACGGGTGTGGTTTATATACTTTTTGGTTATTGAGTAGTCTATGGAAGGAAGATGCGGCTCCGCCCATTTAGATGTCACGTTTTACTGTTGACACGTGCTCACGTTTTCACTGTTTAACTTGTGCACATGTTGGGAAAAGTTACAAAATGTGAAGCGGTAATGCTTTCGATTTCGATCCTAACACGTATAAGGTCCTTAATATGTACATAGGTTGGAGAGCTTTAAAACTGTTACCTGGCAAACCGTGTCATTTCCATTCTCATGACTACAAACATCTATTAATTGCCGTAATTCTAAATAGAAGACATTAAAAAAAATCGTTCAGAATAGAAAAAAAAATTACGTGCTAATATTTCTCATCACTATGGTTTTAAAGTAAAAAAATGCCAGCATTTGTAAAGCGTACAGCTACCTCCAGAGAGGTGTCCCGGCTCTCGGGGCGTCGGGAAGATTAAGCAAGGTATTCCCCACAGTGACATAGTGGTGGGCTAACGTGCCGCCGGAGCCGGCAATCGAACTGTGAACGCTGTTGTTCTAAGTCAGGTATCATAGCTGCTGCGTCACATTTTTTCCACACTTATATGTTAATTAGTGCTAATTAAGTTTTAAACATTGTTAAATTATAACTTATAACAGACTACTGTTACAGTTAGTTTTTCACTACAAAAAGTATGTGCGTCTTTTTAAAATTTACTTAAAAACAATATAGGTTTCAGGGACATTGTAGTTACAAATTAGCATTTAAAAAACCATTGAAATTCACTGAAAAAACCATAGGTTTCAGGCACGTTATAGTTAGAAATTAGCATTTAAAAAACCTTAGAAATTCACTGAAAAAACCATAGGTTTCAGGCACGTGATAGTTAGTTGGACATTTCACTCGTACAAAACCATAGAAATTCACCCGTTATAGTTAGTTCAGCTAACTATAACTCGCGCCCCCGCAATGCACTGCTGATGACGTCACATATTACATCATTCATGACATGGTCAGTGACATCACTGATGACATCACTGATGATATCTCAAATGACATCACTGATGACATCATCCACGTGAAAATCTGATGCACCTCCTCACACTCTAATATAACCTTTGATACACCCACTGTAAAATACAGACTACCATTTTCGAAACCATCGACACACCAATACCAGTTACTACGTACGCACTCACTGAATCCTAGGTCTACACACACATCCACTCATTCACCCATACAATCACTCATACATGCAGTCACTCATCAATAAAACACTATCATATGCACTCATACAACTATACAGACACTCACACACCACCACTCATCCAGAGTTACTCACACACCTAGTCAGTCATGCAAAGAATCAATCACACTTCCATTTACTAACCTATGTAGTTATACACACACCACATCACTTATTCAAACAGAAACAAACGCATACTTACTCTCTTATACAATCACTGATACAAGTACACACTCATCCATACAGCCACTCTCACAATCACTGACTCTCACATATAGTCATTTATATACTCCAAATCTCACATACACTGCCTTTTACATATGTAGTTACATGGACATGTACCACTGAGACATCCATTCACTCACCAACACACCCATACACATACTCACCCACCCATACAGCTGTTTCCACATGCACTCTTGAACCCATACACCCAGTGAATCAACCACTCAAACATCTATGCACAGAGTCACACACCTCCCACCCATCCACACACACACTCAGGCACCCATACAAATACTCAGGCAACCAATCGATAACCCATATAGACACTTATGTAGCTACTGACCAATCCATGCAGCAGCTTATACAACAACAGACAGACTGATACAGACATTCACACAGTTTAGTCACTAACCCATGTATTCTGTAAGACACATGTAATCACTCACTTAAACAGTCAGTCACGCACCTACTAAATCCTCCATCCAGACACTTATACACCCACTCATTCTCCAATACACCTTGGCATATATATAATACATATTTAAACTTTAAAGAAACACACAGTCACTGGATGATGTCATCAGTGATGTCATTTGAGATGTCATCAGTGATGTCATCAGTGATGTCACTGACCATGTCATGAATGATGTAATATGTGACGTCATCAGCAGTGCATTGCGGGGGCGCGAGTTATAGTTAGCTGAACTAACTATAACGGGCGAATTTCTATGGTTTTGTACAAGTGAAATGTCCAACTAACTATCACGTGCCTGAAACCTATGGTTTTTTCAGTGAATTTCTAAGGTTTTTTAAATGCTAATTTCGAACTATAATGTGCCTGAAACCTATGGTTTTTTCAGTGAATATATATATACATATATATATATATAGATAGATATATATATATGGGTTTACACTTACCTGTTAGTTTTCTACTATGCATATGCCTTTACCATGCATGCTTTAACAATGGAAATGTAAGCATTTTATAGGTAAGTATAAACCGATTACACACACACAAGCACATATATATGTATATATATATATATATATATATATATATATATATATATATATATATATATATATATATATATATATATATATATATAATTTCACTGAAAGATACAACAGTTACCGAAACATTATAGGTAGGCTAACATTTCACTTACACAAAGTCAGAGAAATTCAGCCGTTATAGTTAATGCGCTAACTATAACTCACGCCTCCACAATGCACTGCTCATGACCTCACATATCACTCATGACATGGTCAGTGACATCACTGATGACAATGCTGATGACATCTCAAAGGACATGGGAGCTCTATATAGGAGCTGCTCTCCACCTACATTTGGGAACTACCCAGAGTTCTCTGCTTCCTATTTTGCTAAATTTATTCAGCACTCTAAGCCTGAATGGGTATTGTTTTATCTTATACTGGGTGCTCCCTTGTGTCTACACAAAGCTATACCTCTATGTAGAGCTCTAATGAGAGTGAAATACATGTCAGGGGTTGCTTTTATGTATTCCAGGTTGGTTTGGATGGTATTTCACCAATCCGAAGCTGTAATACTGTGCCTGGAGTAGTAAAAAGCTTTTGTCATTGTACAGCTCAGCATGGAAAGCACTTTGCTCATTCTATGTTTAAAGATTTTGCTGTATAAATGGCAAAATGCGTTGTGCTTTTCTAGCTTGACGGGGATGGCACTGTGCTAATCCGATGCTTAAAAACATTGCTAAAAAAACAGACATTTGATATGAGCAGATTCAGAGTGTCGCTGCTGTTGCAGGGCGCTCTATATAGGAGCTGCTCTCTGCCTAAATTTGGGAACTACTCAGAGTTCTCTGCTTCCTATTTTGCATAATTTCTTTGGCACTCCAAGCCTGAAAGGGTATTGTTTTGATTTATATTGGGTGCTCCCTTGTGTCTGGACAAAGCTATACCTCTCTGAAGAGCTCTAATGAGAGCGAAACAAGTGTCAGGGGTTGCTTTTATGCATTCTAGGTTGGCTTGGATGGTATTTTACCAATCCAAAGCTGTGATACCGTGCCCGGAGTAGTAAATGACTTTTGTCATTGTATAGCTTGGCATAGATAGGACTTGCTCTTCCTATGCTTAAATATTTTGCTGTATGAATGGCAAAAGGCTTAGTGCATTTCTAGATTGGTGTGGATGGCACTGTGCAAATCCTATACTTAAAAACTTTGCTAGAAAAATGGATATTTCATGTGAGCAGATTCAGAGTGTCGCTGGTGTTGCAGTGCGCTCTATATAGGAGCTGCTCTCCACCTAAATTTGGGAACTACCCAGAGTTCTCTGCTTCCTATTTTGCATAATTTCTTCGGCACTCAAAGCCTGAAAGGGTATTGTTTTGATTTATATTGAGTGCTCCCTTGTGTCTGGATAAAGCTATGCCTCTTTGAAGAGCTCTAATGAGAGCGAAACAAGTGTCAGGGGTTGCTTTTATTCATTCCAGGTTGGTTTGGATGGTATTTTACCAATCCAAAGCTGTAATACTGTGCCCAGAGTAGTAAATGGCTTTTGTAATTTTACAGCTTGGCATAGATAGGACTTGCTCATCCTAAGCTTAAATATTTTGCTGTATGAATGGCAAAAGGCTTAGTGCATTTCTAGCTTGGCGTGGATGGCACTGTGCTAATCCTATACTTAAAAACTTTGCTAGAAAAACGGACATTTGATGTGAGCAGATTCAGAGTGACCCTGGTGTTGCAGGATGTTCTATATAGGAACTGCTCTCCACCTAAATTTGAGAACTAC
This sequence comes from Calotriton arnoldi, assembly GCA_963921515.1. NCBI lineage: Eukaryota > Metazoa > Chordata > Amphibia > Caudata > Salamandridae > Calotriton > Calotriton arnoldi. The sequence goes on along the minus strand of CAWUFW010002393.1, from coordinate 1,384,355 downwards.
CCAGAGCTCTCTGCTTCCTATTTTCTGCCTCCTATTTTGCATATATATATATATATATATATATATATATATATATATATATATATATATATATATATATATATATATATATATATATATATATATATATAATAAAATGAAATATACGAAGCAGAGCCTACTGAAGGTTTTCAATGTACTCTGATTTGGACTACAAGTCCTAGCAACAGTCACGCACTGAGCAAGGCCCACTGGGGGTATTTAAATCAGGCATGCTGTGAAGGAGGTAATCAGAGCCATCTGCGGAGCATATGCTAATGATCCATGACTAAGAGGCAGGAGCCTCGAAACGCGTTGGAGAAGAATGTAAGATGAATGCTGATGCTCGTTTTTCCCTGTGAATAAACCGGATGGTTTTCTTCCAAAGTCGAGTGCGCTCTCATTGCTTTGGGCAACTTGGTTAAAAAAAAAATATATATATAGATATATACATATTATCTACTGGCGGTCGCCAGTAGATAGTTATAGTTACAACCTATTATCCATAGGAAATCCGCGACATTCTATTTGAAATAACTCTCTTGCCGGTTGACGTATCTTCGCGAAATTTTCAAACTTCGTGGGGCGCTCCGGTCCGCTCCTACCCTGAAAGTCTCGGGTGATACGTCAAGCGGGGGCCGAGAAAAAAGGGGGTCCCAAAACGCGTTTTCCCCATGCATTTTCCCATAGGAAACTTTAGACACGGCTACAGCCCGAACTGCTGAACGGAATTACACCAAATTTGGCAAAGAGGTAGTTCTTGGTTCAGAAAGAACCCTTTTGTTAAATGGTGTAAATCCGTTCAGTAGTTGCTGAGAAAATGAAAAGTAAAAAGTTAGTGATATCTAGGGACGAGTAGGGTCCGCGTACCCTCCCGATCACGAGCTGCATGTTAATTGGTTGTCAGCTGGCTGTCAACATTCCGATTCAGGAAATGTTGGCAGCCATTTTGTCCCTCGGTAGAACCGAGGGACAGAAACAAGTGCGCAATGCGCACAAAGGGGGCAGGGTAGAAACACCCTGACCCCCTAGGTTTGCTCAGGGGGTCCCACAAGGACCCCCCGGGCAAAAAAAAAAATATATTTTTTTAAAAATCGGCAGGATGCGCTCAGGGTGGGCCAAATCCCGGGGGCATGCTGGGGGGTTAATTTATGTGTGGGGGCCTCTATGGGCCTCCCAAGCCCCGGGGACCACCACCCCCGGGGCTTTATGTACAATGGTGCGGGAGGGCTCTGAGCCCTCCCGCAGCCCCGGGGACCACCACCTCCCGGGGCTTCTTTTTTAATTAAAAACCTGTGTGGGGGCTCCAGCCCCCACACGCCCCGGGGACCACCACCTCCCCGGGGCACTAAGAAAATTACAATGGGGGTCCGTTTTGACCCCAGAGCCCCGGGGACCACCACCTCCCCGGGGCTGTGCACGGAATGGGAGGGGGCCGCGCGGCCCCCTCCTGGAGCCCTTGATGGCCCTGGGGACCACCACCCCCAGGGCCGGCTCCTGCAGTGTCCCGGGTGCCTACCCCCGGGACACTGCTGTTTACAATGACAGGCCGGGAGCCTCGCGGCTCCCGTCCTGTCATTGCAAACTTGCTTTGGATATTGGAAGAGAGAGCAGGAAACCTGCTCTCTCTTCCAATATCCAAAGCCGACTGCTTTCCACATGGGGAGCTGCATCTTAGCAGCTCCCCATGTGTAAAGCAATGCCGGCTCCCGTAGGACACGGGGAGCCGGCGGGACTGTGGGGGATTGGGGACCCCCCACAGTCCCCAACGAGAGGGCCAGCCCCGGGGGATGGGGTCCCCGGGGCAAGTAGTGGCTCGGGAGGGGGCCACGCGGCCCCCTCCCCAAAAAAAAAAAGAAAATAAAAAAAAAAAAATGATCGGGCCCGCAGGCCCCGCCCCTTCCTTCACCACTCTGCAAACGCGCCCCTGGCGCGTTTGCAGAGGGGGAACGAATTCCCTTGAATACTGGGGGTCCCTGGGGCCAACTAGCCCACCAGGAACCTCCAGTATGCGCCAGGAGCTGCCTTGCAGAGAGGTGTACAGAGGCCACGCCCCTTTTACACCTCTCTGCAACGCAGCTCTATGGCGCTTTTTGGAGGTATATGGTGGGCTAGTTGCACCCCAGGGACCCTCAGGATTCAAGGGGAGTTAATCCCCCGACTTAAAACGCGCCACGGGGCGTGTTTGCACAGTGGTGAAGGGAGGGGCGGGGCTTCAGGTGACATGTGTGCAAACAGGCCCCGTGGCGCGTTTTAAGATGGGGAATTAAATCCTCTTCAATCCTGAGGGTCCCTGGGGGCCAACTAGCCCAACAGGTACGTCCAGAAAGCGCCACAGAGCTGCGTTGCAGAGAGGTGTAAAAGGGGTGTGGCCTCTGTACATGTCTCTGCAACGCAGCCTCCTGGCGCATACTGGAGGTTCCTGGTGGGCTAGTTGGCCCGTAGGGACCCTCATGATTCAAGGGGACTTAATCCCCCAACTTAAAACGCACCACGGGGCGCGTTTGCACAGATGTCACCTCAGGCCCCGCCCCCTCCCTTCACCATTGTGCAAATATTCCTCTAAAATCAGCCGAAATCCGAATTCCGATTTACTCACCTGTTATCAGGAGAGACCTCAGTGCTGCATCTTTCAGCCGAGTACTGATCCTCAAAAGTAATTTTAACCGTACTTACCGGTAACTTGAATTTCCTTCATAGGCTAACATTGACTGGTTTCACTTGGAAATTCTTCTAAGTGTGGAGTTTTGGAACTTTAAAATATTCCTCTAAAATCAGCCGAAATACGAATTCCGATTTACTCACCTGTTATCAGGAGAGACCTCAGTGCTGCATCTTTCAGCCCAGTACTGATCCTCAAAAGTAATTTTAACCGTACTTACCAGTAACTTGAATTTCCTTCCATAGGATATCATTGCCTGCTTTTTGCTGAAAAAGTTTCTAAGTGTTGATTTTTGAAACATACAAATATTCCTCTAAAATCAGCCGAAATCCGAATTCAGATTTACTCACCTGTTATCAGGAGAGACCTCAGTGCTGCATCTTTCAGCCCAGTACTGGTCCTGAAAAGTAATTTTAACCGTACTTACCAGTAACTTGAATTTCCTTACATAGGCTAACATTGATAGGTTTCACTTGGAAATTCTTCTAAGTGTGGAGTTTTGGAACTTTAAAATATTCCTCTAAAATCAGCTGAAATACGAATTCCGATTTACTCACCTGTTATCAGGAGAGACCTCAGTGCTGCATCTTTCAGCCCAGTACTGATCCTCAAAAGTAATTTTAACCGTACTTACCGGTAACTTGAATTTCCTTCATAGGCTAACATTGACTGGTTTCACTTGGAAATTCTTCTGTGTGTAGTTTTGGAACTTTAAAATATTCCTCTAAAATCAGCCGAAATACGAATTCCGATTTACTCACCTGTTATCAGGAGAGACCTCAGTGCTGCATCTTTCAGCCCAGTACTGATCCTCAAAAGTAATTTTAACCGTACTTACCGGTAACTTGAATTTCCTTCATAGGCTAACATTGACTGGTTTCACTTGGAAATTCTTCTAAGTGTGGAGTTCTGGAACTTTAAAATATTCCTCTAAAATCAGCCGAAATACGAATTCCGATTTACTCACCTGTTATCAGGAGAGACCTCAGTGCTGCATCTTTCAGCCCAGTACTGATCCTCAAAAGTAATTTTAACCGTACTTACCGGTAACTTGAATTTCCTTCGTAGGCTAACATTGACTGGTTTCACTTGGAAATTCTTCTAAGTGTGGAGTTTTGGAACTTTAAAATATTCCTCTAAAATCAGCCGAAATACGAATTCCGATTTACTCACCTGTTATCAGGAGAGACCTCAGTGCTGCATCTTTCAGCCCAGTACTGATCCTCAAAAGTAATTTTAACCGTACTTACCAGTAACTTGAATTTCCTTCCATAGGATATCATTGCCTGCTTTTTGCTGAAAAAGTTTCTAAGTGTTGATTTTTGAAACATACAAATATTCCTCTAAAATCAGCCGAAATCCGAATTCTGATTTACTCACCTGTTATCAGGAGAGACCTCAGTGCTGCATCTTTCAGCCCAGTACTGGTCCTGAAAAGTAATTTTAACCGTACTTACCAGTAACTTGAATTTCCTTCCATAGGCTAACATTGACTGGTTTCACTTGGAAATTCTTCTAAGTGTGGAGTTTTGGAACTTTAAAATATTCATCTAAAATCAGCCGAAATACGAATTCCGATTTACTCATCTGTTATCAGGAGAGACCTCAGTGCTGCATCTTTCAGCCCAGTACTGATCCTCAAAAGTAATTTTAACCGTACTTACCAGTAACTTGAATTTCCTTCCATAGGATATCATTGCCTGCTTTTTGCTGAAAAAGTTTCTAAGTGTTTATTTTTGAAACATACAAATATTCCTCTAAAATCAGCCGAAATACGAATTCCGATTTAATCACCTGTTATAAGGAGAGACCTCAGTGCTGTATCTTTCAGCCCAGTACTGGTCCTGAAAAGTAATTTTAACCGTACTTACCAGTAACTTATATTTTCTTCCATAGGAATCCATGGTCTGGTTTTCAGCAGAAAAGTTTCAAAGTGTCGATTTTCACAAACTACAAATATTCCTTAAAAATCGCCTGTATGACTTAAACGCATTCTTTCAACTGTTTACAGGAGATGCACCAGTGCTGGATCCAGGATCCAACACTGAGTAAGAAAAAGTAACGATAACAGTTTTTACCTGCTAAGTGAATTTCCTTCCATAGGATAACATTGGTGATTCTATGAGAAAAAGTTTCTAAGTGTCAACTTTTAAAATACAATAATATTCCTTAAAAATCACGACTGTAACCAAAACGCTTTTACTCAACTGTTTACAGGAGATGTACCAGGACTGAATCTAGGATCCAGTCCTGTGGTTAGAAAAGTAATCCATAAAGTAACTAATTGCATTTAACTAGAAATTCACATTGAGCTGAATGTTGCATTGTGTTTGAAAATGTGTTGCCCATTGCAACAAATGTAACTACTGTACTTAAAAGTCTATTGCCTATGTGCAAAGTATTTAAACTAAAGTAATTCATTCTGAGAAAGTATTTTTTGTAATGTAATGTATAATGTAATTACAATGTAATTTAAAAAATAAAATATGTAAAAGAAATTGTTTCTAAAAATGTAGTAAATCAGTATGAAAAAAATTAATATAAAAATTAATACATTTAAAAATTGTCATTTAAAAAACCTTTGAAATTCACTGAAAAAACCGTAGGTTTCAGGCACGTTATAGTTACAAATTAGCATTTTAAAAACCTTTGAAATTCACTAAAAAAACCATAGGTTTCAGACACGTTATAGTTAGAAATTTGCATTTAAAAAACCTTTGAAATTCACTGAAAAACCAGAGGTTTTAGGGACAGTTATAGTTAGTTGGACATTGCACTCGTACAAAACCCGTGAAATTCCCCGTTATAGTTAGTTCAGCTAACTATAACTCGCGCCCCGCAATGCACTGCTGATGACGTCACATATTACATCACTCATGACATGGTCAGTGACATCACTGATGACATCACTGATGACATCTCAAATGACATCACTGATTACATCATCCACGTGATAATCTGATGCAGCTCCTCACACCCTAATATAACCTTTGATACACCCGATCTAAATTACAGAGTGCCATTCGCAAAACCATAGACACTCCAACACCAATAACTACATACCCACTCACTGATTCTTAGGTCTACACACACACATCCACTCACTCACCCGTACAGTCACTCATACTTATGGTCACTCAGTACAGGACTATCATATGCACTCTTACTCCTATATAGACACTCAAACACCGCCACTCATCCATAGAGGTACTCACACACCTAGTCAGTCATGCAAATAATTAAACACACTGCCATTTACTCACCTATACAGTTATACACACACCAGCTCACTTAATCATACAAATACTAGCACATTGTTACGCTCTTATACAATCACTGATACAAGCACACACTCATCCATACAGCCACTATCACAATCACTCACTCTCGCTTATAGCTATTTATATACTCCAATACACATATATACTGCCTTTCACATATTTAGTTACTCACACATGTACCACTGGGACATACATTCACTCACTAACACACTCTTACACACACTTACCCACCCATACAGTCTATCACAGATGCACTCTTGAAACCATCCACCCAGTGAATCACCCACTCACACATCTATGCACAGTCGCACACACCCCATCCACACAAACACTCAGGCACCCATACAGATACTCATAGAACCAATAAATAACCCATATAGACACTCATGTAGCTATTCGCAAATCCATGCATCCACTTACACACCAACAGACGGATACAGACATTCACACAGTTTAGTCACTAACCCATGCATTCAGTAAGATACGTTTAATCACTCACTTGTAGAGTCAGTCACGCACGTACTAAATCATCCATTCTGACACTTATACACCCACTCATTCTTCAATACGCCTTTCCCTATATATATTAAACATATTTAAACTTTACAGAAACACACAGTCACTGGATGATGTCATCAGTGATGTCATTTGAGATGTCATCAGTGATGTCATCAGTGATGTCACTGACCATGTCATGAGTGATGTAATATGTGACGTCATCAGCAGTGCATTGCGGGGCGCGAGTTATAGTTAGCTGAACTAACTATAACGGGGGAATTTCACGGGTTTTGTACGAGTGCAATGTCCAACTAACTATAACTGTCCCTAAAACCTCTGGTTTTTTCAGTGAATTTCAAAGGTTTTTTAAATGCAAATTTCTAACTATAACGTGTCTGAAACCTATGTTTTTTCAGTGAATATGTATATATACAAACATATATATATCTATATACATATATGTATATATATATATATATATATATATATGTATATATATATATATATATATATTCACTGAAAAAACCATAGGTTTCAGGCACGTTATCGTTAGAAATTAGCATTTAAAACCTTAGAAATTCACTGAAAAAACCATAGGTTTTAGGGACGTCATCAGTGATGTCATTTGAGATGTCATCAGTGATGTCATCAGTGATGTCACTGACCATGTCATGAATGATGTAATATGTGATGTCATCAGCAGTGCATTCGGGGGCGCAAGTTATAGTTAGCTGAACTAACTATAACGGCGGAATTTCTCTGGTTTTGTACGAGTGAAATGTCCAACTAACTATAACGTCCCTGAAACCTATGGTTTTTTCAGTGAATATATATATATATATATATATATATATGGAAATCTCGTATTCTCGGTTTTGAATACAAAAGACTGGCACTCCAGGATCGCTTCCATAATGTTAGATGTATTGGTTCAAACAGCAACGAAGTTTCGGCCACAAAGGGCTTTTGAAAAAGACCTTTGTGGTCAAAACGCATTGCCGCTTTAACAAATACATCTAACTTTATGAACGCGATCCTGGAGAGTGAGTCTTTTGTATATAAAACCGAGAATACGAGATTTCCTTTCATTGACAAACGGGTCCCGGCACCCGCGTCTCGCACCGGCCCTGCCTAGGTGAATGCAATCAGCAGTGTCGGAAGCTTTCGCATGTATATATATATATACATATATATATATATATATATATATATATATATATATATATATATATATATATATATATATATATATATATATATATATATATATATTCATTTTGTGCATAAGGAAACGGGCATTTTATCATATTCAAGCATAGGGATAAATGTATTTGTACTATAATATGATTAGGTATTAAGCTTTGCTGTTATTAGGCTTCTCTATTTAAGCACTTTAAAACACTGTTTGCTCTTTTTTAGCACTTTGCACTTTATCAATTTTAATGTAGGTCATTAGGCTTTGGGACATACTGTATATATAATATATTAATGCAAACATAATTTGTTAAGAATTTGGTTGCAATAGTAGAAATTATGAGCATTAGCATATTTTGGTCAATATATATACTCAGGATTCAACTCATATTAGTGGTATTTTACTACAATAATATGTGATTTAACGTAATAGATGGCCACAGACCACACCATTTATGCATGCAATAATGATGAACTGCTATATGTTAAATTAATTGGATGTGGTCATAGAGTAAGAAATTGAAGGCTATACGTTATGATGAATATGAGACAACACTATGGCAACAGAATGTGAGAGACATTTGTTTTAATTGGCAATGGTGCAATACTTAACAATATGCTACAACCAACAATGCTATTCTTTGGGTAAGAAGACGCTAAATTTAACAATATGCTCATGTCAGTAATAATGAATTCAATTAGCAATATGAATGTGTTTTATATACCAATCTCTATCTAAAATATTAATAAGTTTGTTTATGGCAAGTACGATGTATTAATAATTCAGTATAGTCTGTTGACTATGTCTACTATTAGGGGCACACGTGGTGTAAGATGCTTTAAAAGGCGACAAGTTAACACAGCGCCTTTAAGTGATCAAGACCACATGTTGGCGGTCAAAACGCATCATGGACGAGGCAGTGGCCTCTATATGTTAAAGGGAACAATTAAATAAATCAACATTCGCACTTTGAAGGAGTCCTTGCCTGCTTCGAGTCAGAAGTGCGATATATGAAAGGATTGGAGTTTGTATGTATATATATATGTATATATATATATATATATATATATATATATATATATATATCTCAAAAGAGGAGATGCGGAAATGCTGGATTGCTGCCTGATCGCTGGTGGAGCTCAGTACACAGCGCTCCCGCTGGCGCTAATGTCTCAAAAAACGTTCCAAACTCTTCTAGGAGAATGAAAGCAGGCACTGGAAGTCAGGGGAAATGAACCTGTTTATTGGATCAGGTTGCCCCAGGCGCAGGAACACAGATCAAACATTGGAACCCGGCTGCCCGAGCCGCGGTAACAAGAGGAGCACCATTTCCGAAGTTTGGAAAGGCTGTGGAGGGCAATGTTCCCTCTGTGTGAAGTACGCTGTCCTAATGAAAAATAAGCCCGCACTGAAGAAGTCCCTTCCTACTAAAGGACATTAAAGCTTTTAAAATTCACAGAGGCACGGAGCCAACTATAGGTAATTACTAGTACTCACCTGATGGACTACGACTACCAGCATGCTAGAAGACAACTAGTGTCAGCCATGCCCACTAAAGGCGGTTCCACTAAATAAATAACTTAAGGAACAAACAGGTGATGTTGTCTGTGCCTTTGTGATTCAAGCTCATGACTAAGAGGCGTGGTTCCTCGAAACGCGTCGAGCATGGAAGCAGTTTTGGACTGAATGAGAGCGAGCTGCATGAGGCAAAGACTACCGTAAGGTGAGGACAGCGTTGAGTGCTTACTTGAGCGCAAGGGCGTTTTGGTATAAAACATTGGAACACGGCTGCCCTTGCCGCGGTAACAAGAGGAGCACCATTTCCGAAGTTTGGAAAGGCTGTGGAGGGCAATGTTCCCTCTGTGTGAAGCATGCTGTCCTAATGCAAAAATAAGCCCGCACTGAAGAAGTCCCTTTCTACTAAAGGACATTAAAGCTTTTAAAATTCACAGAGGCACGGAGCCTACTATAGGTAATTACTAGTACTCACCTGATGGACTACGACTACCAGCATGCTAGAAGACAACTAGTGTCAGCCACACCCACTAAAGGCGGTTCCACTAAATAAATAAATTAAGGAACAAACAGGTTATGTTGTCTGTGCCTTTGTGATTCAAGCTCATGACTAAGAGGCGTGGTGCCTCGAAACGCGTCGAGCATGGAAGCAGTTTTGGACTGAATGAGAGCGAGCTGAATGAGGCAAAGACTACCGTAAGGTGAGGACAGCGTCGAGTGCTTACTTGAGCGCAAGGGCGTTTTGGTACAAAACATTGGAACGCGGCTGCCCGAGCCGCGGTAACAAGAGGAGCACCATTTCCGAAGTTTGGAAAGGCTGTGGAGGGCAATGTTCCCTCTGTGTGAAGCACGCTGTCCTAATGCAAAAATAAGCCTGCACTGAAGAAGTCCCTTCCTACTAAAGGACATTAAAGCTTTTAAAATTCACAGAGGCACGGAGCCTACTATAGGTAATTACTAGTACTCACCTGATGGACTACGACTACCAGCATGCCAGAAGCCAACTAGTGTCAGTCACGCCCACTAAAGGCGGTTCCACTAAATAAATAATTTAAGAAACAAACAGGTGATGTTGTCTGTGCCTTTGTGATTCAAGCTCATGACTAAGAGGCGTGGTGCCTCGAAACGCGTCGAGCATGGAAGCAGTTTTGGACTGAATGAGAGCGAGCTGCATGAGGCAAAGACTACCGTAAGGTGAGGACAGCGTTGAGTGCTTACTTGAGCGTAAGGGCGTTTTGGTATAAAATATATATATATTTAAGAGGAGGGGATAGGGTGCGTAAGCTTCAGTCCTTATAGTCTAAATACATCATAGACCTTCAGACCAAAGCTCCGATAGGCTTGAATAATGATGAGGAGATGTGGGCACAGTCAAAAACAGACACAGCAGCAAATACCTCTGCAACAAATCTTGTGATTTTGTTCCAAGCACTAGAGAAAGCACAAGAGAGAGAATTGCGCAAATGGTGGGAAGCCACCTCATTGCAAAGGTATTTAGACTGCGACCGTATACCAAGGGGCCTTCGTATTTTTACGGTCCCTTCATATGAGAACCCCGACCCACAGCTCCTAAAAGAATGGGCGGAACATACCACAGAATCTGCAAAAGGGATGGTGAAAATACTTATAAAGTATGCATGGAGTGATCGGGAGAAGTTTCTATTGGAAATTGAGAAACTAGAGGATTTAATAAGAAAGAAAAAGATGTGAAACAAAGTGAAGATCTGAGGAATGCAATGATGAAACGTCTAAAAGATTATGAGGCGGTGATAAGACGCCGCAAACAGACAAAATTTCAAAGGGATGAACAGGATTACATCACGGGCCGCATTCTAACATTTGCCCGTAAATTTGATGGAACCCGAAAAAATCTGAATCAACAGGGTACGATGGGGAGTGGAGCCAGAGACACTTCTGAATCAGAGGTAGAAACCTCAGAAGGGGAACAGTCGGCTAGTATCGAAGAGGGAAGAACAAACCAGGAATCCCCTTATTTTCAAGAATATCAGCTAATAAGGGAAACAAGACAAAGACCCACCCAACGGACCCACCCTCCCCAACAACAGAAATCGAAAAACGCAAAAAGCGGAAAACAAGGAGGGGCAAGAAACGAGGAAGAAGAGGGACCTACCCCAAGAATCACTCACAGCAAAGGGAAGAGGGGCAAATGGTAAAAGGGACGGAAGAAAGAACGGAGATTAATCTTTCAAATAAAGTATTATCCCAGGACCAGATCAAAATATTGCAATTAGGTCCCACCTTCTGTCCAACATCAGGCTATAACTATACAGAGACTCGAATAGATCTTTTTAAATATATTAGAAAACTAAAGTTACAAAAGATCTTTTTACTTCATCCCGAAAGAAGACTACTAAGAATTGAAATTGAAGAACAAAGTGGTGATGACACAGAAACTAACCTCTTAGTAGGTCATGATCTTCAGGCTTTATTAGTGTTGCAGACCTTGGACACATCCCTAGAGGAAGGAGAAACCAACATTGACGACTGCTTAGAAGGGGCAGGAATAAGACAAACAAGTGGACATAGTAATTTTAAAAGAATGTCGAGAACAATTCCACAAACCCCCTTTGATGCAATTGATGTTTTTAATGAAGCAGTCATTACGGATTTAAAAAATCTAGCTAAGCTAAATTCTCCTCAAAATCAGGACTTTAATCTCTCAAGGAAACAATGGGAAGCTATGAAATCCCTGAAGGAAGATACCAGCATAGAAATCAAACCCTCAGACAAGGGGGCAACATGGTCGTCTTTAATAAAGAACACTATTACAAAGAAGCCATGAGGCAATTGGAAGACAAAGAGTGCTATATCCCAATACAGCGGAAGGAATATGTAAGATGTATTAATGAATATCATCAACAACTTAAAGACTGGCGGGATGAGGTTATGCTGGGACAAGATGAGTACTTATTTTTACATTGTGAAACACCTATTCTACCTACTTTTTACCATCTGCCCAAAATACATAAAGACCCAAAAAATCCACCAGGTAGGCCAATAGTTGCCTCCATCGGCAGTCTTTTAGAGAATACAGCAGTGTATATTGATTCCTTTTTAGCACCCTTAGTCAGGGATCTTGCTTCCTATGTCCGAGACACTCAGGATTTCTTGAGACAAATTGAAGGTATCACGTGGGACAAAGATATGCTTCTCATAACTTTGGACATAACAAGTTTATACACGTGTATCAAACACGGAGATGGACTCAAGGCTGTGGAATGGTTTCTTAACAAGGGACAATTGAAATTTCGGAAACACAACGAGATGCTTGTCAGCATGATCACTTTTTGCTTGAATAATAACATCTTTACTTTTGCAGGTCAACTCTACCAACAGCAACGCGGTACCACGATGGGCACGTGCTTTGCCCCCAGCTACGCGAATTTATTCGTGGGCTGGTGGGAGAAGCACGTGGCCTGGGGGGAGACAAATGACTTGTGGATGGATAAAATAATTTTGTGGGCAAGGTATATAGATGACCTTTTTGTTGTTTGGCGTGGCAGCCGTTCCTCGGCTGAGGAGTATGTTGCCTCGCTTAACAACAATGGATTAAATCTTAAATTTACAAGTAATATCAGTGATACATCGGTGACCTACCTAGATCTGGAAGTATATATTGAAAACAACATCTTACTAACCCGACTGTATAGAAAACCGACAGCGGGTAACGCAGTTTTACATGCAGGCAGCCATCACCTGTTGAGCCTAATAAAAAATATACCTTTCGGAGAGCTATTGCGTCTTAAACGCAATTGCACTACGATGCGGAGCTACAATAATGCCAAGGAGGAAGCTCTGCAAAGATTTAGAGAGAGGGGCTATACTAAGGCAGATTTACTGCAGGCAGAAAACAGGGTAGAGAAAATCAATAGAGTAGAATTACTGGTAGCAAAGGGACCGAGGAAATCTATACAAGATGGCCCGGCAAGAATGATAACATGCTACAATGAAAAATCGAGCAGTATTCTACAGATTTTTAGAAAAAATTGGCATATTCTGCAAACTGACAACATTTTAAAAACAAAGCTTCCAGAACGCCCACTAATAACATATAAACGATGTCCCTCAGTGATGGACCATCTGATCCACAGTCATTTTGACATGACCCCGAAAATTCTAAATCGTTTGAGTATTGCCGGATTCTTTCCGTGCAAACGATGTAAGGCCTGCAAATTTAGTAGCAAAGTCACCACCTATCAGGGCAGACCAGGGGATCCTAGGCCTGTCCGTATGATCAAAAGATTCCTGAATTGCAATTCAGAATTTACGGTATACTGTTTGACATGCCCATGTAAAAAACGTTATATCGGTAGCACCATACACCCGACAAAGAAACGCATCCTTGAGCACATGAGTGCTATTGCAAACAAGGATGCGACTTACCCTGTTGCTCGTCATTTTGAAAAATTCCATCAGAGCAACAGGGATCTCCTCCAATTCTATTGCATAGATCAGATGGAAAAACAAGAAAGAGGAGGGGATAGGGTGCGTAAGCTTCGGTCCTTAGAGTCTAAATACATCATAGACCTTCAGACCAAAGCTCCGATAGGCTTGAATAATGATGAGGCGATGTGGGCACATCTAGAGTAATAGAAGAAGATAATGAACTATTTCCATGCAATTTTAGAGTTTGGGATAATTTTACTCTAGATACCGCAAAAAATACACTCCCCCCAAAATAAGATTTGACACTTTGTGAATGCCCATTCAGGGCACAATTATGGTTGCAAATAGATGACACCGACATTCTGTATATATCAACAAATTTTATGAATTGGTTTTTAAGCATAATATTCTAAAATTATGAGAAATGCTAATTTTTAATGAATTAGAAAATTATTTATGAATTTATATACATGAATTTACTTATCAATTGTACACATGGACTCAATCCTAAATGAAGGTTTTAGCATCATTTTTCTACAATTTTAGTAATGCAAAAAAAAAATTGTTTTTATGTGTACATAGGAGAAGATGTGTCACTGTTGCTACAAAAATGTTTTTAAAGCACAGCACTAAGCACTTTGGGTAATAGCACTTTATGTAAATAACACGTTTTAAGATGGCCGCCATGTATTTTTACAACAAATGTTGCGTAAGTCCTATTTTTATGCTTAGTGAAGAAACACGTGATGTATGAGAATTTTAAATACTCGCGCGAAACACTATGGAAACTGACATTGAGGAAGCCGAAAGGTGAAACGCGTCTGTCAAGGGGGGGTCTGCACAATAAAATCATCAGCTACAAATAATCCGCGTGTGCTCTCCATTTTTGGTTTGCTGAAGGGCTGCCGAGTTACGGAATATATATATATATATATATATATATATATATATATATATATATATATATATTATCGCTCCATTCCTTTGATTGCAAAAGAAACTCCGCACTCACAGGGGCGTTCGAAAAAACTTTATTCCTCGGCAACCAGCAGCAACAAACGCGTTTCGGCAAACTGCCTGCCTCGGTGTCAATGACACACCGGAAAAGGCCATGTTTTAAAGACATTACATTTGTGCATTGTAACAAAGAAGGGACCAGCGCTCTCGCTCTTACGTCAGCGCCATCTTGAAGTTTCATATAAGCCAGCATTACATATGTAGCTCATATCTTACATGATGTCATTCATGAATACCATGATTGTTCTCATATTTTAAAAACAAAATTGTAAATAAACATTGTAAGTAAACAGAAACAAATTTACACAGTCATTTGTGATTGTATAGCTAATTTTACAACTCACTTTTGTCTACAATTCATAACGAATTACGTCAACCGTATATCGGTTTTGTAATGCACTGTTTGACATGGTATTTCTACTCAATCTCGCCGTGGATCGGCAAATGTCCCTTCCTTCTATAACTCTCCTACATGCACTTCTTACAATGCAATCTCATATTCAATTCGGGCGTGCATTATTTTCATTTTTTCATTTTTTCTACTCTCTATTGTTTAGGAAAGCACATTACAAATACAATTCCAACTTCAATTATATGAGCTCCCAGTCCTACATCACAGCCATAATTGTCCCAGAACAATTCAGGTTTAAGAGCCTATGTGTACGGCTAACTCCTCTCCACTATTCAGGCCTCTCGGAAATTTCGTGAGTAGATCTATAATATAACGTGACTCTAGTCTCCGTAATTTACGTACCCTGTCACCTCCTCGGACACTTAAAGGAACAAAATCCAAACCGTAATATTGCAATTGTTTACGGTCACTTTGATGTTTCTCAGCAAAGTGGCGTGCTACAGGATATGCAGAATCTATCTTAACAATAGCTCTCAGATGTTCCAATATTCTGATCTTCAATTGATGGACCGTACTGCCTATGTATCGTAGCCCACATGGGCACACCAGGCAATATACTGCATATGAAGTGCTACAAGTAATAAACTTGCTTATCTTCTTTACCTTTCCTGTGTCCGGTATCTTGTATGATAGGACCCTTTTGCTGTTGGTGCAAGCTTTGCACCTACTGCATGGAAAGAATCCCATCATATCTTTCAAAGTACTCACTCTCTGTGGTATTTTTTCCAAATGACTTCTGACCAGCATATCGCGAAGGGACCTTGCTTTCTTAAAGGTCACTAGGGGATAGGCTGGAATGTCGTCACGTAAGGTACTGTCCGTTTTCAGAATATGCCAATTCTTTTTGAGCATCTGTTTTAAATGATTGGCTTCTGCAGAATAAGGGGTAACCATCCGGAATTTACCCTTATCATCTCTCTTCCTTTGTTTGTCCTTATCGATCAACAATTTATCTCTTGGGATTCTTCTTACTTTCTGTAATGTAGCATTCAATACTGCGGGCTCATACCCCCTCACAGTGAACCTGGCTATACTCTCTGAGGCAGCCACCTCAAAGTCCTTCTCCCTGGTGCTGTTCCTCTTTAATCTGAGAAGCTCGCCGTATGGTATACTCTGGATAAGTTTAGGTGGATGGCTGCTAGTTGCAAACCATGTAGAGTTCCCTGCGGTGGACTGTATGAATCCTGCCATCTTCTACAAACACCCTCAGGTCCAGGTAGTCCACTGCCACCGGACTCACTGTCCCCGAGAAGTGTAAGTTTACCTCATTTGTGTTGAGAATATCGATATACCCAAGAGCCGAGTCCACTGTCCCCTGCCACACAATGAACAGACCATCGATATATCGATACCACTCAACCACCCTACCACTGTTGTTCACACCCTCATATGTTTTGGGCACCCGCTCCTCCCACCAGCCAACGAACAAGTTCGCATAGCTGGGGGCGAAGCAGGTACCCATCGCCGTGCCAGATTGAGTAGAAATACCATGTCAAACAGTGCATTACAAAACCGATATACGGTTGACGTAATTCGTTATGAATTGTAGACAAAAGTGAGTTGTAAAATTAGCTATACAATCACAAATGCACTGTGTAAATTTGTTCCTGTTTATTTACAATGTTTATTTACAATTTTGTTTTTAAAATATGAGAACGATCATGGTATTCATGAATGACTTCATGTAAGATATGAGCTACATATGTAATGCTGGTTTATATGAAACTTCAAGATGGCGCTGACGTAAGAGCGAGAGCGCTGGTCCCTTCTTTGTTACAATGCACATATGGAATGTCTTTAAAACATGGCCTTTTCCGGTGTGTCATTGACACCGAGGAAGGCAGTTTGCCGAAACGCGTTTGTTGCTGCTGGTTGCCGAGGAATAAAGTTTTTTCGAACGCCCCCGTGAGTGCGGAGTTTCTTTTGCAATCAAAGGAATGGAGCGATAATATATTGCGGAGTCCACAGCCGCAAATCTGCACCCGCCCAAGAGTGCTTCGTTCAAAAGTGGAGTTGGAGCGTATATATATATATATATATATACACTCACACACACAGAGATATACAGTTAAATAAAGAAATTACCTACGGCGTTCGCCAGTACATATAGTTAGCCGATGAGTGGTGCTTCGTAGCTTCCTTTCCGTGACACAGTTGTAGATACAGGACCTTTTAAATGTATATATATTAGAACAATACATTGTCTTTAGTGTATTTTTTAGTAATTTTTCTTTCGTATTTTGTTTTTTCAGTTCCGTTGTATACACAGGAAGAAAAAGTAATTGAAAGTGCAGAAGGTTGAAACATCAGTAATATGAAGAAGAATCGAGAAACAGTTAAGAATAACAACATAGGGCACAGTATATTCATATAGTACCAATTAAACAAAGCATAAGTGTGGGAAAGCTGATAAGGACTTTGTAGAAACATAAACATAATGGTGATGATCTTAAAGATGGTTGTATACAAAAGAAGAATAGATCAGTGATTGTGCCCACTTGGGCCAGACTTCCTCTCTTCTCTTTTTCTCCCTCCCTGCCCCTCGTTTTTAATCAAATGGGCATTTAATCAACTAGTGCGGTGGAACATTATTTCTGGTATTGTGCTAAAACCAAAATGACATATATTGAGCATATGATTGTTTTATGTTGTGAGAATATATGAATTATAGAGTTTATTTATCCTTTACTATGCCGAGTGTGGGCAAAAGAACATTGTGACTATGCCCACTGGGGCTGGAATTGCCTTATGCTTCTTCGACGTAATTGTTTGTAAATATAACAATGCGTTAGTGGAGATAAAAGATAATGCACTGATTATGATTGTGCAGGGGTACCACTATGTAATGGCACCCGAAAGATGTATTGTATTAATATGTAGTTCAGTCATCTTTTTTTGCTGTACTATGTTGTAATCAGTAACATTCCAACTTGACTGAAACTTTATTTGTTAATTTTATCATGTAGAGTTTGGTTTCTTCTTGTATGCAATTAAATCGCCTGTAGAACATTAACATCTCAAAATGGCGCTCAATGAAACCAAACAATACTGGGTTTACAATTTGTATGTCCTTTCTCACTGTCTATGACATTTTGTATGTAAACGGAAGTACTGAGGCATATACCATACCGTGAAAAAGCCGAAAGGTGAAACGCATTGGTAGAGAGCAACCTTGCCAATAAACTAATCGAGCATCCCGGAGTGTCCTGGAATTTTCTTGGAATAAGAGAAATTTGCGTGCTATGTGATAGGGTTACCAGAACCCATCCAGGACCGCTGCGTCTGAAGCTCCGGACTTCCGGAGTGTTTTGGTAGAAATATATATGTATATATATATTCACTGAAAAAACCATAGGTTTCAGACACGTTATAGTTACAAATTAGCATTTAAAAAACCTTTGAAATTCACTGAAAAAACCATAGGTTTTAGGGACAGTTATAGTTACTTGGACATTGCACTCGTACAAAACCCGTGAAATTCCCCCGTTATAGTTAGTTCAGCTAACTATAACTCGCGCCCCCGCAATGCACTGCTGATGACGTCACATATTACATTACTCATGACATGGTCAGTGACATCACTGATGACATCACTGATGACATCTCAAATGACATCACTGATGACATCATCCAGTGACTGTGTGTTTCTCTAAAGTTTAAATATTTTTTATATATATAGGAAAAGACGTATTGAAGAATGAGTGGGTGTGTAAGTGTCTGTATGGATGATTTAGTAGGTGCGTGACTGACTGTATAAGTGAGTGATTTAACGTATCGTACTGAATGCATGGGTTAGTGACTAAACTGGGTGAATGTCTGTATCCGTCTGTCTGTTGCTGTGTAAGTGGCTGCATGTGTTTGTGAATAGCTACATGAGTGTCTATTTGAGTTATTGAATGCTTGTGTGAGTATCTGTATGGGTGCCTGAGTGTTTGTGTGGGAGGGGTGTGTGCGACTGTGCATAGATGTGTGAGTGGGTGATTCACTGGGTGGATGGTTTCAAGAGTGCATCTGTGATAGACTGTATGGGTGGGTAAGTGTGTGTAAGAGTGTGTTAGTGAGTGAATGTATGTCCCAGTGGTACATGTGTGAGTAACTACATATGTGAAAGGCAGTATATATGTGTGTTGGAGTATATAAATAGCTATAAGCGAGAGTGAGTGATTGTGATAGTGGCTGTATGGATGAGTGTGTGCTTGTATCAGTGATTGTATAAGAGCGTAACAATGTGCTACTATTTGTATGAGTAAGTGAGCTGGTGTGTGTATAACTGTATAGATGAGTAAATGGCAGTGTGTTTAATTATTTGCATGACTGACTAGGTGTGTGAGTACCTCTATGGATGAGTGGCGTTGTTTGAGTGTCTATATAGGAGTAAGAGTGCATATGATAGTCCCGTACTGAGTGACCGTAAGTATGAGTGACTGTACGGGTGAGTGAGTGGATGTGTGTGTGTAGACCTAAGAATCAGTGAGTGGGTATGTGGTTATTGGTGTTGGAGTGTTTATGGTTTTGCGAATGGCAGTCTGTAATTTAGAGTGGGTGTATCAAAGATTATATTAGGGTGTGAGGAGGTGCATCAGATTATCACGTGGATGTTGTCATCAGTGATGTCATTTGAGATGTCATCAGTGATGTCATCAGTGATGTCACTGACCATGTCATGAGTGATGTAATATGTGACGTCATCAGCAGTGCATTGCGGGGCGCGAGTTATAGTTAGCTGAACTAACTATAACGGGGAATTTCACGGGTTTTGTACGAGTGCAATGTCCAAGTAACTATAACTGTCCCTAAAACCTATGGTTTTTTCAGTGAATTTCAAAGGTTTTTTAAATGCTAATTTGTAACTATAACGTGTCTGAAACCTATGGTTTTTTCAGTGAATTTCAAAGGTTTTTTAAATGCTAATTTGTAACTATAACGTGTCTGAAACCTATGGTTTTTTCAGTGAATTTCAAAGGTTTTTTAAATGCTAATTTCTAACTATAACGTGCCTGAAACCTACGTTTTTTTAGTGAATTTCAAAGGTTTTGTAAATGACAATTTTTAAATGTATTAATTGTTATATTAATTTTTTTCATACTGATTTAGTACATTTTTAGAAACAATTTTTTTTACATATTTTATTTTTTAAATTACATTGTAATTACATTATACATTACATTACAAAAAATACTTTCTCTTAATGAATTACTTTAGTTTAAATACTTTGCAGATAGGCAATAGACTTTTAAGTACAGTAGTTACAGTTGTTGCAATGGGCAACACATTTTCAAACACAATGCAACATTCAGCTCAATGTGAATTTCTAGTTAAATGCAATTAGTTACTTTATGGATTACTTTTTCTAACCACAGGACTGGATCCTAGATTCAGTCCTGGTACATCTCCTGTAAACAGTTGAGTAAAAGCGTTTTGGTTACAGTCGTGATTTTTAAGGAATATTATTGTATTTTAAAAGTTGACACTTAGAAACTTTTTCTCATAGAATCACCAATGTTATCCTATGGAAGGAAATTCACTTAGCAGGTAAAAACTGTTATCGTTACTTTTTCTTACTCAGTGTTGGATCCTGGATCCAGCACTGGTGCATCTCCTGTAAACAGTTGAAAGAATGCGTTTAAGTCATACAGGCGATTTTTAAGGAATATTTGTATTTTGTGAAAATCAACACTGAAACTTTTTGCTGAAAACCAGTCAATGTTAGCCTATGAAGGAAATTCAAGTTACCGGTAAGTACGGTTAAAATTTCTTTTGAGGATCAGTACTGGGCTGAAACATGCAGCACTGAGGTCTCTCCTGATAACAGGTGAGTAAATCGGAATTCGTATTTCGGCTGATTTTAGAGGAATATTTTAAAGTTCCAAAACTCCACACTTAGAAGAATTTCCAAGTGAAACCAGTCAATGTTAGCCTATGGAAGGAAATTCAAGTTACTGGTAAGTACGGTTAAAATTACTTTTCAGGACCAGTACTGGGCTGAAAGATGCAGCACTGAGGTCTCTCCTGATAACAGGTGAGTAAATCAGAATTCGGATTTCGGCTGATTTTAGAGGAATATTTTAAAGGTCCAAAACTCCACACTTAGAAGAATTTCCAAGTGAAACCAGTCAATGTTAGCCTATGAAGGAAATTCAAGTTACCGGTAAGTACGGTTAAAATTACTTTTCAGGATCAGTACTGGGCTGAAAGATGCAGCACTGAGGTCTCTCCTGATAACAGGTGAGTAAATCGGAATTCGTATTTCGGCTGATTTTAGAGGAATATTTTAAAGTTCCAAAACTCCACACTTAGAAGAATTTCCAAGTGAAACCAGTCAATGTTAGCCTATGAAGGAAATTCAAGTTACCGGTAAGTACGGTTAAAATTACTTTTCAGGATCAGTACTGGGCTTAAAGATGCAGCACTGAGGTCTCTCCTGATAACAGGTGAGTAAATCGGAATTCGTATTTCGGCTGATTTTAGAGGAATATTTTAAAGTTCCAAAACTCCACACTTAGAAGAATTTCCAAGTGAAACCAGTCAATGTTAGCCTATGGAAGGAAATTCAAGTTACTGGTAAGTACGGTTAAAATTACTTTTCAGGACCAGTACTGGGCTGAAAGATGCATCACTGAGGTCTCTCCTGATAACAGGTGAGTAAATCAGAATTCGGATTTCGGCTGATTTTAGAGGAATATTTGTATGTTTCAAAAATCAACACTTAGAAACTTTTTCAGCAAAAAGCAGGCAATGATATCCTATGGAAGGAAATTCAAGTTACTGGTAAGTACGGTTAAAATTACTTTTGAGGATCAGTACTGGGCTGAAAGATGCAGCACTGAGGTCTCTCCTGATAACAGGTGAGTAAATCGGAATTCGTATTTCGGCTGATTTTAGAGGAATATTTTAAAGTTTCAAAACTCCACACTCTGAAGAATTTCCAAGTGAAACCAGTCAATGTTAGCCTATGGAAGGAAATTCAAGTTACTGGTAAGTACGGTTAAAATTACTTTTCAGGACCAGTACTGGGCTGAAAGATGCAGCACTGAGGTCTCTCCTGATAACAGGTGAGTAAATCAGAATTCGAATTTCGGCTGATTTTAGAGGAATATTTGTATGTTTCAAAAATCAACACTTAGAAACTTTTTCAGCAAAAAGCAGGCAATGATATCCTATGGAAGGAAATTCAAGTTACTGGTAAGTACGGTTAAACTTACTTTTGAGGATCAGTACTGGGCTGAAAGATGCAGCACTGAGGTCTCTCCTGATAACAGGTGAGTAAATCGGAATTCGTATTTCGGCTGATTTTAGAGGAATATTTTAAAGTTCCAAAACTCCACACTTAGAAGAATTTCCAAGTGAAACCAGTCAATGTTAGCCTATGAAGGAAATTCAAGTTACCGGTAAGTACGGTTAAAATTATTTTTGAGGATCAGTACTGGGCTGAAAGATGCAGCACTGAGGTCTCTCCTGATAACAGGTGAGTAAATCGGAATTCGTATTTCGGCAGATTTTAGAGGAATATTTGAAAGTTCCAAAACTCCACACTTAGAAGAATTTCCAAGTGAAACCAGTCAATGTTAGCCTATGAAGGAAATTCAAGTTACCGGTAAGTACGGTTAAAATTACTTTTCAGGATTAGTACTGGGCTGAAAGATGCAGCACTGAGGTCTCTCCTGATAACAGGTGAGTAAATCAGAATTCGTATTTCGGCTGATTTTAGAGGAATATTTGCACAATGGTGAAGGGAGGGGGCGGGGCCTGAGTTGACATCTGTGCAAACGCGCCTGCGTTAGGGGGATTAAGTCCCCTTGAATCATGAGGGTCCCTACGGGCCAACTAGCCCACCAGGAACCTCCAGTATGCGCCAGGGGGCTGCGTTGCAGAGACATTTACAGAGGCCACACCCCTTTTACACCTCTCTGCAACGCAGCTCTGTGGCGCTTTCTGGACGTACCTGTTGGGCTAGTTGGCCCCCAGGGACCCTCAGGATTGAAGAGGATTTAATTCCCCATCTTAAAACGCGCCACGGGGCCTGTTTGCACACATGTCACCTGAAGCCCCGCCCCTCCCTTCACCACTGTGCAAACGCGCCCCGTGGCGCGTTTTAAGTCGGGGGATTAACTCCCCTTGAATCCTGAGGGTCCCTGGGGTGCAACTAGCCCACCATATACCTCCAAAAGCGCCATAGAGCTGCGTTGCAGAGAGGTGTAAAAAGGGGCGTGGCCTCTGTACACCTCTCTGCAAGGCAGCCCCTGGCGCATACTGGAGGTTCCTGGTGGCTAGTTGGCCCCAGGGACCCCCAGTATTCAAGGGGAATTGTTCCCCTCTGCAAACACGCCAGGGGGCTCGTTTGCAGAGTGGTGAAGGAAGGGGGCGGGGTCTACGGCCCGATCGTTTTTTTTTTTTTTTTTTTTTCCCCCTGAAGGGGGATGTGTGGCCCCCCTTCCTTTTTCCTATTTTTAGGCCCTGGGGACCCCATCCCCAAGGGCCTTTCCCCTTTTTTTTTAAATTAAAATAAAAAAAAAACGGGAAGGGGGCCGCGTGGCCCCCTTCCCTGGGCCTGTATTGGCCCCGGGGACCCCATCCCCCGGGGCATGGCCTCTTTTTTTTATTTGGAGGGGGCTGCGTGGCCCCCTCCTCAGGCCATTTAAGGCCCCGGGGACCCCATCCCCGGGGCCGGCCTTGCACTTTTTTTTAATTTTTTTTAATTTTTTTACTTTGGGGAGGGGGCTGCGTGGCCCCCCTCCCGGGCCACTTATGGCCCCGGGGACCCCATCCCCCGGGGCCTGGACTCTCATTGGGGACTGTGGGGGGTCCCCAAACCCCCACAGTCCCGCCGGCTCCCCGTGTCCTACGGGAGCCGGCATTGCTTACACATGGGGAGCAGCTAACATGCTGCTCCCCATGTGGAAAAGCATCGGCTTTGGATATTGGAAGAGAGAGCAGGTTTCCTGCTCTCTCTTCCAATATCCAAAGCAAGTTTGCAATGACAGGACGGGAGCCGCGAGGCTCCCGTCCTGTCATTGCAAACAGCAGTGTCCCGGGGGTAGGCACCCCGGGACACTGCAGGAGCCGGCCCTGGGGGTGGCGGTCCCCAGGGCCATCAAGGGCTCCAGGAGGGGGCCGCGCGGCCCCCTCCCTACATTTTGAAAGCCCCGGGGAGGTGGTGGTCCCCGGGGCTTGGGGGTCCAAAACGGACCCCCATTTTAATTTTTCTTAGTGCCCCGGGGAGGTGGTGGTCCTCGGGCGTGTGGGGGCTAGAGCCCCCACACAGGTTTTTTAAATAAAAAAGAAGCCCCAGGGAGGTGGCGGTCCTCGGGGCTGCGGGAGGGCTCAGAGCCCTCCCGCACCATTATACATAAAGCCCCGGGGGGTGGTCCCCGGGCTTGGGGGCCCTTAGAGGCCCCCCACACATAAAATTAACCCCCCCCAGCATGCCCCCGGGACTTGGCCCACCCGGGAGACCGCGCTTCGATTTTTTTTTTTTTCGGCAGGGTTCGCGCTCCCTGAGCGCATCCTGCCGATTTTTAAAAAAAAAAAAAAAATTTTTTTTTTGCCCAGGGGGTCCTTGTGGGACCCCCTGAGCAGACCTAGGGGGTCAGGGTGTTTCTACCCTGCCCCTTTGTGCGCTTTGCGCACTTGTTTCTGTCCCT
The DNA here is from genome assembly GCA_963921515.1 of Calotriton arnoldi. Lineage (NCBI taxonomy): Eukaryota > Metazoa > Chordata > Amphibia > Caudata > Salamandridae > Calotriton > Calotriton arnoldi. Next base: position 1,359,709 of record CAWUFW010002393.1, on the reverse strand, counting down.
CGGTTCTACCGAGGGATAAAATGGCTGCCAACACTTCCTGGTTTGGAGTGTTGACAGCCAATTAACATAAAGCTCGTGCTCGGGAGGATCCGCGGCCCTAGATATCACTATCTTTTTACTTTTGATTTTCTCAGCAACTACTGAATGGATTTACACCATTTAACATAAAGGGTTCCTTCTGAACCAAGAACTACCTCTTTGCCAAATTTGGTGTAATTCCGTTCAGCAGTTCGGGCTGTAGCCGTGTCTAAAGTTTCCTATGGAAAATTGCATGGGGAAAACGCGTTTTGGGACCCCCTTTTTCTCGGCCCCCGCTTGACGAATCCCCCGAGACTTTCAGGGTAGGAGCGGACCGGAGCGGGCCATAAAGTTTGAAAATTTTGCGAAGATACGTCAACCGGCAAGAGAGTTATTTCAAATAGAATGTCGCGGATTTCCTATGGATAATAGGTTGTAACTATAACTATCTACTGGCGACCGCCAGTAGATAATATATATATACATATATATATATTCACTTAAAAACCATAGGTTTCAGGCACGTTATAGTTAGAAATTAGCATTTAAAAAACCTTTGAAATTCACTGAAAAAACCATAGGTTTCAGGCACGTTATAGTTAGAAATTAGCATTTAAAAAACCATAGAAATTCACTGAAAAAACCATAGGTTTTAGGGAAAGTTATAGTTAGTTGGACATTTCACTCGTACAAAACCATAGAAATTCCCCCATTATAGTTAGTTCAGCTAACTATAACTCGCGCCCCCGCAATGCACTGCTGATGACGTCACATATTACATCACTCATGACATGGTCAGTGACATCACTGATGACATCACTGATGACATCTCAAATGACATCACTGATGACATCACTGATGACATCATCCATGTGATAATTTCATGCATCTTCTCACACCCTAATATAACTTTTGATACACCCACTCTAAATTACAGACTGCCATTCTCAAAACCATAGACACTCCAACACCAATAACTACATACACACTCACTGATTCTTAGGTCTACACACACATCCACTCACTCACCCGTACAGTCACTCATACTTATGGTCACTCAGTACAGGACTATCATATGCACTCATACACCTATATAGACACTCACACACCGCCACTCATCCATAGAGGTACTCACACACCTAGTCAGTCATGCAAATAATTAATCACACTGCCATTTACTCACCTATACAGTCATACACACACCAGCTCACTTACTCATACAAATACTAGCACATTTTTATGCTCTTATACAATCACTGATACAAGCACACACTCATCCATACAGCCACTCTCACAATCACACACTCTCACTTATAGCCATTTATATACTCCAACACACATATATACTGCCTTTCACATATGTAGTTACTCACACATGTACCACTGAGATATACATTCACTCACTAACACACCCATACTCACACTCACCCACCCATACAGTCCATCACAGATGCACTCTTGAAACCATGCACCCAGTGAATCACCCACACACATCTATGCACAGAGTCACACACACCCCAACCACACAAACACTCAGGCACCCATACAGATACTCAGACAACCAATCAATAACCCATATAGACACTCATGTAGCTATTCACAAACCCATGCAGCCGCTTACACACCAACAGACAGATGGATACAGACATTCACACAGTTTAGTCACTAACCCATGCATTCAGTAAGATACGTTTAATCACTCACTTATTTAGTGCTATTGTATAGGGCTGGTTAGAATGAGGTAGTTTTTAAAGCAGTTAAAATGGAGGTGTTTTAATATATATATATATATTCACTGAAAAAACCATAGGTTTCAGGGACGTTTTAGTTATTTGCACATTTCAATCGTACAAAACCATAGAAATTCGGCCGTTATAGTTAGTTGAGCTAACTATAACTCACGCCCCCACAATGCACTGCTGATGACGTCACATATTACATCATTCATGACATGGTCAGTGACATCACTGATGACATCTCAAATGACATAACTGATGACATCACTGATGACATCATCCACGTGAAAATCTGATGCACCTCCTCATACCTTAATAAAACCTTCGATACACCCATTCTAAAATACAGACTACCATTTTCGAAACAATACAGACACCAATACCAGTTACTACATATGCACGCACTGATTCCTAGGTCTACACACACATCCACTCATTCACCCATAAAGTCACTCATACATGCAGTGACTCATCAATACAACACTATTATAGGCACTCATACACCTATACAAACACTCACACACCGCCACTCATCTAGAGTTACTCACACTTCTAGTCAGTCATGCAAAGAATCAATCACACTTCTATTTACTCAGCTATACAGTTATACACACACAACCTCACTTATTCATAGTGATATTAACATATACTTACTCTCTTATACAATCACTGATACAAGTACACACTCATCCATACAGCACTCTCACAATCACTGACTCTCACATATAGTCATTTATATACTGCAACTCTCTCATGCACTGCATTTTACATATGTAGTTACTTGGACATGTAGCATTGAGATATCCATTCACTCACCAACACACCCATACACACACTCGCCCACCCATACAGCTGTTTCCACATGCACTCTTGAACCCATACACCCAGTGAATAAAGAACTCACACATCTATGCACAAAGTCACACACTTCCCACCCACTCACACACACACTCAGGCACCCATACAAATACTCAGGCAACCAATCAATAACCCATATAGACACTCATGTAGCTACTCATCAACCAATGCAGCAGCTTACACAGCAATAGACAGACTGATACAGACATTCACACAGTTTAGTCACTAACCGATGAATTCAGTAAGAGACATTTAATCACTCACTTATACAGTCAGTCACACACCTACTAAATCCTCCATCCACACACTTATACAGCCACTCATTGTACAATATACCTTGGCCAATATATTTATAAAACATATTTAAACTTTACAGAAACACACAGTCACTGGATGATGTCATCAGTGATGTCATTTGAGATGTCATCAGTGATGTCATCAGTGATGTCACTGACCATGTCATGAATGATGTAATATGTGACGTCATCAGCAGTGCATTGTGGGGGCGTGAGTTATAGTTAGCTCAACTAAGTATAACGGCCGAATTTCTATGGTTTTGTACGAGTAAAATGTGCAAGTAACTATAACGTCCCTGAAACCTATGGTTTTTTCAGTGAATTTCTAAGGTTTTTAACATGATAATTTGTAACTATAACGTCCCTGAAACCTATGGTTTTTTCAGTGAATTTCAAAGGTTTTTTAAATGCTAATTTCTAATTATAATGTTCATTAAAGCTATCTGCTGTGCGATCCAAAAACAAGCTGGTGCTTGTAGTGTTGTGGACAGTGAACGCAACCATGTTACCTCAGGCAGTGGGGAAGATCTCGGTCATGAACCTGTGTCGTCGCCCCCTGTAAGCGGAAGCGCAGTGGGCTGGTCCAACGTACGCCACTCCAGCGTAGAAATGTGAATAAATAGACCGTGGTTCTGGGCGTGGTTCACTTGTGTGAAAGCCAACGCGTCTGCCAGAGCGGCAACCCTCACCCTGCCACGTGGCTGCCGCCATGACCGCAGGCCTCCTCGACACAAGCCCCCTGCGAACACAGCGGCACAGCACTGCACAGTTATGTCTGTACAGACTACTGTCTTCGATCTACACTGTGGACAGCAGGGCTCACAATTCAGATTGAGTCGCGATTGCAGATGACGCAGTCCAGTAGGCAAGACACATTGCTCCCAGTGCGGCCCGCCCGGACCACGCATCATCGCAGGCTGCGTACACGCTGAGCGCCAGAGGTACCACTAACTCAGTGCACCACAAGTAAATGCCACGTGGCCTTATTAAGGCAGAATTCATTAAACAAAACACATTGCTACCAGTGCGGCCCACATGGACCACGCATCATCACAGGATGCGCACACACTGAGTTCTTCAGGTGCCACTAGCTCACTGCACCATAAGTCATCGCCACGTACCCTTAAACCTACATAATATCCTTTTAGTATCCTTGCTTCAAGAACTTGTTTGATATCAATTATAGCTTTAGTACAATGACCAAATTCATCTTGCAAGTCCAAAGGAACACTGAATGGCAGTCTACACTGGGGATAGCAGAGCCCACAATTCGAATTCAGTTTTGATTTATTTATTGCAGAGTGAACTGTACTTTATGTCGTTGGATTTTCTCAAGAGGAAGTCACAAAAAGCATTCCTCGATGTCTGTGCTGACTACTGCCTTCGATCTACACTGCGGTCAGCAGAGCTCACCATTCAAATTCAGCCTTAATTTATTAATTGGACAGAGAATTGTACTCTATGTCGTTGAATTTTCTCAAGAGGAAGTGACAAAAAGCTTTCCTCGATGTCTGTGCTGACTACTGCCTTCAATCTACACTGCGGACAGCAGGGCTCACAATTCAGATTGAGTCGCGATTGCAGATGACGCAGTCCAGTAGGCAACAGACATTGCTACCAGTGCGGCCCTCCCGGACCACGCATCATCACTAGCTGTGCACACGCGGAATGCTTCTGATGCTCCTACCTCAGTCCACCACAACTGATGGACCCTTTATGACAGAATCTTTTGTGTATGATTTCAGATCTGGTGCCCCTAACTTAGTGTAGCACAAGTCATGGACCCTTTATGATTGAATCTCTGTGTGTGATCTGATGATTACTGTTGTACTTGTTACCAGCAACAACCATTCCCAGAGGGCTGGCTTACACTCACCCCACACGCATCCAGCACAGACGTCACTGGACATGTGACCCTGGTAATAAAAAGGAGTTGAGTGCACGTGCTCGTACCCAGTTCCACTATCTATCTGTGTCTGTGTGTTCATTATGTATGCAACATGCTGCCCCTGGGCCCTACCACATTACATTGTGCTCTGGACAGCGTATGCAACCAACTTACCTTTGACAGTGGGAGAAAACTTTGGTTATGTAACTTTGTCTCGGTTATTGTACAAGTACGTACGTAGAGACTGGATAATTAGAGTACTGCAAGGAGAGTGTATAGTGAATTTATAAGTGCGTGGGGATTGGCGGAGTGATTGTATAAGTACATATGTTGGCGCACCCTAACTCCGACAACGAGCTTGTCTCTAATTGGCTGCCCTCCATGTCCCAAAAACTGAAATTTGGATTTTGCATGGCCCAGTATTGCTACAGCTGCAATACTCCACTGAATGTGCAATAAACATTCACACCCACACAGATGTGTCATGTCCACCATCTTTCTTGTGTGGAACTATGGATGAATGTAGGGTCAGTGATTCCCCGTACCTTCCATGTTGGCCATGTTCAGGGACTTGGCTCACAGAGTGACACATTGACGCTTGCGACCCGGGTGACGGCAGCACTACAACAAGAACACCCGCATGCCAGTGTTGCAAGATTTTTAAGCATTCTCTAGCCTAAAGACAACCAAAAAGTAGCCCAAACTAGCCCAATATTGCTACTTTAAGGAAGGAGGGGCAGGGACATCGTCAAGCAGGCGGTGAATGGATTGGAATTGATGTTGCAGCAGGCTGCCAAGTAAATATTTGTCTAATAAAGCGCTTTAACATACTAGTTTGCTGGAGCGCTGTATATATATTTATAATCTGGCAACTAGCACAAACCAAAATTTTACCGCACAACCGGGAAAAATATAGCCCAATTGTGCGTGATCTAGCCCAATCTGGCAACAGTGCTGCATCAGTTGATTCCTCATACAGCTCACGATGGAGTCACGCCCATAGCTCCGGAGTCATTCTTCACAGCCTCACGCAGGACTGGCATACGCCAGGCCAGCCCATTCTGCTTATGCTTACAGAGAAAGACAACAACGCTACATGGCCCAGATTTTCATTGCAGTGATCTGCTGGTCACACTCTAGTTGTCAGTACGCCACAGCCACTCCCTCACGGCTGGTATACACCCACACCCATCCAGCACAGGCGTCACAGGACACGTGACCCTACCAATAAAAAAGACCGGGCACAAGTGCTCTAAACCATTTTAGAGTTGCTCCCACCGCATGCACTGTGATGGCCCGTCTCGGTGGTTCGGACACCTCATGTAGGCCTGAGCCACCGAACACGGAGGCCTACCACCACGTGCGTGGACTCACTGTTCACTGAGTTAGTGGCACCGCAAGGACTGAGCGGGTGTGCAACCTGCGATGATGATAGGTGCAGTAGTATGTCCTCTGCCATGGCAAAATCAAGACGCAGCACCAAATGTGAGACCTGTTGGCCTGCGGAGCGGGACTGCATGATGCGGAGGGTGCCCTGTCCACGAAAAGGTGAGCAGTGAGGCCTGGGTGCGCAGCGGTGGGCAAATACGTCTGGGCGGCGGGAGTGGATACACAAAGGCGGCACAGCGATTTAGCCGTACACAGTCGTATATACTCTCCCATTACTAATTCTGTACTATGTTTAGATGTGGGAGCTTGAGGGCTCCACTAGGTCCCGGCACGTGGTTGGAGACACAGCACTCACTGTCCCTCTTCATCTCTTCCTTTCTCTCCTTCACACTCTTTCTCTCTCTCTTCTTCTCACACTGTTTCTCTCTTTCTCTCTCTCTTCCTCTTTCTCACACTCTTTCTCTCTCTCTCTTCCTCTCTCTGTTTCTCTCTCTCTTCGTCTCTCTCACTCTTTCTCTCTTTCTCTTTGTCTTCCTCTCACTCTTTCTTTATTTTTCTCTCTCTCTCTCTTCCTCTCACTCTCACTGTTTCTCCCTTTCTCTCTGTATTCCTCTGACTCTTTCTTTCTTTTTCTCTCTGTCTTCCTCTCACTCTTTCTTTCTCTCTTTATCTCTCTTTCTTTCTCCTTTGATGGACGCATAACGCACAATCTTATCTTGCTTTTTGTCTTGCAGGCCTGCGATGAAGCGTGGCCATCCTGCAATCAACACTCAACCTGAATTGTGAGCTCCGCTCTCCGCGTGTACACAACGGTGAGGAGGTTTCTTCGGCACGTGGTGGACCCTCTTCGACACACGCCGGTGGTATAAGGTGAGCAGAGAGGCTTGTTTGCGCAGCGGCGGGCAGTCACCTCCGGGCAGTGGGAGTGGATGGGGTGCAGCAGCGGCACGCAGTCACCTCCGGGCAGTGGGAGTGCATGGGGTGCAGCAGCCTGGGTGCGCAGTGGATGTCATACACCTCTGGGCAGTGGGAGTGGATGGAGTGCAGCAGCCTGGGTGTACAGCAGTGGGTAGACACCTCTGGGCAGTGGAAGTGGATGGGGTACACTAGCCTAGATACACAAAGGCGGGACAGCGATTTAGGCATACGCAGTTGTATGCACTCATCCATTACTGATTCCATTTTTATGTTTCAGATGACTAAGCTTGAGGGCTGCCCTATATCCCGGCACGTGGTTGGAGACACACCGGTGACAGAAAGGTGAGCTGTGAGGATTTTCTCCACAGTGTTAACACTCACTCTCCCTCTCCATCTCTTCCTTTCTGTCACTCACACTCTTTCTCTCTCACTCTCTATCTCTTCCTTTCTCTCTCTCACACTCTCTCTCTTTCTCTGTCTCTTCCTCTCTCACACTGTTTCTCTCTCTCTTCCTCTCTCTCACACTGTTTCTCTCTTTCTCTCTTCCTTGCATCTCACTCTTTCTCTGTCTTCCTCTCTCTCACACTTTCTCTCTTCCTCACTCTCACTCTTTCTCTCTCTTTCTCTCTTCCTTTCTCTCACTCTTTCTCTCTCTCTCTTCCTCTCTCTCACTCTTTCTCTCTCTCTTCCTCTTCCTCTCCCTCACTCTTTCTCTCTCTTTCTCTCTCTCACTGATTCTCTCTCTCTTCGTCTCTCTCACTCTTTCTCTCTGTCTTCCTCTCACTCTTTCTTTCTTTTTCTTTTTCTCTTCCTGTCACTCCCACTGTTTCTCTCTTTCTCTCTGTCTTCCTCTCACTCCTTCTTTCTTTTTCTCTCTGTCTTCCTCTCACTCTTTCTTTCTCTCTCGCTCTCTCTTTCTCTCTCCTTTGATGGACGAATGACGCACAATCCTATCTTGATTTTTATCTAACAGGCTGTGATTCACGAATCGAAGTCCCCCCCCCACACCACCACAGCTGAACGCATGTACAAACTGCGATGATGCGTGGCCATCCTGACAACGCCTGACAAAGTTGCTTCAGCACGTGGTGCACCCTCTTACACACACACCGGTGGCGGAAGGTGAGCAGAGATACTTCTTTCCGCAGCAGCGGGCAGTCACCTCTGGGCGGTGGGAGTGGATAGTGTGCAACAACCTGGGCGCACAAGAGCGCACAGACACCTCCGAGCAGTGGGAGTGGATGGGCTGCAGCAGCCTGAGTGTGCATTGCCGAAACAGATAATTAGGCGTGTGCAGTTGTATGTACTGTGCAATTACTAATTCTATACTGTCTTTCAGATCACTAAACTTAAAGGTGCACTATGTCCTGGCACGTGGTTGGAGACACACCGGAGGCACAAAGGTAAGCTGCGAAGATTTTCTCCAGTGTCAACACTCCCTCTCCATCTCTTCCTTTCTCTCTCTCACACTTTCTCTCTTTCTCTGTCTGTTCCTCTCTCTCATTCTTACTTTCTCTCTCTTCCTCTCTCTCACTCTTTCTCTCTCTCTTTCTCTCTTTCTCTCTACCTCTCTCTCACACTGTTTCTCTCTCTCTCTTTTCCTTGTGTCTTACTCTTTCTCTCTCTCACTCTTTTTCTTTCTCTGTCTTTGTCTGTCTTCCTCTCTCTCACTCTTTCTCTCCTCTCTCTCACTCTTCCTCTCTCTCACTCTTTCTCTCTCTCTTCCTCTCTCTCACTCTTTCTCTCTCTCTCTTCCTCTCTCACACTATTTCTCTCTTTCTCTCTCTCACTCTTTCTCTATTTCTTTGTCTTCTTCTCTCTCTCACTCTTTCTTTGTTTCTCTCTTTCTCCCTCACTCTTTCTCCTTTGCTGGACGCATGATGCACCATCTTATCTTTCTTTTTGTCTTACAGGCTGTGATTCACAAATGGTCCAGCGATGACACGACATGGCTGTACATAGTTTTATTTGTTGTTGTTTTGTTTTAATAAAATGTTTTATATGTAAATCCATACATGACTAAGATTCTTATTTGTCCAACCTAACGTGACTGTCACATTTGTTTGTAGGCGGTGGGGGTGAGGGGAGATGGTGGACAAGGAGCTCCTACTGAGGGATGTCGGAGCAGTGTTGGGTGTCCGACCTGCATGATCGTTGCCTCCATTACATCTGTTCTCAGAGACTTAAGAGCCGGCGGTCTGGCTCATAGATGAAGACCTGCGAGCCGACTAGCAGGCTCATAGAGGGAGAACCGCGGCCCGTCAGTTCGCAGAGGAAGAGCTGCGGGCCAGCTCGCAGAGGAACACCTGCGGGCCAGCTCGCAGAGGAACACCTGCGGGCCGTCTAGTATAGGGAAAGTTGCGGGCCATCGGCTTCCAAAGGGATAACTGCGGAACACTGATGTGGGGAGAAGGAGCGTGAAGAGCGTATCTCGCGGAGAGACACCTCCAGTATATTTCCAGTATTGGCTTCACAGATACAACTGCGGGCCCGAGAACTCGCACCCGAAGAGCTGTGAGCCGACAAGTGGTTCGCAGAGGCAGACTTGCGGGCCCAAGCATGTTGTTGGAGGTATGCTGATGATGGTGGAAAAGGGTGCGTTACCTGCTGATGTTGGGAGACGCAGCGTGAAAGCGGTATCTCGCACAGACAGAGCTCCGGTATATTAAATTGCCCCGAGACCTTTCTTTTATATTTTCACTCGATGCGAGGCACAAGATGGCTGCTAACACTTCCTGGTTTGAATTGTTAGCAGCCAATCAGAGGCAAGCTCGTGCTCGGGAGTTAGGCACAGTCCAGATATATATATCTTTTTTTCCCTTTAATATCTCAAAAACTACTGAACGGATTTACACCATTTCCACAAAACCTCACTTTCTGCACCAAGACCTTTCTCCCTGCCAAATTTGGCATAATTCCGTTCAGCAGTTTGACCTGCAGCCTTGTCTAAAGTTTCCCATGGAAAATGCATTGCGAAAACACTTTTTCGGACCCCCCTTTTTTCTCAGCTCCCCTTCACCAATCACCCTGTATATGGAATTGACATCACCACACCTAGTCCGAGGGGAGGTAACAGAGAGCTACGACTGAGACGCTCTGAAGCCCTTTGGATTATGCGTCTTAAATCCTTTGAACTGGGTTTCAATAGTGATCGGGAAATGCACTATTTCTTGGGCGATTAGGAACTGTAGATTGCGTTACAAATAATATGTGTATATCTTATTAAGCTGTTCTTTGTATTTACAGTTAATTCTGCTTTCATTTTAATATGTACTACGAATAGAGGAGTTTCTCCCTTTTTTGTCTATATATTTCTGTTTTAACATGTCGTCTCTGATTGGGTTATGGAAAGCCCCTCACGTAATCGGTACCTAATGGCACCATACCACATATTCGGGTCACACAATGCATTTGCCGTGTTATGACAGTTTAAACCGGTATGTGGATCATTTCTTAATAGATTGATGTCCTTTTCTTGAATGTATTACAAAATTGTGATGTGAATTTTCTGTCCCGATTTATTTAATGCCCTTTGTGTGTCAATATGTCACACATCATGAATACTCTTCCCATTACAGAAGGATATCAAATGTGTATTTGTCACGCATTTCAACTGTAAGCAACTGAATAATGCCTTTTGTAACTGTATTTGGCAATGAAATACTATCACTATGTAAATACCCCCTTGGGGCCATTCCTGGCCCCCCTTCCACTCTTTCCTTTTTCTAATCCTTTGCTCTATGGATCACTATTAATATGGTGTCGCCATTTAAATACATTGTGTACTTTAGTGGTCTCGCCTCACAACATAGGAGTTTTCTCAATTTACTAATTGCACCACACTGTTTGCATGTTTCCGGCTTTGAATACGCAGGTGATTACGTGTGCACGTTAGATAACAAGCACGTTAGAAAGGAGGTTTGCGCTCTAGCTTTTTTAGAACGTGGTGAGTGATAAATACTTCCGGGTTAGAGCACGCTGTTTACTTCGGTTCATACGGTGCCGGAGAGAGGAGCCACGGGGCGCACTCGCCTGAGGGTAAGCCTAAGACTTGAGAGCTAGGAAGATAGATATTATACATGGACGTCAACTAGCGTCTGAAAGGGAATTAAACGTCCGCTTGAACGCATTCTTTGTGATTTTAATTTCAGCTGGTTTGCGGTGGACGGAGCCGCGTTTCCCCTTTGGCAATACTGGGACATAAATATAGACATTCTGGATTTATACTTGCCTTGGCATATACAGCCTAATTTTTCTGTGAAAACGTTGTTCTGGCCTGAACTTACCAGTTACAACAGGTAAGAATATGAATGCAGTTTTGACACACAACTGAAAGATATTCATTGAATGCCTCAGTATGTTAACCCTATTGATCTCGTGAACACTCAAGGATACCATGCTCATGGTGATTTATTATTATACAGATCCGTGTCTAGGACGTGCAAGTTTAAAAGTGGCCTTTTAGGACCCGCTGGGTCGGAATTATCACCAGCTGTAAGGTGAGCCTCAAATTTGAGTTTTATATGTGGTACTACTAGTTATTCGTCGTGCGGATATAGAGTAAACCAGGACATAATCTAATTCGATTATTCGGTATTGTGTTACAGGTCTGACATGTGACTACCATAGACATAAGGTATGCACATTTCTAATACGATGCACAATCGAGGGTTAGACTTGTTCACTCCTCACAGGTACTAGGCACGCGTGCCAGGTGAAAGCACAATGACGAACACATACTCACATGCAATATTTCTGTTCCTCCTTCCTACACCATAAAATAGTAGCTATTATGGACACATTTCACCATCACTCACTTCTGACCATGTACCTAGGTCTAACTTGATAAACATACACACTTGTACACCGAGCGGTCGGCATGCAACCATTCGAGTTTATGCTTTGGACTACACTCCATGCTGAGTTCCTGTTGTAGTTGGCTACAACTATGATGGGCACATCCTTTTACAATTGGCATATCCCTCTTTTCTGGCCACTACTGTTCCCACCTGGACTGTAATTGGTTTAACATGAATCGTCACTTTTGATCTATATGTCACACTCTTATGAGACATATATTCTGTAACAATTTCTTTAATATACTGTGACACGAGTCGATTTTTACTTAATTCCAGCCCTGAAGAAGTCTAGGGTTATACACCCAGTGACGAAACACGTGTTGGCTGGCCTGTGAAGCAACATACATTAAACCAACATTTGAAGAAAAGAATCTACTGTTGTCTTTTGTTAAACAACGAATATTTTACGTGTTGTTAATACCTATTTGCGTGTGCACAGGACTTGTTATCATATATATATATATATATATATTCACTGAACAAACCACAGGTTTCAGGGACGTTATAGTTAGTTGGACATTTCACTCGCACAAAACCAGAGAAATTCGGCCGTCATAGTTAGTTAAGCTAACTATAACTCGCGCCCGCATTGCACTGCTGATGACGTCACATATTACATCATTCATGACATGGTCAGTGACATCACTGATGACATCTCAAATGACATCACTGATGACATCACTGATGACATCATCCAGTGACTGTGTGTTTCTGTAAAGTTTAAATATGTTTTAAATATATATATGTGCCAAGGTGTATTGAAGAATGAGTGGGTGTATAAGTGTCTGAATGGATGATTTAGTAGGTGCGTGACTGACTGTATAAGTGAGTGATTAACTGTGTCTTTTTTTTTTTTTTTTCCTCATATGACCTCCGTAGCTACAGCCGCCTCTCGACCTGGTCCACCTCTGGCGCATATAACTTTGGTGGTTCTTAGTCTCAGCTGGTATTTTCCTTACAGGGAGTGCCCGTTTATACACAACTTGAGCTGACCCAGAGGTTTTAATCATAGGAACTTATCCTGTACCTTGATCCATTCTAAACTAATCGCAAAGTGAATCATCCAGCCAATTCCAAAACAACCCAGAATCTGGCCTCTCTCTAGAATCATTTACCCTCTGATCTAAAGCTGTGAAATACTTAACGGAAGCCCAGCAATAGAGCTGAACATCTGGTAAGCCCATACCTCCTTGCGTTAATTTATGCCTAAGTTTTTTCCAGGACAGCCTAATCCCTTTACCTGCCGTGATAAATGAGGAAATCTTGCCCTGAATTTTAAGAATCTCAGCTTTTGCAAATTCTATTGGAATATTATTAAAAAGATAGGTGTATTTTGGAAGAACACACATTTTAATCAGGTTAACCCGGCCGTAATGGGAGAGTGGTATGTTCTGCCATTTTTTTAATAGAGCCTCAACTTCCTTCGAAACTCTATCTAGGTTAACTTTTGGAATTTCTCTCGGGTCTTGGGTTATTGTGATTCCGAGTAATCTAAGATCTGTAGCAAAGGACTGTAGCAATATTCCATGCCATGATCTCCGTTTTATCTTTATTTATTTCATAGCCAGAAAATTTTCCAAAAGTTTGAGTTTTAGCAATAAGTTCCTGGAGTGTGATGTCCACATTAGAGGAGAATGCAACTAGATCATCCGCATAAAATGCTATTTTCCTCATAAACCCACCTACTTCAAAAGGAGCAATCTTTTTATTTAATCTTAAGCTCTGAGCCAAAGGTTCTATATAAATGTCAAATAAAATAGGGGACAGTGGGCAACCTTGCCTAGTGCCGCGTTCTATATTAACGACAGGAGAGAGGCTACCATTGACCAGGATCCGAGCCCGTGGCGAACTATACATTTTTTTAATAACTTCTCTAAAACCAACAGTAAAGCCAAAGGCGTTCAAGGTCCTATCTAAAAAATGCCAATTCACACGATCGAAGGCTTTGGCTGCATCGACCGTAATAATTGACAGAGGGAGGCCCTGTGATGATGCCATATCCACTGCTCCTACTAAAGTATATACCAAGTCTAACATCTGCCTACCCGGAAGAAAACCCTTCTGATCCTCATGGATTATTGGGCCTATAATCTTACAAAGCCGATTATTTAAAATCCCTGCAAAGACCTTATAATCGACGTTTAATAAAGAAATTGGTAGATATGATTGGCACTGAGAAGAGTCCTTACCGGGCTTCAGGATCAAAGTGATAACTGCATCACACCATGAGTCAGGCAACAGAGATATACCCTTTAGTATTTCGTTAAACAGTTTCAGCCAAACCAGAATGATTTCCTCCCTCAAGATAGAATAGACCTCGATTGGGATTGCGTCCGGGCCTGCGGCTTTCCCTTTTTTAGCAGAATCTAACACAGCTAGTATCTCGCTCCCTGTTATTTCTAGAGAGAGAAGTTCTTGACTAGCCTCAGTTATTTTTGGAAGCTGTTTCTATTTAAGCCACCTATCAATATGCTCCTCCATCCCCCGAAGATCTTCGTGATATAAATCCTGGAAAAACTGTGCGAAAGCCTGTTCTATTTTCTCTTTCTCCTCTGTAATTTGTGTACCCACTTTGATCTTACTTATGTAATTATTGGCTCTATCAACCCTGGTCTTCATGGCGAGAGAAGCTTACCGCAGTTCTCCCCTTGGTCAAACTCCCTCATTTTACTTGTCTCCCATTTTTGAAGTAAGATCTCTTCTGACTTAAGTCTGAACTTTAACTGAAGCTCCTCCACTCTCTTTATCCGACTATCTTTCTCAGGATCATCAGGACAACTCGCCTTTAGGGCAGCTTCTGCCCCCGCTATCTGTTGTTCTAAGTCGGCCATCTCTTCCCTCTCAGCCCTTGCCCACCCCACTACAGCCCCTTTTAGTATCCCCCTCAGCCAAGCCTTAAAGGTATCTCAAACAGTGTGTAGGGGGCTGACCCTACATTGTTTTGAAAAAAGGTGTCAGTTTCAAGCTTCAAAAAGCCCGGGGTAGAAGATAACAAGAGGAATCTCCTATGTAATGTCCATCTCCTAGTAATGAGCTCTGGAGGAAGGTCCATGTTAAAAACTATGGCTCCGTGATCCGATAAGTGAATAGGCAAATATTTAATTAGACTGACTTTATCGAGTTCCGAGTGCTCCATGAATATGTAGTCAATTCTAGAATAATGAGAATTCTTTTTACTATAGAAGGAGTACTCCCTTCTCTCTCCCTTTTTTTTCCTCCATACGTCACAAAGATTGAAATGTTTTAAGATATTCAAAAGATGTGCTTTAACCCGAGGAGCTGCTATCTGTGTACAAGGGGAAGACCTATCTAGCTTGTTATTTAAGAGCACGTTAAAATCCCCTCCCAAGATCAAAGGGGCTTCAAAGTCAGCCAAGGCAAGACAAAGGTTATTCAAAGGTATAATATCATCTTCATTGCACCCATAGTAACTGACTAAGGTATATTTGACCCCCTTACATTTAATTTCCACGATAGCCCATCGTCCTCTGTCATCTACCTGCGACTTAGTGAGCTCTACTCCTGAATTCAATTTTAGTATTATAGCAACTCCTTTTGAACAACATTGCTGGTCAGAGGCTATGATTTTATCGACCCATCTTGTTTTCCAAATAATGCCTTACATTCTACTTGTAAAAGATGGGTCTCCTGAATCAAAAGGATCCTAGCTGAACTGTTTTTTAAATATTGAAATATCAAGTGCTGTCTTCCTTTGACTCTTAAGCCATTAACATTCCAACTTAAAAATTCAAGGTGTTGATTCCCTCCCTGAATAGGCCTATCCCCTACCATAATCCTGACTCCACCCTCTGCTGTAGCTAATGAAGGTCGTTATGTCACATGAGTTTAATGATACTTTTTTTTTATTTTCTCCCAATGCTCCCCACCAACAAATGTGAAAACTCCTACTACCCCCCACCTCTCCCCACCTCCCCCCCAACCCGCGGGAACCCTCCCAACCTACCCACCGGCAATAGATATTGCCTTTTGAGCCGAAGCCCCTAGCCTCCTATGTGAATAATGGAATCAAAATAACATTAGATGCTGAATACCGTAAAATCAAACACTACACATTAGAATTGCCTTGTGCCAGAAAACTGTCTACCTCCTCCGGAAACCTGAAGTTGTACATTTTATTTGCCAGGACAACTTTTAGGAAGGCAGGAAATCGCAGCTGGACTTGGGCTCATAAGTCTCTTAAAGCATCCATCCGCTTACCCAGTTCCCATCTCCTGTCTTCCGTGACACGAGAGATATCGGACCGGATTCTAAAGGTGGCATCTTGGACCTGTATAGTTTTAAGTTTAAGAGCCGCCCCCAATAGTTGCTCCTTGAGAGTATACGAATGGATATACACCAAGATCTTTCTGGGTTGTTTTCGGGCAGGATTCAACTTAAAAGGATCTCTATGAATTTGCTGAATTTCAGCTTTCTAGACTAGTGCCGTTGCGATCTGGGGAAAAGCTTTAGTCAGGATATCTATAACATAGGATTTTAGGTTATCTCCTTCCAACCCTTCTTTTAAATCCAAGATTCTGATGTTATTCCTTCTTGAAGTGTTTTCAAGCCTCTCCAATCTCTCTGCCAAGTCCCGCTCTCTCTCTTTTAGTCTGATCACTTCTTGGGCATTATCCTTGACCTCCTGCCCCAGTTCCCCCACTTTATGTTCCAGAGCTTCCATCCTATGTGTCAGTGCCAATAGGTTTTCCTCTAAACCAGTACAGGTGTCTTGTATTTTTTTTTGGTTTGCTTCAGAGGTAGAAAAACGAGCTCCAATTTCTATTGACAACTGCTTTAACATCCCATGTACTGTATCCGGGCTCTGAGCAACAACCTCTGATAGCATATCCCCTACCTCCCCTTGTTCTTCTTGTCCGCCCCCCCCTGTCGTAGAGGTCGTTATGCTCAGGGGAGCGAAACGGTTAGAGAGTGTAATGGAGGGGGCTACTTCCAGACTTTCCTCCCCTACAACTACTGTCCCGCCCTGTTTTACAAGATCTATGTTGCCCTGTGAGTTAGCCAGGAAATAGGACCTAAGTGAGGGGGGCACCTTTACGGGGGCCAAGTTCTTATTTTTCTTCCGGCTCTTTACTGGAGTGAGCTTCACTGGTTTATTAGGAGGCTGCCTCTGCTTATGCTTCTGCCTACTTTCACCAGTCTCAACAACTTGAAACGGCTGCGTCGCAGGAGGTTCCCCCCAAAAAAAGTACGCGATCTAAGTTTATATCTCTTGCCCAATGGTACCTCAATGATAGGGGCGATAGTAGAGGCCCCAACTCCAGAGATATTTGGGTTTGACTGACCCTCCTTGATGGCCTCGGTATGTCCAGATTGCTGAATAGCTACCTCCATGGAGTCAAGGGCAGGCACATATCTCAGCTTCGTATTCTGATTTAACTGTGCACAAGGTGTGACAAGCCTAGCCACTAAAAAACTCTTTCTTAGCGCCCCTTTTAACTCTATACCAAGTTCAAACTCAGTCTCAGGCTTAATCTCAGGGTTAATCTCAAAGTAGCCCTTGCCTAGAGTGGGGGAGGCACTAGCCCTACACTGATTTGACGTATAGTCAAAATGATGATCATTTAGGGAGCACCGGGCGCGACGGCACTCTGCTAGCACCCCCGCTGCCCTGAAAAGGGTAACCACAGCAAAGTCACGCATCTAGCGCCAGAAAAACAAGAAACAAAACTGTTCCCTCTTACTTTTCAGTCCGCGTTTTCCAGGTGTTTCCACAACCTTTTTCTCCGGGCTCTCTGTGCACTCTGGGCTCTCTGTGCACTCTGAACACTCCTCTCCACTCCACACTTTTGCCTCACCTCGTCTCCCTCGTCTCCTGCACTACGGGAAGCCAGAGGCATCAGACCCTCATCCGGCGGCGCCGGCGTTCGATCAATTGCGGGGAGCGCAAATCCGCTCTCCGCTCTCCTCCCCCGCGTTCTCCAGGGCAGAGACGCCACCCAGCACAGCCGCAACGACCCTCTGCAGCGCTGCTCGATTACCTGGTCCCGACAAAGGTGACTCCCCGCAGGAAGAAGCAAGGAGAGAAAACAAGCAGACCAGCACAAGATACGGTAAGCCCTGAAATCAGCCCAACATCAAGAGAGAATCAACATCTAATCCGACAAACGGAGGTTCCGGGCGCTCAACTCACGACCGGCTTCCTAGCTGGCCACCATGTTCCCGCCCACAAGGATGTATAAGTGAGTGATTAAATGTGTCTTACTGAATGCATGGGTTAGTGACTAAACTGTGAATGTCTGTATCAGTATGTCAGTTGGTGTGTAAGCAGCTGCATGGGTTTGTGAGTAGCTACATGAGTGTCTATATGGGTTATTGATTGGTTGTCTGAGTATCTGTATGGGTGCCTGAGTGTCTGTGTGGGTGGGTGGGGGGTGTGTGACTCTTTGCATAGATGTGTGAGTGGGTGATTCACTGGGTATATGGCTTCAAGAGTACATCTGGGAAGGGCTGTATGGGTGGGTGAGTGTATGTATGGGTGTGTTGGTGAGTGAATGGATGTCTCAGTGGTACATGTGTGAGTAACTACATATGTGAAAGGCAGCATATGTGAAGGTTGGAGTATATAAATGACTATATGTGAGAATGAGTGATTGTGAGAGTTGCTGCATGGATGAGTGTGTGCTTGTATCAGTGATTGTATAAGAGAGTAAGTATGTGTTAGTATCTGTATGAATAAGTGAGGTGGTGTGTGTATAACTGTATAGGTGAGTAAATGGGAGTATGATTGAGCCTTTGCATGACTGACTAGGTGTGTGAGTATGATAGTGCTGTTTTGATGAGTGACTGCATGTATGAGTGACTTTATGGGTGAATGAGTGGATGTGTGTGTAGTCCTAGGAATCAGTGAGTGGGTATGTATTAACTGGTATCGGTGTGTCTATGGTTTTGAAAATGGTAGTCTGTATTTTAGAATGGATGTATCAAAGGTTATATTAGGGTATGAGGAGGTGCATCAGATTATCACGTGTATGATGTCATCAGTGATGTAACAGTGATGTCATTTGAGATGTCATCAGTGATGTCATCAGTGATGTCACTGACCATGTCATGAATGATGTAATATGTGACGTCATCGGCAGTGCATTGCGGGGGCGCGAGTTATAGTTAGCTTAACTAACTATAAAGGCCGAATTTCTCTGGTTTTGTACGAGTGAAATGTCCAACTAACTATAACGTCCCTGAAACCTGTGTTTTTTCCAGTGAATTTCAAAGGTTTTTAAATGCTAATTTCTAACTATAACGTCCCTGAAACCTGTGGTTTTTTCAGTGAATTTAAAAGGTTTTTTAAATGCTAATTTCTAACTATGCCTACAGAGGTAGGACATGTGCAGAAAGAGAAAGAAAGGCACAGAAAGAAGCAAGAGAAATGCAGAAAGAGGCAACAAAATCCAGAAAGACGAAGAAAGGCGCAGAAAGAAGCAAGAGAAATGCAGAAAGAGGCAACAGAAGTCCAGAAAGATGAAGAAAGGTGCAGAAAGAAGCAAGAGATGTGCTCAAAGAACCAACAGAGGAGCAGAAAGATGCCTTGTTGCAAAGTCATCCTGTGCCCCCAACTTTTTGCTGACGGGTACTGGTGGTAACTGACTCTGACTAACCAGACCTAGAGCCAGTGCAATGCTAAAAGACACTTAGAATACAGTGAAAACACCTACATACACTAGGGAACACTATGCGTTGGGGTACCCCTGTGATTGGCATGCCCTCCTCAGTAAGGCCATAGTACATAATAGGGCAGGGGGATTAAAACTACCTCTAAGTCAGAGGTGCAGAAAGATGCTTCTCTAAGTAGTAGTCACGTTTGCAGAGTCGTGGAGAAAGGGTGCTGAGACTCCGACCAGCGCTCAGGAATTCCACTGCATAGGACTTAGAGGAGGTACTAGGAGGGCTTATTGGCACCCAAAGTCCCTCAGGAGTAAATTGGACTTCATCCCCCATCCCGTAGTCTGCCAGGAGGCACATTTGCAGAGTGGTGGAGAAAGGGGGGCTTGTCCTCCGAAGACGTCTTAGCAATCCCACTGTGTGGGACTTACTGGAGGTAACAAGAGGGGTAGTTGGCCCCCAAGGACAACCTTGGGGGCCAACTACCCCTCTTATTACCTCCAGTAAGTCCCACACAGCAGGATTGCTAAATTCTCATAGCAGGCCACGCCCCCTTTGCCCACCACTCTGCAAACGCACTCCCTGGTGTGCTCTTGGATGGGGATTAAAGTCCCCTTCGCTGCTGGGGGTCCTTTAGGGGCCAACTAGCCTACCTCTTGCCTCCAGTAAGCCCCACACAGTGGGATTGCTGAGAGCTGGACAAAGGCCACGCCCCCTTTCCCCACCACTCTGCAAATGTGCCCCCTGGCGCGTTGTAAGTTGAGAAATTAAATCCCCATGAATACTGATGGTCCCTGGGGGCCAACTAGCCCACCAGGTACCTCCAGTAAGCGCCACACAGCTGGTTTGCAGAGAGGTAGTCCGAGGCCACACACCCTTTTTACACCACTCTGCAAACGCAGCTCCTGTGCATAAATTATGAAGCCCTGGGGAGGTGGCAGTCCCCGGGGCTGCGGGGGCCCCTGCGGGCCCCCGCAAATCAATTTAGCATTGCCCCCGGGACCTGGCCCACCCGGGGGCTTTCAAAAACAAAGCTTCTTTTTTTAAATTTTTTCGTCTGGATTTGCGCACCCAACGCGAATTCGGACGTTCTTTTTAAAAAAATATTTTGGGGGCTGGGGGTCCTTGTGGGACTCCCTGAGCAGGCCTAGGTGGTCAGGGTGTTTCTACCCTGCCCCCTTTTCTTGTTTTTGATCTTTGTTTTACTGTTTTCTTGTGACTAGGTTACCGAGTCACAAGATGGCTGCCAACACTTCCTGGTTTGGAGTGTTGGCAGCCAATCAGAAGTCAGCTCGTGCTCGGGAGGAGTCGCGACTCCTCCTCGATGCTCAGATATCGATATTTTTTCTTTTTTTAATTTCTCAGGAACTACTGAACTGATTTACACCATTTAAAAAAAGGGTGCTTTCTGAACCAAGAGCTACCTTTTTGCCACGTTTGGTGTAATTCCGTTCAGCAGTTCGGGCTGTAGCCTGTTTCAAAAATTCCTATGGAAATTAACATGGGGAAAACGTGCTTTGGTACCCCCCTTTTTTCTCAGCCCCCGTTTGCCGAATCACCCCGAACCTTTCAGAACAGGAGCTGACCGGAGCGCCCCACCAGTTTTGAAAATTTCACGAAGATTTGTCAAACGGCGCCAAAGATATTGGCAAATCAAAAAATGCTTTTCCTATGGATAACAGGTCCTAACTATAACTACCTACTGGCGACTGCCAGTAGGGGATATATATATATATATATATATATATATATATATAAGATTAGATGCTGTCGGCATGAAAGTGAATAAAATTAGGTAGTGTGTTGGGTGGCTCAGGAAGAAGTTTTATTATTGCCCTTTGTTTAAAAAAAGAAATGTAATACAGACATTGATATGCTTTTGAATCTGTGGAGTAAACCACACCTGCTGTATCTCATTTGGAAGTAGTAGGTTCCTTCTAGAATGTGCTCTGAACCTTTGACCTACTGGTTCCACTGGGTTGCTAGGTACACTGAGCTAAGCCTGTATTGGGTGAAAGGTGTTAAAGAGAAATAACATTTATTTTAAAGTTGAGGAGTGATGGCACAATATCAAGTAATGGCAAGTTGTAATTTCCAACTCAGGACTATGTAATAAACTGTTGTGTAGTATTTAAATTTCAGAAAAATGAAGCTAGATATAGGTTTGAACTCCTGTTTTCTTTTTGCGATTTCTCCGCGATGATCGCGGAAACATCGCGAAAACGCGCCAACAGGAATCTCGTTTTGAAAGAGATGGAAAGGGTTAACAGATGCTAACCATTCACAAGTGGAGATGCAATAATCTAAAATGAAAGACATGATTTCATTTGCTGCCTTTCTCATGATGATAGAGTGGAAAGTTGAAGAGGTTGCCATTTTAGAGTTGCTTTGTATGAGATTGGTGTACCATTCTTGTGCTTAGTTTTTACAAATCTAAACAGTGTGAAAACTATCCAGAAAGAGCTAAACAACAATATAATTTACAAACTGAATTCACTGGTATGTATATAACTTTGTAATTATTTTAAAAATGTACATTAGAAAAGAAGATGTATATGGGAGTTTGATTAACAAGACTATCACAGTGATGAGAAAAAAGATATGAGATGAACTGCATCTATTAGAGGGTATGTGTTTAAGAGTTTAGTAGTGAATGTTTTGGGAAGTAAGAGAAACATGAATTAGTACCTCTTTATTACATTGTGTATTTTATTGAAACATAACAGTATAGTCTTTGGGAAAGTTGCAATGAGGGACTAAGAATGTTTTAAATGTCTAAACATCATGTGCAGAATAGATACATCTGTTATTTGCATTCTGGGAGTTGTAGTACTTTTGACTACATTATTAAACAGGAATAGTGTAGTGAGAAATAAAAGATGAGAACATGTTGTCCGCCTGTACATGAATTAGAAAGAAGTAATACTTGTTAGGTATGTATTGGGAAGTGTTTGTCAATGTGGTTTTTAACTTATATGACCACTTTGCAAATGCTTAGATGGTGAGATATGGTTTTTGTGCTTGCACATAACTATATATACACAGTGGGACTTTTGAATTTACTTAAAGATGCAGAGTGGTATATATTTTGGGAAAGATGGCTTGAAGGTGTACATCTATTAGGAAATTGCATATATGTTTACATGGTGATCTATGTTCAGTAAGGCTGATGAAAATGTCATGTATATGGTGAGGGTAGTGTTTTTCTTTAAACATGTTTTGTTTTAAATTGAGAAGGATTAATAGTGCAGAATGCCTCGAGAATTCTTGTGCTAGCTTCATTTTGAGTGTAACTTTTGTTTGAGATATGCTGAATATATGTTTTAGAAGCAGAAGAAGTATTTGAGAAATGATGTAGGTATGCCATTCACAATAGGTTTTGTGCTTTGAAAAATTTCAAAATGTTGTTTTCCGTTTTAGAAACTTACTGTTGCATGTGCACGCTCAGGAACAAAGCAATGTATGTTTCTAGAGAGCCATGTATGCAATTATATATCAAGTGTGATACCTAGATTTCACTCACACATAGCTCAGGAGAAAAGCATGTATAAAGTAAAACAGGTAGTTTGATACTGACAGGAGATAACCAATGATTCAGAGATATAGTGACAACTGTTATGTATATAACAGCAATGAAGGTACTTTCTCAGTCTGTCAGGCAGTATTCAGGCACTCATGCAATCACCCAGCCAATACTCAGGGAGTCATCAAATTAGTGATTCATTATCCATGGAGTTATTCAATTACCCAGACACTACACATGTACTCTCGCAATCATGCAGGCAGAAATTATGTAGTCATTGAACTATGCAGGCACTACATATACATTCTTCTAATCACCTAGGTACTAACTATTGACTTATGCAATTACCAAGGCTGTAACTAAGCAATCATTATAACATTTACGAAAAACCTATGCAGCCATCTAAACACCCACTTACAACCCATGCAGTCATTGAAATACTGAGGCACACGCGTGCACTGATGAAACACTCAGGCTCTACTCATGCACTCATGTAATTACATAGAGAGTACCATTGTAGTAAACCTATCACCCATCCAGCATCTATGGAATCATTTAATTACTGAGCCAATAGTCTTGCACTAATACAATCACCCCGGCAGTATACTTACTTTCATCCAATTTCTCAAGCTTTAACAATGGAATCATGCAGTCACTCAGACACTAGTCATGCATTCATGTAATTAGCCAGGCACTACTGATGCACTTATTTAATTCTCCAGGCACTACCCATGTAGTTATGTAAGCATCCAGGCACTACCCAAAAAGAAATGGGCAGCATCTAATCGCTGAATCACTATTCATCCACATTCAATAGGTTAGGTGCTATGCATGGGGTTAAACAATTATGTATGCACACCCATATATACTATGTACACACTCTTGCAATCATCCAGGCACTAGAGTTGCACTCATTTAATCATCCTATCAGTATCTATTCATGTATTGAATTTTTGAAGCATTAGTCACGCACTTGTCAAATCCTTCAGGCTCTACTCATGCACTCATCCAAACACCCAGATACTAATGCTATACTCATGCATACACACAGGCAGTAAGTATGCAGATATGGCATGGTCCATGGAGTTATGACATAGTCAGGGAATCATTTAGGCACTACTTGTGTCATCAGGGAATCACCCAGGCACTACCTATGCACTCATTCAATCATCCAGGGAGCATTGATGTGTTCAACAACAAACCAATGTATTTACAAGTGTTACTGAGGAATATGTAGTCTTTAGACAATATGGGTGATAGATTTACTACAATGGTACTCTCTGTATAAAAACATGAGTAAAGCCTGAGTGTTTCATCAGTGCATGAGTGTGCCTCGATATTTTAATGACTGCATGGGTTGTAAGTGGGTGTTTAGATGGCTGCATACGTTCTGCGCAAATGTTATAATGATTGCATAGTTACAGCCTTGTAAATTTAGTGTTAAATTTTAAAAAGTATAGAAGAAGGAGAGCTGCAGTGAAACAGAAAGAACAAGTTGAGAGAGTAGTTGATAAGGCCTTTGCTTCGAAGAGGAAGCTTTTCATTTTGATTCTCAATAGACAAAACCAGTGGTGTGCATGAGGAGACAAAACCAGAAGCAAAGATTAGTGAATAGAAGTAACTGTTGTACAGTTTTTAGTGGAGAATGGATACATACTTCCTGTACAGAGCCTTTCTTTAATGAAGAAAGCTATCTCCAGGATAACAAATTAGTTCATGCTATTGATTAAAGAGGATGATGTTATGAAATAAAGAATGATAGTCCTATAGCAACAGAGGTGATGGTGCCTAGAAATGTAGAAGAAGTTATTGCAGAAGAGGTACAAGGAAAGCGTAGTCAGGGTACTGTAAACAAATGGAAGTGTAGTAGTGTTTCTAGTATTAGACAGCAATCCATTGATAAATTAAGAAAATTCCTATGAATCTGTTCAAGGCGAAGTTTAAAACACAAAACAAGATATACCACTCAGCAATTTGAACTTTAGGTAGGAGGCCGTATTATGTGAAAACTCCTGCTTTATGTTTAGGGGAAATGAATAGAGCACTTTTGCATGGTAGTGTGGCAGACATAGAAAAGGTTTGTGGTGATGTGCAATTTCGTTTCTTGATCCTGAGCAGGATTCTATGGAAAATGTAGAGTTGTTAAGAGGAGGAGTTACAGAACAAGTCACATATATTACAGTTGATAGTTTTAAATAAGAGATTAAAACATGTAACACTGTGTTGTCTAAAAAAACAGAGTATGTTTGTATATGTTGTCGATGCACATACTAGAAGATTTAAACTCAGACTGTTGACTTATATTTAAAAAGCGAAAAAGTAAATCATGATAACTGGCAAAAGTTACCTGTGTATTTTTTTGTAGAGGGATGGTTTGACTTGTCTATACGGCAAGTTATATGTAAGTAGTGTTACAATAAATTAGAAGATAATAAAATGAATAACACATAGATATTAGATACCCATTTTGTAAGATAATAAAATTCCTGCTAAAGTAGGAAAACTATGAAGTGCCAAAAATTTTAAAAAATCAACATTTATTATTCTTTCCAGCATTGCGAAGGGCCGTTATGGACTGCTCTCCAGCACTCAACACAACTCCACAATCCATGCAGTATGATGCCATCGGGGAAAACTGTAGAGCCAAATCTTGAAGTTGAGATTGGACTTTTGAATGGACTCTCTGCTTCGGTGTTGTTGTGCTGCTATTGAAGTCAAGGGTCCTTCAGCTTTGCATTGCCTTTTTGCTGCTCACTATGAACTCCTCTTATGAAATGTGCAAAAAACATCAAAGGGGGAAAACAATTTCCATGTAGGATTTTTGGCAGCATTGCGAATAGCTGTATCACACTGCTCACCAGCTTTTATAACAACACTACAGTCCATGCAATACGTTCCAGTCTTGAAAACTCTGGTATCATATCTGTTGTAGTAGTCTGCACCTCTAAAGGGACTTTGTAGCCGGTAATTGTTGCTGCTGCCATTTATGTAGATGGCCCTCCAGCGTCCTTCTGCTTGATCGGCAGTTGGAGACATTTTCTATGATAAGTTTTAAGATGATCTAACATGAACGTCATCCCTGAGGAGTCCAAAAAAAGTCTCCAGCCAAAAATCTACCACCTGCTCACAATAAACGTCTGGAAAACAAGATTCAAGAAGGATGAGTGGGTGTATACTTCCTATTCATTTTACTGAACAGTATATCATCCAATGATATTCCTTACTTTCCCGGTCATGTGATATTTTCAGATTGTGGATTGCACTAGTTTGACAACAGTTTTTAATTCCCCATCAGTTTGGGTTTCAATGGGTAGTTTGATGGGTTTTTGGTAGTTATGTTCTATTTGTGAGTTCAGATGTTGAGTTATTTTTTAAACAGTTTTTTTTATAAATGTGTTGTTAAAATAAAGTTAAACCAATATGTTACTAAAGAGCTACACTCAAACTTTGTGTAAAATATGTCTATATATCTGATTTTCACTTTTTCATTTGTATTTGTGACTACTGATGTCATTGCGACTACTGGTGTTGCTGTGAAGAAGGAAAATGCATTTTTGATTGAGTTATTTTGACAAATGAATACAAAGGGGATAGATAAATTAGTATCTTACTAAATAGCTACACTGAAACCTTATGTAAAATATTCTATATATGTGTTTTACACTTTGTTAAAAGCACCCGGAATTCGCAGTCTGTCCTTGGCAATGGCACTCATATAATCATAAAGGCACTATCTGTGCAATCATCGAGGACGTTCTTTCTCCATCACTCTGCAAAAGTGCCTCCTGGCATACTACGGGTTGTGGGATGAAGTCTCTTTGGCTATTGAGGGTATTTGGGGGCCAAGTATCCCTCTTGTTACCTCCAGCATGTTCCACACAGTCAGTTTGCTAAGAGGTCTTCGGAGGCCACACTCCATTTCTGCACCACTCTTCAAACATGTCTCCTGTCATACTACTGGTTGGGGAATAAAGTTATCTTGGATGCTAAAGGACCTTGGGGACCAAGAAGCCCTCCTGCTACTTTCTATAAGTCCTACTCAGCTGGATTTCTGAGAGCTGGTCAGAGGCCCGCCCCCTTTCCAGACCATTCTGCAAAGACCATTGCTACTTAAAAAAACATGGAAATTCACTACAGGTAAGTTATAGTTAGGAATTAGCATTTAAAAAAACTTTAGAAATTCACTGAAAAAAAACAAAGGTTACAGGGCTCTTATTGTTAGGAAATCAGTGATGTCATCAGTGATGTCACTGACCATGTCATAAGTGATGTAATATGTGAGGTCATAGGCAGTGCGTTGCGGGGGCATGAGTGATAGTTAGCTCAGCTAACTATAACTGCTGAATTTCTCTGGTTTTGTACTAGTGAAATATAAGCCTAACTATAACGTCCCTGTAGCCTTTGGTTTTGTAGGTGAATATCTAAGTTTTTCTTAATCCTATTTCCTAATTATAACAGCCCTGTAACCTTTGGTTTTTTCAGTGAATATATTTATCAAATCTACTGGCGGTCGCAAGTAGGTAATTATAGTTAGGACCAAAGTTCCCATAGGAAAATCGTTTTTTGTTTTGACAATAACTTTGTCGTCGCTTGACGAATCTTCACAAATGTTTCCAAAAACATCCCCTTTTTTAGGTTTCGCCTAGGCAGCACATGTGCTGTCTCTTCGAGACATGCTGTGTTCAGGATATGGGCTTTAAACTCTGCCTATGTTCCAGCTATGCATTTTATTGGCTCCTTTCAGTATCTTTTACAATTGTTTGTATTTCATTAGTATATTTCTTTAGTAGTCTCTCCTTCTCCATCATTTGAGCCTCCGCTTCAGTTGTAACCTCCCATAAGTACAGCCCCTTCTACATGCGTCTTTACACCTAACGTTTTGTTCAGCAATCTTTTCTTAATCACTTATTAAACATAGCTGGAGTTGCAGGTACAATAGCCACTTCCCCACACTTCCCAGACAAGCCCTCTCTTTGGACCTCAGCTGCCTTCTCCGACTCCTTCTTGCTTCTTCTTATCTATTTATGGATATGGGCTTTATTTTTTCAATAACTTATTTACTTTATTTCCATTAGCGCACCCTGCACTTTAGCTTCACACGTTTAAAGCTAAAGCAGGGCGTGCCGCGATTGCTGCAAAAGTAAATAAATAGAACACAACAGGCAGCCCGACTTTCTTTTCTATTAATTTACTTTTGTAGCAATTGCGTCTTTACACCTAACATTTTGTTTACAGTTTCTCAGCACTCTTTTCTTAATCACTTGTTAAACATAGCTGGAGTTGCAGGCACAATAGCCGCTTCCCCACACTTCCCAGACAAGCCCTCTCTTTGGACTGCAGCTGCCTTCTCCGACTCCTTCCTGGTTCTTCTTATTTATTTATGGATATGGGCTTTATTTTTTTAATAACTTAGTGCCTCATTCACAAAAGTAATCTGAGACAAAATCCTAACTTTACGACTTTTGGTATTCACAAAGGGCATTTAGTAGTAGTAAAGTTAGGATTTTGTCTTAAGTTTGTCTTATGTTGTGGTCTTAAGACAAAATCCTAACTTAAGTTTAACTTAGGATTTTGTCTTAAGTTTGTGTTAAGTTTTGGTTTTAAGACAAAATCCTAACTTAAGTTTAACTTAAGTTTAATTTAAGACCAAAACTTAAGAGAAACTTAAGACAAAATCCTAACTTTACTACTACTAAATGCCTTTTGTGAATACCGAAAGTCGTAAAGTTAGGATTTTGTCTCAGATTACTTTTGTGAATCGCGCCCTTATTTACTTTATTTCCATTTGCGCACACCGCTCTTTAGCTTCACACGTTTAAAGCTAAAGCGGGGTGTGCCGCGATTGCTGCAAAAGTAAATAAATAGAAAAAAACAAGCAGCCCGACTTTTTTTTCTATTAATTTACTTTTGTAGCAATTGAGGTTCACCCTGCTTTAAATGTGTGAAACTAAAACTCGGCCTGCTGCAAATGGTAATAAAGTAAATACATTTGTAAAAAGCCAGGCAGCCTTCTTTACATCATTGTTGACTTTCTCTGTTATATTATTGACAATTGTGTAGCGCCCTGACTACTATTCATATTGTTCTTTGGTTTCCACCAGAGACCTAGTTCTATGTTGTCCTGTAATACGCTGCACATATTTCTCTTCTGATCGGTCTTTTGGTTGGGGAGCACTATTTTGTTAAAGGAGCCATGAGTGGATGCTTCAATGTTGATTGCCAAATATTTGCAACGATGCACATTGCTCATATATTATCCACCATACCTAATCACTGCTGACTGCTGTGCTGTGGGAATCCAAGTTCACTGGCTTTTAACCTCTTGCTCAGGAATTTGCAACGCTCTGTGTATGGACTCCGGCAGCACAACCCCCAGCTCACTGAAACTACAGTAAGGTGACTAAAAAGCACGCATTGCGTCCTCAGTCATTGTTTTCCCTGTGAACATGCAAACGCCATACTTCATCATCTTCTTCATCTAATAGAAGTGCACAAGCTTCTGAGGCAAAGGCTTGCATACTTGTTTTTTCTCCTGGTTTATGCCATGTTCAGTTTCTCTACATGGGGCATATCCCCCAATCTTCCTCATCTTGAGAGTCCATCACCTCTGACAGGCAGCCAGCTTGCTGGGATAAAGCTTCTCCCTGCAGCTCTGTGTGCCCTAACAGCCCATGTTTCTTTCACCCTATCTTTGCATTGCAAGCCCATGCCAACCCTCCCAGGACCACTGCAGCTCTCACTGTTTCCGAAACCAGATGGCAGCCTGTCTTTCTGTAGGCGGGTCAGGAGAGAAAATCCCTTTCCTCAGTGTGTGTTTTGGTGCTTCCTGCTTGCAGCTTTCTCTGGCTGGCAGAATTCTGATCACCTCTTGACCTGCTGTTGCTGTGTATCTGAACCCCTCTCCTCATGCTCCTTTAGCCAAAAAGCAATAGTAACTTCCACACTCCGCCGTCCCACACCCAGTCTTTTAAGTTTTGCTCTCCTGTTTCTGTTTCTGCTGCTCCTCCTTCCCGCACCTTCTTTCTGCTGTCCTCCCATGTTTTTTCTCTTCCCAGCACTGCCACCCCTGTTTCTTCTTGCCCTCCCAACCCTCCTCTCTATGCACTATGAAGCAGGCAGCACAGGCCACTTCATGGCACTCTTGTTTTGTCATCCCTTTGTCCACCTCCTCTTACCCCCCGTAACCCACCCCAACTTGTTTCTTTCACTGGTCTCTGCCATTGCTTCTTGCCCCATCGCTCGTACCCACATCCTGCATTGTGTTCTCCACCAGGGTCCCACCCCACCCTTTCCTGTATTGTATATTTTCTGTTCAGCTGTTCAGCTTTCTACTTTCCATTGTCTGGCTTCGGTGCCTGATGTACAGTAAACGGTGTCCACAGTTACTTTGTCAACGAACTGTCATAGACTTCCACGGCCAACAACTGTTTTTTCTAACTGTAAGAAGTAGGCACTGCAACCTGTGCACGTGCTTTGCACTTCATTTACCGACCAGAAATCAAAAGACCTCAAGATGTAATCATTGCCTCTTTATTCAGTTTTTAATATAAGAAACTTTGAGTGACATAGAAAGTGTCAAGTGGGCACTAGCATAAGCAAGGAAGCTAACATCTCCTACCACCTGGATGTGTAGTACAAGGCGGTAGCTTTTTGGGTTGTGCAGCAGCCCCCGAAAACCCCAAGTCATGGTGCCACTGCAAATGCTGCACTATTGATAAACATGCTCCCGAGGACATCCTAGGAGGCATTGTAGTAGAACTTCCCACTCATGTAGGACTTTGCTTGGCAGGGTAGGCTCATTGGGCAGGGTCTCCTGGTGCACTAGGTACATTCTAAGTCCTCTAGACAGTGCTGCTAGCTGCTTCTCTGGTCCAGTCAGTAATTCCTCATTCTAAGTCCTCTACACACGGCTGCAGCTGCTTCTCTAGTCTCAGTGGTAATTCCACTTTCTAAGTCTTTCAGGCAGTGCTGCTAGCTGCTACTGGTCCTGTCTGTAATTCCTCATTCTAAGTCCTCATGGCAGTGCAGCTAGCTGCTTCTCTGGTTCTGTCGGTAATTCCTCATTCTAAATCCTCTAGACAGTGCTACTAGCTGCTTCTCTGGTCTCATCGGTGTTAGACCTGGCACCATTGGCATGGGTCTCCCTTCCATTTTTTTGCTGTTGCCTCCTGTGTTTTTTGCTATGTTTTTGCTGGTCTAGATGCTTTGGGCACTTTGCCACTGCTATTCAGTGCCAAAGTGCAAGTGCTCCCTATTGTAAATTGTTGTTATGGATTAGTGATTCCATGATTGGATTATTTGATCCACTTCTCAGACCCTAGTACAGTGCACCATGAGTGCCCAGGGCCTGTAAATTAAATGCTGCTGGTGGGCTTGCAGCACTGGTTGTGCCACCCACAGAAGCAGCTTGTAAACTATGGCTCAGGCCTGCCATTGCAGAGCCTGTGTGCAGTCTGGGACTGCCATGTCGACTTGGCAAGTGCACCCACTTGCCAGTCCAAATCCTTCCCTTTTCTATATATTAGTCACCCCTAAGGTAGGCCCTAGGGCAGGGTGCATTGTATGTGAAAGGTAGGACATGCCCTGAAGTGTATGGCATGTCCTGATAGTGAATTACAGCCAATTTCGTTTTTCACTATTGCAAGGCTACCTGCTCCCATAGGCCAGACTGGGCAGTTTGATTATAACATCTTATAATCCTAACTGACCCAGGGAACAAGGTAGAAATTCGAGTTTGGTATGCCTGAACTCAGAATGTTAAAATACATCTTTTAGTGTGGGTGATTTTTACATTCTGTGTTTGAAAATACTACTTTTAGAAAGTAGGTATTTTCTTGCCTAACCATCCTGTCTGCCTCTGCTAGGTTGTGTATTGCATGTTTGGTTTGTGAGTGACAGGAGGGCTTGGGCTCCAGCAGTCTGATGGGTCAGGGCTGGGCTGAATAGGACCTTGGCTGAATAGAGAGTAGGGGGCGGGGATTTCCTTTCACTCCCCTGAGCCCTCATAGAATAGAGAGTAGGGGGAGGAGATTTCCTTTCAGCTACCTGGGCCAGGTCTGCTTTCAACAATGCTGTCTCCACCTCCTGCCAGGAAGCTGCACCAGGGAGGACAGAACTGGTTTTGGCCAGGTACAGACACTCTCTGCCTACAGAGAACAAAGGATTTTGCAGTATAAATATTGTGGCCCAGACCCCAAGACTTTAGATCACTTCTGGGAATCAAGACGAACCTTTGCCAAGGAGAAGAACCAGGAAGCTGAAGAAGGAGACTGCCCCTGTGCTGTGTGCTGTTTGGGGTTGGCCTGCAGTGGTTACTTTATTGCCAAGGAAAGGAGAAAGGAACTGTGTGTGATTGAGCTTGCCTCCTGCCTGAAGTCTCAGGGATACAAGACTTGACCAACCAGCTCCCCTGAATTCCATTGCTGGGAATTCTACCTGCAAAGAGGTGCCTGCAGTTGTGTTGGGCCCTTTTGAAGACTGCGTGTCGCTGGGAGCTGGAAGCGCGACTCAACGAAGGAGAAGCGCGTCGCCTCCGCAGCAGTTGCCGTCGCATCGCCGAGTAAGCATGCCGCCGCCGCAGCTGCTCGCCATCGCATCACCGAGGCGCATCGCATCACCGGAAAAATGTGCCGCCGCCGCAGAGGTCGCCGTCGCATCACCGGAGAAGCATGTCGCAGGGCCTGTCGCAGCTCAGAAGTTCACTGAGTCGCCGCACGGCCATCGCGCATGCACGCATCGCATCTATGTTGTCGCACCGTAACCAAGATGCCATTTTGTCACATCGCACCGGATCGTCATCGCATCGAGCGCCATCTTGTTGCATTGCACCAGTTTGCAGTAAAAACCGACGCATCAACTCCCCACACAGTAAGGAAGCGACGCATCACTCCCCTGCGCTGCAGTAAGGAAGACGCATCCACTCCCCTGAGTGTAAGGAACGGCGCATCACCTTCCCTGCGACCCTTTTGTTTGTTTTGCGTTTTGCATCCAAGGTACTTTGAGAGTAAAGTGTCGCATTTACCATCTACATTGAACTAAGCTATTTCTACCATTTAAAATCCATATTTTTTTAATATTGTATTGTGGATTTTTGTCGTTGGTGATGGAGCAGGAAAAATAAAAATGTTTAACCCCTAACAAATTTTATAATTAATTAAATAAAATGTTCGTTTAAATGTATTAATCAACACTGTATGTGTGGGAATGGTAATATGCCAATGTGTGTGCTAAATAATCTATTAATAAATGTCCGTGTGTCTAATTATAACGTAAAAATAAATGCGTACTAATAAAAATAAATGCATGTTGTTGTGCTTCGTAGAAATAAAATGTGTCGTTGCAAAAACAAATAGTGATGGTAAGTAAGGAACAGCTTAAGTGTTGCTTTCTGCTAGGTAACAACTAATTGGGGTACGTAGACGGGAGGGAAACGAAAGGGATATTTTTCTCTATTTTAATTATGTTTTGTTTGCCTCAAATTAGTGCTTCTAAAGTATAACCGAGTGGCGATATAAAATGGCCGCCAGTGGGAAGATGTGCGCAGGCGCAAGGGGACACGTGGTACGGGATGA
Organism: Calotriton arnoldi; assembly: GCA_963921515.1. Taxonomy (NCBI): domain Eukaryota; kingdom Metazoa; phylum Chordata; class Amphibia; order Caudata; family Salamandridae; genus Calotriton; species Calotriton arnoldi. The sequence continues at coordinate 1,326,033 of CAWUFW010002393.1, read as the reverse complement.
GATTGGAGGAATCCGGAACCTCGTGATGTCTCTGAGAGGCTAGGATGCAAGAAATGGTCAAGGCTGGTGTGACCTAATTGAACTGATAGTGTGCCATGATGATCAGCAGAGAGCCCGTGGGAAACAAGTCTAAGAGAAAGGACAATGACTGCGGAGTTCTCGAATGTGTCGAAAGAAGTTACAAATGAACTGATCGAAAAGGATGGAAATGTTTAAGCGTATGGGAAAGGAAATGATCCAAGGACCCTTGAATCCAAGAGAACTTGATTAAAGAATGAATAAGCTGACATGCATGGACCAATGAAAGAAAAGCGTGATATTAATGTTGCAACAGTTAGTTAGCAAAGTTAGAATTAGGGTATAAGAGGGCCTACTCTTAGTGGGAGGGAGTCAGTTCCAGGCAGTTCGAGAGTCGTGGTTGCAGTCACAGTCAGGAGAGGAGTTGAAGAGTCGTGTTGGTGGCTTCCAGTGCTGGGTGGTCCTGATCGATCCCTTACTGAGCGGGAGATGCTGAAAGACTGTTAGAAGAGACGGGTTGCAGGTAGCTGATGCTGACGAGCTGAAGTTGCTGTTGCTGTCTTTATTTTACAGTTGAGTATGAGAATCAGGCTATTTCTAATTCCTAACTTAGGTTAGAAATCATTAGGCTAAACTAGGAAGCTAGGCAGGTAATTAGGGTTTTGGCTTCATGACAAAAATTTCCTTTCTGCAAATAAATTGATTATGTTTAATAAAATTGTGAATTTAAGAATGAATAATTGAATAGAGTATTAAAATTCTTATCATGCTTTTAAAATTATATAAAATTTAAGATTCTTTAAACCCAAAATGACTCAGTGGTTATTTTCCTAAATGATTGTGACATAAGTAATTGTTTATTGTGATTCAGCTGGTCTTAATCACTATGAACTAATTTCTTAAATGAATGATTCATCGACAAACAATAAGCAGGAATATCTCAAGAAATAACTAAAATAAAGGGACAAAATAAGGTAATAAGATATCCTGGCTCTTCCAGCGGTACATAAAATGGTGTTCTCCATTTAGTTCTCATGCTTCTCCTAGGAGTACAGAATTTCACAAAGGTGTAAAGGAAATCCAGGAGTGTGCGTGTGTGTTAGACGATGTTTATGGGCCCCATCGTCATGTGGATATGAGAAATATAGTTTGCCCCTGGATGACCTATAAGTAACCTAGGAGGAGAATAGTTTTTATTGTACGCGCTGCATCAGATTTCTTGGTAGCAGAGTTATGGTTTTCTATAGATTAGTTTAGTGATTATTGTTTATTGATTATTGATTATTTTTGATGACTAACACTATATGTTGAGTCACGTTATGTTATATGTAAGTTTTCACGCTTCTGGGATGTAGGAAGTGGAACACGTGTGACAAGAGAAGTCACATGGAATTTGGTACATGGTCTGAATTCATTTTTGGTTATAACGCAGGTTGTGTTATGTTAGGGATTTCTGTGTGAAAAGTGTGTAATTGAAATAGCAAATCACGTTTACTTGTGAAACTTTGGCCTTAATTCTCAGGAGCCTAGTCTCCACATGTGTCTTATCCCCAGAGAAACGAGTAAATTGTTTGTTTGAAAGAAGGGTAAGGTAGAGGGAAGTGCTACTTTATCGGCGAAAGTAAATAATTCTGTGGTAGGGTAGAGGTAAGCGCTGCCTACTGGAAAAACAGGATTCTTGTGTAAAAGGACAAAGCTGTCACTTTGTTTAGCGAATCAGACTATGGAATTGTTTATTTGTTGTAACTAACGAAGAAAACAGTGAAAAGAAAAATTGCCGATAAATTTTGTAAAGGAGGGGTAAAGAGTAGAAGTGACGTGGAAAAGTGCCGCGCTAGGATTGGATAGTGCATTAGACACGTGAACACAGAGCAGGAGTGACGTAGAAAAGTGCCGCGCTAGGATTGGTTGGTTCGCGGACGGTGGGAATTGTTCTGATTGGTACGTTAGTGTGAATCGCGCTGTAATTGGTCGAAGTTCCGTACACAGAAACAGCGTTAGAGTAAAGAGAAAACAAATAGAAAACATGCCGTATTACGAGTATGAAAGGGAGAGAACGTCATGGACGACGAAATTGAAGAATTTCTTTAAGAAAGACAAAAAGGTTGTGACTAGAGAGGGACAAGTAATTCCTCCGCCGAAATCAGCAGCTTCACATATGATGCTGAAATATGGATATCATACGTGCATATGGTTGGACAATTGGGTAAAATATACAAAGAATGATGGAGCATTGGCTTTTCCTGAAAATGGTTCTTTTAATGTAGCGGTTTTACGGAATCTAAGAGAGAAAATGTTTAAATTGGAACCTAGACCTAGACCGACACAGTTTGAGGCTTTAACAGAATGGGAAGATGAGATGTACGAGCGAGAAAGGTTCAGAGGAATGAAAGGTTATGAGTTTGTGCCCGGAAGATTGTGGGGAATGAATCATGAGGACAGAATAAAACGATGGAGATGTGCTAACATGACAGGAGGTTTGTTTCCAGCTTTTACAGTCGAGGAGGGGACAAAGAAAAAACGGACTGAGAAAAAGAAACATATAGAGAGAGAAAAGTATATGCATGAGAGCGAAACGGATGACGAATTGCTGGAAGATATTTTAAATAGAAATCCACCTCCGTATCAGCAGAGTTCTACAGTGGTGACACCAAATGCGCCACCAATAGAGACTATGCGAAATAAAAGTCCGGAAAAGAGAAATGAGGTAAATAGGTCACAAGAACAAATGAGAACTTCTCAAAATGAGGGAATAGAAAGCGACAATGCAAGTGAATTGGCAAGAACAACAAAAGAACTAACTGAGAAAATTAGAGAATTAACGAAAAATATGGAAGCAGTTACTGTGCCTGTAACAATAGGTCCAGTAATACCAGTTTTTGAGAATCAGAAAATTGATGAGCGATCCTTGGTGATTCCCTTGAGTTCACAATTTCAGAGAGAAAAGGAAAGAATGGAAACAAGTCCAGGTACAAGCAATTTGGCTAGTGCTTACAGACCAAGTCCACCTGAAAATTTAACAGTAAATGAGTGTAATGGTAGGAAAATACCTATGGTAACTGAATCTGCAACAGTGACACCTGAAAAGAGTGGAAATTGGACAGAAATAAATAGTACTCCCATAGGTCCGACTCCTGATGAGTTAAATGAGTGGATAAAAGCTTTTAAAATAAAAGAAACGGAAGAAAAACCATTAGATGTGATCAGATTAAAAATTGACATGGAAGAATTAATACTAGGAACGATTGGTACTGAAAAGATAAAAAATTATCAGGATGATGAAATAATGTTTCTGTGCAAAAGTATAACATGGAGGGCAAAGAATTTACATGACAAACTAGAAGAAGTGGCTAGTGAGATTGGAATAGATTTTGCAAAAGTAAAAACATTGCAGAAACCATACAGAGTAGATTTTTGTGAAAAAGATATTGAAAATTTGAATACAGCAGGAAGGCTGACACAGATAAAAGAGTTGATTGTTTTGTTGAGAAAATGGGGTGATGTGGACAGATGGAAGGTTAGATGGACAAAGAAGAATGAGAAAAGTATAGACAAAGGTTCATTGGCTTTTATGATAACAGAAAAAGAACCTGTTGTTAAAGAATACCCTATGAGAGAAACTCCAGGTGGTAGTTACGTGCATGTTCCATGGACTAGGCAGGACATCCTGTCATTTACAAATGACTTTCCAAAACTAAGAGAGAAGCCAGTTGAATGGTACCGACAGGTAGAAAGGTTTGTAAAGGTCTCAAAAGTGTTGTGGATAGATTTGGATGGATTGTTTGACATAGTGGTACCAACGGATCTGTGGTCAGAATGTAAGATTACAGTTGACTGGCCAACTACAGAATATCCAAGAGATCCTAAGACAGGAGCTCCAGGACCAGATGTGATGAAGAAATACGACAAAGTGATTACCTTTTTGAAGAATAAGATTCCTCCCAAAGAGACAGATTGGGTTAAGATTGATAGAACTACACAGGAAAGTAAGGAGTCTGTACATGCATATTATGAACGTTTGTTATTGGTTTTCAAGCAGTATAGCGGTTATGAGGAATTGAGTGAAAAGGACATGAGTCATTTTGTATACCGATTTGTGTTTGGCCTGAAACAAGAAATAAGCGATATGATTAAGCAACATATGATAAACTGGCAAAATGGAAGTGTAGATGAGGTGCTGAGGTATGCTAAGTATTGTAGTGATGAAATAGAAAGTAAACAGCGTAAATTGAAAGAAAAGGCAATGTGGGCACAAGTGAAAGTGGCAGAGAAACAAGAAGCCCAATTGGACAATAATAATGGAAACGAATCAGGACAGAATAAGATGCGACCAAACATAGGTAAAGGAAAAGGACAGGTGAGTCTAGAAGAGGCAAAGAAGAAATGGCCATGTCATAATTGCGGAAAATTAGGGCATTGGAGAAATGAGTGTAAGTTCCCACCTAAACCTAATCCGGAACATCAATCATTAACTCCACAGGTGCAGAAAGAGGTAGTTGTTCAACAAAGTCAGGTGCCACAACCACCACTTCCCAACACTGTTAACCAGCAAAGATACAGTACAGAAACAGGATTCTACGGAGGAGAGCAGGTAACACAGTTGCCGCGAGCAGCTAACGTTTCTCAGTATTGGTTGCGTCAGAGTGAGGATGACCCGGATGAAAGTTTCTGACGGTGCGCAGGAGAGGGGAAAGAGTGTGTGCTTGGCGCAACTCTAGAGGTAGATCAGTCTGGTCCCTTTGTGGATGGAGAAGTGAATGGTGCAAACGTAACATTCCTTGTCGATACTGGAGCTACCCGTTCTACTGTTAGGTCAGTGGAAATTCCGAACCTTCCTCTCTCAGGTGAATACATCCAAGTGGTAGGAGTAGCCAATCAGCAGATTAAAACCCCACTTACTGAATTGGTAGAAGTAAAAATTGGTTCTTTTAGCAAAATGCATAAATTTGTAGTGTGCGATTGTAGTCCTGTAAATCTTTTAGGTCGTGACCTTTTGTGTAAAATGAATTGCACAATTTATTGTACGCCAGATGGAATAGGTTTTCAGACTTCAGATGAAGATGTTTTGTACAAAGTAACTTTGATGAATCAAGAACCTGAAACGAATGGTTTGTTTCCTGCATTTGATGCAGAAAAACTTCCAGAAGAACTAAAAAGTGCTGTAAAAGAAAGTGTGTGGGATTTTACAGGAGAAGACATTGGGTTAATGAGAGAAGTTGATCCTGTAAAAGTGACAGTGAAAGAAGGGATAATTTATCCAAACACGCCACAGTACAAATTAACTCCAGAAATAATTGAAGGAATAACTCCTGTGATAAATAAGATGATTGAACAAGGAATTCTGAAAGAAATCATGAGCAGTCCATGTAATTCACCTATTATGGGACTGAAAAAGCCAAATGGAACATATAGAATAGTACAGGATTTGAGAAAGATAAACAAAATAGTTGTACCATGTTGTCCAATAGTGCCAAACCCTGCAGTGATTCTATATCAAATTCCGCATGAAGCTGAGTGGTACACTGTGATAGATTTGTGTCACGCATTTTTCTCTATTCCTTTGCATCCAGATAGCCAGCCATTATTTGCATTCCGTTTCGGAGAGCGTATTTTGGCATGGTGCCGAATTCCACAGGGGTATACAGAAAGCCCCTCAATTTTTAATCAGATTCTAAAGAAATCTCTGGAAGATTTGAAGATGCCAGAAAAATCAGTGATGGTGCAGTATATCGATGACCTATTGGTGGCATCGAAAACCAAAGAAGCATGTGTAAGTGACACAATTGCTTTGCTGAACCATTTAGAGAAAAGAGGACATAAAGTGTCTCCTTCAAAATTACAGTTTTGTCAGAAAGAAGTCCAGTATTTAGGGCATAAAATTGAGAAAGGAGTGCGGAAAATAGCGACAGAAAGAGTAAGAATGATTCAAGGAATGAGAGCACCAATGACTCAAAGAGAGGTAAGAATGTTTTTGGGAATGGTTGGATATTGTCGACAGTGGATAAGTGGATTTTCTTTGATTGCAAAACCCTTACAAAAATTGACAAAGAAAGATGTAAAAGACCCTTTTGAGTTAAACAAAGAAGAAATGAAATCTTTCAAAGAATTGAAAAGGAAACTGTGTGAGGCCCCTGCATTAGGCATGCCTGATTATGAGAAGGATTTTGAGTTATACTGCAGTGAAAGAGATGGATGTGCATTTTCAGTACTGGTACAAAAACACGGGACCATGAAGAGGCCTATCGCTTACTTTTCAGCTGTTTTAGATCCTATAGCAAAAGCATTGCCCGGGTGTCTGAAAGCAGTTGCTGCTACTTGTGTAAGTCTGGAACAAAGTGAAGGTATAGTGATGGGGTATCCACTGAGAGTGTATGTTCCCCATTCAGTAGAAATTCTTTTGACAAGAACAAAAACACAGTACATGACACATAGTCGGCTGACCAAGTACGAAAAAGTCATCTTGAGTGCTGAAAATGTGACCATAGATAGATGCATAAATGTAAATCCTTCTACATCATTGCCAGATGAAGAGAGTATAATTGAACAAGACGAAGTAGATCATGATTGTCTGAATGTGCTGGAATATTGCACAAAACCAAGAGCTGACATAAAAGATGAGCCCTTAAAGGAATCGGATTATGTCATGTTTGTAGATGGTTCATGTTTACGCACAAAAGAAGGAGTGTTAAGCGCAGCTTACGCAGTATGCACAGTGGCAACTGTGATGGAAGCGTCTTGTCTGAAAGGAGTTAGGTCTGCCCAAGTTGCGGAACTAATTGCTTTGATTCAAGCATGTAAATTGGGGAAAAATGTACGAATCACGATTGTGACCGATAGCCAATATGGTTTCGGCATCGTACATGATTTTGGTCAGATTTGGTCACAAAGAGGATTTTTGACATCTGCAGGAACACCTATCAGAAATGGAGAGTATGTTAAAAAACTGCTTGAGGCGATACAGTTGCCTAAACAAATAGCTGTAGTGAAGTGCAAGGCGCATAAGAAAAACGAAGATTACATAGCGGTCGGCAATAATTATGCTGATGAGATCGCTAGATATTGTGCGGAAAACATGGCGTCCCTGAACAAAAATAGAGAAAGGGAGCATGTCTCTTGTCCTTTGCTTTTCACTAATACTGTTGAAACATGGGATGAAGTAAGGCAGTTACAAGAAACAGCAAGAGATGAGGAAAAAGATTACTGGATAAAAGCAGGATGTAGAAGACAGGAAAATAATGGTGTGTGGGTATACAGAGATGAAAGACCAGTTATGCCTGATAGCATGATTGCAGACATGGCACGGATGTACCATGGACAAGCTCATATTGGGAGAGATGCAATGATCAGACTTTTTAGACAGACCTGGTATAACCCAAAATTCAGAGCCATTGCTGAAAGTCTTTGTCAAAGATGTCTTATTTGTCAACAGTTTAACCCAGGAAGAAAAACCGTAGTGAGTCTAGGAACAATAGGACGAGAAGGAGGTCCATTCACAAGAATACAGATGGACTTTATTGAGATGCCCCCTAGTAACAGATTAAGATATGTTCTAGTGGTCGTCTGTTTGTTCTCTCGTTGGGTGGAAGCATACCCCACAAGAAGGAATGATGGAACAACAGTGGCAAAACTTATGCTGCGAGAGTTCATTCCAAGGTATGGTTTTCCAGTCACGGTTGAGACAGATAGAGGAACACATTTCCAAAATGAGTTGATCCAATTGATTTGTGAAGCTCTGAGTATTAAACAAAAACTGCATTGTGCTTACAGACCAGAGGCTTCTGGGGTAGTAGAGCAGATTAATGGAACAATTAAAAACAGATTAGGAAAAATGTGTCAAGCTACAGGACTCAAATGGCCGGATGCACTGCCTCTTGTTCTGATGACCATCAGAAGCATCCCTGAAAAGAAAACGGGACTCAGTCCTCATGAGATGATCATGGGACGAGCAATGAGACAAGCACACGTACCCGTCAACAAGTTATTAACTATAACTGATGATCTAGTACTGGATTATTGCAAGGGACTGGCTGATGTGGTGCATTCTGTGTTTCATCAGGTTGGACCGGATGCGACCACTCTTGAAAGAAAACCAGCCCACGACTTGAATCCAGGAGACTGGGTCCGCATAAAAGTCCACAAGAGAAGAAACTGTCTAGTGCCACGTTGGGATGAGCCAAGACAGGTAATCCTAGTGACAACGACTGCTGTCAAGTGTGCAGGGGTGAAGAACTAGGTTCATGCCAGCCACACAATCAGAATTCCAGAACCTACAGATCGACATGTGAGTCGGCGTCTGGAAGTGTGGGATAAAAGTTTAACGGCTGGGACAACCAAGATAAAAGAAAGGGTGCCAGAACTTGAAGATCGACCTGAAAGTCGACATCTGGAAACCCCAACGGAAAACACCTCTAGAGAAGAAGAGGAACAAGAAGAAGAAGAAGAAAGAAATTCAGAAATTCCAGAACTTGAAGATCGACCTGTAAGTCGACATCTGGAAATATCTGACACAACTTCAGGATCTGATGATTCAGCTGCAAACTGGGAAGAATTCCGAAAGAGAACTTGGGGTTATAAACCAATTAGAGAAGAAACTGAGCAAGAAATTGAGTTAGATGAACAACCAGGTACAAGTTATGGTGGAACTCCTTCAGAAACAATATTAATAGATGAAGTAGGGAAAGAAGTACACAAAAGGTTAGAAAATCGAGAAGAACCCCGAGGAGCAATAGGGATAGATAGAGAAACAGGAGAACAGGGAAATTTAGAAACAGAAAAGGAGAAAAACACCAAATCGGAAGAACCCCGATGAGGGACAGTAATAAGGGAAAACAAAAAGGAGAAGACAGATCCACCAGTAGGAGATGACGAGATTATAAGTTTCAAAATAAGAGACAATAGTGAGACAGTTGAAACAGAAACAGAAGAAAGTGGAGGAGAGGAAAAAGCAAAGACTGAATCAAGAAAAAGAAATTGGAAATCAGAAAGAGAAGAAAGAGAAGGTGAAGCCAAAAGGCCAAGAAAAGGAGATAATTGGCCCAACAGCTATGTAAGAAAATTGAGATATAGAATAATAAGAGCGGAAGACGAAGGTGCTGAACAAGTAAATGAAGTAACAAGTCAAAAGGGACAAGAAAAACCCAGTGGAAAAAGATTACAAAAGTCCAAAAGGACAAAGAAAGTGAATTCAAAATTTAAGTCACCTGAGTGGCTGTATATTGCACTAACTGATTACAAAGAAGAAGAAGAAAACACTCACGGAAACCAGAGACTGAGAAGTCGGATGGGAAAAGGTGAGATGCAACAAAACTGAAGTGAAGACTTATAGTGCTTCTGCCGGACGTGACAAATTTACTGGACGTGACAAATCACCGGATGTGACAACGAAAGAATTCTGGAGAGAATTAAAGAAAGTACCAAGCAAAGACTTTTTGAAAGCAGAGTGGCATCTAAGTCATTTCTGAGGTGTAGTGACACAATTTTCTGAAACTTAACAAATAGAAAAAGAAAAATGGAAAATAATGAGAGTAGAAGAAATAAATGTGAATTTATAAAAAGATGGTGCAAAATGAGCTGTTTTTGTACAGGGTTATTAATGACCATATGGATAGTTTTAGCAATCACAATTCCTATTAGTGTAGCTGTGATAGAAGCAAAAAATGATACTAAACCAGAAAAAGAAACTAGTAATAAAGAACCAGTTATTTTAAGAAGTAGTGCAGAGTTGCATAAGGATAGGTCAGTAACAGATTTCTCAAAGAATGTTTTTACAAAGTTGTTGTATAAGTACGTAAAAACAATGGACGTAAGAGATTGTTATGTTTGTATGCAGTTGCCTGCATCAGTATCCGAAGGTGTGACTTATCATCACCTACCTTTGACTTATGGAATAACATGTAGTGTAATAGCAAGTTTATTTTATAAAACAGGTAGATTAGAATCTTATCATACTGATATAGATAAGATTTTTGCAAACATTCCAGTAGTACCAGAACTTAACAAAGTAAAACCAGCAAAGGTTTTAGGAGAATTCTTTTTAGAACATAGAAAATTAACGTTAGAAGAAATAGTTAGTAACAACCTTACCTGTGAGTTAAAGAAAGAAGAAAAAGTATTTTTAGAAATGGTTGAAGAAAGAAGAATGAAGTTTCAGAAAGAAGCAATAAAAGAGGAAGGAAAACGCTTATGGAAGTTTGAGGAAGGAAATCATGAGGGGAAAAAGATAAATGCAGCAATGACTTTAGACTGGCCGCAAACAGGAAAGTTGTGCATTAGGAGAAATAAGACAGTCTATGACAATTACTTTGTAGGTTCCAGTATCTGCCATGACAATTATCAAATTCTGGGAGGTTGGGGATTCAAAGGTGGAAAGGACCCAATATTTCCAGGTATCTATTATATTTGTGGGAATAGAGCTTATTACAGGTTACCGGACCATTGGTATGGAACTTGCTATGTAGGCCTGGTCTTTCCAAAAATTTTCACATGGACAGAGAAGAAAAGGGAACATACAAGATGATTAATAGATTTACACGTAGAAAGAGGGAAAGTTTTTCAGAAATTGTAGGTGATATTTTTGGAGCATTGATACCAGCAGTGGGAATATCTTTGAATGCATTTAAAATTCGGAAGTTATCCACAGTAGTAGATCGTTTATCTACAGATACTGCGGGAGGGTTCTTAATGGTAAATACCGAAATGGTTGCCATGAGAGCTATGGTGATGCAAAATCGGCTTGCCCTTGATATTCTTTTGGCAAAAGAGGGTGGAGTCTGTGGAATGTTGAAAGTCCAACATTGTTGTACTTACATTCCTGATAACAGTGAAAATATACAGAAGTATATTACAAATATTACAAGTTTGCACAAAGAATTAGTTCCACTGGAGGTTGAAAGTGTTTTGGGAAAACTTGGTAGAGGGTTTTCCTCAGTAGCGAATTGGTTAACTAGGATGAGTAGACTAGTGATAGGGAAAGTTATAATAGTGGCAACTATAGTAATATTATTAGCAATGATGTTGAAAATAGTAATAACATGTATAAAGAGAAAAGTAAGACAGAATAAGATAAGAAGAAATAACAGAATAATGAGAGAAAGAGAGAGAGAAATGGGTGAAATTGAGTTGGAGAAAATGAAAGAAAGCATGTATAAAGAGACTAAAAGGCAAGATGAAGAAGAAACAGATGTATAAATAACAGAAGGCAAAGGATGAAAGACATGCTGCCTGAAAAGAAGTATGACTTGGGTTTTATGTGGTGATTTAAAAATCACCAAAGGGGGGATTGATGGAGCAGGAAAAATAAATTTTTTTAACCCCTAACAAATTTTATAATTAATTAAATAAAATGTTCGTTTAAATGTATTAATCAACACTGTATGTGTGGGAATGGTAATATGCCAATGTGTGTGCTAAATAATCTATTAATAAATGTCCGTGTGTCTAATTATAACATAAAAATAAATGCGTACTAATAAAAATAAATGCATGTTGTTGTGCTTCGTAGAAATAAAATGTGTCGTTGCAAAAACAAATAGTGATGGTAAGTAAGGAACAGCTTAAGTGTTGCTTTCTGCTAGGTAACAACTAATTGGGGTACGTAGACGGGAGGGAAACGAAAGGGATATTTTTCTCTATTTTAATTATGTTTTGTTTGCCTCAAATTAGTGCTTCTAAAGTATAACCGAGTGGCGATATAAAATGGCCGCCAGTGGGAAGATGTGCGCAGGCGCAAGGGGACACGTGGTACGGGATGAGATTGGAGCAATCCGGAACCTCGTGATGTCTCTGAGAGGCTAGGATGCAAGAAATGGTCAAGGCTGGTGTGACCTAATTGAACTGATAGTGTGCCATGATGATCAGCAGAGAGCCCGTGGGAAACAAGTCTAAGAGAAAGGACAATGACTGCGGAGTTCTCGAATGTGTCGAAAGAAGTTACAAATGAACTGATCGAAAAGGATGGAAATGTTTAAGCGTATGGGAAAGGAAATGATCCAAGGACCCTTGAATCCAAGAGAACTTGATTAAAGAATGAATAAGCTGACATGCATGGACCAATGAAAGAAAAGCGTGATATTAATGTTGCAACAGTTAGTTAGCAAAGTTAGAATTAGGGTATAAGAGGGCCTACTCTTAGTGGGAGGGAGTCAGTTCCAGGCAGTTCGAGAGTCGTGGTTGCAGTCACAGTCAGGAGAGGAGTTGAAGAGTCGTGTTGGTGGCTTCCAGTGCTGGGTGGTCCTGATCGATCCCTTACTGAGCGGGAGATGCTGAAAGACTGTTAGAAGAGACGGGTTGCAGGTAGCTGATGCTGACGAGCTGAAGTTGCTGTTGCTGTCTTTATTTTACAGTTGAGTATGAGAATCAGGCTATTTCTAATTCCTAACTTAGGTTAGAAATCATTAGGCTAAACTAGGAAGCTAGGCAGGTAATTAGGGTTTTGGCTTCATGACAAACATTTCCTTTCTGCAAATAAATTGATTATGTTTAATAAAATTGTGAATTTAAGAATGAATAATTGAATAGAGTATTAAAATTCTTATCATGCTTTTAAAATTATATAAAATTTAAGATTCTTTAAACCCAAAATGACTCAGTGGTTATTTTCCTAAATGATTGTGACATAAGTAATTGTTTATTGTGATTCAGCTGGTCTTAATCACTATGAACTAATTTCTTAAATGAATGATTCATCGACAAACAATAAGCAGGAATATCTCAAGAAATAACTAAAATAAAGGGACAAAATAAGGTAATAAGATATCCTGGCTCTTCCAGCGGTACATAAAATGGTGTTCTCCATTTAGTTCTCATGCTTCTCCTAGGAGTACAGAATTTCACAAAGGTGTAAAGGAATCCAGGAGTGTGCGTGTGTGTTAGACGATGTTTATGGGCCCCATCGTCATGTGGATATGAGAAATATAGTTTGCCCCTGGATGACCTATAAGTAACCTAGGAGGAGAATAGTTTTTATTGTACGCGCTGCATCATTGGTCTTCTGTTAAGTCTAGATAAAGATTACTTATTTTTCTAAACTGGTGTGGTGTCCCTTTGTAGTGTTTTCACTGTATTACTGTATGTGTTCACAAATGCTTTATACACTGCCTCTGAGATAAGCCTGTCTGCTCGTGCCAAGCTACCAAGGGGGTGAGCAGGGGTTATTTTAGGAGTGTAGCCCCTTACCCTGACTAGACGCAAGGGTCCCTATTTGGACAAAGGTGCAAACTATTGCCAACTAGAGACCCCCAAATCTAACAATCGGTAATTAGTGATTCTAAGTCCTCAAGACACTGCTGCAGCTGTTTCTCTGGTACCGTCATTAATTCCCACATTTTAAGACCTCCTGCCAGTGCTTCAACTGCTCCTCTGGTCCTCTCAGTAATTCCTCATTCTAAGCTCTCTAGACAGAGCTGCTATCTGCTTCTTTGGTCCAGTCGGTAATTCCTCATTCTAAGTCCTCTAGGCAGTGCTGAAGCTGAGTCTCCTTTCCCAGAGGTAATTCCTCATTCTAAGTCCTCTAGACTCCTGTAGTAAAAAATCAATACCATTTACAACACCAATAGCCCTAACTTTCACAAATGCGAGCCCGATTGCTTAGCAAATGCTTGTTGGTTCAGCTGCTGAGTTGAAAGTTTGGTATGAACCATCAAGGAGGGGGAGAGAAAAAAGGGGGCCCTAAAACGTGTTTTCCCCATGTTAAGTCTATGGGGATTTTTCATTTTTTGAACATGACTACAGACCGAACCGCTGAATGGAATTACACCAAATTAGGCAGAAAGCTAGATGTTGGTCCAGAAAGTGTGCTTTTTGTGACTTGGTGTAAATCTGTTCAGTAGGTTCAAAGATATTTAAGTTTAAAAAATATAGATATCTGCGGACTCGAGTCCTTGCAGTAGGCTCGTGGATCCTACTTAAATTTGATTGGCTGCCAACACTTCAACCAGGAAGTGTTGGCAGCCATCTTGGGATTCAGCTTGAAACCGAGTCCGACAAAAAAAGTAAAAAAAAGAGAAAAGGGGGCATGGTAGGAATACCCTGACCCCTCAAATATAGTGAAGGGGTCCCACAGGGACTCCCCTGGGGGGTTAAAAGCATTTTTTTTAATGTTGCCGCAAATTCTTGGGTGGATCTGCAGATTCACTGGCAAAAATCAAAGGCTCATAATGCCCCCCTCCAAGGCTTTAGAAATACCCCGGGGACTGCCACCTCCCTGGGGCACTTAATTATACAAATGCGGGGGGCCCACCCAGCCCCCCCAGAGCCCCAGGGACCCCCTACCTCCCCGGGGCACTGAACAATAGAAAGGCGGGGGCTGCTTGGCTTCCCCGCAGCCCCAAGGACCACCTCCTCTCCGGGGCAGTAAATATAAATTAGGGGCGGGTGAGCAGTGTGACTCACCTCCTGCCCCGAGGACCGCCACCTCCCTGGGGTGCATACATTATTTTAAAAACAATGCTGGGGAGGCACTACAGCCTCCACCGCAGTTCCAGGGACCGCCACCTCCCCAGGGCAGAAATAATATATTTGTGGAGGAGCCGCGCGGCTCCCCGACTGTCCCAGGGACCGCCACCTCCCCGGGGCACATACAGGACGCGGGTAGCTGGCTGAGACCGAGGGGGCCTTGAGGCTCCCCCCACGGTCTAGTCCCCGCGGTCCCCAACAGATAAGAGTGCGTGCCCTGGGTGTTACCAGAGACCCACAGTATAGGTCTGGGCCTCTGGGATGAGGTCCCCAGGGCTGAAATCGGCCCGGGAGGGGGGCTGCGGGCCCCCCTCCCTTTTTAAGAAAAAAAGGGGCAAGCTCTGGGGGATCGTGTACCCGGGGCACAAATACGCCCGGGAGGGGTGCCGCACTGCCCCCTTCCCCTTTTTATAAAGGACTGGCTGTGGGGGAAGGGGTCCCCGGACCTGAAATGGGCCAGGGGGAGGAGGGGCTATGCCTCCCTTCCCTAAAAAAAATAAAGATTTTTTTTTAAAGAAGCCCGGCAACTCACAGAGGCCCTGCCCCCTTTCTCCACCACTCTGCAAATGTGCCTCCTGGGGTGCTGCTGGTTGGGGGATGAAGTCCCCTTGGCTCCACAGGGTCCTTGGGGGCCAACAATCCCTCCTGTTATGACCAGTAAGTCCCTGTGTATTGTATCAAATACACAGTACTGTAAGAGAGAAGTCCTGTATTCAGGACATCACATCAAGAGAGGAGCAAGGAAGGTGTCACAAGAGATAATCTATGCAATTCTGAAAATGAATCTGACAACAACACAGAAATATGTCAGGATGTTCTTGGGAATCGAGGGCTACTGTTAAAAGTGGATTCCAAACTTTTCCCTGTTGGCCTAGCCTTTACAGAGGCTGACACACAAAGACGTGTCAGATCCGGTACAATGGGATGATAGCTGCATGCATCCCTTCTCAGGGCTGAGAGAATGTCTCTGCCGCCCCCTGGCACTGAGAATGTCTGATTATAATAAATGTTTGGCTTTGTTTTGCAGTGAGAGAGAGGGCTGCACTCTCTCAGTGATAACCCAGATGAATGGGAATGTCCGAAAACCTGTGGAATATTTTTCTGCCACACTTGACCCGTAGCTGCTGCTTTGCCCAGCTGTCTCAAAGCTGTGGCCTCCACAGATTTCAGTATCAAGCAGCGCAAGAGCATTCTTATGGGTCACCCCCTTGATTGTTTTTGTACCTCACTCAGTTGAGGTATTGTTAACATGTACCAGAACTCAGCACCTTACCAATAATCAGCTTGCCAAGTATAAACAAGTTATCCTTGGAGCTGAGAATCTAACATTAAGAAGATGTACTTTACTAAACCCTGCTACCTTATTGCCCATCCCTGGAAATGAAAGGTGAAGTTGAGCATGACTGTCTTGATGTTACTGAACTATGCACCAAGCCGAGACCTGAAATTCAAACTGTGCCACTACCTGAATCAGATTATGTGCTATTTGTTGATGGCTCCTGCTTATGAGATCATAATGGAAATCTGAGGGTTGCCTACGCAGTCTGTACTGTCTCAGGCTTGGTCGAAGCCTCCTGGCTTCAAGGAGTGTTTTCAGCACAAGTGGCAGAATTGATTGCTCTTACTAGAGCATGCTGTCCTTCAGACCAGCTGAAAGTGACAATTTTCACTAATAGTCAGTACAGATTTGGTGTTGTTCATGACTCTGAACAGTTATGGTCCTAACGCTGATTTGTGACCTCTTCTGGGTCACCAATTTGCAATGGCTAAAGTGTAAGAAATCTTCTGCAGGCTTTACAGTAGCCTTCCCAGATTGCCCTGTTTAAGTGTGCCTCACATCGAAATGGCACTGACTATGTGACAGTGGCCAATAGGTATGCCGCTGAGTCAGCGAGATATTGCGCTCTGAATTCTTGCACCTTTAATAGGAAATATGTCAATGAAAATTTGGATGTCACAAATTGCAATTTGGTGTGAACAGCAGTTGATACGTGGGAGGAAGTTAAGAGATTACAGTAAGACGTGCCAGAAGCAGAACAGCAGGGTGTCAAAACAAATGAGTATGACATTGCATTGACATTGACCTGTGTTGCCAGATAGCTTGTTATCCCCAATGGCGAGACATTATCATGGCCCTGCACATGTAGGGGGAGATGCTATGGTGCACCCATTTAGACAAATGTGGTTTAACCCTAGGTTTAGATTGATGGCTGAAAGTTTGCTTTACAGATGTGTTGTGTGCCAACAGCAGAATGTAGGCAGAAGAACAGCAGCAACACTGAATCAAATAGAGAGATTAGGAGGTCCCTTGTTGGAAATGGCCCTTTTTGCATGGTTATCCCCAAACTTTTTGCTTCTTTCTCCTATTTTTTCCTGACCTGTTGTTGTTGCCTTTAGGACTCTGGGCACTTTACCACTGCTAATCAGTGCTAAAGTGCATATGCTCTCTTTGTAAATTCTTATTATGATTGGTTATCCATGATCGGCATATTTGAGTTACTGATAAGCCCCTAGTAAAGTGCACTGAGTGTGCCAGGGCCTGTAAATAAAATGCTACTAGTGGGACTGCAGCACTGATTGTGCCACCCACATGAGTAGCTCTAAAAAGGTAACTCAGGCCTGCCACCGCAGTGCCTGTGCGCAGTTTGTAAACTGCCATGTCAACCTGGCAAGTGCACCCACTTGCCAGGCCCTAACCTTCCCTTTTGTTACATGTTAGTCACCCCTAAGGTAGGCCCATGGTACCCCTGGGGGCAAGGTGCAGTGTATGTGAAAGGTAGGACATGCCCTGATGTGTGTGGCATGTCCTGATAGTAAAATACTGCCAATTTCGTTTCTCACTACTGCAAGGCTATCTGTTCCCATAGGATAGAATGGGGAGTTTGCTTATAACATCTTATAAACAATGTAGGAACAAGGTAGGAACAAGGTAGGAAAATAAAGTTTAGTATGCCTGAACTCAGAATATAAAGATGCATCTTTTAGGAAAGGTGATTTTTACATTATGCGTTTGAGGTATTTTCTTGCTTAGCCACCCTGTGCGCCTCTGCTGGGTTGTGTATTGACTGTCTGGCTTTGGAGTGACAGGGGCTGGAGAGGTGCAGTGGCTCCAGAGAGTCTGGATGAGTCAGCACTAGGCTGAATAGGCCTGGTCTGCATTTGGAGTGGTGGGAGGAGTAGCACCTGCACCTGATTAGGGCTGTGCCTGCCATCCACAATGATGGCTCTGCCCCCTGTGCTGTGTCTGGGGCCAGGGCTTACACTTACAATGGGAAGTGTTGTGCACTGTAAGGAGATTTTTAAGTGCCCCCCAGGACTGGTTTGGACTGGGCTCAGAGCCCTGGGCCAGGAGAGAACAAAGAGATTTACTGTATAAAAAGAGGGGCCCAGACCACAGGCTTTTAGATCCTCCCTGGAATTCAAGAGGACCCTTTGCCAAGGAGAAGAGCTGGAGAGACTGAGGAGAAGTACTGCCCCTTTGCTGTGTGGGGTTGACCTGCAGTTGCTGTTTCTGCCAAGGAAAGGAGAAGGACTTTGCCATGTGCTGTGTCCCCTGCTTGAAGGAGATCTCCTAGGGCCTGTGTGTGCTGGCCTCCTGTTCTGAAGTCTCAGGGACACAAAGACTTCACCCCCAGCTCCCCTGAACTCTGCTGCTGTGAGTTCTGACCTGTCAGGAGGTGCCTGTGCCAGTATTGGACCTCTGGAGGTTGTTGCTGCTGTTTGAGAGCTGGAAGAGAGAAGGAACTTGAAGAACTTCAAAAACGACGCATCGCTCTTCTTGCAGCTGCTTTTCCAACGCATCTCCATGGCGCGAGAAGAATTTCCACGCATCGCCGTTCCGCTGCAAAAACCGACGCAGCGCCTGTCGCCGCTGCAAGAATCAACGCATCGAGGGCTCGCAGCTTTGAGAAAACCAATGCAGCGCCGCTCGCCGCTGCGGCATTGAATACCGACGCATCCCGGATTTCCACACATCGCACCTGTGCAGCAACTTTTCCCGACGCATCACCCACGGACCAGAACCGTCACGAAGAATCAACGCATCACTTCCCCCTACAGAACAGATCCGACGCATCACTTCTCCTGCATGCAGCAGAACTGTCGCATTGCCATCCCAAGGTCTCGGCAATTGAGGCATATCTTTGTTTTCAACGCTTCTTCACTCTGCGGCTGTTTGGCCTTGTGAATTTTGACGCAACTACAGATACTTTGTGTAAAAGTCACGCATCCATAGTTTTCTATGGTACAAGTTCTTAAAACCTTTTGAAAGTCATATTTTTAACTGTGTATGTTGGATTTTTGTTGTTTTGGTCTTGTTAAGTTTAGATAAAGATATTTTATTTTTCTAAACTGGTGTGGTGTCCATTTGTGGTGTTTTCACTATGTTACTGTGAGTGTTGGTACAAATACTTTACACATTGCCTTTGGGATAAGCCTGTCTGCTCGTGCCAAGCTACCAAGAGAGTGAGCAGGGGTTATCGAAAGTGTGTATCCCCCTTACCCTGACTAGAAGCAAGGTTCCCTATTCGGACAAAGGTACCTACCTCTGCCAACTAGAGACCCCCATTTCTAACATCCCTTCAACAGGATGCAACTAGACTTTATTGAGATGGCTGTGTGCATTTGGTTGAGCTATGTCCTAGCGATCATTTGCATCTTTTCACAGTGAGTTGAAGCTTACCCGACTAGGAGAAAAGATAGTGTCACAGTGGCCAAGTTGTTGTTGAGGGAGTTGATATAGTATTTCGCTTTCCCAACTTCTTTGGAGCCAGACCGAGGAACTCATTTCAATAATGAGGTCCTGAAGATGTTATGTGCAGCATTACAAGTCAAACAGAGGCTCCACTGCAGATACCAACCAGAGGCTTCTGGAATTGTGAAGCAAGTCAATGGCACTTTGAAATTCAGATTAGCTAACGTGCGAGCTTCGACAGCTCTGAAGTGGCCTGATGCCTTGTCCCTGGTACTGATGAGTTCACGCAGTACTCCATATAGGAGGACCAGATTGTCACCCCTTGAAATCATCATGGGAAGGGCCATGAGACTACCAGCTGTGCCTCTGAATGCATTTGTGAACATTACAGATGACATGATTCTTGATTACTGCAAAGGACTGGCTGATGTGGTGTGTTCTGTGTCTTATCAGGTTGGAGAGGCTACAGCCTGCCTCAACAGGAGCAGTGCCATGACCTCAGTCCCAATGACTGGGTTATGGTGAAAAAGCACATGTTCAAGTCGTGCTTGGAGCCTCTGTGGTGTGGTACATATGAAGAGATATTTGTCACCACAACTGCTGTGAAGTGTGGAGGTCTCCCTAATTAGGTACATGCTGCTCATACACGCTGAGTCTCTTGTCCCCTTGTTGATGGAACAGCACCTGTTCCTGATGTGCCGGTGGTTACAGTGAGACAGAGGGAGCAGGTTAGTCAAGCTGCTGGGGATCAGCAAAAAGCTGGGACAGAATATGTTCAACAGTTGAAGTTGGTACAGAAGGGTCGTATCCTGCATTTTTTACTGTGCCAGTGCCAGTTTGCACAGACCTGCTGCTTTTGCACATTATTTTAACCTTTTAAAAATCTCCACATACATTTGTTTTTATGTGCTTTACTTTTTAACTGTTGATTGTTCTTGAATTTGATTGCTGCTTGGGCTACTTACTTCCGGGTTCCCTGGTCTGCCACTGAGAGCCGCCATCTTGGGCAGTGCGCTCTCTAGCTTCGTGGCTGCCGGGGCTATATAGATGTGCACTGAGCGGACGCGCGCAGCGGACGCGCGCAGTGGGCGCGCTGCTGGCACGCCGCTGGCGCGCTTAAGGCAAGCCCATCTGCACCCGTCAGCGTGCCGGAAGTGGCCAGCACCAGCCATGCTGCCTGTCGGGCCCCGGGGCCAGAGGGTAGATTGTGCTATACCAGGGATCTCCTGCGGTCTCTCTGTCCCCATTCTTGTCTCCATCAAGGTAACTGGGATGTTCTTGCATGTGTAGACAACATCTGCCCGACTTGTGGCTTTAAGCTGGGTTCGGGCTCAGTTACTTCCGCCCAAATCAGCACCTCTACTAGCAGGCTCATGAGGGCCCCCCCCATTTTGGCTGCTATGATTGATGTCCGTTCACTCAGGAAACATAATTTAGATGTCTTTGACCTCCTTGTAGACAGACCTGTTGACCTCCTGTTTATTACGGAGACTTGGCTAGATACTTCGTCTGATCCCATTGTCACCCCCGCCACTCCCGAGGGCTATAAGATCTCTAGAGCCGATCGCCCATTGGGGAGATGGGGCGGAGTGGCTATTATTGATAAGAATAAGTGGGACCTTCGCAGGGGTGAGGTAACTTCCTGGGGAGATTGCGAGACCCTCGACTTTAGCATCCGCTTCTCGGCTCACTTCACGCTGGGATGCTCCCTGATTTACAGGCCCCCTGGCCCTGCGGGATCCTTTCTTCAAGCTTGGGGTGATGCTGTAATTCCCCGGGCTCTTCGATTCTCCCATTACATTGTTCTAGGAGATCTTAATATCCATCTTGATCAGGCAGACACTAAGGACTCACTTGACTTCCTGGATGCTTTACATCTGGCCCAACTCTCTCAGTGGGTCAGCCTTCCCACTCACCAGGCGGGTCATATACTGGACCCTATCTGCTCCAATTTTCCCATCTCGCTGGAAGATCCGCGTCCGGTTCCATGGTCTGAACATTTTTTAACGTGTTTCTCGTGGGAAGTGTCTAATGCCGAGCCCCCAGCGTGATTTTACTGTAAACCAGCTTTTGGCAAAATTGATCCACTGGGGTTTAAACAGGCCTTGGATGCCTCTAGGCCCGCCCTTTCGGGGGATCTTGCGGGCCGACTTGCCGGATTCACTAGCTGGATTTCTAACGCCATAGACACGCTAGTCTCGTCCTCTTCACCTAGGCCGTCTAGGGATTCTCCCTCCAAACCTTGGTTTACTCCTGACCTCAAAGTGCTTAAACATCAATGCAAGATTCTTGAGCGTGCGTGGCGTCGCAGTGATTACTGCCCTGCTGCTAAGTTGAAACTTAGACTTAAACAAAAAATCTACGATGGGGCTATAACTCAGGCAAAAAGGCAATTCTACTCAGCTCGTATTGATTCTGCAAAAAACAATGCTAAAGAAATCTTCGCAATTGTCCAGAGTTTTACTTCCCCTACTGCCCAATCTAGCGCATCTCCATCTACTGACGCCTGGTGCAACAATCTCTCCAATTTCTTTTTGGACAAAAGCCGCACCATTCAGGCGGCTTTCTCTTCCTGTGACAATTGTACTGGGACAGCTTTGGAGTCATCACCTGCTGACCCCAATCACTCCTTGTATGCTTTTAGGCCTGTGGACCTGCCTGACTCTCTCAAAATCCTCAAGGGTTTGAAGTCGGGCTCGCCCTCGGACCCTTGTCCAGCCAGACTGCTGGCGGCAGCTGCAGTTACTATCAATACTGAAGTGAATGGCATCATCAATCTGTCCCTCAGGAAGCCTGTGTCCCAGAGGCTTGGAAGCAAGCCAAGATTCTGCCTCTTCTAAAAAAGCAGTCGCTTGATCTCCTTAGCCCAGGGAATTACCACCCCCATTGCTCTCCTGCCGGGCTTGGCCAAGGTGTGCGAGAAGGTGGTGAATAAACAACTCACTGAGGTTGTTGAGAAGGCAGGCCTTTTGCATCCGGCCCAGTCAGGGTTTAGGGCCTCCCACAGCACCGAGTCTGCCCTGATGGAGGTCTCGGAGGCCATTCGGGAGTGTCTGGACGCCAGCGGGAGGGCAGCATTGATCTTGCTTGACCTCTCGGCGGTGTTCAACACAGTCCCGCCTTCACTGCTCCTTACGCGACTCACCGAGATCGATGTGTCGGGTACTGTTTGGGGCTGGCTCAGGTCCTTCTTGGAAGGACGGGTCCAGCAGATCTGGCTTCCACCGTCCTCTTCTTCTCCCCAGTCAGTGACCACTGGAGTCCCCCAGGGGTCCTCCCTTAACCCCCTTCTCTTCAACATTTATGTTACACCTCTGGTATATTTGGCAGAGGATCTGGGGGCTAAGGTTATGGCTTACGCTGACGACACCCAGCTTCTCTTCACATGGGATAAAAATGCGGACTCAGTCTCTTCTGCTCAACACTGTCTGTCTTCTGTTTTTAAATGGCTGGCTGCTGCGCAACTTAAGTGCAATGAAGAGAAGTCTGAGATTCTCCTCTTTGGAAAATTCCCTCCCAATTTCAGGGAAACTCTTTGGCCACCCGAGTTCCCCCTGCCTACTTCTACAGGGAAGCCCGCTAAGAACCTGGGGGTGTGGTTTGATGAGAACCTCTCCTTCCTTACTCAGATCAAGAAGCTTGCCGGCAACTGTTTCGGTCTTCTTAAAACACTAAGGAAGTAACTCCCTCTCCTGCCCAGGGCTGCGAAAGAAACAGTCATCTGCGCTCTTATCCTGTCTCAGCTGGATTACGCCAATGCCCTTTACGCTGGTATCCCTGGCTATCTGATAAAGAAGCTCCAGGTGGTTCAGAATGCGGCAGCCAGACTTCTTCTTGACATTCCCTCCAGGAATAGCGTGAGACATCACTTACGCTCACTGCACTGGCTTCCTGTGGCCGAACGGGTCAAATTTAAATCTTTAGTTATCGCCCATCGCGCTCTTCATGGCCACGGCCCTACCTACCTGCAAAAACACTTCTCCTTCTATGCCCCTCTGAGACATTTACGCTCTACGTCCCAATGTCTCGTGCAGGTTCCTCGTTTTAAATATCAGAGGCTAGGTGGCAGCTCTCTTGCCCGGAAAGCTGCTGTTGCATGGAATGCTCTTCCCTTTGCCTTACGGAACATTCAGGACCCGTTGGTTTTCAAGAAGAAGCTGAAAACACACCTCTTTGTCTAATCCCAGCCTTCTGCCCCTCATGGTTTCGTGCCGGGACACTCCTGAGTATCTGTGCACGCTACAAATAAAATAACATAACATAACATAACAGATTCAGACCCTAGCGAAGGGCCTAGTGCAGATGTAGCACAAGTTGCACCTGGAGACTGATGGCCAAGAAAGCTGGAGAGAGGGAAATGCAGTCTGTATGAAGTGCCTGTACCACACACTATTCCGTAAGATACTGAAGGATTTGGCCTAAGTGACAGTGATGACGAAGGGCCAACAGTAAGGAGATCAAAGAGAGCTAGAGTACCCTGTCGAAGGTACTATTCACCTGAATGGACTTACCTAGCAGTCAATGACTGAGAGAGAGTATTTTTCACCTTTTGCTATACCAATTCACATCCATTAAGCCTCATTGAACTGAACTTTGTGGCTGAACTGAGTGTCATTAGTGAGTTTGACTGAGCATTTATTTGAAAAAAAAACTTAATAGATTTGCCCAAACTTCAAAGAAGAGTACCATGGCCCGAGCTGGTGAAGGATCGTAAAGTTGTCCCTAAGAAGAACATGGAGTGGGGCTAAGGAAGTCTCACAAAGATCATTGTATATATTTTATGGGAAAAGACATTTGAACTTTGCTTTGCTGTTTGTGCAAGTGGGAACTAACTTCAAGGACTGTGCTGCAATCTTCTAGTTAAACAGTCTGTCGCCAGAGAACTCATGGAGCCTAACACAAACACTAATAGACGTAGACGCATGTGTGTAGGAATATTTATTGGTGTGACTTTAGTGCTAATTGCTTTGCTTGTATTTTTGAGTTTACCCCATTCTTCACAGGTAGAAGAGCTGAGATCTACATGTAGCCTTTAAACATCACTTCCTACTAATAATAGTTTACCTGCAATAGATGATCAAGAATTACATGTACATGCTTCTAGAGGAGAATATTCATTGAATTTATATTAAAAATTGCTGTATAAATATGTTGACACTATGGATGCTAGGGATTGCTAGATTTGTATGCAATTACCTGCATCAGTTGCTGAGGGGATACCTCCAGGACTGATAATGCTGTGCTATACAAATGCTGATTAATTGATGAAAAACACTAATGTTTGAGACTCATAAATCAGTGCCTGTGTCCCAAGATCAAAACCTGCAGTATCATTGTGTTGTGCAGCTAACCAAACAGTATGCCAACTATAGTGTTCACACACCAAACACTCACCAATTAGTGAAACTCCACAGTCCGTCTCTCTCTATTCCACGGCCATCATCGTGAAAGTGGGAAGGCATGCAGCAGACACTCCTGGGTTTATCACCAAGGGTTTACCAAACAACTAGACCAACAAATGGTGTCTGCCATATTGAGAGTGTGGCCCACGGTCTGAACCCTCTTGCGGTGTTCAGTATACCGAACAACAACAATGCTGTCCTCAAAAATCATAATGGGTGAGTTCCATTGCAAACTAAGCACCAAGGGCCAGATGTATCAAGCGTTTGACCTTTCGCAAACGGGCCAATTCGCAGAATTGGCCCGTTTGCGAACGGTAAAAAGCCTTTTGGGATGTATCATCCCAAAAGGCATTTGCAAAATAGGGAATCGCAATTTTTGCGATTACCTATTTTGTGAATGCATTTAGGGAATCGCAATTTGCGATTCCTTAAATGCAATGCAGGAAGCAAGAAAAAATTGCAGCCTGGCTTTAAGGAATCACAAATTACCACCAACTTCAAGTTAGTGGTAATTTGCAAATTCCTAGAAAAATGCACATTTTTGCATTTTTCTAAGTGCCGTGTGGCGCACACACATGCCCTTAGGGCATGAATGTGCGCCACATGTGCGTACTTACCTATTTTGGGGGGGCATCAGGGTGGCCTTTTGGCCCCCTTGCACCCTTGAAATTGCATGCGCAATTTGCGAGTACCTATTTGGTACTCGCAAATTGCGAATGCAATCCTATTAATTCCTAATGGAATGAATGGGAAGGGATTTCTTAATAGCGAATCGCAATTTGCGATTCGGTATTAAGGAATATGTAGGAATCGCAAATTATTTAGCGAAACCTACATACATTGCATTTTGCGATTTCATAATAGCGAATCGGTAAAATTCGCTATTATGGAATCGCAGAATGCAATGTTGATACATCTGGCCCCTAGTCCTTTACCAGCATAGAACTTTTTGCAAAAAGCCATCACTAAACAAAATCAGTGATCCAGATCTATCCCAATGTATCATAAAATTACCATCCCAGATGAGCATTGGATTACTGCTAATAATACCTTCCTACACCACTCTGGGACCAATACAAGGGAAATCTCACTATGTAATTGTAATCTCCACAAATAAGCATCAATGAAGTTATCAAGATGTACCCTAGAGTATACATCAAAAAGAAAGAATATATTATGTCCACAGCAATGTCATTTCATAAAATGTCAAAAAAGGTAGACCAACCAAGGGAATTGGTGTGACAATTACAGGTTTTTTCATTTGGAGAAACAATAATGTGTATACATTACTAGCCCTTCAGGAGTTTGTCTCAAAAATGACAAAAGACGCAACCAGATTGGTACATAAGTACATAAGTATCGCTAGATGTGATCAAAGGGTGGCTTGTGGGAGTTGGACTTGTATTGTGAATAGCCAATACTTAGCTGGGATAAAGTTTGGCATAAGTTTCACTTCACTTCACTTTTTGTGTGCATGATCCGGATCTTGTTTTTATCTATAATAGTGTATTTTTTACATCGATGTATAATGAAAACAGTAAGTCAAGTTACTTTCTGTCATTGCAGTTCTCCTATCGGTACTTATTCTCATATATTTTTACTTGCCTTGGAATCTATACATTGTGGAAATACATATGGCAAAGAATTAACTTGGTCAGCAATGTTTCAGTTCGCTTTCAATCCCAAATATATATTTTAGGAGTAGATTATTATCTATTTTGTCACAAATTCGTATTGGGTAAATTGATGTGGAATCTTATCCCCTACAATCACAGACTAGACAGGTTTAACCTTAATTTCACCACAACTAGCAAAATGTGGCTTCATGTAACAACCATTGTATCCAAATGTACTTCTCTTCCTTATGCTAATGTTTACATTATTTCCCTTTCTAGTTATGCACAACTTTCAGGCCTTCGGATCCTGCATACTTGATTACTGCATTATCCTATTCAATCTATAGTGCTTATAAAATATTTCCCTTTCTCATTATATGAAGTAGAAGCCCTATTCTTTAACCCTTTCGTTTTTCTTGATTTGCTTCTCTTCTGCTTTCTCTATTCTTTTGTCTTCCCCTAGCTTTCATTTCCTTTTTTATCCTCTTTCAGTACCCTCTACATTAAAATTGATATACATCTATGTGGCCTGTGTATAATGACATCTTATTAATTAATGTGTGCTTTCTTGTTACAATTTAATAACAAAAGCTTCATTTTAATTTTTACTTAGAAGTATACATGTACGGCAATGTTTTGTGTAGTTGTTTTTTCTTTAATAAAACAATAAAAATCAAGGTCCAGACGTTTTTCCAGGCACAGTTCAGTGTGAACAGGGATGACCTATGTATTTAACTCTCTTTGCTACACATCTTGATCATTTCTTGCAAATGGAAGTTTTGTCAGAGGACCCAGAGAATCTTTTTCCCAAAAGAACTTTGTATGACACGTTTGTGGTCCATAGACACCATAAATACTTAGAGTTGCAAGAACAGCAGTGTAGGCAATGTAGGCTGCACCAGTATAATAATTCTCATAAATATGTAGATTGATAATGCTCAACTTCCCGTGACCCCACCGCTTAGAAGTCACGAATAAAAGAGAAAAAACTTCTTTCCAAGTAATCAGATAATGAAAAGGAGCATGCAGTTTTACATAAACACCATAACACAAAATGAAATACTTCAGATTGCTGCAAATGGGTTCCGCTCATTTAGAACGCCCAGATTTTTTTCTTTTTGATCAACGGGTTTTGGACCTTTATTGCCGATGAGTCTCCTTACCTGAGTCTCACTCCCAGTAATTTCATGGGAAATTGAACTGCTCATCTTTACTGCCAGTTTTCGCCTTTTAAGATAAGGCTGCTGTGACGCTGATAGGGTAAGAGGCACTGGGCTGGTTACATGTGAACACATGGTCACACAAGTGTGCGCACTGGTACAGGCTCCACGTCAGAGACTATTGTTGTGTGCAGCCTGGTAGCTGCACACAGGTAATCTGCCTGTGGCAGTTTTAAACTGCACACTTCACCTGTCAAAATACCCTTTTTGACAGGCCTAAACCTTCCTTTTAAATATCCATAATACCACTGATATCTAGGCCTTATTGCCCACAAAGGTAGGGTGAGGATATTTAAAAGTAGCGCATTTACAATTTAATGTTGAACATGACCTTAGAGTAAAATACCACCAAAAACAATTTTCACTGTAGCAAGGCTGGCTGCTGCCATAGAAAATCATTGGGCGGCATTGGTATATTTACGAAATGCTAAATTCAGATTGGTAGCAGCTAGAAAAATACTTCTTACACTCTTATGAATTCTAATTTAAAGTCCACTTGAATGGTGAGGTCATATTTCAAATTACTATTTTAGAAATGCCACTTTTACAAAATTGGCTTTTTTTCTGCCTATGGTTTCTGTGAGTTGTCAGATGTCAGGGCAGATGATGGCTGTCCCACTGGGAAATATGTATTGGAACCAGACAGTGTACAAAGGGTCATAGGTGTGGTCAGGATGGGCCATTCAGACAGGATGACTGGAGAGGAGTTGGGTCATGCCCTGATTACACTTCAAAGGGTTTTTCCTCAACACACACAAACAGATGAAACATCAGTCTTTTGTTTCACTATCTGGGGCAGAGCCAAACCCAGGAAAGTGGGAAGGTTAGACAAAGGGGAATCCCTCACCCACAAGGTGGACTAGGCATAAAAGTTGCACCCCAGAAAATGAAGGAGAGAAAGATTTTGGACCTGGACTGTGGCAGCGGCAACATCATGTACTGATGGAAGGACAAGCCCCCTGATGCCCTAATGGATACTGTCTGCAGCTGACTCTAGTACGAGTGGATCTCTCAAGGGTCTCCTTACACCCCCTGAGGACGAGTTGGTGGAAGTCTTGGACTTCACTGCCCCCAGATGCCCAGTAAGATGGCCAGGATGCTTTGGGTTCTGTGGAGGGCATTTTAAAGGAGAAGGCTAGTGCAGGGGGTCAGTGAAGTCTGCCTTTTTTGAGGCAAGGAGGTCTGCTGAAAATGCTCCTGGTGGCTAGAGTTTGCACCAGGAGTAAATTGAGCCCAAGATTGTTGAAAACGGCCTATTGGGGCCTGTGTTATGGCACTTTGAAGAGGATTTGAACTTTGACCCATGCAAGAAAACAGCCATGTGGCTCTCTGCCAAAATCCTTCAAAATGCACCTGGGGTGGGCTAAGGCTAGTGCCCGGGCATCAGGGGAAGATTACATTACTTAATTTTTCCAGGGAGGGGCGTGCGTGTGTCCTCCTCTCCACACTCTCTCTCTCGACCAGGGACCCCATCCTCTGGGCCAGCATTCCTGGAATCCAAAAACAAATACCATATCCCAGGACCCCATCCTAGGGACCGAGACAAAGGAGGCTGCGGCATGCAGCATGGAGCTGTGCACAGAGAGACATCAGGAGTGGCGGGGGCCTTGGGGCTTCCCCCACGGTCCTCTCTGAAAAAACTGTCTTTAGCGGATGTCGCGGGTGGGACCAGGCACCCCGTTTAAAAAAAGAGAAAAGCAAAATACAAAACATGTGGCTCTCCCTATTGCAGCCAGAGGTCCACTCATCAAATATTCACTGCTCCGGTGATGGAGCGCACCATAATCGCATGCATGTCTTAATTTGCAACTGCTTTTCTCTTCTTATGGGGGCCCCAGGAGGGTAGGGGTACTACCAACCTAAATGTCAAGTGCTGTGGAGGATGCAGAGAGTGCAGTACCCCCATGATGTATTTGAAAAAAGCATGACCTGGGGAGACTTTTTCATTATTTTTAAGCATTCCCAAGGCTGGAACTTTTGCTCTATGTGACCTTAAGGTGTATACGAAAGACTCAGACACATGTTATGTTCATTTTAAATGCTTTATGGATAGTATATTGCTAATTGTGTTTTTTACAAATATTGTAATCCTTAATTGATATCAATGACTGCATTTGAACATGGTTATTGATTTCAGCCTTATAATTTTGATTTTTAGCATGTGGACTATTGTTACTTTTATTGTGGTGACCTTTGACAAAACTAATAGGCTTGCTTTACACACTGTTGTGGCACTCTCTTAAGAAATATATTTATGTGATGACTGTTGACAAAGCGAATAGGGCTGCATTTAAGTGATTACCCCCCATATTGTAATGTTCTATCTGGTATGGATGAGGGAGGGGGCTGTAATTTTGGGGATCATGACCCATTAGGGGTCAAATGTTATTTCAGAATGTCACCACAGGTATTTCTATCTGCCTGATGTATACATTTGTAAAAGAATGCATAGTATTTAGTAGTACGCGTGTAATAAGTCTACTTTTCCTTTTTCAAAGAAAAAGCACTGACTGGACAATCATTTAATGAGTTTTCATATTGTGTGTCAACGAATGGTGATTATTAGCCCACACTATCTCTCCTGAGTAGCCCTTGGATCGCTCTGCTTCGCTAACCTGAGAGTCAAGTTCTATAAGAGGGTGCCTGGTTGCCAGTAAGCGGTAATTGTAGACCTATGATTTGTGCACGCCTCTCATCCTGCACAACTAATAACCTAATTCCTTACACAGATCTACTACCAACCCCTCTACTGAAGAGATTTCATGTGATTTTAGTAAGCTAACTAAGAAGTCCTCCTCTCTAGCCCTAGTGCAAGCCTAATGACACCTGCAAGAATACAGTTATTAATTGTATTTGGTAAAGCAAGTGTTTACCAGAACTAGTTATGAACATCTGAAACAATGATTGCTAGGTGTTGAAAAGATTTCTGCACCTCAAAGTGATGGAGGGAAATCCCCAGCAAAACTAATGGTACAAACAATACTTAAGGTGCTCTTTTCCAGAAATTTCTGAAATCTCACCACTAAACACCAGGGGCCTCATTTACAATGATATGGCGTAGGGCAGTCCTGCAAGTGTTTTTGCTGAGCTGCTCTATGACAAATCGAAAGGAAAGGAATGCACTGTATTTATAAAATACAGTGCATTCCTGTCCTTTCAGCCAGTGCCAGCGCACAGTATGGTGCCTAGCGCCAAAGCACCATTGTTGGCAGGATTGTTTTTGAGCAGGGAGGCCTTCCTGCACAAAAACAATCCATGGAGGCGTTTTCCTCTTTATTTGTGTGCTGCAGGAACCAGCACACAGAAAGAGGAAAAATTGAGGAGAAATAGGCATATTTCTCCTCGTTACGCCTGCCCTGGAGAGAGGTACAGTTTTGACGCATTCCCAAGTTTATATATCGTTGTAAATCTGAGAATGCGTCAAAACCCATGGGTGTTGTGTGGGAACACCCACTGCAACGCCCATGGAATGCCTCCCTGACGCAGTGTGAGGCAACGCAGCAACTTGCGCTGCATTGCCTTACACCATATCTATGAGGCCATGAAAAGCCACGCAAAGCCACTTTGATATGGATCTGCACTCTGCACCACCAGAACATCATAAAAAGTGACACAGTGGGCCTTACAAGGGTGCAAGGGTGCCTGCATTGGCGCTAGGCACCATATTATCATTATGTGCCAACGCTGGCTAAAAGGGCAGGAATGCACCATATCTCGTAAATGCGGTGCATTCCTGCCCTTTCGATTTGGCGTAAGCCTGTGCAGCAAAAACACTTGCGGTGCTGCCTAATGCCAAATCATTGTAAATGAGGCCCCTGGTGATTTGTCTGGGTGTGGAATTAACATTGTCATTGGGAGTGAAAACCAGGGGCGGCTAGCAACTTTAAAAAGCGGTGTGGCGCAGCACGCCGTAAAACTCACAGATATGTTGCCTTTCTCCTCTCCCAACAATGACGAGCAGGAAAGGAAGGTGGTTTACTTCCTGCATGCAAATCCAACCAATCCTAGAGCTGCTCTCATGCTGTTAGCAGCTCCAGGATTGGTTGGAGCATGCTAACCCAGAGCTTATTTTGAGGCTGGGGGCATGTGCCTGCAATCCCTATGCTGTTTTACAGCACTGGGATTGGAGGCTCTGAAGTGCATATGACAGATTGGCCAGCTGTAGACAGCCGACCAATGTGTCTTGCCCAGTGAGCACTGGAAGCAATCATCCTGCAATACTCAGGAATCTGTCTTCCCTGCCCCCACCATCACGCTGGCGCTAGCGCGGCAGGCAGCACACAGAACAATAAAATGCCAATGGACCATTTAATTTTTCTGTGTGTACCTGCGGCGATCGCAGCAGGTGTGGCGCCGCTCCTCCGCCTTAATGGAGGAGCCGCCACTGAAAACTAGAAGTCCTGCAGCATCAAGTAAGGATAAAATGAAAATAATGCAGTTTTTGACAAGCGAATTGTCAGGTTTTGTGACTCAGAGGACCGAAGAGGAAGTGAAAGGCAGGATGCAGCATTACAAGCATATGGTACAGGAAAAGGAGGGAAGCAGAAGAAAATAGTTTTATGCCCCAAACTATTATCATGAAATTGTACATGATATGATCCCCTGCGCCACCTGGTGTCACTCTGCTACCAGCCTGGAGTTAGTCTAGTGAGGGGAGCAGTTTTTCAGTGTCAGTAAAGGCATAGAATGGCATAAGGTCTCGATGTTTGGTCCTATTCATAAACATGTCTGAGTCAGCAGGCCAATTTCTACTGGTAAGCAGATGCAGTATGAGGAAGTGATCCCATGCAACAACATCCAAATGTGTGATGTACCCTGGCCCTTGTGCATCGTATCTAAATATAAGAAGAATAACATTTCCTGATAAAGAATGAAGATTAAAACTTTTAATGTGTTAGGCAACATGTTTCTTGATTTATGGTAGGATGCCGTACATTTCGACTAAATACAATGTTACATTTCAATTTAGCCATTTTTGTTGAGTATTTGGAAGCGTAACGCTGTAATGCATTCCAAGAAAGTAAAAGTTTACACATTAGTCACACACGATGTTTAGTGGAAGCCTGAACCGTCTGTCATCAGCGGCCTGCGCGTGAGTGTGCCTTGTGCACATTCTTCTCCACGTGAGCCAGAAGGAAATTCGTGCCTGTAATATGATCCTTTTATTTCCTAACCTTCATCCATCTACTTCATCAGAGTTCTACTCAGCACTTCATCTGTGGCCTGGGCAAGTCCTCTCAATGTGGGAGTTGTGAAAAATATAAAAATAAAAATGACATAACTTTCTTCTAGGATTCTGGGAAGAGCAGTGATTTTTGGTTGTTTAAATAGACCTACAGCAAAAATGTAACGTGTAATTTGTGAGTGAGGTTACTTCCTTACCGTTTTCGAATGTCAGTTTGCGGTGTTTAGCATATTGTGGAGAATGCCATGTATAAATGTTTTTAATTGCGGGGGTTTAAGATTTTCATTATATCATGGAACGTGCTAGCGAGGGCTGTTCCTTATCATTTGAGAGTGTTACAGGGGAAACGTTGTTACCTTTAGAGTTGTAAAGGAAATGTATGCGGTGGAACTATAGAAAGAAGTTAAACATGGGATTCTTTATAACACTCTAATGAGATTGAAGACGGTCGTTTCTGTCCAGAATTTAGAAAATGTGTTCCACCTCTGTATTGGTGTAGTTTATTGAGATCCTTTGTTCCGATGTACCACTGCATGCTGGTGCGCAGGGGTGATGCATGCAGTTGTCTTTTATGTACTTACTTATATGAACAGTTGTACTTTTTCACTTTTTGACACTTGATATTAAGTTGAAAGGTTATTGTCTTTTCTGATTATGTATATTTTCATATTGTGACAAATTGTGTTGTTGGTTTAGGAGGGTGAGCCTTTCTCAAGCAACAGCCACAATCCCCGTCAGGATGAACCACCAAGTCATCAAACTGGCCTGTGCTTAACCCTCTGGTAGCTTGGAACAAATGTAGCCAGTCTTAACTTAGAGGCAATGTGTAAAGTATTTATGCAGCACTCAAACCATAATAAAGTAAAAATACAACACAAGAAAAATCCCACACCAATCTAGAAAAATAGAGCAGATTTTATCAAATCAATTGATGCCAAAACAACAAAAATTCAATCAGAAGAACCAGAGATATGCAATTTTAAATGTTTAGGTAAAAAGAGTGCTTAAGCGCATAAAGCACCAACTGTGGTTATCCTGTCACGTCGGACCAGGAAAAAGTCACAAGTTCAGGCCAACCATGATGGAGCGTGGCCCAGGTACAGAGCCAGGTTAGACCCTCTGACGCTGCACAGCAGTGGTTCTGAGGAGTGATTCGGAGTCCTGCATCAAGATGCATTGCGCCGATTCTGGTGAGGAGCTGCGAGGGCTGTGATGCGAGGTCTACATTAGGCTGTGTCGCGCTATGTCGGTTTCAATGAGGAGCTGCAAGGTTTGTAATGCGAGGTCCACGTCGTGTCGTGTCTCACTGCGTCAGTTCTGATAAGGAGCTGTGAGAGCTGGGCTGGCAGTGCACCTTTAGACCCACTTTCAAGAGTCCAAGACTGGGAGACACCACTTGGGGGTTTAGGACTCACCGCAGAAAGAGTCCAGGTGCAGGGTTCAAGATGATTGGAACCTTTTCTGCCCCCGAGGCTCTGATCAGGAGGCCTGACAACTAGCCCTTAAAGTCCCATTGGTGGTCCTGGGTTTAAGGTGCAGGTCCAGTTCTTTTTACTCAGGCAGCAGAACGACAGAGCAGCAGGGCAGTAGAGCAATCCTTCTTGCAGCAGAGCAGTCCTTCTTCTGAGTCTTCCACAGGTCCAGAAGGGATCTGTAAAGTGGGTGTTAGAACCCAGTTTTTATACCTGGTGCCTCCTTTACAATGTCTGGAGTCTTCCCCCAAAGAAGTGTCTGGAATTTCCTTCCTCCCTGCCCTGTCTACAGGCAAAAAAAGGCTAGTGTGTGTGTCACTTTTGTATCCTTTTTCTGATACCATGTCTTAGTATGGCTCTGTGAATGATGTCATGTGGATCTCAGGGTTGTGTGCATGTCACATGGACTAAGCTGATAACATCATGCTGCAGGTGGATCACTGACTCCCTTAACTGATTACCAATTCGGTACTGATCTACATGGTTATACATATTTCAATATATGTAACTCACTGCCTCCAGTTATCTGTACCTTAATTCACCTATTTTTAATTATAATATTATCACTGCAAAAGGTGCACTGTCACCAGAGTTCATTGTGGGCCCAATGCCTATCATTACCCAATTGCATGTACAAGGGCATTTTCCATCCTTGTTCTAAGGCCTATAGCACCTTTGCAACACAAATGTAAATCCAAGTAATCTTTGGCATCTGTCTGCAGTTAGACGAGTCCTCAATGGAAGCTCTAGTGGATCTTAAATGGGATTGAGGGAGGAAACATGGCCTAGTGGTGTTAAGGAAGGGTTATGTTTTGCAATTGAAAGCTTTTAGAGGAGTTATCTCTTGAAGTATGTTTGTGAATGGCTTGGACAGGGGCTAACAGAGGCACAGGACCTTGTTTTTTATGTAAATCATCATTCATGGTGGTACCAGCTTTCTCAGTTGCTTGCCAAGTGATAACAACCAACAGCTCTCTGGCTGCCAGAACCCATTTCCCACCTCCCCACAGCACTTTTTCCAGACTCTTATTATTCTGCTCTTGTTCAGCACACTAGTCTACAATTCTGTTACTTTTCAAGGTGACCGCAAAGCACTCAGAAATTCACCAGGCCAAGGGTGGAGGTAGCAAAAGACATTTGCTCCCAACTTTCAATGTTTTGCTGGTATTCTCCTTTTATCATACTGCTGATAGAAGGATTGTGGACCAGCTGTGCTTTTCATATTTTTATGATCAGATTTAGACGGCTTGAATGTTCTCCCCATCATGCCTGAGGGCAGCATCAGGCTGCTCTGAGTTTGCAGATGGTGAGCCAGGAGTATGGCTGCCTAGATATCACGATGGAAACGTGGCAGGCACTTGGTATAGATGTTTAAAAAATGCTTATGCCCTCCTGTGAACACTATATGAATGGCACTTCCCTTGGCACCTCCTGCTTAGCAAAGTATTGAAGTGCCTTTCTCCTCCTTTCATCCTCTGCTGCCAGGCTGAGCATGGCCTGGACACTCATCGGATAAAGTGAAACAGCAGTGCAGGGGTATTTTGAGCTGCAGCACAGCTGTTTTTCTTCTTGGAGGGAGCAGTACAAGAAGGGCTGCCAAACAGCCAATTCCATATCCCCTATGGAGGCGCTTGGTATGCTCATGGACTTCATTGTTTGGAAAGGTGTTTAGCAATGCTTGATTAAAGGGAATAGTATTGCTGCTTTGTATTGTGTTATAATTAACTCAAGGTGTCTCAAATAAAGATCATTTGTCAAGCATGAGAAATATAAGAAGACTTTTTTTATTCCATTGCATTGTTCATATGAGTAACTTGGGTTTATTTCATGAAGTATCTGAAACCAGTGAAATATCTTTCACTTTCTCTATAGTACCTTGCTTCTCTTCACAATCCATCCATGTGAAGTGAATTTCTAGCACCAAGGCACTCCTGTTTGCAGTACTTGGATGTATAGATTTTGTTCCATTCAGGAAACTAAAAAATAAGCCAGGTTCAAATGCTTAGATTTTCACTGTTCTCTTACTTTTTAAATTTTACATTATCCTGAACATTACATATTACTGCTGTAAAATATAAACCCCATAAATTTGAAAACATACTACCTTCACCACATGTTTAACTTTAGTACATTGTGATACACCATGAAACAATTGTTGGCCGACAGTTTTATGAAAGAGTAAGGTGAAAAGCAGGCCAGGCGCATCCTTTCCTTCAAAAAAAGACTGTTTAAGACATCATCTCATCAAAAGGTGAATTTAATACTGTTTGGAAATTGGGTTACTGATAGAGCGAGGTAAAACCCTACTCAAGCAGCAACCACAATTTTTGTCAGGGTAAAACAGAATTTAGCCCAAGCTTAACCCTCTGGTAGCTTGGCACACAGCAGCCAGGCTTAACTTAGAGACAATGTGTAAAGTATTTATGCAGCAATTCAAACAGGAACAACGTGAAAACACAACACCAGAAAAAAATCCCACACTAATTTAGAAAGAGAGTTTTAATAAATTATTTGAGACCAAAATGACAAAAATCCAATTAGTAGAATCAGAGATATGCTATTTTAAAGATTTAAGTGAAAACAATGCTTAGAAGCTGTGGTTATGTGGTCGAGCTGGACCAGGGCAAAGTCACACGTTCTGCCCAACCATGATGGAGCGTGGGCTGGATACAGGGAACCAGTTAGGCCCACTGAACAAAGTTCTTTAAATCTAGGTTGCGGAGCATTGCGAGGTCTTCCACTGAGGATGTGTCAGTCAGTGTGGGCTACGAGGTCCCTTGTTGAGGATATGTCACGCTGCTGCGGTTCCAAGGAGCTGCGGGTTGTGATG
Source organism: Calotriton arnoldi (assembly GCA_963921515.1). Classification (NCBI taxonomy): domain Eukaryota; kingdom Metazoa; phylum Chordata; class Amphibia; order Caudata; family Salamandridae; genus Calotriton; species Calotriton arnoldi. Next base: position 1,289,146 of record CAWUFW010002393.1, on the reverse strand, counting down.
AGAGGTCCTGCATCATGGATGCATCATGCAGCAGCGGTTTTGAAGAGCTGCGGGTTGCTACATTGGGAATGCATCTTGCTGCAGAGTTTCCGATGTGAGGCTGCAAGGCGATGCATCTCACTGCATCAGTTTTGCCCAAGAGACCACAGCAGGGCTGGTAGAGCTCCTTCATGTCCAATTCCAAGGGTCCAGGATTGGGATGGCATCAATTGAGGAACAAGATTCACAGCAGGCAAAGTGAAGGGGCTGGACTTAAGGTGGTTGAAGCCTTTTCTGTCCCTGATGCTCAGATCAGGAGGCCAGCCAACTAGCCCTTGGAGTCACTCTGGTGGTCCTGGGTTCAAGATGCAGGTCCAGTCCTTCTCACTCAGGCAGCAGTGCAGCAGGCCAGCAGAGGAGCAGCCCTTCATGCAGAGCAGCACAGCAGTACTGATTCTTCCACAGGTCCATAGGTGTACTTAAGAGTTGGGTCTGGGGTCCAATATTTATACCGGGTGCCTATTTTTTAGAGGCTTTCAGCCTTAAAGATATTTTGAATTTCCTGTCTCCCCACCCTTGCCCCAGCTTGTTTGGTGGCACAAAAGTCTAGTGTCAAACCCTTTGTGAATGTGATCAGGCAGATGCTTTGTGATATGCAAGTGTGGTCGGTGGCCTACCAACACCTATTCTCCCTTTGTCTCACTGTCTGAGAGCAATACACAAAGACCAACTGCCAGCTGTACCTAGTCATGTGACACAGGCTCCAGGCACCATATGTTTTGTACAAGAAAATGGCAAGTTCCTAAAAGTAGTATTTTCAGAAATGTGACTTAAAATCCGATGTTACCATTAAAGAGGTTTAAATTTACAATTCTTAGATACTAAACTCGACATTCCTATCTGCACCCAATTGAACGTTACCATTTATTAAATATAATAATGGAACCAAATATTACTGTATGGAAGAGGTAGGCCTTGCAGTAGCGAAAAATGCATTCAGGAGTTTTTCACTACTAGAACATGTAAAACTTGAAAGTACATGTCAAATTCTTTAAATACATTGCACATTGCCCCCTTGGCTGTGTAACGCCTATCGTAGGGGTGACTTATTTCTATTAAAAGGGAAGTTTGAGTCAGGTCGAAATGGCAGTTTAAAACTGCACACGAAGGCTTCAATAGCAGGCCTGGTACATGTTTGAAGGGCTACTTCAGTAGGTGGCACAATAAGTGCTGAAGGCTTACTAGTAGCATTTAATTTACAGGGCCTTGGTACATGTAATACCACTGTACTAGGGACTTAGAAGCAAATTAAATGTGCCAAGGGGGTGTAAGCCAAAGTTACAATGTTTAAAGAGAGAACACTAGCACTATAGCACTTGTTAGCAGTGGTTACGTGTGCAGAGTCCTAAAGGCAGCAAAAACTAAAGGCAGCAAAAGCAGAAGGATGGATAATGTCAAACATTCACCTCAGTTCAGAGATCTGGGCCTAAATCCATTGTTTTTTTGCTCATTCAACATTCTGTCTATCAATTGTTCTTTTTGCATTTGTTACCCAGAGTGGGATGGGTATGCCCAGAAGTGGCTCCTGTGCTCTCCATGCCCCTGGAGTCAAGCTGACCTGGCAAATGTGGGGTGAAACCCTGAAACTGGTCCCATGATGCTTGTTTCTGGTCCAGGGAGGACCTGGCCTGGCAGTTCGACCTGACTGTTCCCATGGGGAGCAGGGTTAAGACTGATTTGCATATGGTTGGGTTTAAACTGGAACGGCATGTGGATTAAAAAACAATGGATTTCAGCCCAGATCTCTGTAGTGGGGTGAATGTTTGACATTTTTCAACATTCTGTCCATCAATTGTTCTTTTTGCATGTGTTACCCTGAGTGGGATGGGTATGCCCAGACGTGGGTCCCGTGCTCTCCATGCCACTGGAGTCAAGCTAGCCTGGCCGATGAGGGGTGAAACCCCGAAACTGGTCCCAGGATGCTTGTTTCTGGACCAGCGAGGACCTGGCCTGGCAGTTTGGGCTGGACCGTTCCCAAGGGGAGCACGGTCTAGATTGATTTGCATTTGGCTGGTATTAAACTGGAATGGCATGGGGAGCAAATGAAGATGGATTTAGGCCCTGGTCTCTCTACTTGGGTGAATGTTTGACATTGTTCAACATTCTGTCCATCAATTGTTCTTTTTGCTTTTGTTACCCCAAGTGGGACAGGTATGCCCAGATTTGGGACCCATTTTCTCCATGCCACTGGAGTCAAGCTGATCTTGTGGATGAGGGGTGAAACCCTGAAACCGGTCCCAGGATGCTTGTTTCCGGTCCAGGGAGGACCTTGCCTGGCAGTTTGGACCTGACTTTTCCCATGGGGAGCAGGGTCAAAACTGATTTGCATATGGCTGGGTTTAAAGTGGAAAGGCATGGGGAACAAAAAAACAATGGATTTAGGCCCATATCTCTGTACTGGGATGATGGTTTGACATTGTTCAACATTATGTCCATCAATTGTTCTTTTTGCAATAATATAGTCAAGGCTTTTCCAGATGGTGGCTATTTCAGGGTCCTGTGTTTGGCGCATTATATCAACTTGATTGTGCAGGACTTTCTCAAAAAACAAGACATAGTCAGCAACATGCTGACCACTTGCAAAAGAATCTGCACTCATTTCAGTCATTCTTTTAAATCCCAGAAGCAGTTGAGAATCATTCAGCATGCTAATGGAGTACCCGTTAAAGCCTTTATACAGGAGATGCCAACAAGGTGGAACTCATTCTATTACATGTTGCAATGTAAGATGGGATGCAACTGGGAAAAGCATGACAATGGAGATGGGCAAATGGGACCTAGTCAATTGCCTGACAGAGATGCTACTTCCTTTTGAGGTTTCCATACGGGAAGTCAGCAAGGAGGACAGTACGATAAGGCAAACTATCACTTTGATGCATTTAATAGAGGACTAGTTAAAGAAGATGCTGCAAAGGTTTGCCAGTGTGAACAAAGAAGCACATGAGTTAGTTGAGAGCTTAATCTTTCACTTGGCTGTTAATCTAAGGCTACAAAGAGAAATTGAAGCATCCAAAGAGTACATATGTGCCACAATACTTGATCCATAGTTCAAAAACATAAAGGCCATTATCATTCCATTTTCAGAAGTGGATGTTTCACTATACAAGACGTTGTTGAGCAAGCGAGAGACCTGGAAGAAGAACGGCTGGAAGTTAGAGTTCTGTGCAGAAGTTCTGGTGTATAGCCTTCAACCTCCAGAGACAGCATTGCTGTTGTCTAACAGCAGCCGACACCAGCAACAAGAACACCAGCAAAAACAACAGCAACAGAAAAATCTGGCCAAACCTCTGCAATGGCTTGGTTTCAAGTGGCACTGCTTAAGTCAAGTGCAGAGGCGAAGGCAAAAGAGGTCGAGCAAGTGGCAGCACCAATGACCATTCAGAGGATGTTCCAAGACTATCTGGATGACCCAAAAGAGGTCTATGTGGATCAAAACTCATTGGTCTATTAGTATGGAAAGACGCGCCAATGGCCAGAGATCAGCAGGTGGGTAATAAAGTAACTGGCTTGTCCGATAGCCAGTGTGTCTACTGAGCGTGTGTTCAGTGTAGCTGGCGCAGGTGTCACAGTGAGAAGGCCCAGTCTCTCACCTCAAAACATGGAGAGATTGACTATTATTAAAATGAACCAAGACTTCATACCACACAATTACAATGTTCCTGAAACACCACAGGAGGAGGAGGATGAGGGTTATTTGACAGACTCAAGTGCATTACAGGTCCAACTTCTGGACGAACCTCCTGCGTTTGAGGACAGTGTTTACTTCCCTGACTGGGTAGGCCACCATAGAACTTTCAGATTATTGTCAAACTGCTTTGCCAAAATAAAACAATAAAGGATATAGCTAGAGGAACATTATATATTTTGTTTGAGTCTGACTTATACAGCCCTACCATTTAGGCACATGTATGGCCAGATTGGAGTTGACCAGTGTGCAGTGAAGAAGCCTTCCCTTCAAGGTTATTGGAGACAATACCTGCCTCCCCCATGCCCATCCATCTTTTTTTCATTCCCTAGCAGGGCTACCCCAGTGAAGACCAGTTAATTTACAAGACTGCCAATGTGTTGCTTCCCTGGGAAAAGATGAGATACAATATGACAATTGTGTACTGCCATGCTTGGATTGGAACAGGTAACTATTGCACCAATAAGTGATATATTATTGAGTGAGTGTGACGATTGATGATTCATGTGGTGGCAGACAGTGAGGTAGGGTATTCAACTAATTTGTAAACTTGATTTTGATGATTTGCAATGTTTGGGGGTGATGGATGATTTCACCTCAAGGTGATTGGCACTTTCACACTTAGCTAGATTTACTTGCATGGTCCAAGATTGATCACCCTGGTACATGCAGCTGCTTGTCTGGGATTGGTTGTAAAGTTGCTCTCGCCTCATTTAATCGCACACGAGTCATAATGAATGATTGCAGCAGTCTCTGCTCTTACTCTGCCTCTTGATCCACTCCTCATGAAGCTTACATTCTGTCCTTCTACTTGATTCTACAATATTGTTTCTGTTTTACAATCCACAGGCCTTTTCTTCTCCTGCACGAAAGGCAAAAGCTCCATAACACACCTGCGTACTTTATCATGATGTCCAGCTCTACAGCCAATATGGACATTCCAAGAAGAATGCAGATGCACAGCCCAATATGGCATTTATATAGAGTATGTATTCTTTTAACAAAAATAATTTTTAAAACCGTGTTGGTTCACTCCTCCATAATTTGATTTTTCAACCTAGATGACAGAACATTGAGATATAACCGGGGTCTCTGAGGCTGAAGGGCTGTTTGCAAATGCAATTAACTGAACTGTGTCAATCAATCAAAATTGTTTATTTCAGGTTTCAGTGAATCCAAAAAAAATGGATAGCCATAAACAACTCCATTCATACAACATTGTAGACATAAAAATAGAAAATTAAAAAAAGATACAATTATTAAAACAACAATGTCATGGAGTATTGATCTAGTTACATATATTGCAAGTGCAGCCACAGTGCCATCAGTACATTATATAAACCTATTCATGAGAGTCACAATTCCCTATAAATCCAGCATTAAAGACAATTAAAATCAAGGCTTGAATAAGATAGCTGCTAAAAATATATAGCAAATACAAGTAGCCGAATGACCAACTCTCTGGAGTCATGGTTCCTTGGGACTAACAAATTGCCAAGACAATGCCTAGTAATAAATGGTTATAATGGGCTACCAAATTATGTTTTTATCAGCTAGACCACATGGAGATACCTACTCAAGGCAAATGCCATAGACCCATCTGTATTTGTTCTTAATATCCTCAAGGCTATTAAATAGGTTCTAAGCCTTCGGTTGTTACAAAGGGGCTTGAGCCATTTCCTACAAGAGGGTTTATACTGAGGGCAAAAAACACAATACATATTCAATATCTTCGTGGTATGCTCCGCTGAACTGTGTCATTCCATCATTTCCTGCCACAACAGATTTGATGATGATGATGTCCTGCTCATCGACCTGATGAATATTGTTGTTTTGTAGTGTTTGTCTTTGTCACACCTTTCTCAAACTCTCTGTTCTCATCCATTCATCAAACCCCTAACCCTCTTCCCCCAGTCTGTGTGATATATTGAGGTGTGACTTATGAATTTACACCATAAATGGATCACATGCTTGGTGGTGCGGATGTGGTGAAAGCAATACCAACTCACTGCCGTACCTTCTCTTACCTGAGCAATAGGCCATGCCAGCCCCACTTACCCACCCACACATAATGTTCATGTGTAACAGCATTTGTCAACATCATCATTCAGGACTTGTGTGAATTATATGCTTAACATTCACCTGTCCTGAGTCTACTCCTCATGAATCAAGTAGTTCATAAGTTTAATTTTAATTGTTTTCATAAATTAATTAAATAGCACCCCATTGTTGAGAAGTTACTTCTGCTAAGTTTATATCAGGTCTTCTTTGTGTCATTGTGGTAGTCTGGTCTCAGTCTTCGATCAATTATGATATAAATAACCCACTAGCTCTATATTCTTTCAATCTTGTTGCCTGTGATGGATAATCCTTATAATTCATCCTACAATTGGAGTTCACCTAGGTGGGAGTAGGACCTTGCTTGTGCTGTCTTATCTCCCCTGTTAGCAGAGTAGCCTGCTACTACTACCACCACCAAAAAGAAGGCACCTTGGTAAACTCTGCAAATGTTTTGTAAGACTGAGGGAGGTAACAGCCTTTGCTTCAGGTAAGAGAACTAAGAAGTGAAGTGTTCTAGTTGAGTTAGTAACTTCCACTGAAGATCAAGTTTGTATTTATGTATGTAACTTGTCACAAGGCAATATAGGTGTAGGCATACCCCCCTAGTGGTCAATATAGTTACAGAGGATATTAGGTCAAGGCCATAGCTAACTGGTATTTACACTTTGATAAGTGACTTGGTGCTGCAAAAGTGGCAAAAGTTAACATCTTCAAGCAATAAGACAGACCTAGTCTGTGTTGTTTCCACTCTGTTAGTGGGACATTATTTTGGATATAAGTAAAGGAAGTTACCTAGCAAATAAATAATTATATGGCACAGGAGTTCAGAATCAAGGGGGAACATTTGATGTAAAGTTACGTGACTGTTCTGAGGGCAGTTTTTGTCAATTAAGGCTGTGCTAAAAGCAGTGCAAAGAGAAAAGACATGTATAAACAATTCCCATTTACTCTTTTAACAAACGAGACCCACCCTCTCCATCCACAACACATCCACCCCTGTCCCCAAACAAATAAATATTGCAACCAATGTCCAAAGTCCAAACAGTTCAAAACAAAGTCCAAAATTGCCCCAACTGCCCTTTCCAATTGCAACCCTCTCCACTTACAAAAAAAGTCCCTTGCACCAAAGAAACTATAAAAAGGATTTAGAGGGCATTTATATGGGTGTGGATGTGTGCCACCTCAAGGCAAAGCAGCATCAGCTCTGTTTAGGATACAGTGAAGGAGGCACTCACTGGATGATGAGGATAGGGGCAGCAGTGGTGGATCCTGACTGATGGCACATGCCTCCACCACCTCCTCATCCAGAGCCACCAGTCGGCGATATTTGGCCTGTATGGCCTCCATACGGTGAGACTGCAGCTGGACTGCTATCCCCTGCCTAGATGGTGGACCAGCAGGAGAAGCTATATCAAGGGGAAAAAAGTGTAAATAATGCTAAGTGCAAACACTTGTTTATATAGTGGCACAGTAGCAGAACATTTCTGGTCCCGCTAGGGTTGTTGGAATTTCTGATGTGTTGAGTCACACAGCCACGTTTTCCCCACACATCAACATATAAAGCACTGACTGCAAGGAATTAAGACAGAATACCGACAGAATAAAAGTGATTTTCTTTTTCATTTAAAGGATTTCATAGTAAAAACTAAACAGACACTGTGTGTGTAAAAAGAAAAATTACCTCTTGTTAATGAGTAAGGCATATATGCAGCACAATTATTAGTATTCTATTCTTGTTGCCAACATTAATGGAGGCTTGTTAGCATAGGGTCTGGTACTCTGTCCAGTCTGCAGCGGAGGCTGCGGTAAAGGACAATTTAATATATTACTTTAATTCCAATGGCCCTTCTCGTCTATGACTGCCTTTCAATTCTACCCTGACATCAAAGAGGCACATGAATAATAATAATACTACGTCACACATGTCACATATATAAATGTGGCTATTCTGTCTGCCGTCAGTAGATAGTGGAACAAATGATGCACTGCAGTACAGGCAAGGGAACAGGATATATATTTTATTTGGCATGTTCGTCACAGAGTATCGCATCTACCAAGCTCTAAATCAGGCACTTAGCCCCACTTTACTCCCTGGTCTCGTCCTCCACCACAAATTATTTTTGACAAATACCTTCACTTAGCAGTAAGGTTAAGTTACTCTACTGCAAGGTAAGTTAAAGGGATTAAGCTTGGTAGAGGTTTTGCTATAGAACAGTGAGGTGTCCCTCATCATCATGCTTTTGCTTAGTCATTCACTGTAGTTGACGAATGACGAAAGGGAAAAATTCGAACAGGTTTAAACTCATCATGGAAGTCATTAAATAAAAAGAAAGATATATATATTATACATTATAATAGTATAGAACATAGGGATGACTTAAGAGCAGTAGAACACTATTTGAATAAGAGATCGATCCATTTGTATAATCGCAATAGGATGTTGGTACATGATTAGCTGGTGCCTTAACAATAACTTTTTCCTGTTTGGTAAAGAAGTGTTCCAACAACTGAGGGGTGTTGCCATGGGAGCCTGCTTCTCCTCCAGCTATGCGTGTCTACACGTGGGCTGGTGGGAGGAGTGGGTTCTTAAGGTTGATCACCATAATGTTTGGGAGAACCATGTAGTGAGCTGGTGGCGATACATCGATAATGTGCTTATTATCTGGAAGGGAACCAAGGAGAGTACCAAGGTGTTTGTAAAACATATCAGTGCCAACACATTGAATTTGGAATTTACTGATTGTGTAGATACAAAGACCATCAATTTTTTGGATGTGCAAATATATGTGAATAACAACCAATTAGAGTCTAGACTACACCAAAAAAGTACAGCAGGTAATTCCATCTTGCATGCATCCAGCATCCATCCAAAACACTTAATAAGTAGCATTCCTTATGGGGAATTTGTGAGACCACGTAAAATCTGTAGTTCAGAAATTGATTTGCACACCAGCCAACAAGAAGCGGCAACTAGATTCCATAAATGAGGATAGGATGCTAGCATCATTAAACAGGCCATCATAAAGCGAATGAGAGAACCAGGGAATCCATTCTTTTTCAAACTCCCAGTGATATTGACAGCAAACCAGAAAATGAGCCCTTGGGCCGCAATGAAGTTAATGACATCGGACTTATCACAAAGTTTAGCCGACAGGAAAGGAGAATTAGATCCATTGTCAATACACAATGGACCATCATTTTAAAATATGTCACTTTGGGCAAATGCCTTCCTGAGAAACCCACTTTGACTTTTCGTTGAGCCCCCTCCATGAGAAATGCACTGGTAACGAGTAGCCCTGAAATAGTTAGTAAGACCAATTTACTGTCCTCTAAAAATGGTTTCTTTAAATGTAGTTCCTGCAGGGGGTGTCCTTTTGGGGTCAATACTTTCAACTATATGTAGGCGTTCAGTTCGAAACCAATTGATCTAAAGGGACACTATAATTGTAGAACATACTTTGCAGTGCAAGAGAACAGTAATGTACCTTGGTTCACCCACTGGGGTTACTGTTTGTTTATGTTGTCGACTTTGGGACATACCTATTTGGGATTAAATTTCAGCAGAACTACTGGCATCACAATTAAGCCTGGGCGTAGTTCGTGAAGTAGCGCTACGCGAATCTACGCAAAGTGCAGTTTGCACTACGCGAGCTACGTGTAGCACTACGCGAACTGCGTAGTGCACTGTTCGCAATGATTGCACAGTGCCGGATGCTTGTCCGCACTGTGCAATCATTGAAAACGGCATCTTGCACAGTGCGAGCTGTCTTTTACTGCCGCTCGAGTAGATTTTTACTCGGCGGCAGCTTCTCAACGCGGACTGGTAGTTTCTCATCGCGAGCGGTCGCGAGCATACGCGACCACTCGCAATGAGAAACCTGACCTCCCGCGTTGAGAATCTCGCCGGGAGGTTTATTTTCCATGCTCGCGATCGGCAACTTGATGTTGCTGATCGCGAACGAGAAAAAGTCTCGCCGGAGATGTCATTTTGCTTGCTCGCGGTCGCCAACTTGGCGTTGAGGACCGCGAGCAAGCAAAAAGTGACCGCTGTGCTACGCTACGCGTGTTTGCACTGTGCTACGTGCAATTCGCGTTGTGCGAAGTAGCGCAAACTTCGCAAACTACGCGAGCGTAGCGTAGTGCTTTGCCCAGGGTTAATCACAATGCACTCAAAAAAATTCACCTTGAGGCCCACTGGGGGCGGAATGTATTTAATCACGATCAGGTGCGAATTCTGCTTTTCATTTGCCTCACTCGACATCGACCTGTGAACAAGAGCTGTGTAAGCTCGAAACGCGTAAGGCATGCCTTTTTGAAATTGAAGTCCTTGCTGTTTCTGCTGGAATAAAGAGGAATATACCTGCTTCGTGAGTGCACTTTTATTCAAGGGCAACCTTTTCTTAAAAAAAAAAAAAAAAAAAAATATATATATATATATATATATATATATATATATATATATATATATATATATATATATATATAATTAACACACGAGAGAATCCGCCAAGATTCGCTGCTCTCAATAGTGCGGGTGCAACAGCTCGCGGAGGCGGTCCGCGAAAATACTTTCAAACCATACCGTCTCCACACGTGAAAACAGAAGGCTGCGCACTCGGGCTCAATATGCTTAAAATTCTTTTATTCCACTTTGCTTCGGAAATCAGGAAGCTAACACACGCGTATCGGCCACCTGGCCTTCGTCAGTGTTAGTCAAACATTAAAATAATCACCTTTAAATAACACACAATCTCATTCGTCAAAGTGCTATTTACAAGAAACAAGCAAAGGACTTCAGAAAAGATCGCTATGAAGTGATAACATGGCGGCCATTTTAAGCTGGGTATTTTATCAGCCAACTATTATACAGATAATCTGTTTTAGCCAAAACATTTAAACATCATGCTAAAAATCACGCTCAAAATATAGTAATGTTACGGAAGGGTCTTTTCATTACAATCACATTAATCATGTAATGTATCTTCAGATGCCACTATTTACTCCCAGGTTATTCTCACATTATATAATACGGAGGGCTACCCATTGTGGAATCTATGGATAGTGAACAAAATTGATCAAACAGCACGTGAATATAAAATATCTAAAACAGATATATAGATATCCCAGTTTTTCTCAAAATTGAGCCCTTAATGGGCATTGTGCAATCCTTAATTCATGATTTAGTCAACAATATATAGCGCAACCATTTTACAGATTTGAGCCCTGAATGGGCATGAAGACCCTCTAAAACTGTCATGAAACAACCATATGTTTAAAACAGGCAAGACATTAAATACAAGTGGGCCATTGTTATTCTAGCGACCAATCATTTTATATCTATTAATTTCGTTTAATTTTATCTAATTAAATTCAAACATAAAGGGGTGTGAGGAAAAAAAGGGAGAGAAAACACAAATCTACAGAATAAGAAAAAGAAGAAAATCGGAACCAGTTCCAAATTTTTTTGAAAATGTTAGCCACACAGACCCTTGAGACATCCCAGCAACTTATCCAATAAATGACCAAAGCTCCTCTTCACTATTGAGTCCCCAGGGGACACGGGTCTGTAGCTCTATAATGTATCTGGCTTCTAGCTGACGTAATGACTTTACCCTGTCTCCTCCTCTATCTGTCGTGGGGACATGGTCTAAGCAGAAATACCTCAACTTATCACTACGTGACTCATGGATTTCTGCAAAATGCCTGGCCACGGGATATGCCCCGTCCTGATTAGTTATTGCCCGTTTGTGCTCCAGTATCCTCTTTTTTGCTGGATGAATCGTACTTCCGATATACCGGAGCCCACAAGGGCATACCAGGCAATATACTACAAAACTTGTGTTACAATTCATTAATTTATCAATTAAATATTTGCTTTTCTTATCAGGGATTGAATATTCCTTAACCTTTACACTATTCTTACATGCTTTGCAAGAAGTGCAAGGAAAAAATCCCATTACTGGTATTCTAGGTTCAGTCTCCACAAAATGACTGCGCACTAGCATGTCTTTTAAAGATTTGCTTTTACGATATGTGATATCGGGCCTGTTAGGTAACAGTTTCCCGATTACGCTGTCTGTTTGGAGTACCTTCCAATTCATCTCTACTAGTTCTCTAATCTTCTTGGATTCTGATGAGAAACCCAAGATTAGTCTGACTTTCCCTGTTTCTTCATCAGCCTCTGATTCTTTTGTCACCTTATATCTTAACAAAGTTTGCCTTTCAGTGGATTGCACCTTCATCGCTGTATTATGTAATAACTCATTTTGATATCCCCTCTGTCTAAACCTACTCAGACACTCACTGGCAGATTTAATATAATCATCCGGGAGTGTGCAGTTCCGTTTTAAATGCAACAACTCCCCATAGGGGATACTATGAATCAAATTTCTGGGGTGTTGACTCCTAAAATGTAAGACTGTGTAACCCGCTGTGGGCTTTCTATGCAGCTTCGTACAGATCTTATCTTCAGCCACAAACACTAGAAGATCCAAGAAGGGCACCTCTTCTTTGCTGATATGACTAGTGAACTTGAGATTGAGTGAGTTGTCATTTAGAACTCTGATATAATCCTCTGCCTCCTTGATGGTACCCCTCCAGACAATGAAGAGGTCATCTATATATCTTGCCCAAAGGGCAATTTTGTCGACCCACCTCTCATTGTCCTCCGCCCAGGCCACGTGCTTCTCCCACCAGCCCACGAAAAGATTTGCGTAGCTGGGGGCAAAGCACATGCCCATCGCGTTTCCCTGTGTTTGTAGGTAGAGCTGCCCACCAAAGAGAAATATATTATTACGCAGACAGAATTCTGCAATCTCAAGTATCATGTTGTTATGCGTCTGAAATTTCAGAGGTCTGGTTTTCAAAAAGTATCTCAAAGACATTAAACCCTGATCATGCGCTATGCATGTATACAGACTAGTAATGTCCATTGTTATAAAGACGAAATCTGATTCCCATTGGATGTTTTCTATCCGTCGTATAAAATCAGTAGTGTCTTGTATAAACAAACTCAAATCTTTCACCAACGGGAAAAGAAAATGATCAATGTAGATGGATGCCTTTTCTAACAGACTTTCCTTGCTCGAAACTATTGGACGTCCCGGTGGCTTTAGAGCGTCCTTATGTACTTTAGGTAAGTGGTAAAAAGTGGGAAGTACCGGATAATCTACTTTCATAAACTTGAATTCATCTTCCTCCAGGGTACCACTCACTTTCCACTTGTCGAGTAAATCATAAAAAGATAAGACACTGATGTTATATGTGTCCCTCTTTACCTTCACATAGCTGGTCTTGTCTCCTAAAAGGTGCAATGCTTCATCTTTGTACAGTTCTTTAGTCATAACAACAACATTGCCGCCTTTATCTGACTGTTTTATTATGATGGAACCATCTTGTCTCAAAGTCTTCAATGCTAACCACTGCGATTTTGTCAGATTGAATTTTCTTCTTTCATATGCTTCTGGTTTAGCAATTCACAAGGTATTGAGATCTTTAATCATAGTTTCATGAAAACAGTCTATAGCATCGAAAGGCATCTTCAGGATAAACTTGGATTTAGCTTTGAACTTGCTCTTCCCACTGCTCTGATCAATGCCAAGACTATCAGCTTCATCTGTCACATTATCAACTTCATTTATATTGAGTCCATCTGCATGATCGTTTGAATGTAACACATGTAGTGTTTGTAGTGCTTCCAGATCATGGCCTGTAAGGATGTCCGTTGTGGTCTGTGCTGTCATTGCTCTTGAATCGGGTTGTCTCGGATGTAGAATAAAAGTCTTTTTCAATTTCAATTTCCGTATAAAGTGATAGAGATCAATCTGCGTCTGAACGTAATCCCACTTGGTAGTTGGGCAAAACGTAAGTCCCATTTGTAGGACCTGAGTTTCTGTATCAGACAATGTTCTTGATGTCAGATTGATTACTGCCAAAGAGGCTACTTTTTGTTGGTGCCCCTCTTGCTCCTTGTTACACGGGGGTAAAGTTGCCTCCTCCTATTCTTGCCCCCTCGTCTGATTTTCCGGTGTATATATATATACGACCTCCATGTGGCTTTGTAGGCTGCATCCTGAACACCGGTGGTGCAGGTAAGAAGCAATTGCCACGCACATTTGTTCCTGACTTGAGTGCGGGCTCCTTTCAAATGAGAGTGGAGGCGTGTTTGATATATATATATATATATATATACAAAAACAAAAGTCTGCAAGCAAAGGAGCCCCCGACCCTACAGGGCGGCCTCTTTATCAATGGGCATGGAGCAGCCCATCATTAGTCAACACGACAAGAAACACAGAGAGGCCCATTTCAGGATACACAGCATTTAATCCGAAGGCAAAGCAGCACATATTTCCAAGTCCTTACGCGTTTCGGCAGTTGCCTTGATCACCGGTGGAAATCATTAAAGTGCAAAGCGCATTGTGCATGCTTTTTTATACTTAAAGTCACATGACCAGTTCTTTAAAATACAAATCCCGTAATGAATTGTACTGTTACTGATAAAATGTCACATGGAATCTCAATAGATCCTCATTTCTCTTTTATATTTTCAGTTCTTTCTCTGTACCTGCATTATTGTAGTGGAGTTTAAATACACGCAGTCAAGTGCTTTCAATATCTTGCGTAGTGCTCTCATCCTACGTTGCTCTCCGAGAAATGCTTGTGTTCCTGAACAGTCAAAGTGGGATGTCATCCCCTTCGACTCCCTTCCTACAAACAGTCATCTCTTTTCGCTGCCGTGGCATTTCCTGAGTAGGCGGGTGACTGCGAGTGGGTCATGCTCCCGATTTACATCCAAAAACAAAAGTCTCCAAGCAAAGGAGCCCCCGACCCTACAGGGCGGCCTCTTTATCAATGGGCATGGAGCAGCCCATCATTAGTCAACACGACAAGAAACACAGAGAGGCCCATTTTCCTGACTTGAGTGCGGGCTCCTTTCAAATGAGAGTGGAGGCATGTTTGATATATATATATATATATATATATATATTCCACAGCAGGATCCCAGGGGTACCACCATCCAAAGAAAGGCGCAACACCAGGAAACAGACTCCAAAGGCAAAGTTAGAAAGTCAATGATGGTTTATTTGAGCATCAAATGTCCAAATGACGCGTTTCAGCCGCCAGACATGCGGCCTTGATCACATTCACATATATATATATATTAACTACTGGCGGACGCCAGTAGGTAGATATAGTTAGGACCACGTTTCCATAGGAAAAGCATTTTTTGATGTGTTTATAACTTTGGCGTCGTTTGACGAATCTTTACGAAATTTTCCAAAAAGTTCCTCTTTTCAGGTCAGCTGCTATCCTAAAAGTTTGGGGGGATTCGTCAAGGGGGGCTAAGAAAAAGGGGGCCCCAAAACGTGTTTTCTCCATGCAATTTCCATAGGAAACTTTAGACAAGGCTACAGGTCAAACTGCTGAACGGAATTACGCCAAATTTGGCACAGAGAAAGGTCTTGGTCCAGAAAGCACGCTTTTGTTTAAATTGGGTAAATCCGTTCAGTAGTGTTAGAGAAATATCAAATTTTCCAGATATCGATATTAAAGAATTCTGACATCTGATTGGCTGAAGCGTTACGAGCATGAGCTTGCGGCTGATTGGCTGCAAACTGTTGAAACTAGGAAGTGTTGGCAGCCTTTTTGTGATTCAGTCCATCAGCTCACAACTCTCCCTCTACAAGGCATCAGGTCCGTAGTTCTACCTCTGCGAGGCAACACTAAAAATATACCGCAGCTCTGTCTGTGCGAGATACCCCTTTCACGGTCCCTCTCCCCACATCACCAGCTCACGGCTATGCCTTTAGAAGCCAGTCCGTCGGCTCGCAGCTCTGCGACTGCGAGCTGTGAGCCATTTTGTGACTCAGTCCGTCAGCTCGCATCTCTCCCTCTAAAAGGCATCGGATCCGTAATTCTACCTCTGCGAGGCAATACTGAAAATATCCCGCAGGTCTGTCTGTGCGAGATACTCCTTTTACGCTCCCTCTCCCCACATCATCAGCTCGCGGCTATGCGTTTAGAAGCCAGTCCATCGGCTCGCAGCTCTGCGACTGCGAGCCGTGGGCCATTTTGTGACTCAGTCCGTCAGCTCGCATCTCTCCCTCTAAAAGGCATGGGGCCCGCAGCTGTACCTCTGTGAGCCACCTCGTTAGCTCGTAGCTGTATCTGTGCTAGGAGGCCCGTCGGCCCGTTACTCTCCCTCTGCGAGTT
Source organism: Calotriton arnoldi (assembly GCA_963921515.1). Classification (NCBI taxonomy): domain Eukaryota; kingdom Metazoa; phylum Chordata; class Amphibia; order Caudata; family Salamandridae; genus Calotriton; species Calotriton arnoldi. The sequence continues at coordinate 1,273,146 of CAWUFW010002393.1, read as the reverse complement.
AGCCCGTCGGGTTGCAGCGCGGAGGGCTCACAGCTGTATCTCTGTGAGCCAGCCCGTTAACTGATAGCTGTGTGTCTGCTAGCAGGCCTGTTGGCCCGTTGGTCTCCCTCTGCGAGTCAGGCCACAGCTCTCCCTCTGCGAGCCGGTATGGTGCTGTGCTTTTGCGAGCCAACGGCTCGTAGGTCTCCCTCTGCGAGCTGAGCCCACGGGCCGCAGCTCTTCCTCTGCGAGCCTGCCCGACGGCCCGCAGGTGTCCCTCTGCTAGCCGAATCGCAGCTGACACTCTGCGAGCCGAAATTGGGACTATAAGGCGGCTCTCAAAAAGCCCTTCTGTTTATTAGTTGGAGCTACATGTAAGTGCGAATGCACAGCTTCAGGTTAATCAGGAAAATTCGGTTTCCCTCATCTGTGAAGTGTACTCCATCACTTCTGTAGATATCAGCGATATCTCAAAACGTATGTTGTTGTTGTAAATCGACCCCATTCTATGGTCTCTGAGGTATGCAGACACAGCTTTGTTGACATTCTTCCTAGATTTTTCAATCTTATGACAAAATTGGTTTGACCATTTCCACTTGTGTCTTTGGCATATATTGGAATATACAAAGACAGTTTGAAGCAAAAGTAACATCAATTGTCCAAAGGTGTCCTTCATAAGCATTTCCATACCTACCCAGTCAATGTGCCTAGGTCGTTACCACCACAGTCCACAATCATGAGATCAGGGTGTTGGAGATGCAAACAGGTTTTAACCAAAGGGAGCAATTGGTGCCACTTCAATCCTCTCTGTGCAAACCATTTAATGTGCACATTTTGTAAACCTAGGTCTAAGTCAATACGTCTCTGTTCTGCATACCTCTTGCACCAGAAAACATAGCTATGTCCTACAATCCACACTAGCATTTTGAAGGTATGGCTAGAAGATATGGATAAATGTTTGTAGCTCATGCAGTCCGTTCGTAGAATAAGAGATATGTTTAAACATGGGGAACTACTTTTTTTACATACAAAACGTTAACGGATTGGGAGATTAAATGTATTGTGTCCTAAAAAGTAGGGTGTATATTAGTTTTGATGAAAAGCATCTTTGTGATTGGTTAATAAAAAGCAGTTTATACGTGGAGTACATATTATAGGATGAAATTTGCTCAGCTTAACCACAACTGCTAATTGTATTTGGAAGGTGCAGTTCAAACTTGAAAGAATGGTGAACATTTGACCTCCACTTGCCGTTAAATGTTGGAGAAAATGTTACAAAAAAAAAATATCGGTAGGTTTAAAAAATGATGAACTTTTAACCTGCACGTGTAGTAGAATGTTCTAGAAAGTGTTGATACAATACCTTGAACTTTTCACCTGTATGTGTCCTTAACAAAACAGTTTATATGGAAAGTTCAAAAATAAGCAATAAAGAGAGGTTTTGCAATCTAAAAAAATAAGGAACTATTCTGATTTGTTCTTTACATGGATTTATGTGTGGAGCAACAGGGAAATTGTGCCATTACTGGTTCCATTCTTGATGAAAGCGGTGCATTACATGTACTGTGTGACCAGAAAAGAATTGCATGCGTTTGTGACATTTGAAATCTGCATACCAACTAGGAAGGTAAATTAGAAATTAAGAAGGTGTGTTATGTGTTTTGTAGTAGTGGTTAAGTATTTGAGACGAAATGTTTAACTTTGAAAGTATTTTTTATTTCTAAATAACATAGTGTTAGTAAAGTCTAGTGTTTTATTGGTTCTAAAATATGCATAATGTGTAACTAGTTGTTAAATAAGTACTTTATATATGTTTAGGAGTTTTTTACAAAGAAAAAGTGTAAATTGTCATCTGTAAAAGACTGTGGGCCATATTCTCAAGACCAGCGATAACATTATCGCCGCTTTAGCGGCAGTTTCCTGCCGCTAAAGCGGCGATAATGTTATCGCCATTCTTGTGAATATGGCCCTGTATGGTTTTGAAAATTCGATGTAGCATTAATTTCCATTTGTATATCTATTCCGGCGAGATAAACAAAATGTGGCAATTATGCTCAGTCTGGAAATAGTGGAGAAGGGGTGACAGTAAAAAATTCATGTGTTATTAACTTAACAGAAATGGAATGTGGATCAGTTACAGGCTCAGCTTCCGCATTGCCCACGTCACCTGCGTCCAGCCCTGGTTCCACTGCCGAACATGCACATTGGAGTGTCCCATGGATGTCTGCCTATCCAACAGAACTGTTGATGAATTGGACTATGACTTGTGTTTGCGCCCCCTGTTGGATAACGAACAGGAGTATAACCGAGACAGCCGTGCATGGGATGCATTGACATACTGCGTATGTATTGGTAGTTGTGCATGGGAGATGGCACAATTTCTCGTGTGCAGTGACCACATCGAGGTGCTCCCCTATTGGGCTGTGTTGCGGATCGGTGAGACGGCATGGGCTGAGCACACCTGCCCGGAACACCTAATGGATCGGCTCACCCTGGTGTTCCTTGGACACGACAATGACGTACTATTGGAACACATTGCACATGAAGCTGCACGGGCATTCATGGACGAGTAACTACGTACCTGCAGCCAGATCCTATTGCCACCCACAGCACATGGTCCAACAACTTGTTGCACAGTGGGGATTGCTCACATATCCCACCAAAACAGAGGACACGTCTCCCTTCAGTCGAGCTCTGGATGCATGTGCGTGGAATAACGCGTGTGCACACACACCTGTCCAAGGCGACGCAGGTCCATGGTCCGAGCAACACAGCGTCGTTTGGGAACTTTGCCAATTCAGACACACTGCTCGGTGAGAGCACACACGTGGCCATGTAGCACGACATGTGAACCTGTCGGACCCTCACACCTGATCACTGTCGGCAGAGCAGACAATTGCTGCACCTCGGAGGCAGAGCACCATGCAGACCCCACGTACAGTGAGTCGTGCCCCCTCACACGTGGCACTGTGCAGACGCCAAATAAACCATCCGACTTATCCACAGCCCACACATAGAAGCCCCTGCCTGTGGTACCCACGCATGGGATGGCGTTGACACCCACGAAAACAGCAACCCATGTCCCACAACGTTGTACACACATTCAAATCATTGCTCAGAGCTGTGGCATATCCTCCACACAAAAAAGAAGAAATGTTATGTGCACACTTTGTGGTCTCATTTTTACACTGAGAGGTAGATTTCAATGTCAGTCAAGGCTGGTGTGGTACTGCGAGGCTTTGCATTTGGGTGTTCTTAGGAAATCTAAGTTGTTGGGGAGCAAGGCAAGTTGGGCTGTGAGCGTTGCCATATGTGATAAATCTTGTCCATTTCAGGCCCAACATCATCTGCCCCTCGACATGTACCCATGCTGCGTGTAAGTGTCTTAAGCATGTCCGTGCCTGTTGTGGCCGTTGCCTCGTCCGTACTCACACACACATGCCAATAAAGCCTATGCCACTCCACTGGTGTCTAACTGGGAGGTGTGTTGTAAAGATTGTCCACTCGTGTGCCACAATGAGCCTCGTCCCAACACAGGGTAGAACTGACTGTTGCATGTGCAACGGGGGTGTATCCCTTTGGCAAGCTCCGCTTCTGTGAGCCAGACATTGTTTTTGCATAGGTGCTGGATGACATCTGATGCAGCCCCATCACCTACGCAGTCTGATGTGTCAGGGGCACACAGCCATGCAGCCATCACCCCGCCACACACACCGGACACAGAACCCGTATGAGGGGAGTTTTGTACCACATTGCCTTCATTGCTGATGTTCTGTGATTGATATGTGTGTGGGCTGCATTGTGGGGTAATTGCCTGTGCACGGATGGCGATGCACACACACATGTTGGTATGTGGAGCCAGGTGCCCGTGCGGCCTTGCGCTGCTTGTGCTATCTCACTCCGTCTCTCTCCCTCGCTCTCTCCCGCCCTGTCATAGCAAACTTGTGAAAGCGATGGGTGCGCGGCTCTCAGCGCGGCACTCAAGTACTTCTTAAGTGTTTCAAACACCGAGGGGTATATTCTCAAGGATATATCGCCGAGTTAACTGCACTTTATCGCAACCAAAATGGTGATAAATTTAATGCACCATTCACAAGCTGGAGCAAACAGCCCATATCACCAGTTTACCAGCGATAGCAGCCTCAAAAAGCATCGTCACGGATGAGTCCGGCAAATATTGCTAATGAGATGTAGAGTAGGCGTTCTCGTGCAAAAAGCAGCGAACACATCACTTCGCAAGTGTCTCAACCACCAGCAAGATCGTCGAAGAGAGTACAAAACAGGCGATAAGGTGCGTTAGTAGCAGAAAGTTTACACCTGCTCTGAGCTGGTGTAAAGTCGGACTACAACCTGCAATATGAAAGGGAGCCCACCCAGAGCCACACGTGAATGACAACAGATGCAATGGAGCCAACGATCATGCAGTTCGGACACCCAACACTGCTCCGACACCCCCGCCACCAGGCCCTTGTCCGCCATCCCTCCCTCACCCCCCTCACACAAACAAATGTGACAGCAACATTAGGAAATCTCGAACGTAACAAATTGGCTGATGTAGCACAATTACAGTAAAGAAGATGCATGTGAGGTTGGACAAATAAGAATCTCAGTCATCTATGGATTTACATATAAAACATTTTATTTAAACAAAATAACAAAATAAAAGTAGGTACAGGTATGGCATGTCATCCCTCGACAATTTGTGAATCACAGCCTGCAAGACAAAAAGAAAGATAAGATTGTGCGTCATGCGTCCATGAAAGGAGAGAGAGAGAGAGAAAGAGTGAGAGAGAGGAAGAGACAGAGAAAGAAAGAGTGAGACAGAGAGGAAGACAGAGAAAGAGAGAAAGAGTGAGAGAGAGAGGAAGAGAAAGAGAAAAAGAGTGAGATACAAGGAAGTGAGAGAGAAAGAGAGAAACAGTGTGAGAGAGAGGTAGAGAGAGAGAGAGAAAGAGTGAGACAGAGAGGAAGAGAGAGAGAAAGAAAGAATGAGAGAGAGAGGAAGAGACATAGAAAGAGAGAAAGAGTGTGAGAGAGAGAAAGGAAGAAATACAGAGTGAGAGAGAGAGAAAGAGTGTGAGTGACAGAAAGGAAGAGATGGAGAGGGAGAGGGAGTGTTGACACTGTGGAGAAAATCCTTACAGCTCACCTTTCTGCCACCGGTGTGTCTCCAACCACGTGCCGGGACATAGTGGAGTCTTCAAGTTTAGTAATCTGAAACATAGTATAGAATCAGTAATGGCAGAGTACATACAACGCACATGCCTAATTCTCTGTTTCGCCCCTGCGCACCCAGGCTGCTGCACCCCATCGACTCCCGCCACCCAGAGGTGTCTGCCCACCTCTGCGCACCTAGGCTGCTGTATCCCATCCACTCCCACTGCGCAGAGGTGTCTGCCCCCTGCTGTGCACCCAGGCTGGTGCACCCCATCCAGTCCGACTGACCGGAGGTGACTGCCCGTTCCTGCACACCCAGAGTGCTGCATCCCATTCACTCCCACTGCCTAGAGGTGTCTGCCCGCTCCTGTGCACCCAGGCTGCTGCACCCCATCCACCTCCACTGCTCGGAGGTGTCTGCCCGCTCTTGTGCACCCAGGGTGCTGCAGACTATCCACTCCCACCGCCCAGAGGTGACTGATCGCTGCTGCGGAAACAAGGCTCTCTGCTCACCTTCCGCCACTGGCGTCTGTCTAAGAGGGTCCACCACGTGCTGAAGCAACCTCCTCAGGCGTTGCGTACACGCGGTCAAGCCGAGTTCACAATTCAGAGTGGGTGTTGATTGCAGGATGGGCACGCATCATCGCAGGCTGCACACGCGCTCAGCTCTGGTGACACTAACTCAGTGGAACTGAAGTCATTGCCTCGTGGCGGGAGGTCTGTGTCTGGGTGGGGTCGTCAATCTGTGAATCACAGCCTGCTAGACAAAAAGCAAGATAAGATTGTGCGTCATGCGTCCATCAAAGGAGAGAGAGAGAGGAAGAGAGAGAGAAAGAAAGAAAGAGTGAGAGGTAGACAGAGAGAAAGAGAGAAAGAGTGAGAGAGAGAGGAAGAGAGAGAGAAAGAGTGAGAGAGAGGAAGAGAGAGAGAGAGAAAGAGAGAAACAGTGTGAGAAAGAGGAAGAGAGAAACAGAGGAAGAGTGAGAGAGAGAGAAAGAGAGAGAGAGAGAGGTAGAGAGAGAGAAAGAAAAAAACTGTGTGAGAGAGAGGAAGAGATAGAGTGAGAGAGAGAGGAAGGGAGAGAGAAAGAGTGTGAGGTAGAGAAAGGAAGAGATGGAGAGGGACAGTGAGTGCCGACACTGTGGACAAAACCCTCACAGCTCACCTTTCCGTCACAGCTGTGTGTCTCCAACCACGTGCCGGGACGTAGTGGAGCCCTCAAGCTCACTCGTCTGAAACGTAGTATGGAATCAATAATGGCAGAGTACATACAACTGCATACGCCTAATTCTCTGTCCCGCCTTTGTGCATCCAGGCTGCTGCACCCCATTCAGTCCGACTGCCCGGAGGTGACTGCCCGTTCCTGCGCACCCAGAGTGCTGCATCCCATCCACTCCCACTGCCCAGAGGTGTCTGCCCGCTGCTGCGCACCCAGGCTGCTACACCCCATCCACTCCCACTGCCCGGAGGTGACTGTCTGCCGCTGCGCACCCAGGCTGCTGCACCCCATCCACTCCCACTGCCCGGAGGTGACTGCCCGCCACTGCGCTAGCAAGCCTCTCTGCTCACCTTTCGCAACCTGCATGTAGAAAAGAGGGCCTACGATGTGCCGCTGCAAGCCCTGGGCCTGCGGACACCGCACCCTGCATGTCATGCAGCCCCGCTCTGCAGGCCACCAGGTCTCACATTTGGTGCTGGGTCTTGATTTCGCCATGGCAGAGGACATACCAGTGCACCGGGCTTTTCATCGCAGGCTGCACACCCGCTCAGCCCTTGCGGTGCCACTAACTCTGTGACCAGCGAGGCCACGCCACGTGGCGGTAGGCCTGCGCTGTCTGATTGCTCAGGCCTACACTGTGGTCCAGCAGGGCACACAAAACCTGAGCTGTCCAGACCGCCGGGTCGGGCCATCACCGCAGGCTGCACACCCGCTCAGCAGTTACGGTACCCGTACCACAGTGGACCGAAAGTCACCGTCCCATGCCGGTGTGCCTGTGCCGGCCGCAGTGTATCCGGTTTGAGCAACTCTGAAATGGCGTCGAGCACGTGCGCCCGGTCTTTTTTGTTGGCAGGGTCACGTGTCCTGTGATGCCTGTGCTGGATGGGTGTGATGTGGGTGTATACTAGCCGTGAGGGAGTGGCTGTGGCGTACTGACAACTAGGGTGTGACCAGCAGATCACTGCAATGAAAATCTGGGCCATGTAGGGTTGTTGTCCTTCCCTGTAAGCGTAAGCGGAGTGGGCTGGCCTGGCGTATGCCAGTCCTGCGTGAGGCTGTGAAGAATGACTCTGGAGCTATGGGCGTGGCTCCGTCCTGGGCTGTATGAGGAATCAACTGATGCGGGTGTCCCTGTTGTAGTGCTGATGTCACCCGGGTCGCAAGCGCCAATGTGTCACTCTGTGAGCCAAGTCCCACAACATGGCCAACATGGAAGGTACGGGGAATCACTGACCCTACATTCATCCATAGTTCCACACATGAAAGATGGTGGACATGACACATCTGTGTGGATATGAATGTTTATTGCACATTCAGTGGAGTGTTGCAGCTGTAGCAATACAGGGCCACGGAAAGTTTAAGTTTCAGTTTTTGGCACATGGAGGGCAGCCAATTAGAGCCAAGCTTGTGTTCGGGGTTAGGCTGCGCCAACATATGTACTTATACAATTACTCCGCCAATCCCCAAGCACTTATAAATTCACTATACACTCTCCTTGCAGTACTCTAATGATCCAGTCTCTACGTACGTACTTGTACAATGACCGAGAGAAAGTTACATAACCGAAGTTTTCCCCACTGCCAGAGGTAACATGGTTGCATACGCTGTCCACAGCACAATGTAATGTGGTAGGGCCCAGGGGCGGCATCTTGCATACATAATGAACACACGGACACAGATAGATAGTGGAACTGGGTACGGGCATGTGCGCTCGACTCATTTTTATTACCAGGGTCACATGTCCAGTGACTTCTGTGCTGGATGCGTGTGGGGTGAGTGTAAGCCAGCCCTCCGGGAATGGTTGGTGCTGGCAACAAGTACAACAGTAATCATTGGATCAGACACACAGATTCAATCATAAAGGGTCAATGATTTGTGCTGCACTAAGGTAGGCAAATGCAAAAGAAACAATTGATGGACGGAATGCTGGACAATGCAAACATTCACCCCCAGTCACAAGGATCTGGGTTAAATCCATCATTCTTTTGCTCACCACACCACCCCAGTTTGGACCCAGCCATATGCAAATCAGTCTTGACCCTGTTCCTTGTGGGAACAGTCCAACCCAAACTGCCAAGCCAGGTCCTCCCTGGACCGGAAACAAGCATCCTGGGACCGGTTTCAGGGCATCACCCTTCTTCAGCCAGGCTAGCTTGAATCCAGTGGTGTAGTGAGCACGGGACCAACGTCTGGGCATACCCTTCCCACTTAGGGCGACAAATGCAAAAGAAACAATTGATGGACGGAATGCTGGACAATGCAACATTCACCCCCAGTCACAAGGATCTGGGTTAAATCCATCATTCTTTTGCTCACCACACCACCCCAGTTTGGACCCAGCCATATGCAAATCAGTCTTGACCCTGTTCCTTGTGGGAACAGTCCAGCCCAGACTGCCAAGCCAGGTCCTCCCTGGACAGGAAACAAGCATCCTGGGACCGGTTTCAGGGCATCACCCTTCTTCAGCCAGGCTAGCTTGATTCCAGTGGTGTAGTGAGCACGGGACCCAAATCTGGGCATACCCTTCCCACTTAGGGCGACAAATGCAAAAGAAACAATTGATGGACAGAATGCTGGACAATGCAAACATTCACCCCCAGTCACAAGGATCTGGGTTAAATCCATCATTCTTTTGCTCACCACACCACCCCAGTTTGGACCCAGCCATATGCAAATCAGTCTTGACCCTGTTCCTTATGGGAACAGTCCAGCCCGAACTGCCAAGCCAGGTCCTCCCTGGACAGGAAACAAGCATCCTGGGACCGGTTTCAGGGCATCACCCTTCTTCAGCCAGGCTAGCTTGAATCCAGTGGTGTAGTGAGCACGGGACCCACGTCTGGGCATACCCTTCCCACTTAGGGTGACAAATGCAAAAGAAACAATTGATGGACGGAATGCTGGACAATGCAAACATTCACCCCCAGTCACAAGGATCTGGGTTAAATCCATCAGTCTTTTGCTCACCACACCACCCCAGTTTGGACCCAGCCATATGCAAATCAGTCTTGACCCTGTTCCTTGTGGGAACAGTCCAGCCCGAACTGCCAAGCCGCCAAGCCAACACTCCGTCCATCATCCCCTTTGGTTTTGCTATGTTCGCCCTAAGTTGGCAGGGTATGCCCAGACGTGGGTCCCTTGCTCACTTTGCCACTGGATTCAAGATAGCCTGGCTGATGACGGCTGTAAGCCAGAAACCGGTCCCAGGATGCTTGTTTCCGGTCCAGGGAAGACATGGCTTGGCAGTTCGGGCTGGACTGTTCCCATGAGGCACAGGGTCAGACTGATTTGCATATGGCCATGTCTGAACTGGGGTGGCGGAGTGAGCTAAAGAATGATGATGGATTAAACCCAGATCAGTTGACTGGGGGTGAGTGCTTGCAATGTTCAACACTCCGTCCATCATCCCCTTTGGTTTTGCTATGTTCGCCCTAAGTTGGCAGGGTATGCCCAGACGTGGGTCCCTTGCTCACTTTGCCACTGGATTCAAGATAGCCTGGCTGATGACGGCTGTAAGCCAGAAACCGGTCCCAGGATGCTTGTTTCCGGTCCAGGGAAGACATGGCTTGGCAGTTTGGGCTGGACTGTTCCCATGAGGCACAGGGTCAGACTGATTTGCATATGGACATGTCTGAACTGGGGTGGCGGAGTGAGCTAAAGAATGATGATGGATTAAACCCAGATCAGTTGACTGGGGGTGAGTGCTTGCAATGTTCAACACTCCGTACATCATCCCCTTTGGTTTTGCTATGTTCGCCCCTAAGTTGGCAGGGTATGCCCAGGCGTGGGTCCCTTGCTCACTTTGCCACTGGATTCAAGATAGCCTGGCTGATGACGGCTGTAAGCCAGAAACCGGTCCCAGGATGCTTGTTTCCGGTCCAGGGAAGACATGGCTTAGCAGTTCGGGCTGGTCTGTTCCCATGAGGCACAGGGTCAGACTGATTTGCATATGGCCATGTCTGAACTGGGGTGGCGGAGTGAGCCAAAGAATGATGATGGATTAAACCCAGATCAGTTGACTGGGGGTGAGTGCTTGCAATGTTCAACACTCCGTCCATCATCCCCTTTGGGGTTGCACTAAGGTAGGGGCAACAGATGTGAAATAATACACACAAGATTGTATCGTAAAGGGTCCATGACTTGTGGTACACTGAGGTAGGGGCAGCAGATGTGAAATTATACACAAAACATTGTATCATAAAGGGTCCATGAGTTGTGCTGCACAGAGATAGGGGCATCAGAAACATTCAGCATGTGCGCAGCCAGCGATGATGCGTGGTGCGGGCGAGTCGCACTGGGAGCAATGTCTGTTGCCTACTGGACTGAGTCATCTGCAATCGCGACTCGATGTGAATTGTGAGCCCTGCTATCCGCAGTGTAGATCGAAGGCAGTAGTCAGCACAGACATCAAAGAATGCTTTTAGTCACTTCCTGTTTACAAAATTCGAGGACATAGAGTACAATTCTGTCTGCAATAAATAAATCATGTCTCAATTTAAATTGTGAGCTCTGCTAACCGCAGTGTAGGTGTATGGAACAAAAGATGAAACATTTATGGAATACACCGATCAAAATATGTAGGTTTCAGGGACGTTATAGTTAGTTGACTACTGGACTCTGAAATTAATGAATGAAGACTAAATTTGAATTGTGAGCCCTGCTGAGCACAGTGTAGGCCGGAGGCAGTGGTCAGGAAGAGTCCACAGCCACGTGGCGTTCACTTGAGCTGCATAGAGTTAGTGGTAGGTGTGGCACTTAGCATTTGCGCAGCCAGCGATGATGCAATGTCTCTTGCCTACTGGACTGCGTCATCTGCAATCGCGACTCGATCTGAATTGTGAGCCCTGCTCACCGCAGTGTAGATCGAAGGCAGTAGTCAGCACAGACATCAAGGAATGCTTTTTGTCACTTCCTCTTGACAAAATTCGAGGACATAGAGTACAATTCTGTCTGTAATTAACAAATCAAAACTGAATTCTAATTGTGAGCTCTGCTGTCCGCAGTGTAGACTGCCATTCAGTGTTCCTTTGGACTTGCAAGATGAATTTGGTCATTGTCCTAAAGCTATAACTGATATAAAACAAGATCTTGAAGCAAGAATACTAAAAGGATATTATGTAGGTTTTAGGGACGTAATACTTAGTTGCCTACTGGACTCTGCAATTAATGAATCAAGAGTCAATTTTAAATGTGAGCCCTGATGACCGCAGTGGAGGCCGGAGGCAGCGGTCAGCAAGGGCCCACAGCCATGTGGCGTTGAGTTGAGCTGTACAGTTAGTGTCACCTGAAGCAACCAGCGTGTGTGGAGCCTGCGATGATGCGTGGTCCGGGCGGCCCGCACTGGTAGCAATGTCTTTTGCCTAATGAATTCTGTCTTAATAAGTCCACGTGGCATTGACTTGTGGTGCACTGAGTTAGTGGCACCTGAAGCACTCAGCATGTGCGCAGCCTGCGATGATGCGTGGTCCGGCCGGGCCACACTGGTAGCAATGTCTTTTGTCTAATGAATTCTGCCTTAATAAGGCTACGTGGCGATGACTTGTGGTGCACTGAGTTAGTGGCACCTGAAGCACTCAGCGTGTGCGCAGCCTGCGATGATGCGTGGTCCGGGCGGGCCGCACTGGGAGCAATGCTCTTGCATACTGGACTGCGTCATCTGCAATCGGGACTCGATCTGGATTGTGAGCCCTGCTGTCCGCAGTGTAGATCGAAGGCATTAGTCTGTACAGACATAAGTCTGTGGTGCTCTGCTGCTGGGTTCGCAGGGGGCCTGTGTCGAGGAGGCCGGCGGTCACGGCGGAGGCCTCGTGGCAGGGTGAGGGCTGCCGCCCTGGCAGACGCTTTGGCCTTCCCACAAGTGAACCACGCCCAGAGCCCCAGCCTATTTATTCATACTCCTATGCTGGAGTGGCGTACGTTGGACCAGCCCACTCTGCTTCCGCTTCCAGGGGGGGACAACACAGCTACATGACCGAGATATTCCCCACTGCCTGAGGTAACATGGTTGCGTCTATTGTCCACAACACTACAAGCACCAGCAGTATATGTCCACATGGAGAGGTTTGTGCTCTGCATAGTGAGGTCTGTCCACCACATCACCGCTACACTTGGTATTGTGTGCATTTTTATTGATGGGTGACTTGCGTCCTTCACACATACTTGGTTGCCACATCTCCCAACATTCAGCTATTGTGTGGCTGAGGGACCATGCCGTTTTTGGAGGGTCCGCTGTCCTGTTCTGCGCTGCCTCGGTGGTAGTAGGGAGGGGGCTGGTCCAGGGGGGAGGTCCTGAGGGTGATGGCAGTGGGTGTTGTGGCCTTCTTGGGTGTCGGAGCTGCATGGTCAGTATCTCTATGACATGTGTTGGTCTTTAGATGTGGTTATGGGCTGGGCTCCCTTTCACACTGTAGGTAGTCGTCCTGCTTTACACCAGTAAAAGGCAGATGTTAAATTCTTACTGCTAACGCAGCTTATCGCCTGTTTTTGGATCGCACCCCAGATTTGGCTGCTCGTTGAAAATATCGGGAAGTGGTGTTTTCGTGTTATTTTTGCAAGGGAACGCCAACTCTGCATATTATTAGCGTTAGTTGTCGCTCTCATTTGTGGCGAATTTTTTTGCGGAAGCTATTGTTGGAAAACTGGCGATATCGGCTGTTTTTACTAGGTTGAGAATGGAATGATAATTTAAAATCACTGAAAAAACCATAGGTTTAATGAACATTATAATTAGAAATTAGCATTTAAAAACGTTTGAAATTCACTGAAAAAACCATAGGTTTCAGGCACGTTATAGTTAGAAATTAGCATTTAAAAAACCTTAGAAATTCACTGAAAAAACCATAGGTTTCAGGACGTTATAGTTAGAAATTAGCATTTAAAAAACCTTTGAAATTCACTGAAAAAACCATAGGTTTCAGGGACGTTATAGTTTGGTGGACATTTCACTCGTACAAAACCATAGAAATTCCACCGTTATAGTTAGTTCAGTTAACTATAACTCGCGCCCTCGCAATGCACTGCTCATGACGTCACATATTACATATAACTGGTATTGGTGTGTGGATGGTTTCGAAAATGGTAGTGTGTATTTTACAGTGGGTGTATTAAAGGTTATATTAGGGTATGATGAGGTGCATCAGATTATCACGTGGATGATGTCATCAGTGATGTAATTTGAGATGTCATCAGTGATGTCATCAGTGATGTCACTGACCATGCCATGAATGATGTAATATGTGACGTCATGAGCAGTGCATTGCGGGGGCGCGAGTTATAGTAAACTGAACTAACTATAACGTGGAATTTCTATGGTTTTGTACGAGTGAAATGTCCACCTAACTATAACGTCCCTGAAACCTATGGTTTTTTCAGTGAATTTTTTTTTTTTTCAAGATTGCAAGTAATTACGCTCTCTCAGGGCAGTCCAATTGCAAAGTTTTTATTACCAGTTACGCGTTTCGGGGAACACCGTCCCCTTGCTCACACACTGGGCAATCGGTAAAACCACCATACTTATAATAAATTAACATAGTTAAGGGACAATCCACTTACTTAGATGGGTAGATTACTGAGGTTAAAACGGCCGCCATTTTGTAATAGGTTGTTTTTACATTTCATGGATACCTATTGCATATTCACATATATAACTACAAAATAATAGTAATATACATAGTAATGCTAACATTAACGTGTATGTTGCTTACTAATAATATATATAACCCAATCTAATTGAACTGACAACAGACAATCCATTTTCTTAGATAAGAGAAATACTATGGATAAAAACGGCATCCATTTTAACATGGGTTCTTACATACAAAACAGATATAAATTGCATAATTGTAGATTAATGCTTCATAGCAATAATTACATATGACATTATAAAAACATGTTAATTGTTTTTGGAACCACATGTAAAAGTAGCATAATCTCAAAACCAGGTTTAATCACTATATACATGGACATACTTATTCTGTTATAACATCCTGTCATATCAGACCAATGGAAGGTGTAATCGCTCTAGTGGCTAAAACAACATAATTCGCTTGGTTACTTCCCTATTTGACATCTGTGTATAGTATACCATGGTAATCCTGCATTCAAAAATGTGGCAATTGAATCAAGAGTACTGCAAGGTTCCAGCGCCAAGTGGCAAATTGGTCATGGCCATATCTAAACAACTAGGGACTCATAATCAGTAAAATAACTGAACAGGAAAAATGCTGTATCCGTATGTCAGAAAATTGGTCATAAACCGTGTCAAAGCATTTAGGAACTCCTAATCTATAAGGTATTTCTGACAGGAATATACTGTGTCCGTATGTCCAAACATACTTGAAGTGGAAATATCCTCTAAAAATATGAAATCAAAGTAGGTGGTGTACCGGACGTCAACAACTGAATATATAAAGAACTCTTTCACTAACAGTGTATACAGTGCAAATATCAACAAATCGTGAAATAATCAGGTGAAAATTGTGTCGTAGTATCAAGTATTAAAAAGAAATATTGTAAATAGTTATCTTATCTTTAACCATATCGAGTGCTGAGTCCTCAAAGTCTCGAAGAAAAGGGTAGCTGACCTCTACTGCTACAAACAGGTAAATGTAGGTCCCTTCCTTTCCTCCTGTAAATAAAAGAGCAAAAGTAAAAATTAAAACTCTGAACCAGCACAAGATAAAAGAGTCTTTTAAACACACGCAAAGAAGTAAGGATATAGTATACAAGCCCAGATATCAAGCCTACAACTGTGTCTGAGTTGTCATAGAAAGAGGCTAAAAATTATTCAAATATCCCTACTCTTCCTGTAGGTGTATAATCAGTTCCTCATCCTGATTGTGGCCCCATGGGCTTCTTGTCTGTAAATCGATTATATGCCATGATTCACGTTTTCTTAGGAGGAGTGTACGATTGCCCCCTCTTTTTTTCACTTGGACCTGTTCAATGATAAAATATCTCAAAAGTGAGCTATTGGAAAGATGAAATTCCTCAAAATGGCGCGCAACTGGGTAGTGTTTATCTTTGTTATGTATAGCACATAGATGTTCCAGTATACGTTTTTTCGCTGCAAAAGTGGTGCTCCCTACATACCTCTTCTTACAGGGGCATTCAAGCACATAGACAACATAAGCAGTACTACAAGTAAGAAATTGTTTTATGGTTTTAGTAGCACTAGATGTCTCGTATGTTTTGACCATAAGACTATACTTACCCAGAAAAGATTTAAAGAACGGGGGTATCCTAATTGGGTGATCAAAAAAGCTCTTAAAAAGGTACAACAAATAAATAGAGATCTTACCCTCCAGGAAAAGCCCATAAAAAAGGAAAACAACGTGAGTAGAGTTATTCTTACCTACAATGAGGAATCTAAACAAGTAGCAAAAATCCTTAACGATAACTGGAGGATCCTGAAAAGTGACCCAGTTATCGGGCAGGACTTGCCAGACCGCCCCATGATAACATACAGAAAAGGCAGAAGTCTTAGAGACATTCTAGTACGAGGAGACATTACTACACAGCAGAGGAAAACCATCACAATCTACAGGGATTTTTCCCTGTGGACACTGCAAAGCGTGTAAGTATAGTCTTATGGTCAAAACATACGAGACATCTAGTGCTACTAAAACCATAAAACAATTTCTTACTTGTAGTACTGCTTATGTTGTCTATGTGCTTGAATGCCCCTGTAAGAAGAGGTATGTAGGGAGCACCACTTTTGCAGCGAAAAAACGTATACTGGAACATCTACGTGCTATACATAACAAAGATAAACACTACCCAGTTGTGCGCCATTTTGAGGAATTTCATCTTTCCAATAGCTCACTTTTGAGATATTTTATCATTGAACAGGTCCAAGTGAAAAAAAGAGGGGGCAATCGTACACTCCTCCTAAGAAAACTTGAATCATGGCATATAATCGATTTACAGACAAGAAGCCCATGGGGCCACAATCAGGATGAGGAACTGATTATACACCTACAGGAAGAGTAGGGATATTTGAATAATTTTTAGCCTCTTTCTATGACAACTCAGACACAGTTGTAGGCTTGATATCTGGGCTTGTATACTATATCCTTACTTCTTTGCGTGTGTTTAAAAGACTCTTTTATCTTGTGCTGGTTCAGAGTTTTAATTTTTACTTTCGCTCTTTTATTTACAGGAGGAAAGGAAGGGACCTACATTTACTTGTTTGTAGCAGTAGAGGTCACCTACCCTTTTCTTCGAGACTTTGAGGAATCAGCACTCGATATGGTTAAAGATAAGATAACTATTTACAATATTTCTTTTTAATACTTGATATTACGACACAATTTTCACCTGATTATTTCACGATTTGTTGATATTTGCACTGTATACACTGTTAGTGAAAGAGTTCTTTATATATTCAGTTGTTGACGTCCGGTACACCACCTACTTTGATTTCATATTTTTAGAGGATATTTCCACTTCAAGTATGTTTGGACATACGGACACAGTATATTCCTGTCAGAAATACCTTATAGATTAGGAGTTCCTAAATGCTTTGACACGGTTTATGACCAATTTTCTGACATACGGATACAGCATTTTTCCTGTTCAGTTATTTTACTGATTATGAGTCCCTAGTTGTTTAGATATGGCCATGACCAATTTGCCACTTGGCGCTGGAACCTTGCAGTACTCTTGATTCAATTGCCACATTTTTGAATGCAGGATTACCATGGTATACTATACACAGATGTCAAATAGGGAAGTAACCAAGCGAATTATGTTGTTTTAGCCACTAGAGCGATTACACCTTCCATTGGTCTGATATGACAGGATGTTATAACAGAATAAGTATGTCCATGTATATAGTGATTAAACCTGGTTTTGAGATTATGCTACTTTTACATGTGGTTCCAAAAACAATTAACATGTTTTTATAATGTCATATGTAATTATTGCTATGAAGCATTAATCTACAATTATGCAATTTATATCTGTTTTGTATGTAAGAACCCATGTTAAAATGGATGCCGTTTTTATCCATAGTATTTCTCTTATCTAAGAAAATGGATTGTCTGTTGTCAGTTCAATTAGATTGGGTTATATATATTATTAGTAAGCAACATACACGTTAATGTTAGCATTACTATGTATATTACTATTATTTTGTAGTTATATATGTGAATATGCAATAGGTATCCATGAAATGTAAAAACAACCTATTACAAAATGGCGGCCGTTGTTAACCTCAGTAATCTACCCATCTAAGTAAGTGGATTGTCCCTTAACTATGTTAATTTATTATAAGTATGGTGGTTTTACCGATTGCCCAGTGTGTGAGCAAGGGACGGTGTTCCCCGAAACGCGTAACTGGTAATAAAAACTTTGCAATTGGACTGTCCTGAGAGAGCGTAATTACTTGCAATCTTGAAAAATACAAACTTTCCGGTGGGCTTCGCCGGAGTACGCTCCATTTATCACGGGCCGAGTGGGGCGGAAGAAGCAACACAAGGAAATGATATATATATATATATATACATATACATACATACATAAAATCACTTGGCCAGAAAGATGTGGCACATGCCATGAATAGATTTTTTGGTAGGCTGGGACAGAAATTATGAAAGAATAATGGAGTGATGTACTAGTAGGAGGTGACTGAGGGGGCACTGGGAGACCCACCTTGTTTTCATTTTGTAATGCATTGAAAACCTTGAAATGCTGCATTAATTGAAGCAGATGCACATTGCACAGCCAACACTGCAGTGCCAAATTGAACCATGTTGTAGATAGGTCATGGGTGGCGAAGTGCCTTGGCCAGGGAGATGATGAATGATGATGGGTGGGATATCTGCCTCGCTTAACAATTACAGTATACTTAATTTGTCAATAAGCAAGCAATGTGACTTACCACCACCACCCATCCCTGCCCCTCCAACATCCTCCTGGGCATCCAACATCACACTGGCACTGCCGGCCCCAGCACTGGTGGTCTGTGCAGCAAGAAACAAAATTGCACCTATTAGATACCAGATTCGCCTCCTAAGTAATTATTATTATTTATGAACAAAGTTCAACAGCAATACCTCACTACAGTTCGGTTAACATTCTTCTATTGAAACTATCCCTTTGGGAGGTTTGTTGGTTGACATGTTAGAAAAGCCAGGTAGTCAAGCCAACCAATGGAGGGACACAGCTAGGATGACTCTGAGTCATTGAAGCTCAATGAAGGGAGTGGAATAGTCAATGAAGTACATATGGTCTTGGTTGGCAAATGTAATGGGATCTCATACTTTCCTGCCATGCTGCACTGTCAAATAAACTGCTGGGAAATTGTATAAATGAATGATATCAAAACATTGGGGGGTTCATAGCCATGACCACTCTCTCGTTTTGACTGTTTGAGCATGAGCAAGAAAGCTTTTTCAACAAACATGTGTGGTGAATAATAGCTTACTTGGGCCTGCAGTCTTCACAGGACCAAAAAACTGTTGTCTTAGTCTTACAGTACCACAAGATATATATGGGGAGAGGGAAAGCTTATTAAAAAAGCAGAAGAAAGGACAGGCAGGAAGACAGGAGGAAGTCAGCTACAAAAACATGAACTATAGAAAAAAAGGATTATGCAGGATTAACAAGAATTCAACAAACATTAGATAGAGGAGTTAAAAAAGAGACAGTATAAAAAAATAACCATGGCACAATTATTCTAATAGTGGCAAGAGGTAAAAGATAGGGAAATAATAAAAACACGACTTACTGGTGCCAGCATAACCATCGGCTGTGGCGCTGGTGGTGGTAGTTTCAACCGCAGTGGCACTGGTGTCCTCTTGCCCTTGGGTACTGATGTAAGAAATAAAGAAGAGAAAAAAATAGATCAGTGGTACAGTTAAACTCCCGAAAACTATTCTGACTTGCAGGCACAGTAGCATTGTATGTTTCTAAATCAGATCATCTATTGCCCTATTTCGAATTTCCTAAACCTTGGCCTAATTCCTAATTTCCTAAACCTAAACTACTTTTTCAATTAATAATGCATTTCAGTGAATGATCTTTGCTTTTACACCCCCTTTGATGTGCCAACTCAAACTTGCTCTTCAATACATACTACACATCACTGGGAGATTGGGACTGTATGAGCTACATAAAGAAAGGCACAGAGAATGCTAACTTCAAGATATACTCAGTAGCGGCCCGTGGTGGGAGTGCTGCCGGGCGGTGACGTGGGGCGGGGGAGGGGCAGGATGGGGGGGTAGTAAAGTACGGAATACGGCCGTATAGAGATAAGTAGACATATAAATAAATAAAACCAATTTCGTTGCGCGCGCTGCATCGCATTTGGCGATGCAGCGCGCGCAATATCATTCGTTTATTTATTTATATGTCTACTTACCTATATGGCCGTATTCCGTACTTACTACCCCCACCCTGCCTCTCCCCCGCCCCACGTCACCGCCCGGCAGCACTCCCACTACGGGCCGCTACTGGATATACTACTTTCAGTCTTTTAGTGACAGGACAGAGGAGTCTGCATCACTTCTTAAATAATCAGCCAAAGAGAGCGCCTACAAGTACGAGTAGGAAGGGATGAGCACCTGGCTAGCTCAAGCTGGATCAGATGTTATTTGTAACATAAACTTAACTTAGCGCTGTGTGTGAGCAGCATGCTAGTTGAAAAAATAAATTAGCATTTTTAGAAAACAAAAAAGAATTACTCACTGAGCCCCTCACCCTAAACACCTGGCAGGTTGAGTAGGTCCTGTTCATGATCTATTAGGTCCACCCACTGTGCTATGGTGCACGAAACGGTGCGCTCTCCCTCACAGAATCTGATGCTCCTGCTGGGTGTACCCTCTACCAGGCTTACCGCCTGCTGCCAGCATGGAAGGGAAGTGGTGCAGCACAAAAAAAACAAGTGCAGTCCACTCCACCTGTGTAAATATGGGGCTGAGCTGCACCCCTGAGCACCACTGGTAACCATAAGGTGTGCAACTCGAAGTTGCCACTGCACTGACACCGCCGCTTGCTGCCTCTTCCAGGGCGCCGGGTCAAAAGAAAAAGTAGGACAAAAGCAGAGCAGAAAGAAAGAACTAAAGGAAGTGGAACACAAGGATGAAAGGGAAAACAAAAAAAGTACAAAACGTCACGAAAAAGTGAAAAAAAAGACAAAAACATAAAATACACACACAGAATGACACGCACTGATAAAAAAAAGTAAATGAGTGGTGGATGAGTGGGATGGGGGAGGATTGGCACAGATGAAAATAGATTGAGAGAAATACCCAGCACCCTACACAGAACAGCAGAGAAAGCGGGTAAAAATAATGGCCTTCGCAAGTGGAACACGCTACTGGCCTGAAAAAGCAGTGAGAATGGGCATACAAGCATTCTTCCACCCATTCGCAGAGT
Organism: Calotriton arnoldi; assembly: GCA_963921515.1. Classification (NCBI taxonomy): domain Eukaryota; kingdom Metazoa; phylum Chordata; class Amphibia; order Caudata; family Salamandridae; genus Calotriton; species Calotriton arnoldi. The sequence goes on along the minus strand of CAWUFW010002393.1, from coordinate 1,252,415 downwards.
TCCACGGAATCTCACTGAGTCTTTTTGGAACCCCGCTGTTAGACCTGGCCCTTTTGACAGGTTTATCCCCAAATATTTTGCCTTTTGCCTCCTATTTTTCTGACCCTGTTTTTGTTGGCTATAGAATTTTGGGCACTTTATCACTGCTGACCAGTGCTGAAGTGCCTATGCTCTCTGTATAAATTGTGACAATGATTGGTTATCCATGATTGGCAAATTTGATTTACTAGTAAGTCCCTAGTAAAGTACACAGTGTGTGCCATGGCCTGTAAATCAATTGCTACTAGTGGGCTTGCAGCACTGGTTGTGCCACCCACATGAGTAGCCCTGTAAATGTATCTCAGACCTACCACTGTAGTGTCTGCGTGTGCAGTTGTGTACTGCCATATTGTCCTGGCAAGTGCACCCACTTGCCAGGCCCAAACTTTCCCTTTTCTTACATGTCAGGCACTCCTAAGGTAGGCCCAAGGTACCCCCATGGGCAGGGTGCAGTGTATGTGAAAGGTAGGACATGTACTAGTGTGTGTGACATGTCCTGATAGTGAAATACTGTGTAATTCGTTTTTCACTGTTGAAAGGCTATCTGTCCCGTAGGCTTATCATTGGAGTTGCACTGTAACATTTTTACATGTGTAACTTGCAATAGGGACAAGATGGGAAAATTAAGTTTAGACTCTCTGAACTCAGAATGTATTAATGCACCTTTTGGTGAAGGTGGTTTTAAATCCTGTATTTGAAAATGCCACTTTTAGAAATTCTGTGTGCCTCTGGGTGTTTGTGTATTCAGTTTCTGGTGTGTGAGTGACAGGAGCTGAGATGTGCATTCACTCTAGACAGTCACTGGGGGTTGAGGTGTTCCCTGCCTTGCCTGGGTGACTCTATATAGGCCTGGTCTGCATTTAGAGTAGTGGGAGGAGTTGTGATTACACCTGAATAGGCTGTGTCTCCTTTTGTACAATGCTGTCTCCGCCCCTGTGGTCATGCTGCACCAGTGAGGGCAGAACTTGTTTGGACTGGGTTCAGAGACCCTTGCCACAAAGAGAACAAATACATTTTTGGGGTATAAGTATTATACCTAAAACCCCAAGACTTTAGATTACTTCCAGGAACAAGATGACCCTGCCAAGAAGAACAGCTGGAGCGCTGTAAGGAGGAGTACTGCCCCTTTGCTGTGTGCTGTGTGGGATTGGCCTGCAGTTGCTGCTTCTGTCTATGGTGGAGGAAAAGGACTGACTCTTTTTGCCCTGCTGTGGTATCCTGCTTGGGAAGGACTCTCCAAGGGTTTGTGGGTGCTGGCCTCCTGTTAGACGTCTCAGGGATACAAAAAACTTCAAGGAGAAAAGATCCCTGTGGGGTCTAAGAATCACCTGCTGGTGGGGGAGCTGGCAGACTGCATGAGGAATACTGCCCAGGGTGTGTGTGGGGCAGGTCGGCCAGCAGTGGCTGCCCCTGGCTAGAGCAGGGAAAGGACAAGACCGTCCTAACACTCCTTTTTATTTCCAAGTTAGCGCATGTTGAGCACAGTATTTCTTTATCTTAAAAGTAAAATCGCATAGGGAGCGCTGGCTGTGCTGCAGGAAGCGCGTAAGTAGTGCTTTGACTCCGTTGTACAGCAGGGGCTCTGAAAAATTGGCCCGTGCTGTTGAGGATTGCTGCAAAGAACCAAGAAGGGCAGGCACCACCGCTCCGTGGAGTTTTCCCTGAGGCAGCGCAGAAGCGACGGGAGTCCGGCGCCACCCCAGGGAAGAACATGAGGAAGGAGGGCTGAATCTGCAGAGCTGGCATGCAGGAAACTCTGGCATTGCTGATTGACCTCTGTGGCAGCTGGTAATCATCCGGCAATGATCCAGTGAGCTGCACCCAGGAAGTGGAAGCGGCGTCACCAGCGAGAAACAGCCCTGGTTCGGGGAGAAGTGGTTTTCCTCCTGACCTTGCCCAGTGGAGCGTTGGGAGAGAGCGGAGTCCCAGTGGGACCAAAGTTGAGCCAGAGGGGAGAGGAGGCAGTCCGGGACCAACGCAGCTGCACTGAGGGACAGCAGCCGTCCCCGCAACCAGGAAGTACTGGCAGACTTGAGGTCGAGGTCTGCCATCAGAGCAGGAGGTGGGAGAAGGCCGCTCCGCAGACAGCATAAGACAACTGAGAGCCCTGTGATGGCTCAGGGCTGGCGAACGCCCCGGGAACCGGGTGAGGGCCATGCCTCCACCTCCTTGCTGGAGCTGCATGCCGCTTCACCGCCAGAGAGCGGGCAGCAGTGCTTTCATTCTTGGGGCATTGTTATTGCGGGCAGCTGCACTTAGTTCACGTAGGTATGCGGGGAGGACCAGGTAAGGTCTCTCTGCCAATGGGGGCATCTTTGTTCTTGGAAATTGCCCGAATTGCCCCTAAAATGGGTAAAGAAGGTCCTGCACCCCCCCTTATCTGACGCCGGGGGGTAACAGTACTGTAGTTTTGATGATGTAGGTATTCTCTCTCTCTATTTTTGGATTTGGGATACACCTATGTCATTATTGTACTACCCTACCTATTGTGTTATGACAGTTACCAGTTGGCAAGGTGATTATTGATCATGTTAGTATGTGCTAATGTAATGGTTTCATACAAGGCAAAGTGATTTGTGGTTTATGTAACGTTATGACAAGTGCCTAGTGGCACAGTGATATATGTGATGACACTTGCCCTAGGGGCAGTGATTAATGTGATCTGTGGTCTAAATGTCTTACATGCAGTTTTGATGACAAGCTCCTAGTGGCAAAGTGATTATGTGATGTATGGTCTAATGTGTTTTTATGTACAATACAAAGGATGTTTTTGATATAACCTTGTGTTGAGTCTCTATTTGTGGTGTGCCTAGTGTGTCACTGGGGTGTGTGAGTGTGTTGCGCAAACGCTTTACACATTGCCTCTGGGATAGCCTTGACTGTTCTGCCAAGTTACCAAGGGGGTGAGCAGGGTTTATCTTGGGTGTGTAACTCCCTTACCATGACTAGAGTGGTGGGTTCTGCCTGGCTTAGGTGTATACCCTAGCCAACTAGAAACCCCATTTTTAACACCCGCGGAATTCCGTGGAGCAAAACTCCACAAGTTTCACCCAGGCCCAATCAGTCCATTACATATTCGAATTAAAGATTCTAATTCTCTGCTGCTAGTATAATCTGCTAATAACGAGTCAGCCTAAGGTTTGTCATATGCTGAGTTATTTTCCTCATCAAAAGCATCTCAACTGAATGAGGGACATAGACAATTAAGGTATGGCCAATCACAATTCCTTCACTTTGTTCTATTGACCAACAAACTGCTGCAACCGATTTCAAACAACCTAAAAGTGCACATCCATCTTTTTCACAACAGAACATATTAAACATCATATTGCAGTCAGGCATCCTAAGTGTGGGCACATGACATAAACTTTCTTTACAATATTTTAATGCTTCAATGAAATCATTGTCAATAGTACTGGATTTTAGATGTTGTCACATGTCAATCTCACCAAATGCCTTGCTACCAGGGAAAACTTTGGAATCCACTGAAGACAATACCTCCGTCTGGGTGGCTGGTTGGCTCAATTTCAGAATTGCAGAAATGCGTTCTTTTGAGACTTTTCTTACACCTTTTTCAATATGCTGTCCAAGATAAATGACTTCTTTTATACAATAATGCAATTTCGATAGGGAGACTTTATGCCCATTTTCAATTAAATGGTTCAACACAGCGCTTGTATGATGCTTAAAGTCTTCTTTAGTCCTAGATGCGACCAGTAGATCATTAATATATTGCACCAGGACTGCAGGAATATTGAAGGACTTTCAGTATACCCTTGCATAGCCTACACCAAATGAGTACTATATTAAAAAATGTAAATGTGAAGGGGAATTGTGACTATTCGTAAAAGGGAATCTAGAAGAAAACCTGACATATGTCAATGACTGTAAATCATTTTGCTTCTGAAGGAATCTGAAATAGGATCACTGCAGAATTCAGTACCAGTGGACAACATGGAACAACAATTCTAGTTACTTTCTGGAGATCTTGAATGATTCGCCATTTGGCTTTTTAATTCCCATCACTGGAGAATTGCAAAGCTTACCAAGCACTTCTCACAGAATTCCTCACTCGATATTTTTTACAATCACTAGTTTCATTCCTTTTTCTTCCTCTTTTCTGAAGTCTGTATTGTCTAATTCTAGGGAATATGGCATCTGGTTGTATCTTTATTTAGACTAGCTTTGCTCCTTTAATCAATCCAATTTCTTTACCAGTGTAATCTCATACCTCTTCTCTGACAGTATGTCTTAAATCCAGAGATAGGCCTTCTTTTGTCAACACTGGATATAATTCAATTTTTGAATCCTCTGTACTGAGTTTAAAAACTGATTCCTCATCTTACATTTCAATGGGAGCACTATCCTGTGTGCAGTAAATTGCCCAGTTCATCTTCAAAGCTAATCCCTTCTAAGAAGATTCACAGGACTTGAACCACTCAATATGAACTGATGTTTATTCTTTAACTGACCAATTTTAACTGGGACATCTGCTGTAACACTCCTTTCATTCCATTTTGTACAAAATTAGTATTTGAACCCATTTGATTCAGGTTCCCTTTTTCAAAAAGCTTAGTCTGAACAATCATCAGCTTCTGTTTGAGTCACTTCTGTTTCGCCTCAAAATAATCACTACTATTTTTTGCCAACATCAGGATCTCATCTATGCTTTTTGTCTGGCAACACAATTCACTCTGTTGGACATGATTACTAATCTATGGCCTCAATCTGTTCATGAATGCAGAAACAAATCCTCAAGCACCATCTTTCTCGGGATTTTCAAATCTGCTGTTCTTTTTTAAGCATGCATCAATCTCTTACAGTAAGAATGCACTGACTCCTTCAGCTCATGTGTAGTTCTCAAAATCTTGTGCCAATTTTCATCTTTATCAGGAATGCAATTCTTAAAATTTTCAATTGCAGCCTAATAGTTGTCTGCTATCTCTGCAGCTGGTGCATTATAAGAACCTAGTTCTTGTGTTGGCCACCAAACTACAAGCTTACATTCCAGCCACAATGATCCAGGAACTACAATCCCAAATAACGAATTTAAATCAGTCCATAACATTGGATAAATGTGCGTCAACTTATGTATCTCATCATACCACTTTTGCTGGGTGTTCATGCAATCTCAGAAAATTATGCAAGAATGCATACAAATAAGCCCTTGTCCAGGGCACGTGTGCAAATTTTCCACCACGAACCGCTCTCCAAGGGAACTCTAATACTGAGCCTGTTCCTACTTCAGTATCACTAGCAACATTCCTCACCTTTCCCTCAGCCCCCGTACCTTGCTGTACCTTTCTTCTACCAATCTCGATATTTCTTCAAATCACTCCAGTCTCTCGTTTTCTCAATTTAATCTTTAATGTGTGCTTTGAAGGTAATCAAGCCCATTTCTTTAATTTCATCACATGTCAAAAAACCATTTTATAATCTCACTTCACTTTTTTTTTTTTGCTTCTGTCAATTTCCAATTCATCAGCTAATTCTTCCACTTTATCATGGGTTCAATTGGCATATGCAGAAGCTCCTTTTATCAAATATCTCATTTCATCAGCCTTATAAGTCAAAAGTCTGTCCAAACCCACATTGCCCTGCAGCATTTTTCCAAATTCAATTTTCAAAATGCCAGTACTAATTTCTTTAGATGGTGGCTCAATTTTCACCAGACTTCCACGTGTATTTTGTGTCTGCATCTCTGTTTGTACTTCCCTACTCATACTAAGAACTACTGGTGTCACTACCACCTCCATAGGTGCACTTGCTAGTGCTCAAGTAGGTGTCTGCACTACAGTACCATCTCCCTCAGCTCCTGTTTAAAGCCCAGTAGCTGAATATGTTGTTATGTTATGTTATGTTATGTTAACTAGACTTATATAGCGCACAGCTGCCTCAGCGAAGAGGTGTCCCAGCGCTGAAAGCAGTGTAACATAGAGGCTAGGAACTAGGCGTCTCAGCGCTGAAAGAAGGTTGGCCTGTCTATGTATGGAGGTGGTCTGGAATTCAAAAGCTAACATATAAATTTCTGATATCGTCTGTCTCCTCAGCCTTCTCATTGTTTTGCTTCCTTTTGTTTTCACTTTGCTCTCCTCCTTTCGAGACAATTGGCAGGAATGCCTTTACAAATTGGATCATATCCTCCCTCCAACACTTTTCCTTCAATCTAATTTATTCTCAAGCCATTGTCCTTTGAAGCTTTACTCCTCTCCTTTTCAGTAGTCATACGATCCCACTTATTGAACACTTCAAAAGGTGTTGGCCCTGGCATTAGTTTCATAACATACATAGTTTGCCTCCAAAATATAATTTCTTATTATTGTAAGTACCCTTTAAAGGAAATTGTGAAAACTGCTCATGAGGCGTGGTTTTCTTTCCAGTCAGAGATATACATGCATGTGTAATACCAGTAGAGTCTTGCGATATTTTTGGAGGGAACCCTTTTGGCTCTAACAGATTCTGCAGCGCTGTTGCATAGATGTCAGAGCCCAATGCATGAAAGTTTTTTTCAGAATGTTGAGTTTGCAGGTACACGCAGCAGAATAAGGACATATAATACTAAGTTCTGTGTGTGGCGCCGTCATTGGTCGGTACCCAGGCTGGGAAGATGCTAGAAATGCCAACAAGATAGGGGATAAGTAACTTGAAGAACGACCGTGCCCTCAAAGAGAGATTTCCGTGGTCCAAGCAAAACACTAATGTCAAGTGTGTCTCTGTTGAAAAACTGAATTGACGATTCATGCACGTGGAGTCAAAGCGCAACTCCAGACACTGTAAAGCAAGTGAAGACAACAGGAGCATTGCAAAGAATCTACATGTTGATGGTTGAGAACCTGCTGTTCAAGCCATACATAAAGATACTGTGCTGCCACGCAAAATAAAATTGTACATTATACAGAGTGTTAACGCTGAAAGTGGATTCAACCTGGTTTATAGAGCACAGCCACTGATAACCATAATTTGCAAGTTAACGGTGTGAACAGAAGTGCTGCAAGGTTTAGATCAACCAGGTGCTAGAAAATGTAAATTGACATTTAGAAGAAAAGAAATAAATGACTTACTGAATACACTAAGGAGAGTCATTGTACTTTGACACTCGGTGAAGTTGGCTCAAGTGTTTGAGGTTGTGCCTCCGGAGCCATCCATACCTGAAGCGGTTCATTCACAATGTTGCTAAGGACTGAGTGGGGCTCAGAACAACTTCACAGGTCTATGGAAAATAAGGACCCAAGAATGACTCTCAGACTAGTGACATTTCAGATGGCTGCAAAGAAAGTCAAATTTCTAGTTATCACTAAAAATGAGCCAGAGCAGAGGCCAGCACATTGCAAGGTCTTACAGATGAGTTGCATACACCAAGTCACAGGAATTCACCCATGGTGTAATTAAGTTCCATATTGGTCTAAAACACTGCTGCATTCCTGAAACCACCACCACCTTTCGACGCCAGCAAAAAGTAAAATATTGGTGCTAGATGGACTGCATTGACAGAGGTATTTGATGATTTAATTAATGCACTTGAAGAAACTGGTAACAAAAAGATTAAATAAATATCTTTCTGATGATGATGTGAAAGAAATCATAAAGAAAATGCAGTGAACTGGTAAAAAAAAATTCATATTGTCAGATTAAAGAAACGCTGAATCCCAACTTCAATCGAGTACCAAAAGTTGATTACGAAAGATACATTTTCAGACAAGAACTCCAAAAGGTTGGTGAAACCAGTAATGAATTTGTAGAGAGACTTGATACGGCCATCAAACACTGTAAGTTTATTAATTTAATGATGAGGAAGCTATACGACTAAGAGTTATTGATGGATGCTTGTCAGATTAATTCAGACAACGAATGCTGAGAGAAACTCTTAGTCTGAAGCAAGTGTTGATGGTTGCCAAAGCTGAGGAGCATGCTGAAAGACAAGTCACTGAAAGGGAGGCTGGAGGTGCCCAGCGTGAATCAGCCATGAGTATAAAAAGTAAGCAAAAGCAAAAGACTGAAGGACACAAAGCAATGTCTACATGTAAAAAGAAGTTCTGTTTTAGATGTTTCATTTCCACATGAAGGTAAATGTCCCGCCATTGGACTGATAAGTAAAGGCTGTGGGAACGAGAACCATTTTGTGATTGTTATAAAGCGAAGCAAAAAGTAAATGCATCACAGTGTGAAGACTACTGGCTGCCAGAAGCAGCATTCGACGCACCTCAATAGGGCCAAGTGACGGCAGCAGTTGAGGTAAATCAACACTAAACGAAGTTGATCGTCATCTAAATCATCAGCAAAGAGCTTCTCCTCCTCAATATCGAGTGAAAGTGAGGAAGACTGTTGTCCAATGCCAATGTTTACCTCAGAGAAATGTGCGCATGTTGGACTGGCTGCATGTGAGGAAAAATGTCAGTCAAAAGTTGATATGCAAAAGCACAAGGGTCATACAAACATTGTCCGAAAATTACATTGAAAATAAATGATTGCTCAATCTCTTATTCATTTTATTTTCATTTTACAGAGGGTGACATATGCCTGAAGGGGTCTTAGAGCTAACGACTTTAACCAGGGAAAATCAACGACATTTAATGAATTGCATCTACATGGAGAGTGGAAAAAGCCATGTTTTGAGCTGTTTCCTAAATATCATCGGGTTCGCCTGGCTTCTTCAGTGCCTGGGGTGCAGGTTCCAAGGCTTGCAAGTTAAATGTACAAAACCTCTGCCACCCCATGAGGATGTGAGGATTCTTTGTAACCTGACATTTTTGGAGGTTCCTCAGCAAATGCTTCTTCCCAGGACAAACCATAAAAACTTGTTTTTAAGGTATTCTGGCCCGAAGTCATGAAGTGCTTTATGTGCTGTGCACAGTGCCTTAAACGTCACTCTCTGTTTTATAGGGAGCCAATGCAGCTCCTCCAGGGCCTTTGCAACTGGGTCAAGTTTTTGATATTTTTGAGCAGCTGCATTCTGAACTCTCTGCAATTTCTTGAGAGAGCCTTGCTGCATTTCCTAATTCAGGGCATTGCAGTAGTCTAGTCTTGATAGGACCAGAGAAATGACCACGTTCTTTTGTAAATCTTTAGGGGTGAAGGGCAAGATTTTCCTGAGGATTTTTAATTGGTGAAAACAGATATATGAAAGTTTATTTGATTGTTCCATAAACAAGAGTTTAGAATCAAAAATTATTCTGAGATTTCTCACTTTAGGTACTGGAATTGGGAGAGGTCTCAGCATCTGAGGCCACCAAGTATCACACCAAAAGGAGGTATCCCTCCCAAAGAGAAGTACTTTATTTTTTTCCAAATTCAGCTTGAGACGGTGGTTGCTCATATATCTAACCACTGCTTGCATACAACTATTTAACCATTGTGCCACTTCCTCAATATTGCTCATGATGGACACCACAATTTGTGTGTCAGCAGCAGAAGGTGGTTGAAAAGCTGAAAGATCTAATGAGCTTGGCAAGGGGGCCACATAGATATTAAATAAGGTGGGATTAAGTGATGACCCTTGTGGTATGCTTCATGGCAAGGAGAAAGGAGTGGAAACAAAACCTCCGAACATGACTGTTTGCTCACAATCTAAAACGAAAGAGTGCAAGAGATCATGGGTTGAACCGGCATTTCATATCTCTGTTAGCCTTTGCATCAGTACCGACCACCGGACCACAGCGGCTTTGCCTCCATTATCCATGATATCCCTGATTACTTCTATGACCACTATGAGTACCAATTCAGTACTGTGCGCCTTTCTGAAGTCGAATTAAGCTCCATCCAAAATCCCATTTTGGTTGTGATATTCGGATTGAGTGATATTGATGTGTTTTTCTAATATTTTTGCAGGGAGGGGAAGACGTGATGTGGGGCAATAGTTCTTTTCCTCTTGAGGATCCAAAATTGGTTTTGTAAGTAGAGGCAAGATGGAGGCTTTCTTCCACTCAGTTGGAAAAGAGCTTGTGTGGATGATAAGGTTAAGTAGTGCAGTGAGATGGAGGGACACCACACTTTCAATCTCCTGGAGTATGTTGGGAGGGCAGGGATCAGATGGGGCACCAGATTTAGTTTGTTTGAACAGGTCCAGTAATCTGTCAGTGGAAAGAGAATTAGGAAGCTTGGGGTGATTAAATTCCTCTGACATATTTACATTACAAGGGGTCCTAGTATTTGTGATAGTATTAAGGTCCCTATAAGCAGGCTCAACTTTGTTTTTGAAAAATTTGCCAAGTTATTGCAGAAGTTTTGGCTCAATACTCAATAACATATTACTAGGAGATGGGCAGGCATATTCTTGAACTGTTTTAAATAGATCTTGGCTTGAGTTCTTTACTCTGTTAATCCTTTCTGTGTAGAATATAGTTTTGTCCTCATTGTTTACATTTTACCTTCTCATCACTGGAGTAATTGCACCTCCAGACTCTCTCCTGCTTTCTGCTTTTCCTTTTCAAATCCCTAAGTCTGGGGGAAAACCAGGGTGCAGTTGGGCGTGCCCTAAAACTTTTAATAGATTTGGCTGAAGCCAGTTTACCAGGTGCTAGATTAATCCATTCATTGTAACCTGCAGCAGTCACATTAGAGTCACCATTCAGCAATGGTTGCGAGGAGTTTAAAATATTAATCATATCTTCCTTGTTGATTTTATTCCATGTCCGCACTGTCTTGGCCTGGCCTACATTTTTATTGGCAAGTTTGGGTTCGCTGAGCTTGGATAGATGCCGACCCTAATCGCCATATGGTCTGACCATGTGAGGGACAAATAAAGTCATCATGGACAGTGGTGCATCGATAAACATAATGCCTGAAGAGAAATACAACAAATTATCTCCATTGCCTCAACATACAACCTCAAAAACAAAACTACACCTGGGCTGCATTGATGCCCATAAAAAGTCACGGTTAATTTATCGCAACACTGAAACACAAGATAACTAAGGTGCAAGCACCAATCTATGTGCTTTCAGTACAGCGGTAAGTGCCTGTCTGCTAAGTTTCAGTACCACTGCTGATATGGGACTGATTTCTGTGAATTACAATATGAATGCTCACCATGAAATAGCAAGTCAATTTCCTTAATTGTTTCATGGTTTGTGGGAAAGCTTCATACTATGAAAGTAAAGTTACATATTAATGATGATGTCCATCTTGTTGCTTTTCATTTACAAGAAGCTGTTGAAAAAGAAGTTGAATTTTTACTTAACCATGACATTATTGAGAGTTCAACTGGTCAGAAGCCATGGGTTTCTCCCATAGTGGTGGGCCCAAAAAGGACAATGAAGGAATTGTACGCATATGCGTTGATATGCACCAAGCAAACAAAACAATTAAATGAGAACGACATACAGGTCCACACATTGCTGACATGATAACGCAATTAAGTGGTGCAAAGGTCTTCTCTCGTCTTGTTTTAAATAAAGGGCGATCATCAGTTGAAACTCCAAGAAGATTGAAGGTATATTGCAACCTTTTCTACACATGTTGGTCTGTTTCGATATAAGAGACTCAGTTTTGGTGTGTCATCGGCTGCAGAACGTTTCCAAGACGTCATTCAATGTGTAAAACAGCCAGTTGTGAATGCATTCAATTGTAGCAATGTCATATTGAGTTTTGGAGCAACACGGAAAGAGCATGGTAAAGCTCTCACCCAAGTATGTCGTTTACTGACTGATGCAGGCCTCACTTTGAATGCAGATAATTGAGAGTTTCACAAAACAAAGTTAAAATTCTTTAGCTGTATCTTTTCTGATGGGGGTATGACATGGGATCCTGCCAAAGTATAAGCTTGGTCAAATGCTAATCCCCCACAAGATGTTTCTATGATGCGTTCATTTCTTGGCATGGCCAGTTACTGTTCAAGATACGAGATTTTGCTACCGTAAGTGCTCCCTTACGAGAGTTAACAAAGAAAAATGTTTAATTCAAGTGGTCACAAGAATGTGAGAGAAGTTTCAAGAAAATGAAACAAGTCAATGAAACTTCTATTGAAATGGCCTATTTCAATCCAAAGCTTCATGCAGAGGTTATTTTTGACGCTACCTTAGTCGGGTTAGGTGTTATTCTGGCACAGCACAGCGGACACCCCCATGCTCGAAGGCATATTAGGACACATGCCAGTAGACGTTTGTCCCAGACAGAACACGCTAACTCACAACCTGAGAAAGAAAGCTTGCCCGTGGGATGGGCATGTATTCCTGCATGGAAAGTCTTTTACGCTGATAACTGATCATCAAGCTTTATTGACTGTTTTTGCAATCCAAAAGCTAAGGTGCCTCCCCGCATTGAACGGTGGGGACTACGATTACAAGAGTATGATTATACCATTGTGCATCATCCAGGGAAGGATCAAAACCCTGCTGACTACTTTTCCAGAGTGCCTGTACAAGATCAAGGTACTCCATCCAAAACGGCTAAAGCCTACATTAATTTCATTGTAAAGTCAAATATGCAAGCTGTCGTATCATTAGCCCAGATCATCACTGCCACGAGCCCTGATAGTGACATGCTGAAGTTGAATGATATAATTACACATCACTAGTGACATCTCACTAGTGATGGTGACTACTAAAAGTACAAAAACTTTAAAGATAAACTGTCTAGAACTCAGGAAGGAGTTATACTGTGAAGATCGAGAATCCTAATTCAGGAGAGTTTGAGACAGAAAATAATTAAAGTCGCTCACAAAGAACATTGTGGTATTTTTGCCACCTAGCGAGCTCTCCGAGATAGAGTTTGGCTACAATATATTGATCAGAGGGTTGAAAAGGAACTCAAGGCCTATCATATATGTAGCTGCCTTTCTACAAACATTATTCAACATGCTCTTACCATGTCAGAACTTCCTAAGGATGCATGGGATAGATAAGCCATTAATTTCTTTGATCCACTCGATAATGGACATCGTCTGATCGTAATTGTGGAGGAGTACTCACGTTTTCCATTAATAGAGGATCTCTCATGCACAACTCATGAGCGAGTCATTGAGAGACTCGATGGAATCTTTGCAACATGGGGCGTTTCAGCCATTTTGAAATCTGATAATGGCCTGCCGTTCAACAGTCGAGAATTCAAGGATTTCCTGGTGCATCTGAACATAAAGCATCAGAAGTGTACATCTTTGTGGTCACAGGCCTTCAGACTCATTGAGCGTTTTATGAGTTTGCTAAAGAAAGCAGTACAGCCTGCAACTCTTGAGAGGCTCACTTTAAAAACTGTTTTGAATTCCACTCTATGAGCCTATCGTTCAACACCTTACTCAACCACAGGCGAAAGCCCTGCAACTTCGATGTTCGGCAGAGCAATGACAACCAAGTTACCTCAATGGACCAACAAAAAAGAAGGAAATGAGAATACAACTTAGATGAAGGACTTGGTTAATAAGGAAAAGATGAAAGCTGTTGACGACAAGAGGCGACATGCAAAGAACATTGAGTTTCAGACAAGAGATTTAGTGAACGCCTGATAACTGCGAAGGAGAAAATCTGATGCTCCATATGATGCTGCACCTTTCCAAGTTGTGTCCACCAAGGGACATATGGTGACTGCCCAGCATCCTGGAAAGTCTGTTACCAGAGACTCTTCTCACTTTCGGCATTTGATTCATCGGTCTTCTGATCAAGATGGTGAAAGAAAGACTGAACCGGAAAACTAGTGACTACTGTTACTTCTTCACCGTCTTCGAAAATCTTTGACAGTGAAGATGACAGCCCCCAGCTTCCAGTAACCAAATCAGGTTGAATAATTAAAGAGCCAAGAAGGTTAATTGAAGAAATGTAATTGTATGTGTTTGTTTATATATATATATATATATATGTATATATATATATATATATACATATATATAGTCCGAGGTTTACATTGGCAACCGGCAAGCAAATTACTTCCAAGTTATTTGGAAAACCTTGTGACCGCCGCAACCGAAGAGGAGTAAGGTACTGCTGGCAAATCAGTCTGTGACTTCACGGAGAGATGTTAATCACTATATTGGCGTCTCCAGGTAGGCTTCAAACTCAGTATTGTGGCAGGATGTAGGGGAACAGCAAACGGTTTTTATGCTCTAAATACAGGCCGGGGCATTACAACGTACTTGTTAAAGGTTGCGTCCAAGATGTACTAGCCCATACTCACCTGAGGATTACAAAAAACCGGGGCTAACAAGAGACATTTTTCTCTGGTGAAGATGCATGATGGGAAATGCAGTCCGGAAGGAGGTGCTGCATGATGCTCTTGTGTATGGACTGTGACCAGCTGTGCTCCCTTCAATCAGAGTGAGGAAGCACATTTAAATTGTATTGCAAAGAGAACCCCCGGTGTTGAGGCATTCGAGAAAGGCATACTCGCCGAAACGCGTCATGCCATTAGTGTAATAAAACCAGCTCCTGTGACCCCGCTGTGTCCTCTTGTTTGCTTTTCCAGAGGAGGTGACCGTGTGATATATATATATATTGTAAAAAAAATATTTTTTTGTTTAACAGAGGGGGAGATGTAGTTTCTTGCAATATTTTATGATGGGACCTTTTTGCCTCCTAACGGACTTCGTAGAGCCGTGACTTAGGTGTCAGAAAGCAATGCCATGAAAGCTTGTTTCAGAATGTTGAGTTCACAGTTACACCTAGCAGAATAAAGAAGTGCAATATTAAGCTCACTGTGTGGCATAGCCATTGGCGGGCACCCAGGCTGGGAAGACGCTACAATACCTAACCTTTTTTATCATTTCATAGGCTGGTGTTCTTTTGCTAGGTATTTTCTGCCTCTCTCCTGGTAGATCATATGTAGATTTGGTCTTTGTCGATACATTACCCAAGTTTTACACCTAAACAAACTCAAAAGAACCTCAAAATCACAATAGAGCACAATAAATAAACTTAACGAACAACGGCCAATAGCAGGACATCTCTGTCAGAAGTCAACCTATCACACTGCGACTATGCCAGCAATCAACCAATCAGAGCACAGCTTAGTGATGACATCCTACCAATCTCAGCATACCTCCCTGGCAGGGCAACCTCTTTGTGAAATGGAAAACAATTACACAACCACATTAAACCACTTTAAATCCATTATCTATTCACCCTATAAAGAAAAAGTAAATTCAATATTAAGTAAAAGAACTCATTCGCAAACCATAGAAGCCCAGCAGCAAGTAAAAGGAGAAAATCAATAATAAAAATGAATAAGGGAATAAAATCAAACAACATAAAAAACACTCTTACAAGGCAAACTCTGACCAGCACAATATACCCCAAGCAACTGCACTCCACCCCGTCCACTCAGGGAAAGTACAATAACTCAAGTTAAGCTCTCAAATTTGAACAGAAATATTTTAGGTCAGGAAACCCTTTCAATGTGTGAGCAGCACCTCACACCATACACTACAACGACAGACAAGTAATCAATATATCTCGAGATCTAGGATTCTGACGAACCTGATAAACAACTCAACACAAACTAATTACTGAAAGATTTTGAAATAATCACTTCAAACGCGTTCACAAATATGAATAATACATAAGCAGAACAGTAATTAATCCACCAATTGATCCCAAATAATCATACCATATCCAAACAACTCAATGCAGAAACAGATATCCATTGCCACACTTTCACACGAGCTATACACACTCTCAACTCGATCTCTCTCCCTGTTCATACTTACACTACAAATTCGTTCAGGAATGAACAGTTAATACAGCTAGCCACTTCTCTGGAAGACCCAGCATCAGAAGGGTTAGCAAATCTCCAAAACTCCTTTTCTTCTTTGGAATGGACATTAAGGATTCAAACTGCTAATCATCTTTTGGGGAACTCTTTAAAGAGGAGGTGCTCTAATGCTAGCCATCCTGAGCTATCAGACCTTTACTGCGCAAACCCCAATAGTCATATGAACCCCACTAATCTAGTCATCTGAATTTTAACTCAGTTTTCCGGCTCTACTGCTCCATTGATCTAGTGGTTAGAAACACCACTCTCTTTCCTCACGTTCGTCAAATTAGCAGAGTATAAATCAACATAGCCAATTACTAATAGGGACCACTCAAAAACTGAGTTCTAGATCCGGAGATTACGTTTTAAGGACTTATTACAGAAAATTTCAGTAAAATCATTACAGAAAATTACTCAGGTACATAATACAGAAATCAGAATCAGAACAGCAATAATCCCTATTTAGGCATTCAGAAATTAAGGGGGTCATTACGATGGCAGGCCCGTGGTGGTGCTTGGGACCGCCCACCTGTATGGCAGCGGTTCCGTACGTAGAATCACGATGCGACCGCCACCGTGGCGGTTGCATCTTGCATCTTCACCATTGCGGTGGGTGCTGCTGGCTGCAGCACCCGTCGCAATGCCAAAAATGCGTGTAGTGCTTTCCCTGCACTACGTGGCAGGCACCACGCGGTGCCTGCCACTTAGTGCAGAGAAATACAGGGGTGTATCATGGGTACCCCCCAGTGCACCCCAACCTCCCCCCAACACAAGGGGGGCCCGCAACGGGCCCCCGAAACCAATCCCTGCCAGCCTTTCCATGGCGGTTCTACCGCCATGGAAAGGCTGGCTGAGGCCAGAATCATAATTTGGCGGACAGTGCCTGCTAGGCAATGCCACCATTTTACAGCTGCAGGCCGCCCCGCCAGGCAATTGGAACTGATTGTCTGTGGTGGATCCGTGACGGGCTGTCTTTGCACCCGCCACGGTTGCGGTCCGATTCCCCCCACCATCCTAATTTGGCGGGGGGAAAATTGCTGTCCGATGGCCCGCCACCGCATGGCTGGTGGTGGCGGGCCTTCCGCCGTTGTAATGACCCCCAAAGTATTTGACCCATTAAGAGTCCTAGAAGCATTTTAGAGTAAGGAAATACGTCTCAATCAAATAGGCCAGAGTCTGGAGAGGAAAATGAGAAGTCACCCGATCCCCCAAAATCAGAAGTTTTTATACACAATTTATTCATACCTATTAATTAAGAAGTGAGCTCATCAGGGGATGATCATGGTTAGTTTATTTTTGACAAATCAGAAGAAATATTGTCAAGGTTTTACAATACTTAACACTATCTCATTTCTTAAAGTGAGGAAATCTTCCATTTGCTTTCTCAGCAACTACAGTCTGAAGATGCGGACGAGAATGTGAAGCATTCTAAACAAAGCTCAATATAGCATGTTCTCCTGCAAAATTTCAACAGAACTTCCAGCAGAAGTCCTACGCAGTGATACATTAGGAACAGGGTGAAAGTTTCATTCACAATACACACTTTCTAACATGGTTTATCATTGACATCATACACACTGAGGACCACAGAAACTGTGAGCAAAGAAAACTTGCAGCGGGTCACTGATTTGGAGGGGAAATGATCAGGGGCAGGATAAACAGAACATCAGAAACCGCATCCATTTTAATAAAATGATGTGTTACACGAAAATGTGACATAACTACATTCCACTTTAAACACTCTTCTGAACTAGATGTCTTTATTGTTTCAAGTTCAACATCATTAGTTCATATGTTACGACTATATGCAAACTAGAAATTATTAATAATCACACAATTATTTATTACCAAACATTGCACATCTGAAAAGGTTCCAACAGTGTGAGCCAGAGGTAGAGCAGAGAAAAGAGGTAGTGAGGTAGGAAGAGAAATGTGAGATACATAGAGAGATAAGATAGCTAAGGTAGACAGTGGTGAGGTAGAAAGAGGTAGAAAGATGAGGCAGTGGGAAGGCTGAGGTTGAGAGAGAAGTAAAGAGAGGGAGGAGAGATGCAGTGAAGTGTAGAGGGAGTGGTGAAGCAGGGAGAGAATTGATGTACAGTGAAATGGTATAGAGGTAGAGATGTATAGGTAGGCAGAGTAGCAAGGTCGTGAGAGAGATAACGAGGTGTGTAGAGAGAGTTGTATTGAGAGGGCTGATGTAGAAGAGGTAGAATGAAAGAAGATGAGAAAGACAGTTTTTTTTAAATGCATTTGCCACCATGTATCACACAGTTTGAGGGTATGTCTGGGTATGCTTGTTAAGTGACTGCGCCCAGCTGTCAATTTTAAAAATCATTTATTTTTTATACATTTTCGTGTAACAGTGTGACTTATGACTCTCCCAATCACTTTCTCAGGAGGCCCTTGAAATTTGGAGATGTAGTGGGCTGCTTGGGTTGTTTCATATCTGTGGGTTGTAAACTGTAGATTGAACTTGAAGGGGCAATTATCTTGCTGGACTCAGGCCCAGGGTTGTGGGATGATATGGCTTCTCGGAAATAACCATGTTTTTAAATGTCTTCTGAAATGTGTATTTTCTTGGTTACTAGTGAGTTCCAGAGCTTATTGGCTTGTACTGAGAAAGCAGTGACTCCTACATATTTCTACCTGTTTGACCCAAGCCATATTTACTAAAATTGCTAGACAGGGCACTGTGCCAAAAAATAGCACATCCTTGAGGCAGGGGTGATCAAGAAGAAATATTTTATTTCTCCTTACTGTTCAAACTTTGTATGCTTGCTGTACTGTACAGCATGTATCCAATGTGCGAAAAGTTGCAAAGTTTGTCTAGGCGTAACATTTTGTACAGGGACACTACACTAACAAAGGGTTGATAAATCTTCCATCATATCTATAAAATGATTCCTAATCATTTGAACCAAACTCATATGTTATTTTGAAGTTGAAGAGTAAAAATAATAATAACATATCACACTAAAATCGAATTGTCTGACTTCCCTGTACAAGGTGTGTCACCTGAAACAGAAGTACTGAAGGATAGTACTCTTTTTTTCAAGCTTAGACTGAGGATGTAGATACACTGAGCATCTCGGGCTTCCTCGAGTCCCTCCAAAGGTATTGTTGGCTTGAATGCTAGAAAAAGAAGAGTAAAATGCAGAAAAGGAAGAGAAGACACAAGAATGCTTGCTGGAGTGCTGCATTCTCAGGACTAAGTGGAACGGACTATCATCTGGTAGAAGGCTGCTCTGCAGCTGTGACCTCAGGCAGTAGATGGAGGAAGCTCTGAATAAGTTGGATATAAGCCAAAAGGTCAGCGCACAAGAATGACTAAATAGGAGTTGTTGCAGAGAGGATGGACTCACAATTGAAGAGAGACATAAGAGAGGCTTAATGAACGAGAATGGTTCAAGAGAATGAATCATTTTATTATTATAGAGCTGGAGCTAACAAATTATTGTGGGCCCCTTAAACCAGCTCCACCAAAAATTGCATTTCCTTAGACACAATATACTGTTAACCCTCTTAACATCAGCTTCACTTTTGATCAAATAATATTTGAAAGAAATTTATACTTATATTGGTAAGAAAGACTGGCCATTATTTTCACTGTGTATCCTGCTATGATTAAATTATTAATTTTAGCAGTGCAAACAATCAAAACAGATTTCAAACCCAGAACCACTCTGCAGCGAGGCTTCCGGGCCCACACTTATTTGCATTGGCTACATGCTCTATGTAGTACTGTTGCATGGATGAGGTAATGCACTTATTTCATGCACTGAGGGGATCAGAAAAGTGGGAGAAAGTGTTTTCTTTGGCATGCATGGGTAAATACTTGAGAAAAATAAGGTGCAATCATTACTTTTTTGGGGGAGACCTCATTGCCGATCGTCCCACCAGGGTCTTGTGCATGAGCTTGCAGTACAAAGAGGACTTTAGGTCATGTCTACAATTTTTTTCATCCATATTTGAACGGACTTTAGACATTTTGCAAATAGTCTGTTAGACATGACAGCCCGTTAAGGTGGGCCTCCCCCCAAATCTTATACTTTCACCCCTCCTGTTTGCTGGAATTCGTTTTTGTTGGAATTAGCACTCTGTGCACCTTACCACTGCTTACAAGTGCTAAAGTGCTTATGCTTACTCCTCTAAACATGGTAAAATTGGCTTACATCCAATTGGCACATTTAATTTACATATAAGTCCTTAGTAAAGTGGAGCCTGGGCGGGGATGAAGGAAATTCCAGAACCATCTATGAGAGGGAAACTCTAGAATTGTTTTCCACTTTAAAGCTGGCACCAGGTAGAAAAATAGGACCCTAAGACCCACTCTTCAGTTCACTCCTAGACCTGCGGCGGACCCTCAGTAGGACTGCTTTGCTCTTCAGAGGACTGTCCTCCTGCTACCAGAGTACTGCAGTGTTTCTTGAAGCATGTCTTTTAAGCCTGCTTGAGGTCTGCCTTGCTGTTTGATTCCAGGACTACCAGAGTGACTCCAAGGGATAGTTGGCTGTCCTCCTGTTCTGAGCTACAGGGACATAAAAAGCTCCAAAAACCTTGAACTCACACCAGACCCCGTCTCAAGTGAGTCCTGTCCTTCAAGTGGTGCCCACCCAGTTCTAGACACTAGGAAGTGGTACTAAGATGCCCAAACAGCCCAAAAACAAAACAAAGGGAATTGTCCATCAAAAAGTGCTCTGAGAACCTGCAAGAGACCGGGACCTACCTGCTCGCTGATCCACCCAAGGTGCATCACTGGTCAGCCTGACTTTGCCGTAGCTCTCGCTATGATCTTCTATGCACCAGCAAATCCTGTTCAGAAGCTCCTCTTTGGAAGGGTATCCAGTCTCCTGGAGCACTTGTCAGTTACAGCCTGCAGCTTTGTCCTGCTGGAGATTTTCGACTTACGAAACAGAGAGTAGGGGCTCAATTATGATGTCGGTCAGAGTTGCCTCCGACCGACACCGTCGTGGTCTCGGGACCAACCGACCTCTGGCAGCGGTCCCGACACCGCAATTACAATGTGACCGCTTACTCCCATTTCTCAATGGGAGCTTGTGCTGCAGCCATAAACCGCCCGTATCACAAGCTCCCATAGAGAAATAGGAGATTCTGTTAATCCCTGCAAAGCATGGTAGGCACTTCATGGTGACTGCCACATGGTGTAGGGATTAACAGGGGGGTCCCCAAACTCGCTTTCTGACAGACTTTCCATGTCGGAAAGCCCGGCATGGAAAGCTTGTCGGAAACCGAGCATCATAATCCCTAAAACGGAAACGCCATCCATAAGGATTACAGGCCGGTCTCCGAATCCAGCCGGAATGACTGGCCAGTTTCAATTCCGACCGCCTATATTGTAATTAGGTGGTTGGAATTGAAACCGCGGTGAGGCTGGGAAAGCCTCCGACCTATGGTCGGAGGCTTTCCAGGTATCATCGTAATAAGGCCCCTAGTCTGAACGAAGGAATCTTTGAAGTGATTTCTTCCACTGGCTCCCCAACTGCAACTACTTCTCCTCGGACACTGCCAGCTGCAATATCCCCACTGAACTTTATCTTCTGAGACATTTTTCTTTCAAAATTCTTCCAAGTCCAAAGGTAAGTGAAGACCGTGCCCAATCCACCTCATGTATCTGAACTGCGCTCCTACGCAGTTGGTCATAACTATCAACTTTGCCCCGGTCTTGTGCGACTAATTTGCATGACTAATTGTCCGTGGTTAGAACTTTGATCTTTAAGGTGCTAGTAGTCACTAAAAGCTTTAAAAACGCATAACTCCATTTCTAATGATTGGATTTTTGTTGTTCTGGTGTCAAATTATTTATTAAGATTGCTCTAAATTGGTTTTGGGATTTTTTTGTGTTGTGTTTTCACTGTTTGAGTGTTGCATAAAACCAAAACATAATGTCTCTAAGTTAAACCTGGCTGCTTTTCAGCCAAGCTACCAGAGGGCTAAGAACAGGATAATTTAGTGACTTTTGTGGTTCACCCTGACAGGGATAGTGGTTGTTACTTGGGAAGGGTCTTAACCCCCCTCACTCAAAAATCTAATTTCCTATATCCTCACTGTGTCCTTAGATTTCTACCTGATTTATGGAACTAGCAGATCTTCTCTTTTCATTTGTTTAAATTTATTTTTAGCCTCAATCTGTACATGCTCGGGTAAACACTTTAATGAAATCTTCCTGTCATCTAAGCCTATACCTTCTCCAAGGTAACATTGGTATGAGCTGTAAGTAGCTGTCCATTAAGAATTCTCCACTTCAGGCATGATGGATGGTTCCTCTTAATATGTAGTAAGATGTTGTCTGCAGTAGGGTTAAGATACAAATGGTTCTCTAGATGCCCCTAAGATGTTGTTATTGTCAAATCCCAAAAAGTGACCCCACATTTAATTCCAAAACTGTAAATTCAAGTCATTCTTGTTCAATTCTCTGCCTGAGCTTCTATCACATTTCTAAATCAGAAATATATCTTCGGCACACCTCAACAATAATACAATATTATAATAAATGTAATAAAACAGCTCAATGTTATCCTACGGGACAGACAGGCCACACAGTAGTAAAAAAACAATTTAGGAGTGTTTCACTACCAGGACATGTAAAACATTAAAGTACATGCCCAACCTTTCAATTAAAGTGCACCTGCCCTATAGGCTGCCTAGGGCCTACCTTAGCAATGACATATATGTCATAAAAGGAGAGTATAAAAGGTCGAACTGGCAGTTTAAAAATGCATTCAGGCTGCAATGGCAGCCCTGGGACATGCTTAAGGGGGCTGCTTAAGTTGGTGCACAATAAGTGCTGCAGGCCTACAAGTAGCATTTAATTTACAGGCCCTCGGTATATGATTTACCACTCTTCAAGGAACTGATAAGTAAATTAACTATGCCAATCAGGCGTAAGCCGATTTTACCATGTTTAGGGGAGTGAGCTCGAGCACTTTAAAACTGGTTAGCAGTGGTAAAGTACACAGAGTACTAAGGTCGACAAAAACAAATTCCAGCAAAAATGGAGGGAAAAAAGGCAATATGTTTGGGGGAAGACCACCCTAAGACTGATGGGTCTAACAACTTGCCACTTTCTATATAGCCCTGTCTAATATACCTTATTTATGTTTTTGATCTTGTGATTTAAGAGTAATCAATCTTGAAGATTTGGAATAATATAGTAGAGGCACTTCTAAAATATTCATGCCAAAGATTTCATCTTGAAAAAGCAGATAAATACATGCCTAGTCATGCACTGTGGTGTCTCTATCACGGAGGTTTAGATATTTTCATACAGATTAGGCATCTTTTATAAACTTAGTCAACTGAGTTAATGATACCTTGTGGGAGCATGATCCAAATTCATTCATTGAGTTTATAATCAGTGGTTGCTCAGTGGAATGCGCTTGACATGGTCCATTTCCAGAGTCACAATTTTAAGTTAAGCAACCTTGGCGTCAGAAAAAGTTTCTCAGCAGGAAATATTTTTAGAAGCCAATAAAATGTCACTTCTAACTGTCATAATATGTTATCACTGTATGGCCTAAATTCTTGCACTCTTTACAGATGGAAGTAATTTAGCACCACTTGGTGATCTTGAATTTACTGAAGGAAAGCACTGAGACATTTGACTATGACATTCCTTCTTGGTACTGTGCTAAGCAAATGCTTTTAGATAGGAAAGATCAAGCACAATACGTGTTGTTGCACAGCAAAGGTTCAGGACATGGGAGTTAGCATTTGTGAAATATTTGAAAACTTGCATCTAGAGATGAAAACAATTAATATGTACACTGTGGTCAAGAAAACACAATTTTAAAATAACGTCTCCTAACATAACAAAAGGTAATTTATAGCCTTGAGTTTGTTGGTTCTAAGATAAATTGAACTGGCTCAACAACAGATCTTTATATAATGGAATTTCAGAAAGGGTTATTTTGCTCGAAATAGAAATAACACATTTAGGTCCTCATATAGGTTGTGATGAAATGCGAGGATTGGGGGCCAAAACTGCTTGCACCTGAAAGCATTATTCTAAAATAGCAGCAGTTCCACACTCTTACAGATTCTAACCCTGCCAACAAATTCCTACAGGTATTATCTGGAGGACGTTGTACTGGGAAAAGAGATCAGAACAAGGAAAAATCTGCAGAAATCGGGTGTGATAAACAGGTTATCACTCACTCTCTCATGCATCCGAATTAAGGGGCATATTAGCAAGGGCACTATCGCCGCTTTAGCGGCACTTTTTGCCGCTAAAGCGGCGATATTTATATCGCCCTATCAGCAAACTGTCTCTAATAGCAGTTAGCGACAGTTTGCGGGCATTAGCGCCCGTTTTTTTACCGCTTTGCATGTCAGCGATATTTATCGCTAATGACATGCAAAGTGGGCGTTCCCGACGAACAAACCTGGGAAACACTCGCTAACAGGCCTATCGCCTATTAGCAAGGTGGCCATGTAAATGTAGCCCCTGTCATCCAAAAGCCATACCTAACATGGGGGGGTGGATTATGCTGATACGACCACAGGGTCGTATCAGCAAGGTGTTCTCCCTTCTCCATGCAACATCGCTGGTTTTTCAGCGATGTTGGCCCATTTCCCCGCTATCGCTGGAATATTCATCGCCATAGCGCTAATCGTTGCTAATACAGCGTTAGCGTGGCGATATATTCCAGCGATAGCCGGCGATAAAAAAATCACGCTAAGCAGGGTTAGCGATGATTATCGCCTCTTCTAGTTGGCAGAGGTAGGTACCTTTGTCCAAATAGGGACCCTTGCTTCTAGTCAGGGAAAGGGGGATACACTCCTTAAATAACCCCTGCTCACCCCCTTAGTAGCTTGGCGCGAGCAGGCAGGCTTATCTTAGAGGCAGTGTGTAAAGCATTTGTGAACACATACAGTAACACAGTGAAAACACTTCTAATGGACACCACACCAGTTTTGAAAAATAAGTAATCTTTATCTAAACCAAAACAAGACCAAACGACAAAAATCCACAATACAGTATTAAAAATAAGGCTTTCAAGTGGTAGAAATAGTTCAGTTCAATACAAGTTGTAAATGCAACACTTTTCTCACAAAGTACCTTGAATGCGTCACGCAAAACAAACAAAATGGCCGCAAGGAAGATGATGCGTCAGTTCCTTACACGCAGGGAAGGTGATGCGTCGGTTCCTTGCTTCGGGGGAGGTGGTGCGTCGGTTCCTTACTGCAGTGCAGGCGAGGTGATGCGTTAGTTCCTTACCGGAGAGGAGGTGATGCGTCGGTTTCTTACTGCGTGGGGAGGTGATGCGTCGGTTTCTTACTGCATCCCCCAGCGATGCATCAGTCTTGGTGCCTCGATGCGATGCGTCGATCTGGTACGATATGTGGTTTTGCGCAGCCGCACAGCAGGCTTGCTTCGGGATCGGTGCGGTGATCTCGGACTTTGGAGATCGTTGCACCCGATGCGTTGTGCGGCAATTTCTCCACCCGCGGCAGGCGCTGCGACGGTTTCTTCAGAAATGCGTCGGACACAGGTGCGGATGTGTCACGCTTCTTCGATGTTGCGTCGATTCTCCAGCTCCCAGCGACAAACAGTCTCTAGAGGTCCTAAACAGCAGCAGGCACCTCTTTGCAGGTTGGAACTCCCAGCAAAGGAATTCAGGGGAGCTGGTGGTGAAGTCTTTGTGTCCCTGAGTCTTCAGAACAGGAGGCAAGCTCAGTTTCAAGCCCTTGGAGATCTTTTCTTCAAGCAGGTGCCAAAGCAAACAGCAAAGTCCCTTTTCTCCTTTCCTTGGCAGCAAGCAGCCACTGCTGGCCAACCCCAGACAGCAAACAGCACAGGGGCGGTATTCCTCCTCAGCTTATCCGGCTCTTCTCCTTGGCAAAGGTTCCTCTTGATTTCCCAGAAGTAATCTAAAAGTCTGGGGTCTGGGCCCCTCTTTTTATACCAAAAACTCCTTTGTTCTCTGAAGGCAGAGAGTGTCTGTACCCAGCCAAAACCAGTTCTGTGGGGCACTTTGCAAGTGCAAAACAACCTCCATTGTCAGTGTGAGCCCTGGCTCCAGACACACCACAGGGGGGCGGAGCCGTCATTGTGGAAGGCAGGCACAGCCCTATTCAGTTGCAGGTGCTACTCCTCTCACCACTCCAAATGCAGACCAGGCCTATTCAGACCTGACTCATCAGACTTCTGGAGCCACTGCCCCTCTCAATCAATCAATCAATCAATCAATCATGTCACTTATAAAGCGCACTACATACCCGCGAGGGTCTCAAGGCGCTGGGGGAAGAGGGGGGTGGTGCTGCTACTGATCGAAGAGCCAGGTCTTGAGGAGTCTTCTGAAGGCCAGTAGGTCTTGGGTCTGTCGGAGGTTGGTGGGGAGGGTGTTCCAGGTCTTGGCGGCAAGGTGGGAGAAGGATCTGCCGCCGGCGGTCGTTTTCCGGATGCTGGGGACTGTGGCGAGGGCGAGGCTGGTCGAGCGGAGCTGGCGGGTGGGGGTGTAGAAGCTGAGTCGTCTGTTGAGGTAGGCTGGTCCGGAGTTGTGGAGTGCTTTGTGTGCGTGGGTGAGGAGCTTGAAGGTTATCCTCTTGTTGACAGGGAGCCAGTGCAGGTCTCTCAGGTGGGGTGTGATGTGGCTGCGTCGGGGGATGTCGAGGATAAGACGTGCAGAGGCGTTCTGGATGCGTTGCAGCCGTCTCAGGAGCTTAGCCGTCGTTCCTGCGTAGAGGGCGTTTCCGTAGTCCAGCCTGCTGGTGACGAGGGCCTGGGTGACTGTTTTTCTTGTTTCGGTGGGGATCCACTTGAAGATCCTGCGGAGCATTCGGAGGATGTTGAAGCAGGATGAGGAAACGGCGTTGACCTGCTTAGTCATGGAGAGGGTGGGGTCGAGGATGACCCCTAGGTTGCGTACGTGGTCGGTGGGTGGCGGGGCTGTTCCCAGTGATGTTGGCCACCAGGAGTCGTCCCAGGCTGAAGGGTTAGAACCAAGGATGAGGACCTCCGTCTTGTCTGAGTTCAGCTTCAGGCGGCTGGTCCTCATCCATTCGGCGACGGCCTTCATTCCTTCGTGGAGGTGGGCTTTGGCGGTGTGAGGGTCTTTGGTGAGGGAGAGGATCAGCTGGGTGTCGTCGGCGTAGGAGATGATGTTGAGGTTGTGCTGTCGGGCAACGTGGGCGAGGGGTGCCATGTAGATGTAGCCCCTGTCATCCAAAAGCCAGACATGCAATACACAAACCTAGCAGAGGCACCCTGGATGGTTAGGCAAGAAAATACCTACTTTCTAAAAGTGGTATTTTCAAACACAGAATGTAAAAATCACCCTCACTAAAAGATGCATTTTAACATTCTGAGTTCAGGCATACTAAACTTTATGGGGCTTATTTACAAGCCCCTTGCGCCACTTTTGCGTCATTTTTAACATGGGAAAAAGTGACATACGGGTGGCGCAAGGGGCTTGTAAATAAGCCCTTATTTTTCTACCTTTTTCCCAGGGCCAGTTATGTTAATAAGATGTTATAAACAAACTCCCCATTCTGTCCTATTGGAACAGGTAGCCTTGCAATGGTGAAAAACGAAATTGTCAGTATTTCACTATCAGGACATGCCACACACATCAGGGCATGTCCTACCTTTCACATACAATGCACCCTGCCCACAGGGGTACCTTGGACCTACCTTAGGGGTTACTAATATGTAGAAAAGGGAAGGCTTAGGGACTGGCAAGTGTGTGCACTTGCCAAGTCGACATAGCAGTCCCAGACTGCACACAGGCTCTGCAATGGCAGGCCAGTTACATATTACAGGCGTCTTCTGTGGGTGGCACAATCAGTGCTGCAGCCCACTAGCAGCATTTGATTTACAGGCCCTGGGCACACACAGTGCACTGTACTAGGGACTGACTAGAAAATTAAATAGCCAATCATGGAAACACCAATCCATAACAGTAATTTACAAAGGGAGCACTTGCACTTTGGCACTTAACAGCAGTGGCAAAGTGCTCAAAGCATCTAGACCAGCAAAATGGGGTCCAACATACAGCAAAAACACAGGAGGCAAAGGCAAAAAATGCAGGGGAGACCCACACCAATGGTGCCAGGTCTAACACAGACGTTGTTTGTTACAAACACACACAAAGCCTTGTTCACTTTTCATTTTTTTTTATGACTTCTTGCTTTGGTTCTCTTTTCACTTGGGACACAGTGCACCCACTTTAGGTTGTTTTGCAACAATGATGCTTTATTGATTTTGATAAAGAATATCATGACAAAGGAACAATTGTGATGGCTATTTATATTGTGTTCTTTCAGTATTACCTGCTTATTGTGATTTCACTGTTCATTGTTTGACAAGTATATGAATGATACCAATGAGAACCATTGTTTTTGAAGAATCATTATATACTCAGGCTCACACAGATTTAGGGTCACTCCTGTGGCACAAATGTTAGGACTACAAATAAGGCATAGAAATTCTAACATAAAAAAAAAATCAATATGACATAAAAATATTATGCCATGCATACAAATGTGCAATCTATGCAAACTCAACTGAATGGCTCATCAGAAACACAAAATGCAGAACACCTGCTGCTAAATGTCACTCAAGCAATTAATGCATTTTGAGCAAAGACAAAGGGCACAGTGAGAAACGTAATCAGTTAAGGCACAGTTGCTATATTGTGCTACAATGCATTCCATAATTAGATGAGCTTTTTGTAACTAAAAAAACAACTGTATTTCAGCACTATGAAAAGAGACGCAAGTTCATGAACTACTCCTAAAAACAGAAGTCTGGTTCTATTGTCAGAATATGCTAGGAAATGGATAATTCTGGAGATCACAGGAACTAAAAATTTCTAGGCTTGATGAATGCATGGTGTTACTGGAAGTGTGAGACATTATAGAAGGTCACTACAGAAACAGAGGTGGGAGCCAAATATGCAAGTGTAAATTACTGCAGCCAAAAAAGGAGCTAGTAAGAACAGCACCACACATGGCCAGCCACTGATACGGCAACCTCCTCCCCCATAGAAATCAATTGAGATAGGGGCTTAAAATAAAACCCTATATGAAATAATGTTGAATTGAATATAATTATTAAAACTATTTAAAAATATAATTAAATGCAATTTAATGTTAAAAAGTCTCAAAATAAAAAGTATATTTGGGGATTTTAAGGATTTTAATAACCTTTTCACATTTAAACATTATAGTAACATTCTTTTTTATTGAATTATAAATAAATTACTTTTAATTAATTCTATACATCACTTTTAATAATTATTAATGCATCATAAAATATATGTTTTACTTTAGGCAGGTATTTTGTTTTAGTTTACACTTCAGAAAAATTATGTTTATTTAATTTAATATATTTAAACTAATTACACATTTAATTCAAAATTAATTAATTTTGATGTAACTTTTTAAAACTTTTGCTAGATTTAAAATAAATATATAAAATTATTTTATTTCAAGATTTAACATAAAAATATTTGTATTCATTTTTTGAAAAGTTCAATAAACATTTAAAATGTTCTGTCTACTTTACCATGCAGAGATCTCTGTTTCCTATGCGTTATTATTTTAAGCCCCTACCTCCATTGATTTCTATGGGAGGGTGTTGCAATACCAGTGGCTGTCTATTTGTGGTGCTGGACTTTCTCCAGCTTTTAGCTGGAGTACATTTACTACAGTTGTGGGTCCTTTTCAGCTGTAGTAAATGTAGAAGTGCAGTTTGTGAATCGCAATTAGCTTAATCTTTTGTGGGCAGGTGCATGTCCCTCCCTAAACCACTCCCTAACTCTTCTTAAACCCCATCATACCCCTCTCTTAACCACTACCCTTTTTGGGAAGTAATGCCCATTTTTCAGCTATTGTTCTCTGTCCCTCCCATAATTACTGCAAAAACGTATTTATACATGTGAAGAGACTCCACAGTCGTTGTGGAGATTACCGGAGAGAAAAAGATAGCAGAGGTGGAGCCGCAACCTCCACATGCAGGCTTGTAAATAGTACGTTTGCTGCATGTAAGTAGTACCATTGTAATACTATTAAAGTATTACAAAATGAAGTTCGTGATTAGGCCCCTAAATCTCTTTGAATATTTTGTGGCAGCCTATCATATACTGTTGTAATAGAATTTTAAACTAACAGCTTGCATAGTCACAGTACTTTCTGAGTCGCAGGCTGGTGCCTAATAGCACTATAAATAAATAAGTCAGTATTCACCACTGCACCAACCAGGACTCTGTTCTGTTTTTCTTTGGTTACACGCACACACACATAGGGGGACTATTGACAAAGGTACCGTTACACATGTGTAAATGTACTTGTGTAAATGTACTCTTACACTTTGTAGTAAATTTACTACATTTGACTATTCACCATTTCAGAGTGTAAATATACTACAAAGTGTAGATTTATATGTCTCAGGGGGTGGAGTAAAATGTATCAGTGTAAAGGTACTACAGCCAAAAAACACCTGCACTAAATCCACACATGGCCAACCACTGGTACTGCGACATCCTCCCACAGAAAATAATGGAGGCAGGGATTTAAAATAAAAACCCATACCAAATAATGTTCAAATAAATTGATTTATTTGGGCTTTTAAAAAGATATAGATTTAAGGTTAAAAATGTATATCAATAAAAAAATATTATTTTATGATCAAATATTTTATTAACATCTTTAATTTAAAATGAATCTAATGTTAATTAAAACAAATAATTAAGTTAATTCTATAAGTAACATTTTTTAACATTTCTTAAAGAATTTTAAAAGAAAAACCCCACCTAAAACAACATTTTAATCTTTACTTATTATGTATTAGGAAGTGCAAAAGTTATGTATAGAATTCATCTACATGAATGTAATTATTTAAAAATATAATGTTACACTTATTTGTAAATTACAAAAGTTAATTAAATATTTTATCACAAAAAAATTAAAAAACATATATGTAACATTAAATTAAATGTATAGATATATAGTCAAAACAAATACACATATTTTAACATTATTTCCTATGGGGCTTTATTTTAAGTTCCTGAACTCCATTTTTCTCTATAGGACTTTTTTGCTGTACCTGTGGTTGGGCATGTGTGGTGCTGGACTTACTCCAGGTCTGAGATGGAGTACATTTACTACTGTTTTGGGTTCTAATTGGCTGTAGTAACTTTAGAGGTGGAGTTTGTGAATATCAATGGGCTTACTCCGCTAGGGGTGGGCGTCTGCCCCTTGCCAAATCTTTTTGCATTCTCTCAATCCCTTATGATTCTTCCCTAAATGCCTCATATTTAGTAGTAGGTACTCCCCTTTTTCAGCCTGTCCTTTGGTCCCCCAACATTTACCACTAAATAGTAAACTTACATATGTGAGAATCTCCCTGTAGAAAAAATAGGAGAGTTGGAGGTGGAGATTTATACTGGAAGACTTGTGAATTGCATTTTGTAGTAAGTAAAGTAGTACTATCACAGTACTACTTTACATGTTACAAAATGCAGTTTGTGACTCGGGCCCAAAGACATCTGCAGTAAATGCTTTAAACAAAGGAGGCTTCATTATGTAAAAGAGTGCATTTCTCACCAGGTACATTTATCTTTCATATAAGGTGTGCACATTATTTTGTATTCAGTTTCCTGAAGGTGAAATACCAACAAAATAGTTAGAGAATATGTTGTCCTTTTTAGCCACATGTTTGACCCCTAAACCACACTTTGACACCAACACCATTGTACTCAGATGAGTTAGGTGCTGTACTGGAATCATCTGTGCCACCAAGAAGTGCATCCCTAGTGACTGCCAAGCGAGCGAGAGAGTGCTGATTGTAGGCTGAGGCGTGTAGGCAGTCCTGATGGTGACTGGCCTGATAATTCTCTGAGGCAGCAGTGCAGAGCAAGCCGAAAAGCGCATTCTGCTTATAATTATATCCCGCAGTGCCTCATCGCACATTGTAGAAGAAACTTTAATATGTGTGAATAATGCATTTTAAATGCAGTGATGCAGACACCAGCACTAAAATGCTTTAGTCTAACCCTTTATGCATGGTATTTTGAAGGGCTTCTGTGCATGTAGTTGCTGTGATTGTCAGCACCTTGTGCTTCCTTCATACAGCCTGGGGCAGAAAGAAATAAGAGAAATGCAAGAGAGACTAATGAGGTCTCTACAATGAATGGTCTAAAGTAGCGGCCATCTTAGAGTATAGAATCAGGCCTCAAAAAGACTTATACATAATGATTATTTGAAGTTAAGGAGCTGATGTACTCTTAGCAAGGGTGCACATCACAATTATGCACCAACAGCTTGTTTTACAATTACCAAGGACGCGCTGCATGAAGAGATGACAGGTGTAATCACTGGATACTTAAACAGTAGAAGAGTGTTGGGGGAGAGCTGTTACAAAACACTCATTGGCCAGGATGCAGTATCACACTGGCTGGCTGCTTTTCTGTCAGAAAGGAGGGGTGAAAGTGGTGAATGGGGCAATCACCAAGTGCCTTTCATCGATTTGATGAAGGGGCAATTATGAAAGTTGTTACTAGTATCCGTATGATTTTTCTTGCCATCTCCCATCAGTGTTGCTACCTTTTCTTGTTTATAAGTTGTTTGTGCTACTGCTAAAGTGCTGCTGTGCTGGAGTTGCCTGATCCTTGGCATTGTGGGGATAAGTGCTGGTATCCTGTTTTACGTTTAGCCTCACTACCACCAACTCTGCCCACGATTAGGGTAAGCCACTCTCCCCAACTGTGGGCCTCTTCTCTCTGCATCAACTCCTATTTGGCAATTCTTGTACAGTGACTTTCAGGTTTATACCTCACTTATTTAGAACTCCGTCTGCCACTTGAGGTCACAGTCATACATCAGACTGCTTCCAGATACCAGTCCACCCTGAGTATTCCTGACAATGTGACTCTCAGGCAAGCGCCCTTGACTTCACGTTTCCTGTTTTCCCCTTCTTTGTCTGTTAAAGGTATTCAAGCTCTTGATACCTTCGTAGAAATTTAAGGAAGAATGAGATTCTCAATGGATCTCCCTTCTTGGCTCAAGTTTGACATCAAGTAACGAGGGAAAACGCAGTCTGACAGAGCAAACACCAAATGGCATATCTATTGGGCATGACCCAAATTTGAGTCACAGTATCAGCATCGTCAAATGCGGAAGGGAACTGAACCGTTTCCCCTTGATACGTATGCTGGTCTGACAAACATGTGAATGACACTCTTTCTGACCAATGACTGAGGTGGGCTGACCAGAATTCCATTTTCGATAAGTATCATTATGTATGCATTATTTTTCAGAAAATAGGAGGCTGGTGAGATAGCAACATATGTCTCAAGGATAGAACTAAAAATTAAAAAGTGCATTGCTCACAATTGATACTTATTTACCGATGGTGTCTGCTAACTTTAGCCTCGACTTACAAATTAAAAAGTGCATTGTCCCCAATTGATGTGTATTTACCCTTGGAATTCCCTTTCTTCTTCCATGTCAGTCGATGATCAAATATCATTAATAAGTATCTATATTCAATAGTAGACAACTTCATTTAACCAAGTTCCCTTATATATATCTTAATAATAATGGTAATAGAGGCAGCACCAGCCACTTTCATTTGTTTTTAGCCCAAACTCTGCACTTTATTCTTAAACCTTGCACATATTTGAAATACCTGTTGTCCTAGAATTCACCGTCTGTGTTTTTCACGTGCCGCTTCTGGACGTGCTAAACTCGGCTCCAATTGGTTGGGTCGAACCAGTCGTGAAGCAGGGGGCAGAGTCAGTCAGCGCTCCAAGCACTTCAAATGCTGCCTGCAGCATGGACGCGCCAAAAGCAAGCCCATCTGTGCCCATCCACGGCCGACCGGGGCCAGGGGCCAGCCATTATGCCTAAAAACTGGTGTATTCCTCCAGTGACCTTAGAGATCTCTTCTCAGGAAGTCACCAACCAGACCTCTCTCTTGCCAAAACTTAGTCGTTCAGGCATTCTAAATCAGACCCTGCTTAAACGCTGTGTATTTGTTCCTACTGCTCGCTCTGCCGGCCACCGGATGTAGGCAGAAAGCTGTGTTCCACACATATATCTTCCTTTCAATAAACAGATTGATTCCTAAATCAGACCCTGTCCGTCACTGCACTGCCTAAATGGACTTTAGTAACCATTACCACCTCTGACACTAATTCTACTTCTGGCCCCATTAAACGAGATACTTATCACCACACAATCATTTACCTTAAGACTTTTTCACTGGTCAAGCACCAACTCGAGATATTTAATCTACTTAATTCAGAATCCCCAGATATATTACTCATGACTTAAACTTGGTTAACGGACAAATCTATGCCAGATATTCTAGCAACTCTCCCCAAAAACTATATTTACTGAACCCTAACAGACCGATAGGTAAAAAATGAGGAGGAGTTGCAGCAGCTGTGAATAAACATCTTATTTTAGCTAAACTTACCTCTATATCGATCCCAACAGTTGACAACATTTTGATCAAATTAGACTCACCAGCCTCCCCCTTGATATGCGCCCTCATGTACAGACCCCCAGACCACATGCAACAATACCCCCAACTTTTGGCTCACTCCATCTCCTCATTAGCCATTGACACACAAAAGTCCTACTCATTGGAGATTTCGATTATTGGGCAAACGAGGATACCTTTGGCCAAACCTCCACAGATCCGACTAACATACTGAGGGGCATATTTCAAGGAGCCATCGCCGATTTATCGGCAATTTAGCGCCGCAAAAGTGGCGATAGACTTATCACCCCATTCACAAGCTGGTGCAAACTGCCGACATCACCAGTTTTCCCGCAATAGCTGCCGCAAAACACATCACCACGGATGAGAGCGACAACTAACGCTAATGATATGCAGAGTAGGCGTTCCCGTGCAAAAACACACGAAAACACCACTTTGCGATATTCACAACGAGCAGCCAGATCAGCGATGCGATCTGAAAACAGGCGATAAGGCGCGTTAGCAGCAGGTATTCAACACCTGCCTCTTACTGGTGTGAAGCAGGACGACAACCTGCAGTATGAAAGGGAGCCCAGCCTAGAGCCACATCTGAAGACCAACAGATGCCATGGAGACAATGATCATGCAGCCTGGAGACCCAAGAGGGCCACAACACCCACGGCAACCACCCACCGGACCCTCCCCCCCAGGTCATGAAGTCCAGCAGTCAACGGTAGTGAAAAAACAGAACTTTATTACAGATACATAAACAACAAGACAAAAAGCTCAGCCAACGCGTTCCATTCCCAATGGGGAACTTCACCAGGGCAACGTGTGGATCCAAAAACTGCAAATGCTGCGGGAACTCCCCAATACCATTCCATATCCCGAAATCAGTAGTCAGAAACCTGTTGGAGAAATGGTGACAATGGTCAAGCGTCCTCATAGTCACAAACGTAATCTGGCACAGTGTATTGCACTTGGACAAACCGGAATGCATACAGGTATGATGAATCCAGTCCAAACATACTGCAACAGAAGTCTGTGTGCTCGTAACCTCCGCAGGAAAGAAAAGGAAGGTTACGACCACACAAACATCTGTTACAGTCTCATCATGCAGGATTCATCATACCTGTAAACATCACGGTTTGTATCATCTTGATACCCCTGCACCTTCACTTCCCCCACACTGTGCATGAACAGCTGGAGACCATGCAAGGGAATTACGCCATAGCTGCCTTACCGCACGTGTCGGGGGCAATTGACTGTACACATGTACCACTTGTGCCCCCTGCCGACCCTGCACACAATTACCGCCACAGAAAGCACACGGATTCCATCAATGTGCAGGCGATAGTGGACCACTGGGGACAGCTCACCAATGTCGTCGCCAACTTCACAGGCAGTGTGCATGATACATACCACTTCCGACAGTCCATCATCAACCAGTGCTTCTAGGATGGCACCCATGGCAATGCACTGCTCATTGGTAAGTACTAACTGAACACACCACACACCTCAACTCCACAATCACACAACTCACAACTGTGGGAGAGCACACGTAACAAAATCACATACAACATGCCAACCAACATGCCCAACTACCGGACACGACAACACAAGTAACCGTGGTAACAGGGGCCAGACATGTAGACAAACCATCCACAAAGGCAGAGCCCCTCTGCCACACAATTGCAGAATGTGGGGCGAGGTGGGAACCAAGAATGTGCGAAGGAGGCAAGTGACCCAGCAATAAGAAAGGACACAATGCCAAGTGTGGTGGAGATGTGCTGGACAGACTGCAGTATGCAGAGCACAGACATGTCCATGTGGACATCTACTGCTGGTGTTTGCAGTGTAGTGGACAGTGGACGCAAACAGGTTACCCCAGGCAGTGTGGAAGCCATTGGACATGTAGCCATGTGGCCCCCCCTGTAAGCCTGAGCGGAGTGGCCTTGGCCGGCATATGTCGCGAAAGAATAGCCCGGGGCCCTGGGCGTGGTCAACTTCTGGGATGGCCACCACAGTAACTACTGCGTGTGCCTCTGTGTCCGCCATATCGTGACCATAGGCCTACACACATGTGCCCGACCACATTCAATGGCCGTATTCACACTGGAGACAAGGTGACTATGTCCCAAGCCAACCCGCGTACATCTCATCAGCGCATGCAGGGTCATGTCTTCCAGGGCCCCCCCACCCAGCCACGAGGCTGCTGCAATGACCGGTGGTGCCTGCGCGATCCTGTGCGCCTGCTGCACCCAAGCCCTGGTCCCCAGACCGGTCCGCCGCCCAGCTATGACTGCCTGCCCCTGCGCACCCAGGCCTCAATGCTCACCTGCAGCCACCGGTGTGTCTCCAAGAGGGCCCTCCACGCGCCGGTGCAACCTCCTCAGCCGATCGCTGGATTCCGCGCCACAGGCCCCCAGTGCACCCTGCGGCACCGCACCGCGGAGTCATTTGTGTGCTGACTGCTGCCTGCACGTACACTGCGGTCCAGCAGGGCTCACAATTTAATTCGAGTCTTGATTTGCTGGACGCCGAATCGAGGCCAACGCATCATCGCAGGCTGCACACCCGCTCAGCTCTTCAGGTGGGCCTAACTCAGTGCAACGCAAGTCATCGCCACGTGGCGGTAGGCCCGTGCCGGACGCAGGCCATCGGGTGCCACTAACTCAGTGCAACGCAAGTCATCACCACGTGGTGGTAGGCCCGTGCCAGACGCAGGCCATCGGGTGCCACTAACTCAGTGCAACGCAAGTCATCGCCACGTGGCGGTAGGCCCGTGCCGGACGCAGGCCATCGGGTGCCACTAACTCTGTGCAACGCAAGTCACGGACCCCTCATGATTGAGTTCCGTGGATGCGGACGCCATCATGTCACCTCGGGCAGTGGGGGATGTGCTGTGGTGGGCCCCTTTTATTGGCAGGGTCACATGTCCCGTGATGCCTGTGCTGGATGGGTGTGGTGTGGGTGTAAACCAGCCTTCAGGGAGTGGCTGTGGCATGCTGACAAACCAGTGACCAGCAGATCACTACAGGGAAGACCTGGGACATGTAGCTGTGTCGTCACCCCCTGTGAGCGTAAGCGGAGTGAGCTGGGCTGGCGTATGCCAGTCCAGCGTAGGGGTGTGAACAATGAGCCCGGGGCTCTGGGCGTGGTTCAGTTCTGGCCTGGACAAGGAAGTAACCAATGCATGTGTCTCCGTTGTAGTGTCTGCACCACCCGGACCGCAATCGGCAATGTTGCACCATGTGACCCAAGCCCCACAACATGTGCAAAATGGACGTGAGGGGGAATCAGTGACCCTACATTCATCCATACCATCATACTTTAAGGATCATAGACATGACACATCCATGTGAATTGGAATGTTTTATTCACATCCAGTGGAGTGTTGCAGCTGGAGCAGGGCCATGCACACCCCACTTGACATTGTTGCCCCGTGGAGGGCCAGCCAGAGTCCATTAGGGAAGGACAAGTCCATCGGAAGAGGAAGAGTTCAGTCCGCAGTCTGATTGCTGTGTCATTGGAAACCAAACAGAATATGGCAGTCCATGTCGAGGTCTAAGGTGAGTGCCGCAGAGTGTATCGGGGGACAGTGGAAGGTGATGATGCAGAGGGCAGAACCAAGCAGAAACAGGCCATATGGCAGAGATGAATGCTACCGCCTCCTCCTTACCACTAAGGTAGATTCATCCGCATATTCCTCCTCTGATGTTTCATGTGCCTCACCTGTGGGTGTTGGTGTTTCGGCTGCAGCACTGTGTGGCACTGACACATCAGGTGCCGGAGGTGGAATGTCTGCCGCACTGTGGGGCACTGACACATCAGGGGGCGGAGATGTGGATGGTGTAGGAGCAGCAGCATTCATCTGTGCCAGGCCTTGTGGCAGCAATGCCATGATGAGGATATGCAGGGCATGGTAGATCCCAGCCACATCTCGCTGATGTGCAGCCGTGTCAGCCATCCTTTCCGCCTCCATCCGCACTAAGTCCTCCATGAGCCTCCGCATGTGTCCCAACTCACAGCTGAGATCACTGGAGCCACTCTGACTAGATAGGTGTTCTTGTCTCCGAGTCATGACTCCAGCGATGTCAGCCATGGCTCGTTGGAGACCACGGAGCAGACTGTGGGTGTCCGTTAGGGACAGTAAGTGGTCCCTGATGGGACGTAGACACCCATGGATGGCATCGTTTGGCTGCCATGAGGTCGAACCCCACCCGCACCTGCTCAGCCATCTCCTTCTGGCCCTCAAACACACAGCAATGAAATGCCATGTGTTGGTCATGGGGATCCTGGGAGACAGCCGGGGTGGTGGGTGCTTCCTGCTGTGTGGTCTGTGCAGGGGGTGGGGTCTCCTCGATGCAGCTGGGCTGCCCTACTCCTGGAGGTGGGGTGCCGAAGCTGTCCATGAGCTCTTGGAGGGCGTCGGTGTCGAAGGTGGGGAGGTCCTCCTCATCATCAGTGAGGAGGTGTTCGGTCTGCTCTGCAGGAGGTGTTGATTCTCCCTCTGCAATGTAAAAGGGGAGATGCAGTTTAACAGGGTGTTCCATGTATGTTCACGCATTGGCCAAGTTTCCAAACAGACTGCATGACAATGTACATTGTGACTGTTTAGGAGGAGCTGCCTATTTGAAGCGGGACAGTGGACATTTGTGCACCATCAGGGATGTGGGGTTGTACTTGTCCATTATCATGTCACAGTGTCCTGCTATGCCAAATGTGATTGGCCAGTTTCTACACACTAGCGGCAGCAGTTGTGTCCTCTGTTCTGTTGTGAAAGTGTTGCAGTTTGTACCACATTGTTGTCAATGTTGATGTGCTCTGATTCTTGTGTGTGTGCTGCATTGTGGGAGAGTCGCCCCTGCAGCTCAGACTTTGCTTGGCCTTCTCCCTTTCAGGCGGTGTGCCTTTGATTTCTGTGCTTATGCAGTGCTGAGATGTTGCATACTTGGGTAAATTGGGCTCTTGATGGGAGTTGGGACTCTTGGACATGGTTTGTCCGCAGATGTCTTGTTGCCGTCAGGGGTTGTTTGTGCACGTGGATGTGTCAGTGTGTGACCTGCTCCTTTCCAGATGTGGACCACACTCAGCCACCTCGGTGTCGTGGCATGCAACATGTCATGATGAGTGGCCTGCAGACATGCTCATCGTCATGCAGTGTCACTTGCATTGTCAGTGGGGCTCACGGATCCGCAGCTTTGCTGGGTTCAGCACATGTGCATGTGTTTGTTGTGAGATTGGTGATGTGTGGGGAGGGCCCCCTCTGGGCACATTGTGGACGGGGGACTACTTGCTGTTTCTATGTGTGCTGCAGTATGGCAAGGTGATCAGGGACATGATCCAGAGTCATTGTGGTTGTGCAGTGTGCTATACTTCATTGTGCATGTGTGCCATTGTGCCTATCTCCCCCTGTCCCCCCAGTCCCTGGTGGTTACTCACCCTGTTGCTGTTGTGTCAGGTCATGTACAGCAGTGTCCGGTCCCCCGACTCCTGCCACCGTCTCCACACTGATGACTGTGGACACCATTTCCTCCATCTCATCCAGCTCCTCCTGTGGCTCCCACCCCCAGTCTGCATTGCTGCTTAGCGGTTGTTTGCGAGTTTCTGCTTGGTTTTGCGCTTCACATCATTCCAGCACCTCTTGACCTCATCCATTGACCTCCTCAGCACTCCGACTGCATTCACCTTGTCCACGATGGACTGCCATGTTCCATTTTTTATTGCCAATGACACAGTGGAGGTGACGAACAGTTGTTGATGGTGTTCTATCACCTCCGTAATCAGGATCCTGTTTTCCTGCGGACTGAACCGCGTCTTCCTCTTCTTCTTCTCCTTGCCCTTCCCTGACCTTGAGGTCCCAGGCTGGTCCTCCGTGGGGCTTGTGGGGTTCGGGTTGTCCTCTGTACTAGCTCCGGCTGCCTCCATTGTGCTTCGCAGTTGTTGTTTTTTTTTTTTTTTAAATAATTTTTTTGCTGCTTTTATGGTGATTTTTCCCAACTGACGTGGGAATTGCAAGCCTGGCGCTGCTTGTCGGCGATTTTTCTATCGCGGTTGGGACCATCGCAAATCTTTTCGCGTTCGGGCTTCCTTTTTTATCGCCGTCACGGTAGTTGTATCGCAGACATTTGAGGCGTTATCGGGAAACTATTGCATGTTACCGCCGTGTTGGGAATACGACGTTGACACAGAGTTATTTTCCCGCGATAGGCGGCGATATGAAAAATTGCGTTAGCCTATTTTGGCGATGTTTATCGCACGTTCTAGAGAATATCCCCCAAAGTAGTCTTAACTGCAATGAACATGTGCTTGTACCCTCACATATCAAAGGTCACACATTAGACCAGGTCTGGTCCACTAACCTAACCATATCCAATCTCACTATCTCTCTTTGTGTATGGTTGGACCACCACCTAATTAAATTCACTTTAAATGACCTGACCCCACAGAAACCCTCCACATTCCCGGGAATTCTCTTCAGGAATTGGAATCGTATAAATCTGAACACCTTCTGCGTCTCACTGGCCCTCTTCTTATTCACCCCTACTGAGAACCTTGATGAATTCGATGAGGCAATATCCGACTGGTTAACAGTAGCCAGTAACACATACACCTCTTCGCAAAACCAAACAAACCAGACGCCATACAAATAGAAAGCGGTAGTAGTGGCTAACAAGATCGTACTTCCTACTGTAAGAACAAATTTAAGCGGATTGTGACAATATCAGACACCTTACTACCAATGGTGTCAAAAAGGGCGATGGACCAAGAAGGCCACCGCTCATAATATAGTAAAGATGACATGAGAGAAGAAGCAAATAGCGGCCTCACTCAGGCACTAGTCCTCCTAGGTCTATCAACGGCCTTTAACATGATCGAACATGCTATTCTGATCGACAGTGTTGAGGCTGCGGGCCTGCAGGGCACTTCCCTGGACTGGATGAAATCCTTCCTCAAAGACAGCTCTCAACCGATCCTTCTCTCCCCCTTCAGCTCATCTAAGGTCCAATTAAACCGTGGAGTACCACAGGTATCCTCCCTATCCCCCATCTCTTTCATCTTTACATCCGCCCCTGGTACATTTCCTACAGAAGGTGAAAATCTATTATTACGCTGATGATATGCAGCTGCTTTTCACCATTAATAATACCTCAGAATCCATGGAGAACTTCCAAAACACAATGTTATACATTCGCGACCTGATGAATAGCCACCAGCTAAAACTAAATTCTGATAAAACAGAAATTGTTATCACATAAAAATACACTCCACAAATGGAATCCCTCATTCTGGCCCCCTGAGGTGGGATCTCCCACCATGCCCAAGACAGCAGTAAAAAGCCTTGGGATCATCGTCAATGAGGATCTTTCTATGAAACCACAGATAGGAGCAGTGATTTCCTCATGCTTTCTCCAACTGCGTCATCCAAATCATCATTACCTCAGGTATCTCCCAGATAAATTATGCAAACGCCCTCTATTTGGGACTCCCAATAGGCCTCACTGGCATGTTACAAATCGCACAAAACCAGGCAGCTAGGCAGGTCTTTCTACAACCCTGACACTGCCACATCAAGCCATTGATGAAAAAGCTACATTGACTCCCAGTAGCCCAGAGGACCATCTTCAAAACTGGCTGCATCACTTTCAAATCTCTCCACGACAAAAGCCCGGCATTCATGCCCTCCAGAATTAGGAACTACACCCCCAATCATGACCTAAGATCGGCCTACCTGAACCTCCAGACTGTATTAAGATTTATAAGGAAGAAGTTGGATGGTGCAAGATTTTCGGTGCTTGCACCCCGCACATGGAACTCTCTTCCCCTCGACATCAGATCCACATCCAACTATGCAAGGTTCAGGCAACTTCTAAA
This sequence comes from Calotriton arnoldi, assembly GCA_963921515.1. NCBI lineage: Eukaryota > Metazoa > Chordata > Amphibia > Caudata > Salamandridae > Calotriton > Calotriton arnoldi. The sequence continues at coordinate 1,210,372 of CAWUFW010002393.1, read as the reverse complement.
AACCTGGCTGTTTGGCTCGAGTCGGAACTTAAGAAGCTATAACACCCTATTATTGAAATCTCCCAAATTCAATAAGAAAAGAACTTACAATCGTGCTTTCTCTGTTCTTGCTCCAAGAGTATGGAACACTCTTCCCCTGACATCAGAAACAACCCATCTACTGCCTCTTTCAAAAAACATGTCAAATGGCTACTTCGGAATGAGCTTCAACAGCATTAACTCGGATATTATCGCTATCTACTTCTGTTTCCGGTCTAGATTCTCTTTTTAACGTGCTGTTTCAATTGGGTTTTTTGTTTCTTCTCTGCTGAAACCTTACAGGTACCACTAGATTGGCTGACTCCCCCTGCCCCCCTTTGACCTTGTGTGTGTCCCCTTGACCTTTTGCTTGTTAAGTTATCTCATTTGATCAATTTTGTTGTTGTACTCATACTTACGCCACTTTGTACAGTGCTCTGATAACCTTTTGGGTCTTGTTTGCGCTCTATAAAACTTTTCAAATAAATAAAAAGCATATGGCTAATTACCCTGACAGCGTTCCACCTACATATTACCTTAGCACAAAGAAACCTATCTGGTGTACGTGCGCTCTACTAATTCCGAGCAACATAATGTAATAACATCTGATTCATCTACTATATAGTCTTTGATGAAAAGGATGATAAGATGTCCAATGCTCCTAGGAGCGCTGTCAGATTATGGTCAAATAAGTGTATATCATCTGCGTAATAAAATCAAATCCATGAGTGGTTGCTTGGGAATGCCCTTGTACCACCCTTGGTGCAACCCCTTGGTTCGAAGTAGCACTTTGTCTTACTCTAGGCAACTTTCTAATGCAAATCATGATTTGTGTTGGAAAGCAAATCACACAACAACACTTTTGTGATGCAAACCAAGCACAAAATGTTAGTAAATCAGGCCCTAAGTTCCAATGACCTTTCATGGGACAGGAAAAAAATATGTCAACGAGTCATTAGTCAATTTACCAGGCTCTACAACAGAACTTTGAACTTTTAAGCCCACAACTGATATTCGCTTTTCAACACAGGGAGCAAAGCTCATCTGTACCCTTGACCTTGGAGGGTTCGGAACTAATGATAATTTGAATAAGTATATTATGACTATAGTGCCAAACACATTTGAAGTGATCATTTTTGCCTGGAGCGGTGAATGGCTTTTGGCATTTTACAGCTCGGCATGGACAGCACTCAGCTAGTCCTCCGCTTAAAGACTTTGCTGTAGAAATGGCAAAATACTTTGTCCCTTTCTGTCTCGGCGTGGATGGCACTGTGCTAATCCTATGCTTAAAGACTTTGATAGAAAAGCAGACATTTGAGGTGAGCAGATCTAGAGTGCCGCTGGTGTTGAGGGTGCTCTATACAGGAGCTGCTTTTCACCTAAACCTGAGTTCTCTGCTTCTTTTGTGCATATTTTATGCATCACTCAATGCCTGAAAGGGTATTGTTATATATATATATATATATATATATATATATATATATATATATATATATATATATATTACCTACTGGCGGTCACCAGTAGGTAGTTATAGTTAGGACCTGGCTTCCATAGGAAGAGTTTTTTATCACTTTTAAGCCAACTGATTGACTGATACACACTACCAGTCACTCATCCGTACATTCACAGAGACACCTAATCACTCACTCATACAGTCAGTCATGCAGCCACTGAATCATCCATGCAGGCACTCACACACCCACTGGTTCACCAATACACCTTGGTATATATATTTAACACTGGTAAACTTTTTAAAAACTCTCACAGTCACTGGATAATGTCATCAGTGATGTCATCAGTAATGTCACTGACCATTTCATGAGTGATGTAATATGTGAGGTCATAAGTAGTGCATTGCAGGGCGCGAGTTATAGTTAGCTTAGCTAACTATAACTGCTAAATTTCACTGGTTTTGTACGAATGAAAACTGAGCCTAACTATAGCGCCTCTGTAACCTTTGCTTTTTTTAGTGTATATATATATATTTATATATATATTTATATATATATATAACCAATCACTAAGAGGCATTTTTGTTTCAAAAGCATGAAAATTTGTATCACCTGAGACAAGAGCATTTGAGAAAGGCAGTTGTGCTGAAACGCATTATGCTGGTCTCAATAAAGTTTTCAAGCCTTGAACCCGCGTGTGCTCAGATCGTTTCCGGAGAGAAGAGTATGGGTCTTTGATTTGTATGTTAGGTGCGGCCACAAGCACCGCAAGCGCATATCCTTAAGTAGTTCGGCAGGATTAGTGGCATGTAATGGACTCTCCAAAGTTCTTGGAAACTGCTGACCTGCCGCAACTCTAACAATAGCCTGCCAGCACTAGTTGGGACATGATCACATGAAGGGCACCTATTTACTTAAAGGGTGTTTCCAGGCAGCAACAGCATGATGAGAGTTATGCGGCTGGGTGAGAGTTCGAGGCGTGCAACTGGGTTTGTGACACTGGTGTGCGTGAAGGGATACAGTATGCTCCATCCACTGCAGATTTGAATGGTACTTACCAAGAGCACCTTCTGACACAGACTCGAAGTGTCGAGACCATGATGTTCCCTCAACGCCCACTGTTGGATTTTAACCAATCACTAAGAGGCATTTTCGTTTCAAAAGTATGAAGATGTGTAAAACCTGAGACAAGAGCATTTGAGAAAGGAAGTTGTGCTGAAACGTTTTATGCTGGTCTCAATAAAGTTTTCAAGCCTTGAACCCGCGTGTGCTCAGATCGTTTCTGGAGAGAGGAGTATGGGTCTTGGATTTGTATATTAGCTGCAGCCACAAGCACGCTCGAGCACACATCCTTAAGTAGTTCGGCAGGATTAATGGCATGTAATGGACTCTCCAAAGTTCTAGGAAACTGCCGGACCGCCGCAACTCTAACAATAGCCTGCCAGCACAAGTTGGGACATGATCACATGAAGGGCACCTATTTACTTAAAGGGTGTTTCCAGGCAGCAACAACATGATAAGAGATATGCGGCTGGATGCGTGTTCGAGGCATGCAACTGGGTTTGTGACACTAGTGTGAGTGAAGGGATACAGTTTGCGCCACCCACTGCGGATTTGTATGGTACTTACCAAGAGCGCCTGCTGACACGGACTCGAAGTGTCAAAACCATGATTTTCCCTCAACACCCACTGTTGGATTTTAACCAATCACTAAGAGGCATTTTCGTTTCAAAAGCATGAAGATTTTTAACACCTGACACAAGAGCATTTGAGAAAGGCAGTTGTGCTGAAACGCGTTATGCTGGTCTTAATAAAGTTTTCAAGCCTTGAACCAGTGTGTGCTCAGATCCTTTCCGGAGAGAGGAGTATGGGTCTTGGGTTTATATATTAGGTGCGGCCACAAGCATGAGCGAGCGCACATCCGTAAGTAGTTCGGCAGGATTAGTGGCATGTAATGGACTCCAAAGTTCTTGGAAACTGCCAGCACGAGTTGGGACATGATCACATGAAGGGCACCTATTTACTTAAAGGGTGTTTCCAGGCAGCAACAACATGATGAGAGATATGCGGCTGGATGAGGGTTCAAGGTGTGCAACTGGGTTTGTGGCACTGGTGTGCATGAAGGGATACAGTATGCGCCACCCACTGCGGATTTGAATAGTACTTACCAAGAGCGCCTGCTGACACAGACTCGAAGTGTCGAGATCATGATGTTCCCTCAATGCCCACTGTTGGATTTTAACCAATCACTAAGAGGCATTTTCATTTCAAAAGTATGAAGATTTGTAAAACCTGAGACAAGAGCATTTGAGAAAGGCAGTTGTGCTGAAACGCGTTATGCTGGTCTCAATAAAGTTTTCAAGCCTTGAACCCGCGTGTGCTCAGATCGTTTCTGGAGAGAGGAGTATGGGTCTTGGATTTGTATATATATATATATATTACCTACTGGCAGTCGCCAGTACGTAGTTATAGGTAGAACCTTGTTTCTATTCAAAAAGCGTTTATTCTTTTGCCAATATCTTTGGTGCCGGTTGACAAATCTTTGTGAAATTTTCAAAACTAATGGCCCGCTCCAGTCAGCTCCTGTCTTGAAAGTTTCGGGGTGATTCGTCAAGCGGGGGCCGAGAAAAAAGTGGGGTCCCAAAACGCGTTTTCCCCATGTAAATTTCCATGGGAAACTTTAGACACGGCTACAGCCCGAACTGCTGAACGGAATTACACCAAATTTGGCAAAAAGGTAGCTCTTATTTCAGAAAGCGACCTTTTTTTTAAATGGTGTAAATCCGTTCAGTAGTTGCTGAGAAATTAAAAAAATAAAAATATCGATATCTGAGCACCGAGGAGGATTTGCGAACCCTCCCGAGCGCGCGCTCAATTCTGATTGGCTGACAACACTCCAAGCCAGAATGTGTTGGCAGCTATCTTGTGACTCGGTAACCAAGTCACAAGAAAAAGGTAAAAAAAAAAGGTAAAAAACAAGAAAAAGGGGCAGGATAGAAACACCCTCACCCCCTAGGGCTGCTCAGGGGGTCCCACAAGGACCCCCAGGCCCAAAAAAAGCATTTTTTAAAAATAATTTCGGCCGAATTCGCGCTGGGTGCGTGAATCCGGCCGAAATTATTTAAAAAAACGAAGCGCGGTCTCCCGCGCTTCGTTTGTTAAAAAGTCCCCGGGTGGGCCAAGTCCAGGGGACAATTCTAAATTAAGCCCCCACAGCCCCGGGGACCGCTACCTCCCTGGGGCTTCATAATTTATGTGCGGGGGCACGCGGCCCCCCCGCAGCCCCAGGGACCTCCACCTCCCCGGGGCTTTAATTAAATAAGGGCGAGGGGGGCCTCGAGGCCCCCCCAAGCCCCGGGGACCACCACCTCCCCGGGACTTTGTTAAAATTGGGTGGGGGGCCCATGCCCCGGGGACCGCCACCTCCCCGGGGCTATAAGTAATAATTATTGTGGGGGGGCTCGAGCCCCCCCACACTGCCCGGGGGACCACCACCTCCCCGGGGCTATTTACATGTTGGAGGGGGGCCGCACAGCCCCCCTCGTGGAGCCCTTTATGGCCCTGGGGACCGCCAACCTCCAGGGCCGGCTCCTGCAATGTCCCGGGGTGCCCACCCCCAGGACATTGCTGTTTGCTATGGCAGGGTGGGAGCACGGCTCCTGCCCTGTCATAGCAAACCCTGCTTTGCTTTTTGGAAGCGAGAGCAGGAAACCTGCTCTCGCTTCCAAAAAGCAAAGCAGATTGCTTTTGCACAAGGGGAGCTGCACGTCAGCAGCTACCCTTGTGCAAAAGCAATGCTGGCTCCCGCAGGAGGCGGGGAGCCGGCTGGGACCGTGGGGGCATTGGGGCTCTCCCCACGGTCCCCAACACTGAGGGCCGGCCCCGGGGGATGGGATTCCCGGGGCCAGAAGTGGCCCGGGAGGGGGGCCACTTGGACCCCCTCCCCATTACTTAAAAAAAATATTAAAAAAGCAGAAGGCCGGTCCCAGGGGATGGGGTCCCCAGGGCCATAATTGGCCTGAGGAGGGAGGCCACGCGGCCCCCCTGAAAATTTAATAAATTTAAAAAAGCAAGTCTGGCCATGCCTCGGTGATGGGGTCCCCGGGGCCAATAGTGGCTTAGGGAATGGGGGCCACGTGTCCCCCCTTCCCCAAAAATATTTTTTTAACAAAAGAGCCCATGCCCCGGGGGATGGGGTCCCCGGGGCCAAAAGTGGCCCAGGAAAGGGGGGCCACGTGCCCCCCTTCCCTATTAATATATTTTAAAAAGGAGGCCATGCCCCGGGGAATGGGGTCCCTGGGGCCGAAATCAGCCCCGGGAAGGAAGCCGTGCGGCCCCCTTCCTGTTTTTTGTGAATTTTTTTTTTTTTTAAAAGGGTCAGGCCCTGGGGGATGGGGTCCCCAGGGCCCCAAAAAAACGAAAAGAAGGGGGGCCACACAGCCCCCCTTCTAAAAATATATATAAAAAAAGAAACCGGCAACTCGCCGGAGGCTCCGCCCCTCCCTGCATGACTCTGGAAACTCGCCCCCTGGTGCATTCTAAGTTGGGGAATTAAGTCCCCTTGAATACTGAGAGTCCCTGGGGGCCAACTAGCCCACCAGGTACCTCCAGTAAGTGCCACGCAGCTGGATTGCAGAGAGGTGGTCCGAGGCCACGCCCCTTTTTACACCACTCTGCAAATGCGCCTCTTGGCGCACTTCTGGTGGGGCGATGAGGTCCTCTTGTGTCCTGAGGACCTCAGTACACAAGTGGACTTCATCTGACAAGCAGCAGTGCGCCAGGAGGCACATTTGCAGAGTGGTGTAAAAAGGGGGCATGGCCTCAAACCACTTTCAGCAATCCAGGTGTGTGACGCTTACTGGAGGTATCTGGTGGGCTAGTTGGCCCCTAGGGACCTTCAGGAGGAAAGGGGACTTGATCCCCCAACTTAGAACGCGCCAGGAGGCGCATTTGCAGAGTGGTGGAAAAAGGGGGCGTGGCCTGTGTCCACCTCTCAGCAATCCCACTGTGTGGGGTTTACTGGAGGTAAGAGGTAGGCTAGTTGGCCCCTAAGGACCCCCAGAAATGAAGGGGACGTCAATCCCCACTGAAGAGCACGCCAGGTAGCACGTTTGCAGAGTGGTGGGCAAAGGGGGCGTGGCCTGTTAGAGAACTTAGCAATCCTGCTGTGTGGTACTTACTGGAGGTAATAGGAGGGGTAGTTGGCCCCCAAGGATGTCCTTGGGGGCCAAGTGCCCCTCTTGTTACCTCCAGTAAGTCCCACACAGTAGGATTGCTAAGACGTCTTCGGAGGCCATGCCCCCTTTCTCCACCACTCTGCAAACTCGCCTCCTGGCAGACTACGGGATGGGAGATGAAGTCCACTTTACTCCTGAGGGACTTTGGGGCCAAGAAGCCCTTCTGGTACCTCCTGTAAATCCTACGCAGCGGAATTCCTGAGCGCTGGTCGGAGGCCCAGCACCCTTTCTCCACCACTCTGCAAACGCGACTACTAGTTAAAGAAGTGTTTGCAATCAATCAATCAATCAATCACGGCATTTATAGAGCACGCTACTCACCCGGGAGGGTCTCAAGGCGCTGGGGAGGGGGTAAGTTACTGCTCGAACAGCCAGGTCTTGAGCTGCTTCCTGAAGGAGAGATGGTCCTGGGTTCGCCGAAGGTGAGTGGGGAGGGAGTTCCAGGTCTTGGCTGCCAGGTAGGAGAAGGATCTTCCTCCGGCGGTGGTTCTGCGGATGCGTGGTACGGTGGCGAGGGCGTGGCTGGTTGATCGTAGCTGGCGTGTGGGCGTGTAGAAGGTCATGCGGTCGTTGAGGTACTTTGGGCCCAGGTCGTGGAGGGCCTTGTGTGCGTGGGCAATGTAATAGGTTTCGCATTTGCGAGAGTTAGAGCTATTGGCGTTGTAAATGTAAAAGTTTTTTACTAATGTTTTTTGGAGTGGAGTGGATGTACGTTGTGTGTAGTGGAATTATGTGGTATGTTGTGTAGTGAAATTATGTGGATAGAAAGTATGTGGTATTTAGTGTATAGGAATTATGTAGAGTGGGATTATGTGTTATGGAGAGTAATTATGTGGTATGGTAGTCTGTGTTGTGGAGTGGTATCCTCAGGTTTAGTCTTCCTCGTTTCCATAGAAGCTCAGCTATGAACTCAGTGAGACAAAAAAGAAGGAATCACTGAAGAGCACTTGTGGACCTAGTCAGAGGTCAGTGCATTGCTTCCCAGTACTGTCTGTGTTTTTAACTGTTTTATATAGTTTTTTATAATTTTCACAAGAGCACTTTATGAAGACAACTGGTCACAAAATATTGAACTGAATGCTACAATTATAAAGCCCACTGGGGCAGGACACAATGAATGTTGATATGCACTTTAAAGTTTGCGCCATGCACAAGTTATAATGCCCACTTGGGCTGGATGTTTGTGCTATTTTTCTGTTATTTTGTAGGTAACCAGTTTTATTTGTGATAAAATGCCATTTTGGGTTTATATACGATTGAACATGGTAATTGGTTACAAAGTACAGTAAATGAGGTGGGTAATTGAATGAACCATCATCAGGCTGCAAACATTAAATTATGCATATTATAAATAAGTAATTGCAGCAACAGGAAACGCAACTTTTTCATCACCATGATCTTAATGAATTGTTTTACCATTGTATAGAAACTACCAGTCTGTCTTCACTTCCAATACTGCAGTAGTTTTCACGTGACACGCTATGAAATGGTGTTTATAAATGGTTGAAAAACTTTATTGACTTGTTGGTGAGCAAGCCTGCTGTGCAGGCGAAACACGTCCGACAACATCCGACAAATAAATCATTTTGTGGTCCAATACAAGACGTCGTCATCCTTGGTTACGAGGTCGAGTGGCAATTTGATCTAGACCGTGCTTGGGTGGTCCAGCACGTCGACGCACCCTCTGGTCTGGAGCCGCGGCGGGATATACACAAGCAGTGTACGTGGATATATATATATATATACATATATATATATATTTTTTTTTTTTAACACAAATGACGCGGCACTCCAGAGGTAAGATATGCTTATTTACTATTCACACAGGTCTTCAACCTTAGGTCTTATATATATATATATTGCTGACTTCGTCTCTAGAGTATCCAATGTCAAGGACAGACGAACACGGACCCAAAGTTCCTTGTGCAAAATCAGTTTATTTCTTTTTGCCCTGCATCTCCGCCATGACGCGTTTCAGCCCCACCTGGGCCTTGATCACATGACGCGTTGCAAATGTTACCACCCATATTTAAAGTGCCAGTGCATTAGTGACGTCTGAACCATATGACCACTCTATACACATGGAAGAAGTATTCAAAAGGTATACACATCATCGCACAGCGTCACATCTTGAATGTGCAAAAAAGGCATAATTTAGTTTGCATAAATACATGAATGTAAAATATGACTTTGAATAAATATATATATAAAATATATATATTAAAAAAAACACAATTAATGTGACTTCTATTCAAGTAAAACCTTAAAAAACACGTATCGTATTGTTTTTTAACAAATCATTATTTGGTTTAACATTGTAATTCATTCTGTGTGAGACCTAAACCTCTACACAAACAATTGTTAAACCTACTCATATATTCTAAAATAGAAAGTGAGAAAATAATGAGCCTTTGATGTTAAAATTTTAAGCACATTAAAACCAAGGAACTAAACTAAAATCATTCATAAAATAATGACTCTAGATTTCCTCTTTGTGCAAAAAAATGCAATGTGCAAACAATGAAGCCCTAGTGGGCAGAATACATATTACATGTACAGCTAGTCAAGAATAGAAAGTGCTATGTGAAATATATAAAGTGCCACCACTTGGACCCGAAGGTTCCAATAAAGTGCTATGTGCCTTAAAATGTACAATTATTTTTGAATGGTTCTTTTTAGATAAAAAAGGAAATACGAAATGATTCAATAATGACTATGGAAGGTTACAAGGGAAACTGTTACCATCTGTGCTATTGCATCAGGGTAAGGAAAACCATTAATGCTGATGTTGAACAGGCAAAACAAATGAAACGGTGGTCCAGATGGATATCCTACAAACAGGTAAACAAATCCTCACTGGCGTTCAGCCCAGTGGGTATCTTAGTGTCTAATTCTAATATGTACCTTGTTTCAAGGAGTCGCAATTGGGCTTCACGATTGCCTCCCCTTCTTAATGGGGGAATTGAATCAATGACAAAGTATTGCAGATCTGCCAGGTTACTGTGATGGCTTTCCTCGAAATGTCTGGCCACCGGGTATGCTTGATCCTTGTTGGTAATTGCTCTAATGTGCTGGAGTATCCTTTTATGCACTGGCAATTTAGTACTGCCTATATATCTTAAATTACAAAGACACTCCAGCACATAGACCGCATACTCGGTTTTACAAGTTAGTCTTTTGCCAATCATAACTGGATCTGATCTGAAGGGGCTTGGAACACTTGTCATGTTCTGTGCATATTTACAGGCTTTGCAGGTAGGGCATTTAGTGAAGCCCTTATGAGAAGTTAGCCAATTAGTGGGAGGTCTAGTTTCCGGACTGTTCCTCACAATGCTTTGGCCCATAGATCTGGCCCTTCTAAACGTGATCTGTGGTTTCTTCGGTTGATGTACACCCACAATAGGATCACTGCGAACCAAGTTCCAATTTTTGTTGAATATCCTCCTAAGAGATTGGTGTTGCCTGCTGTAGGTTAGAATAATTCTACAGGATTGACCCATCTGGTTTGTAATTGGAACTTGTTGCTTGGTATTAGTTGTAAGGGCCTGTATTCTGGTGATTGACATGTTTTTATTAATAGCCCTGTCTATAGTTGCTGATGAATAGCCCCTTTCCAAAAAACGTTGCTTACTTGTCAGTTGTGCTGCATGGCACTCCTCCTCG